>VZRR01011618.1:183571-789256 GCA_013398015.1 Oreocharis arfaki
GGGGGGCTGCGGCCAGACCGGGCTCCGCCGCTGGCTGGAAGGAAAAGGGAGTTTGCAAGAGGAAGAAATGCAGAACTGCGGTATCTGCGCCCGGGCAGGCGGCATCCGAGATCGGGAGCGAGAAATAAAAGACTGCCTGGGAGGAAGTTTGCTAAAACTCTGATACGTTGCGGATGGGGAGTTCCACCAAAGCCTTTAAAAGGCAAAACTTGTATTGCTGTAAGGTTTTTTTTAACTTCACAATGTTCTTGGCTTCCCTCCCCGCCCCCCGTGCCATTCCTTAACTTAAGCATCTGACAGCTAAAACTCTTTATAACCAGCTGAAAATACTGCCCAGCCGGCTGTGATCCCAAGGGTTCTGCCTGCTTCCTGCAGCAGCAGACCTGCCTGAAGCACTGCAGAGGGAATGCCTACCCTTCTGACACACGGACAAAGACACTTGAGATCCAGACGCACAGCTTGCTTTGGAAGGTGCCAGCCTGTTATGTTAAGATTTCCCACCTAAAGCATAGAAAACTGGAGGTGCCAAAAACATCCTGAACCTTGCTGGAGGCAGCTGGTAGGAGAGGTCGGGCAGGATTCCAGAGCAAGAGCATCATAGTTTTGCACTCTTGCATCAAAAGCTGAACAAACCCAACAAGCTACTTCTCCCAGGCAGACATAGGTATTGAGAGGGAAACGTACTGCGCTTTGTGCCACTGTGTGCCAGGGCTTCAGCCCAAGCAGGCAGAGCTCTCCTGGTGCCCCAGACTGCTGATCTGGACTAAGGCTTTTGGTAACGGCTTTAGGGTAAGTGCCACTCCTGTGGGACCAAAGGCCATTTCTGGAGAGGAAGGGAGGGTTGTGGACACGGCAGAGTGCTCACAAGCCCACCCCAGGTTGCACCTGTGTGGTGGGTGCTGTTGTCCAGGGGCAGGCCTGGACTGAGTGATTCCATGTGACCGTCGGGTGGCATCATGCAGGCCCCGAAGGCCTCCTGGCAGAAAGACCCCAGTACTTGGTGCCAGGAGAGGGACAGAGGCCCTCCCTGAGAGACTCCCTCCACCACAGTGGTAAATAAGAAACGTTCCTGCTTCACTTCTGGCTGCTCAGCAGGAACTGTTCTTTGACTACAGCCTCACTGGAAGGACCGACAAACTCATCACAGCCTGAAGCATGCAAATTTTCCTGCCAATGCCCTTGAGCACCAAGGTGTTTTCAGCACATGAGAACAAAGGGCACTGTAACTGTTCCCCGCTTGCTGGGTGTTGTGTCTTTCTCTGACTTGGGTCTTTGCCTATCTGGGAGCTGCAAGGGAACGTCTCGGGGGTGCACTCAGGGCTCTTGTGCCTGTAGTAGGGAGATAATAAGTCACACATGAAACAGAAACCGCAGCTGCAGCCAGAGAAGGAAAAGGTGGGCTGGGAACCAGCTGGGACACCCTCGCCTTCTGCACCTCTTCCTTTCTGTGTTTGTCCCTGCCATGGCTCTCCAGGCAGCAGCTCTTCAGGGGGCTGTTTTGGCTGCCCCAAGTGCCAGGCAGTAAGAAGGCACCAACGCAGCTCCTCTAAGTGATTCAGGAAACTTACAGCAGGGCTTTTCTGAGAAGGCAGCTCCTCACCTCTGCTTTCTACTTCGAACTGCATCTTTCTTTTCTAACCCACCCTTGCATAGCATGCCCACCTCTTGCCGCATGGGCTGGCTGCCTCCCACCTGATCTTAGCCTGCTGTGTGCAAACAGAAAAGGAGTAAAGTGAGCATGTTCTTCACTGGCGTTTCACTGCTTGTGTGGTGCCTGTCCAGACTGGCGATACACGACCTGAGGCAGGAGCACGCCGTACGCAGCACCTGGTTCGCCAGATCCCAGCTCTTGGTGGTTCTTAAAGGTATCTTAAGAAAACCTTTAAGACTTCTCATTTAAGAAACTGGGAAACAGCCTAAGCCGTTCACCTCTAGCATTTCACCTCTAAATTCCCATGACTCTTGGAAGAGCTGTCCACTATGAGGAGCCTTGTGGGTCTCTTCCAGCTCAGCATGTTCTGTGATTTTGTGTGAGCCTGACAGCAGGGTCTGGCATGGTGGGGGAGCCCGGGGAGGCAGGGGGGAACTGAGCTGATCAGAGCCATCAGCAGAGAGCCAGAGCGGTGGAAAAACACAGAGAGTGTGGTGATAGAAGCATCACAATAACCCCGCCAGGGGATGAGGCTTCACTAAACCAGCACATGGACATGGAGTCTGAGACTGTGAGGAGGGTTGGGAAGCAAGGTCATAGCTCTTCTAATTGCAGCCGAACTTTAAAACATAATTAAGGTGCAATCTCAGCTCTTAGAAAACCTCCATCCCTAATTAAAACAGAATTGAAGTAATTACTGTGGGAGGAAGCAGGCTCTGCCCCTCCCCAATCTACAGTTCCAGCAGTGTTGTGAAGGTTACCTCTATAAAGTTGCTCTTTAAAAACACTTACATCTACACATACTCACTGATGAATTATACATGGAATAAATATTTCAGAAAATAAGGCTGAAAGCCATATTCTTAATAACCACACCATATCAATTAGCCCCTATAAAGAAGAGGAGGAGACATGCTGTGGGCAGTCTAGTTCAGCTCCAGCTCTAGCTGGGAAAAACATCTGTCAGCAGCAGCAAATAGGCACTATGCTGCCAACTGCACTGAGTCTAGCTTCAAATAGGGAATTCAGCCTTTGGGATGTAGAAGTGCTGCAGAGATTGTGTGGGGGAGGGAAATCTGTACAGCCCACTTGCCCTAAGTGAAGGGCAAGGAGCTGCTTTCCTGGGACTAGAAGATTATTAGGCAAGATGAATTAATGTGTGACTGTGGTCCATATCTGTATGGAATTATCTGTATGTGCCCTGACAAGGAAAACACCCCTATCCTTGCTCTAACCTGTGCCTGAGTCAAAGAATAGAGTCATAGAATGGTTTGGATTGGAAGGGACCTGAAAGGTCATCTTATTCCAACCCCGCTGCCACAGTGGGGGGCACCTTACACTAGATCAGGTTTCACAAAGTCCCATCCAGCCTGGCCTTGAACACTTCCGAGGATGGGGCAGCCACAATGTCTCCAGGCAATCTGCTCCAGTGCCTCACCACCATCAGAGTAAAGAACTTTTTCCTAACAGCTAATTCAAATTTCTCCTTTTTTACTTTAAAACCATTCCCCCTTGTCTTATCACTATCTGCCCATGTAAAGAGGCACCCTCCCTCTTTGCTATAAACCCCCTTTACTGGAAGGCTGAGTCACAGGAGTTCTTTGAGGAAACATCTCCTGGCACCACACTCCAAACAGTCCAATCATTACCTGCAGTGGAGGGAACAAGAAAATTTTATGGCTCTGACTGGCTGCATTTGAAGCCATTAGCAGTGTGCCTGCACCATGGGCCATGTGTGCTGCCCTGCCCAACACAGATGATGGAGGGGAAGTCATCTCAGTCCAATGCCAGGATTACAAGGGAATTACTTCTGTCTACTCTTAAATACACCCTCAGGAATTCCCCAGGCATATGAGTTCCCCTTTCATACGACATCTGAGAAGGTCTGTGAAAAGTACTGTTGTTGCAGAGGGGAAATAAGTTCTAATACTTTTATCCAGCCTTCCTGAGAAAAATTTGGGGTGAAAGATGGAACACAAATTTTTGCACTGCCTTCAGTGCTCCCTCACACCTGCAGCAGCTATTTTATTTTCTTAGGTTATAAACTGAGTGATCTACCTGAGTTAAACACAGGACAAAATAATGCGGGGATGTAAACTGGCACGGCTTCATTTTGGGTCAACACAAATGCAGTGAAATACGCCCGGCCCAGATTGCCCTGGAGGTCTGTAATGCAGAACAGCAGTGACAATATTTCTCCCATAGTAACAGGTGCTGTTTCCTTCCCCCCATCACATGCATAGGGAGATGAATAATGTAATAGCTGTCAGGAGCATCTGTTCATTACTTATGCAAGTCAATCCTACATTGTGCTTTAGGGTGTAAAGCGATCTCTGCAGAAAATCCATCCCTATGGACATCACTGTCACGGAATAAGATGTACTATGGTTGATTTATTTTTTTAATCCAATGAAGCTTAAGTATTAGCTACCCATTTCCTAGGGAGGAGTAGCAAACCAACTATCTAACAGAAATAACTCATGGATGGCAAAAGGAAGATGGATTTGTACAGTTTTAAAAACATCATTTAAATATGTGGTGTGGCTTGCAGAGTCAAATTCAGATAAAGACATGCATGAAATTTAAGTTTTGTTAGTAGGGAGAGTTAGATACCTCTGCAGAGCAATCCAGAGAGTGCAGACAGGACAGTAAACATGGATGTTCTGAAAACCAGCCAGTGAGAACCACCAGGAGTAAGGACTTAGCAGAACTTGTTTTCAGATTACGGTCTTGTTTCAGTTCATGGAGAAATCAGGAGTTACACAGAAGCTTCAGGAGCCCAGTAGATGCTGGTTTCATTACTCATTCTGCCACTTGCTTTCTGAGTGAGTTTAGGGGAAAAAATTACCATTTCATGCCTTAATTTTCTGATGTGCAATGAAAGGATATCAGCATTTCACATTCCCTTTAAAGTGGTCTGAAAGAGAGATTAGACATCCTACACTGAACAACAAGAAGAACTGTCATTGTTAGCTGTGTATGCTGAGTGTGGCAAAACGTGGCTTTGGCACTATTGGTCTTTGGAATCAGTATTAAAAAGCACCTTGATCCACATGTCTTGCCTGCAAAAGCTACTCACAAAACCAGGTAAATCTGAACAACTGGAGGGAAACAGACTGGCAGAGTGAAGCAGTCCTTGCTCAACCAGCACATTTCAGTATATTATTCTTGGCTCTGGCTCCAGCTATTTTCAACAGCACTAAACATTCATTAGATTAAACCAAATGAACCATATTCTTTAAAAATAGCCCGAGCCTTGTCTTGCCAGTTGGAAAAAACAACAAGTTTATTGGGTACTAAAACAGATAAAATAAATTAAAAATAGATAAATAAATGGAGTCATATTCCCTCCTGGCACAAAAGAACACAACTCCAAGGAGAGGTTTTTGGCTCCTCAGTTCAGCACAGTGGTAGGTAAAAAAGGAACATTCTCGACTAGCTAAACCAAACAAATTAAGAAGAAATATAGACCGTCCAGCACAACCTCCACGCTGAACTGCAATGTAGGCATACGTTCAGCAAATGCTAGGATATATCATTCTTATCCCTCTGCTGTGGATGTCAGCACAGGATGGATTTATGGCAGCTTAGAAGAGTTGCCATGACCTAACAGCATCCTGGCACACCAACTCTACTGTAAAGCCAAAGGCCACAACCAGACCAGTCTGTTCTGCTGTGATGGACCTCACCTCTGCACACTGCTCACCCACCTCTCACAAACATCACAAGTGTTACTGACACCAGCCTTTCTTTCCTAATCTACAACCCATCTTTTCTCTTTCTCTGCATCTTCTAAAAAAGGAAGAGTCTACGGAAGGGGAAAAGTTGCTTGGAGACTTATCCCTGAAAGTATCTTAAAAAGATCATCAAGTAAAGGTTGATGACTGTAGAGCATACCACAGAATAAGATACACGTATTTGCTTTCATGTGATTCAGTTTGTATCAAGGGAATTTAGAGTTTACCCCCAAATATTCATGTAGGTACAACCTAGGATAACTTCACCCACTCTCAGGAGCAGGACACGCCTGCAGAACACATGTGCCCCTTCAGCCTAACTTTGCCTCCCGGAGATCTCAGAACAGATTCCTACATTGTCCAGTTCCTCTAGTTTCCTGGGCACAGGACCAATTCTCCTACATATACAGCTTCTTCCTAAGCAATAACCATTTGCTGGCTGAGTTGCTTAAGAAAACAGTTACAAGCTGTTGTAAAGTACAGCCCCGTTACCATCCTCCCAGACCTCAGCGTAGGCTCACCTGGCCCTGGACTGGCTCTACCGCTTCAGCAACATCTTGTGTGAGCAGAGAGGACTTGTCTGGCTTGCCAGCAGCACCACCAGATGAGTTATGCTCAGATGAGGCTGCAGCAAAGAGCCTCACCTCACAAACCAGTCTGACCTGGGAGGCCCTGTAAGCAAAACCACACACCACATTGTGTTGGTACAGTATTGATTGGTTGCTGGGGAGCTGTGCTGGATGGTGGGCACATCCTGAACGAGCTACTGGTCAGAATGAAAAAAACCCAACTCTTCAGCAGAAAAGAGTGAAATAAAAATTTAAAGCAGATTTGTGTACATTTCCTGAAGCACTCATCTCCATTAGAACAGAGACGTATCTTTGGGAGTTACAGCGATACCCAATGACAGAAGACAAGGAGCATTAAAGCGCTGCCTTTTGGACATGTTTTGGCTCCTGTCTTACTGCGTTGGGCCTCGGTGGGGAAATCACGAGCCTATCTCAGCCCATCATGGTCTGTTTTCCAAGACAAACAGGCGCCTCACCCACTTGTGCATGACAAAGGTGAGTTGTTCTAGCAACTACAAACTAACAGTGTAACAAAAATATTCCTGGCCTGCTTGTCTCAACTTGCCTGAGGTTGTTCTATTTGGATGGCAGAAGCCGCAGCTGATTTTCCTTTAAATGCCATTTCTGTTTCTTTAGAGTAAGTTGTTATCCGTTTTGGTTTGTTTGTTTGTTTGTTTGTTTAATGGAAGAGTATTCAGACTGCTTTCCTGAGATGTTCTGCAGCAAATGGCAAGTTCTGTTCATCACCTTTCCCCCAGCCAGTACCCAACACAAACAGGGTTCAAGGCAAGCGAAAAGAAAAATTAAAAATCTGGCACACACAATTTGCTACTTAGAGAGAAAATTTTCTCTGCTTGGCTTATCTGGAGGAATTGCACTGGAATTAAAATAAAATTCAATGTCAGTATTGTAAAAGCTTATATTTATTTGGGCCAAATTACTGCATTAACTGTATTTTCCACTTCCCTTTTATTCTAAGGTAAAAAGAACGCAGAAGAGTTCTTACCAGGCAATGTTTAAGATGGCAAAGCTTTCTGATTTACAATACCAAATCTAAGACAAGCATAAAAGAATCTGTAAAGCTGCTATTGAAACTTATGGTGGGTATAAATAACAAGGGCACACATAACAGGCAACCTGCTGTGCAGAGAATTGAAAAAAAAAGTAGTTTTAAAGCTATTTTTATCAGCTGGTGCAATGACTGGCTAGAAAACAACCCTTCTTTTTTCAGTGTGGAGCACCTCTGCCTGCTTTGATTCTTTGGTGACCATATACCAGCAGTTAGGATATTTTGAGGATGTTAGCTCTCTGACAGGCAGGATTTCTGCTGATACCCTGTACCGAAATGCTGCTCCTGGGAATGCCAGTGAGGGATTGCCAGTCTAGCACCGAAAACTCTGGAAATCCCCCTTCTGCTTGGTACCATCACACATTGCCAAAAGCTGGATTTCTACGCACTGTAATTTCCAGTCACCACAGGACAGAAAACTGTCTTGTCTTTCTGTGAGAAGAACAAGCACATGATGTCATGGAGTACTTTTTAATTCCTATGTTCAGGCCATCTCTTGGTATGTAACAGTTCCATATTACATGATACTTCCATGAGCACTTTGAGGTGTCAAGAGCCAATAGTCCTGCCAAATCCTTTTGTTGCCTTTTCCGTCTCTGCCAGGTGCCTGCTCCTTCCTGCTGCTTCCCCCGTGCCAACAGAAATGTTTGTGCAGCCTCACAGTGAATCTGATCCGCAAGCGGATCCAGGTTAAAATTAACCTAGTGGGGAAAAAAAGGGTTCGTTTTAGCCCAGATCAGTCCCTTGGTCTGCCTTCGTTCTCCTGTCAGTATTGCTCAGATTTCACTGCTGAAGCCTCGAGCTGTGTGGCTGTTGCATCACCCGTACTGCTGTGCTATCTCCTGGTCTGGGTGATCCCGCTTGCTGTGGTAGATCCTGGCTTCTCAGGCAGGCACAGGACACATTCCTGGTGTTCAGGGGGGATCAGCCTCCCCATGTGAGACAAAATGGGTACTTCCAGCTGGCTGACAATCTTCTGCTCAGCTGGGAGGAGCGCCAGCCCCCAGTGCTGCTGAGCCCAGGCGTGTCTCTGTTGTGCCTGCATGTCCCGTTTTATGGTGGCAATCAGAAGCTGATGGGAGCAGGATGAGCACTTCTGCATTTTTACGTGCAGAAAGGCACATATCTTTGGAATAACGAAAGGCTGCAGCAGATTGAACATTGCAGAACGTGTCGAGCTCCCAGGTGAAGGCTGTGCCCCAGCAGCTGTCCTGTGGAGCAGCACTGTGTGTGCACAGCACAACCACAGCAGCCCTGTCTGAACAGATGTGCAACAGCCAGGAGGGTTACAGGGTGTAAGGCCTGAACCACCTTCCCCAGCCATCCGTGCACAAGGCTCTTTTCTATAAGGTTTTCACAGGTCAGGTTGGCACCGAGAGCACCCTGATTCCTTCACACTGCATGAAACCTAATTTGACTTTTGTAGTCAGTGAAAGGAAAAATGTTCTTATTTCACTGAGTAGGAATCCTGCAGAGTTAATAAATACTTTGGTGCTTTTCTGAAGAATGCCATTTGGTTCCCAAAGCCAGAATCTGTTCTCTGGTACCTAAAAGCAATTCACATAGATTTCCAAAGAAATTGAATATATGTTCCTTGGCAAAATGCAGCTATTAACTTAAAATCCTGAAGATACGTGAAATCTACAGGGAAAATAAAGAGCTGTGTACAGTCTGGAAAAGAAGTAAAACTGAAACTTACAAAGACCTAAAAATACCTTTTAGAAGTGTATCTTGAGTTCAAATATTTCAGTGTTCCTCCCTAGCCTAGGAAGTAGAAAAGTGCCCTCAAAATATGAGCACTGGGTGCTACTGTTGAACTTGTAATCTTTTTGGCTTGCAAAAGGAAAGGGCAATAAAAAACCTGTAGTTTGGCATCAGGAAGTTCGATGTCATTGGTAAGAGAAATGGAACCTTAGGTTCACTTCATGAAAACGGGAGTCACCAACACTCATGAGCTGCAAATTGTCTTGCTAAGGAGAAGAAGCCAGGGCTGCTTTATCAGTGAAGTACTGGATAGTGTATGACTACTGTTTTTCTTGGAAGGCACAACTTTAGGGAGGCTGCAGGCCATCCCAACCTTTCCTGCAAATATGCAAGCAATTATCTATGCTGTGTAAAATTTAATTTGTATTTTGCAAACTCTGGAAAGAAAGAAAAAAAACAACCAACTTATCTGACTGCATTGAAATTCTACAGAATCAATGAATATTCAATGCATTTATGAAGAATATATGATACAAATATAAAATAGCACCTTCTAATAAATGCTTAGGACATCCAAGAACAAGAATGGTTTACCTTCTGTTTTCCTGTTCTAGATTGTGAGAGACTTATTTAAACATATTTAAGGAAAATGCAGTCAAACGGGGGCTCTGCCTTAAAGAAAAGTACAGTTCTGGAGTTAAAGACAACATTTTTATGAAGAAATACTGTTCTTTATAAGACCAGCTAATATGAACGGAACAAGATACACCGGCATTTATGTAAATGACCTCCTGTTCTAGACTTTTAGACCATCATAGTGGCAATAACATTAACTCTACTTTCTAAAATTTGGGATTAATCTGAACTAAGCAAATTTGACATTGTTTCAGGCTCTTTCGCAAAATGTGTAACCTGGGAATAAGTGCCCTGACAAAATGCTTGCGTAAATGACAGGAAAATCAGGCTTCTTGTGTCAGGATCAATATATCAAATCTGTGCAGTTTGCTGAAGCAGACACACAGAAACATAATTTCTATTACTGGAAATACATTATTTAATACACACGTGCTTTGCATCACAGCTTGCCTATCTCCAGCTCAGACCAGTCAGGGAAATGGGATTTTTAACAGAACTAGTTCACTTCAAAACATGCTCATAAAATATTTGTTTAAGATCAGCAATGGAAGGACCAGCGCAGCAGTATACAGGCCTGCCAGGGTACAAATACCACATTTAGGATTAGTCCCTTTAACTGTCTGGAAGCTGAAAGAGTGGGGAGGCAACATTTTGGGGAAGCCAAAATCATCAGTCATTAATATTTGTTCTACTGCAATTCTTGCAAGGATCAGTAGTTATAGGTTCAGTCTTTGTGATGGTACTATTAAAAAGTACATCCAGAGTCTGACATTAAGTTAGTAGGGATGTCAGGCCTGAACCTAGAATCAGCAGTTCACTTTTCCTTCATGTTTAAACTTTTAAAATTTCAGGGGAAAATGATCAGGCAGTAAGTTACAGAATATTGAAGCAAAGCAGAAAACCCTGAGGAACACAACAAGTGGTGGTGCACTGAAGCTGGTTACACAGCAAAAAGCCCAGGCAAACAACTCCCATCCCACTCTTCACCCCACAGTCCTACATGGATTATGGTTCAATGTCCATCTGTGAAAATGCTAAATTTAGTCTGTCCTCAGAGGAAACATAAGACACAACTCATGCACATGCTCCGGCTGATCTTTGAGGATGACCTTCCTGTCAGCTCCATGGGCCAAGCGCTAGAGAGCAACCCCCCCTCCTCACCACACCGCTGTATTTCAAGACTCACGACTAAATACAGAGGAAACAGACTTCACTCAAGGAGCTATTTTTATACCCTTCCTCTGGGTGCCTGTTTTTCACTGGTGGGGCAGAGGCGTGGGGATGCTCTGGCTGCTGGCTTTGGGTCAGAGCTAGTGTAAAACCTCGTGGTACAAACTGAGCTGCCTGCTCGCTCTGGTGTCTCTGCACTGCAATGAGGCACTGCAGCTCCCAGGAGGAGAAGAAACAGAAGGCATCCGTAATGTTCCTTTGCAGTTAATAAAAGGAATATTCAGACCACTTTCAGCAGGTGCTGCTCCTGGACAACTGTGCAGAGTGCTTTGGACAATCCCTGACCTGCTCTCTTGACCCTCAGTACCACAGCAGGAGAGCTGAGTCCTTTCTCAGCACAACAACCACTGCTCAGACTCTGTGAGCACCATTCATGGAGTCCCTTCAAAGGCTCCTCTCCCTGCTCTGATCCTGCTAACACAAGGGAAGGCCATTGCCATTCTATGAACAGACACGTGCTGGGATCACTGGAGAGCTGGGGACTGGCTTGGAGTCAAGAAGATGCCTCTGGTCTTCCCCAGGCCATATGGGATGCTGCATAGCCCATATTACTCCAGGAAACTATCTCAATTAATTACAAGCCTAGTATTTACTCAGTAGAACTGTCTTTGGTCTTTGTGATTTCCCAACAGCTGGGACATCAATATGTGAGCAAAAAAAATTAAAGAGTTCTTTCCCAGCATGTGTTTGAAGACAAGTTGGGAAAAAAGCACTGACGCAGTCTTGTTTGACCAGGTACACACAGCTGAAGTCCTCTTGGACTGTCCCCTCTCAGAGGGCTTGTGGGGCCAGGCGAGGGCTGTGGCCACCCAGTCACCCATCACCTGGGCAGCCAGGGGCCAGCTGGGACCTCCCCTTCATGAGCTGCAGCTGAGGAGGGACGTTCTCTGCAGGGTAGTAAAAGGGATATATCTGAGTTGGCTTAACCTGGCCGTGGAATGCCCCAGGAAAGCAGGCTGGGAAGGCAGACAGGAGCACCAGGAGGGCATGGAGAGTTTATGACCCTGGTCTTCTCCAGGGGCTGTGCAAGGAACTGCAGTCCTGAGCCTGACACAGACAGGGATACCGCTACTGAGTTTCTCCACATTTTCCTTGCCAGACCAGGTGCTGAATCCTTTGGCATTCTTGGTGAATCTCAGTGGTCCACACTATTTCAAATTCCCTCAATTTTTTTTTCCAGTGATAAAATCAGCATAGACACTGTACAGTGAAATTTGGGGTTAAGCTGACAGTGACTAGGTAGTTAAATTTTACCCCCTGTCAGAAGGGGAAGCAGAGGCAAAGTAAACAAGAAAATTTGCAGGCCATCTCTCTTTTAAACAAAGAATCCTGTGTTTAAAGTAATAAAAATCCACTGTACAAAAGCAAAGCAACTTCTCCCAAAATAGCCTTTCCTGTTTTATCAAAGCATTCATCAAAATTGTCCTTCTCCACAAAAATAAAGTTCCAGGTAGAGTACTGGAGGCCTTTTGTTTTGACTAGATAACTGAAGCTGAAAGAAGCTGAAGCAATAAAGTGACTTTACTGGTACCTGGTATGTCCTAAAAACATCCCCATACCTGAATGTAAGTGTTAATATCTAGTGGTGCCATACTGAAAATAAAAAATAATGAAACCGAAATACCACATCAGTGAAATAGGGCTATTCACAAGCCATGGGAGTGTGGCCCCAGCAGCCTGCACACTATCTGCACCCTGAGAGCATGGCTCCCACAGCCTGCATACGAGCTGTGCCTGTGACTTGTAGTGGAGGACACATATTTCCCAAGGATTTTTCAGTATAGTTTTGTTTTCTTGATGTACCCATCAGGTAAAATCCCTGCTAGAGCTACAGGCATAGTGATATGAATCCTCCGACACAGGTGCGGCTCATCCTCTCAGTCTTGACTTGGCCCACCTCTTAGACACAATGAAAATCAGATCTCATCACCCATATTGCTAAATATTTGTTTATTTTTGTATTTTTTTTGGAGATAACTGAGCCCAGGAGAAGGTATAAGCTTGGATAACACTAAGGACGGATACTTTCTGGGTGTCTGAGTTGTTCTACAGGGTGACTGTGAAGTAGGAGAAAGCACAGTAGTGTGGGATCAAAATCCAGCAGTAGGGAGGGGAGTTGGGCATCGCCAGCTCTCCAGCACTGCGGCAGACACTGCCCACTGAGGCAAAAAGGAGAGGGATGATGGGGAGAACTGTGAAGGGCCATCAAAGTGAAGGCAGACAGACATTGTTTGATGAGAGAGAGGAGGGAGACTCAGTAGAGAAAAAACAAGGGAAAGGGTGACCTGACTGAAATAGCAAAGTGGTTTTGAATTCTTTCATCTTTATTTTCCCATTCCTTTCACAGCTGCATGGAGTCACACTTGGATTCTGAGGCAGAGCAGCAGCCCTGAGCTGGGCTGTGGCAGGCCTTGGTGCCAGCCCACAGAGCTGCCATGTCCCACCACTCTGGTGACCGAGTTGTTCCAGCTGCTCTATTGCAACAGAAAAGGAGAGAAAATGAACATTTTCTGATGTGATTTTTCTATGTAAGCCGTGTCTTGAACTTGTAACAAGGATGTCATGAGGCACTTAATGACAGCAGAAGGGGTCCACATGACCTCTCTAGAAAGACAGCCTATACTACAAAATTTTGACTCTGAACACCCTTGTTGGATCAGTATTAGGAACAGAAGTGAGGGTTTGTTTTTTTGTTTAAATACTGTATGTTTATATTGACAATGGGAGCCTGAACATTGTTTAATAGAAACCCCATGACCAGCTTATGTACCAGTCAAATCAACTGTGTTACCTAATGAAATGTTTCCTTTCGTTTACAGCCTTACAAACATTTTAATCGACTGCTCTTCATTAAGACTTTCAGAAACAAAAACAATTTCTCAGCCTCCACAAGGACAAATGAAGGTTTAATGCAGAGCACTAAAACTTCTGAATCGTCCTCACACAGCTCCCCCAGGACATCAGGAATCATTACCATCAAATATGTTTGCAACAGGGATTGTTTAAAACAGAACCGAGAAAGCATGTGAGCCAATGCAGATCGCAATTTAAAGGATTCAGGAACAGGAATTCAGGATTCAACAGGAACAAGGATATAAGAAAAGCTGCCTAGACTTTTTTCCTTCACTAAAACCCAAGATGTTCTCAAAAAAACAGAGACGTGGGAAGAAACTATTATGCTTTTCCCTACACAGATGATTCTTCTGAGACCAGGAACTGGAGGAAAGAGTCTTTCAAACACGGCAAGAGCTGGATTAGCCTCACCAGCTTTGCACACTAATGAATTAAATGACCTGCTCTTTCCCCCATGGAGAAGTTACCAAAATGCAGATCTCAGTGTGACTTCTCTTTCATTGATACCACTCTTGTCACCAGCCTTGTTAAATCCTTATTCTGCTTCCTGCTGTCCCATTCCAGCCTGCCATGGCACCTACCAGCCCCAGGCTCTCTCAGGCTGCGGGTGACCCTCAAACACATGAGCTGTGCCTGATGTAGCACCAAAACTCTCGTCCCTCCTGCCCAAAGTCTGGTGCTCTGCCAGGACACACCAGGACAAAGTGACCCATCTGGGAAGCACAGGCAAGACCCATCTGTTAGCACACTCTGCTAACATACACCTTGCAATGTGGTTTGGGGCCCTGAACGGGACCTTCCTCTCATGTATCATCGACCCAAACCAAATGCATGAAACCCTATCTTTTTTTAACGCCCTCTCTTTCTTTTTGTGATAGAGGTTGCTTAAAATTACTGCAAGAACTAACCTTTGTTACTCTTTGAATTACCCCGTGTGTTCAGTGTTACAAGAAAAACTCTGTGTAAAGGGTCATAAGACAAAGACTTTTAAGACCAAGATTTCACCTAAATGTTTTATGGGCCAAATTCAAATTTGGAATCACTAAGTCAAAGTTAGCAGGTTGACACCAGGAATATGCTTGGCACAGTGTGCTGAATGAATATTGAGTAGGTCATTAAGTTGCTTTCTATCCAAGTGGATTTCTCTCTCAATTTGAAATTTATAGCTTAACACCTTAGAGCTCAATTATAGGGTAAAAGACAGAAATAAAAGTCACAGCTTTCCTGTAATTAGTCATGTAGGATAGTTCAAACAGAGCTTCATTTCTAGTACCAGAGATCTTTCTTTTTCCTTCCTAGGAAAGCTACTCAGAAAAAAAAAACATCCTGCAAATTCTGGAGTCCAGTAACAGAGACTGCAGACAAGTTCCTTTTACTCAATCATCTGTATATCACCTGCAAAAGGTCAATCCCAGAAACCTGTTTGCCTTTTTTCAGAGGGTAATTGCAAACACTGTCAGATCACCAGAAAGGAAGGACAGGCAGGAAGATATTGGGCTCTGAGCTGTAGTCAGGTCTTGAGAAAATCAAACGTGTATCCTCCAAAGGAACACAGCCAGGAGTCAGACGGAAGGCTGTGAGACCAGTCCTTAAAGTCTCTGCACTCTTACTGATCAACAAGAGAGATCTGTACAGATATATTTTATTACAAAAGGGTGGAAGTGTTCTCTTCTGGGTTTGTTCTGTTATATTCACACCACATCTTTCCTTTTGCAATATTTTATGTTAATTCACCACCTATTTTCAAAGGAATAGTGTAAAAGTGAGGAGGAACCTGAAAGAGCACATGTTCAGTTGTGAAGTTTGGTTTTCCATTTCCAGTGGCTTTCAGTTAGACTGTTCAGAAAGGACTGATGAAGACTTGCACTGATGCTTTACAAAATGTTCTGGTGATCCCAACAAATCTTTCAAGCCTTCATCTGTTCAGGTGTTGGCTGACATATTACTTTCTTTACTCTTTCACTTTAAAGACAATAGGTAGCTTCTGTGAGCCATGATTTACATTTATACTCCACCATTACTTACAATAGGACCAAACAGAGTAATTTGCAGTTTCCCTCTATGCAGATGTAACTATGTTTTGATACTTGGCAAAACTCTGCATGTTTCTAAAATAGATGGCAAATTCTATTATTAGAATGTTAAGTTTTGAGTATAGGTACTTTCTGTTCTTGAAATTACAGTGCTTGTAAAAGCAAAGAATTATATGCCTTGGTAATTGTAAGCAAAATTCAGCTATTAACCTGCTTTTCTGCAACTGTGTATGTGTACATACTTGAAGCAGACCAGGAACATCATTAATGTTGATGTAAGATGTGCCAGCTTTTGTTCTGGGTTGTAGAGAAGGCAAGAAATTGTGGAAGCCTGGACCAAGGGATTCTGCACATGACCTGTGCCTAAAGCTACTGGAAGTAGAGAAGGGCACAACTCTGAATAGTCAGAAACCATTTGTCATGCTAATCTTTCCAGCACCTCATGAGACCAGCAGGCTCTTTCAGCAGCTACTGCATTTTCCCCTTTAAACTTACTCCTCTTTCTTTATTCCCAGCATCTGTTCATTCAGTTTAAACAATTTCCTGTTTTCCTAATAGAGGGAGAACTGATTAGACACAGAGCCTACTTGCTGTACTCTGGCCAAAACTGTGGATTGGGTGGTTATTTTTATTATTTCTAGCTGCACTTCTGGAGATCCCATTAATTCTGAGGCTCCCTGATACAGCTTTGGTATGTGCAGGAAGAAAACTGAGGCCAAGGGGAAAGAGATTTAAAGGAAATAAAGGCCATGAATACATGGCTGGAGCCAGCCAGCCGCAGACTCACTCAGCCCTTGCTCAGAGATGCTGGGCCAAGAGGCAGCTCCAGCCCAGGAGCAGTGGCAGCGTGTTAGGTGAGAAAACCTGCCCGCAGGCAGGCAGAGCATGCCAGCAAAGCCTTGGTGCTCTGCTGACACAGCCTGGTGGCTTCCAGCTATCAGTGAGCTCTGGTCCACCAGCCACAGCCCAGCACTGTGCCCATCCTGCCCTACCTGCTGTGCCCTGAAGCTCACACCATCATGCCAAAAGCAGAGTCCCCATGTCCAGCCATCCATGTCCTGCCATCGTCCAGCCCCTGCACCACCCCGTCTTCATCCGCAGGACTTCCTACCCCCCTTTTCACGGCCTACTCTTGCAATGTTTAGTTTTATTTTATTTAAGGAAAAGCTCTACAACCTGAGGCTCTCAAATGCAGTTTGAGCGGTGTCTCACAGTGCCCTTGAGCAGAGACACAAGCCCAGCTGCTGGACCATGCACACAGCAGACACGTCCCCAGCTTCCTGTGAGTCACGCCAGGCAGTGACTGCTCTTACGCAGACCAGGCTGATTTTCAGTTTCACCTGTCTGTTAATTCACAGATAATTTCCATGTAAGCAACTGCAGCACTTCTCAGCTAAGGGCCAGGACAGGCTCCCACGGCAGCAGCAGCAGGGCAGGGCCCCGGGAATGCAGCAGGGAGAAGAGGTGGCAGCGGGTCTAACAAGTGCATGAGGAGTTTGGAGTTCACACTGCAGAGAGAGCTGTCAGCTGAGGGGATCAAATCTGAAAGAAGCTGGGCTCTCCTCCCCCGGGTTTGGATCAGATCCTCTCGAAGGGAAACTCTGATACCAGACTCTGGCCCTACAGCACTGCTCTGTCCTGGGCGTGTGTCCCGCTCCCAGCCTCCGCAGTGGGAGTGCAGGCAGGGAGTGAGCACAAACTACAGCTCAGTTTCAGTGCTTTTTTTCCAAACAAACAAAACCACCAAGCCTAACTTGCTCAAGCAACAATGGATCAAATTCTGTTTCTCTTAATGCTGAGGGGAAAAAGAATTTAAAAAGACAGTTCAGGTTGCTGGCTTCCAGTCAGGAGTGGGATGAGAGGAGCCTTTCCTCCCTGGACCTTACTGGTGTTGTGCATGGCCAGAAGTGGGGCCACAGCCAAAAGGAGACCTGCTCTAGCCACACTGAGCTGAACCAATCCTGGTCTATCAGTCTGGAGCGTCTCCTAAGCCTGGTTGCATGGATGCTGTACATGGGACACACACTGCTCAGAACAGAACATCAACTGAAGAGGCCACAGACACCACAGAGACAAACAATATTTCACCATTCATTGTGAGTGAAGCCCAAGCTCTCAGGATAATACCAGCGATGTGTTTTGTTCCACATTGATTGTAAAGGACTCTTTCCCCATTGTACTGTGCCATTACACACAATGTCTCTAGTTCACAAGCCAGTAGAGTATTACCAGTACTCACTGGTGGCCTCCTTGCAATTACATACAGTATATACTAAAAGAACATGAACCAGTGTGCACTTTGGCAGTCATAAAATATCATATCCACAATTTGGGGCATCCTGGGTGTATAGACAGCATGGCTTTCCCTCCTTCTAGGCTTTTAGGCATTGAAAACAGTCCCCCTGTTGTTTAAAGGTCTTACTTTTATCCAGAATCTCAAGACAATGACTACCACATAGCAAAAGACACACATGTACAAACATTGATTCATGGACATGGAGTCAGGCTAGTGCTGTGCCCATTCACAGGGACCTGGGAACAAAACTCACCAAGGACTGAACAGCCTTTTACCCACCGACTACAGGAGCAGTCCAAGCAGCTTTGCACTTACATGATACAAAAGGGAAAACCCAAAACAGTCTTAAACCAGCTGGACTCTTGCCTACCTTTTCCTGAAGGGAAGAAGCAATCCATCTCCACACTGCTGCGGGAATGGGAAATGCAGAGAGCACTGCTGGGGACCAGACCCTCCTGAGGCGGGCTCCGCTCCGTGGTCCGGACCAAACACCAGCCTGGCCTCTCGCTCGGCCTCTCCAGCAGCTCCACTGTCTGCCCCACCTGAATGCTCAGCTCGCTGCTATGGCCCGCTGTAAAGTCCTGGAGCACCACAGTTAGTTCACACCCTCCAGACAACTGCCCAGGTTCAACAGGAAAAAAAAAAAAAGAAAAAGAATAGACGTTAGCAAGGATAGGATGAAAGCAATCATCTTTGCATCATATTTACACTGGCAAAGACAGGATTTGTGTTCCTTAGAAGCCAAGTTAATAATTTGTTTTGTCTAAGTTCAACATGTTGTGGCCCTGGTTTCCTTTACTTCTTATTGATTTTGCTGGGCTGAAGTGAAAAAGCTACCCACCCCGAAACCTTTCGAATGCTAGCTGTGGGGGAGTTTTTGAGCCGTGAATTTTCTAGCTGCTAGTGTCCATCAGAAACCCTGGGGGTTTTTTTTGTTGCTTTAATTTCTGGGGTCACTTTCTAGGCTGGCAATAGCCCAGTGCTGTGCCTCATGGTGGGACAAATTCCAGCTCATCCCTCTACAGCACAAGTGAGACACATTCCCACTCGCCACCAGTGCAGTGAGGAAACAGCTTCACTTTTCTTGGAAGACAAGAAACATACCCTCATCTTCCCAAACTTGCTCTAGGGACCTCTTGGGAGACTCGGATATCCTGACGGGGCAGATCAGAAAAGCTCCTCCCACACTCTCTGATGGAACCCAGAGGTGTAAATATATAAACGCAGAGAGATTGATTATATGCTGACTTCCAGGATTTGTACCTAGGAATAAATGTACCCTTTTACTTCCGTACTGAGTGCTGGAACTGCTGCTTTCCTTCAGTCTCACACCCTGTGACTCTCAAAGAACAACACTGGCCTCTGCATAATCACAGTCTCTGTACAGCCAGGAACTGGGAATATAAGCACTTGTGTGTACATACAGAAGAAGTAATTGTACAATTGTACAGATTTGTTTTTAACAAAGCTTGGGGTTTTTCTAACAGAATTGGACTCAGAGTTGGATTATTGCGTGTCTAAAAAGGTGTGAGAACAAGTCTTTCTGGCCCAAGGAATCTTTCTTAATGCTCCTCTGCAATGTGGATTTCTTGCTGTCTGCCTGTCCTTAGGGGCCCTCCTTCTTTGTCCTGTGTGCTGCCTGCTTCCCTGAGGTATGCAGGAATCTTTGAGGTCGTTATTCCAGTGTCGAATTTGACAGAAATTATGATAGAAATTAGTCCACTGATTCAAAAGTCATTAAGATGAGAATAGTAAACAAGCATGGTACTATAAACTCTATTTTCTTAGGATAGGAAGCTAAAACCAAGGATAATATACAATGATTTTAAATAAACAACTTGTAAATCCAACTGAATTGTTAGAAATCTTGTCAGATGCTGAGTAATTAAAAAATCAGTAAAAACTGGGGTCTGCTTTCCAGCTGGAATGGGGGAGCCCTCGAGGAGAGCACGCACATCCCTATAGACTTCACTCTTGAGCTAGCACAATCTCAAAATCCCTTATCTTAGCCCAAGCAGCTCCAAATACACACTCCCATGGGAACAGCCTCTCTCCCCACTCAGTGGCATAGGCGTTTTTGTGTCCAATGCAGATGTGAAAGAAATCCCACTCACAGGGGTGATATTCACAATTACAGAAAGGGGTCAGTGGACAAGGACTGGTTCTCACCTGTCCTGTGTCTCTGCCGTAGACGAAATGCTAGATTTGGGGAAGAAGAAGGAAATATTTCTCTGAAAGATTATTTGTAAATAAATAGAAAAAACCAAACCAAACAAACCACGGCAGCTGTTCGAGGCCATTCAGACAAAGTGCTGGCATTAATCCTGGCAGAAAGAGCTCCGTGCACTGATGGAAGTGCACAAGAGGTCAGTGTAGCACCTGGCTGGGCAGTTTACCAGCAAACCCACCACTCATCATGCTGACAATCTCCCCGTAACTGGAGTACAGACATTCACAGGGATGGTGAGGATGAGATATTGCCATAATATTTGCTGAGGTTTCTTTGCTATGGACTAATTTTAGGAACAGAAAATCTTCCTGATCCAATATAGTATATGATTTGGTAAGGTGTAGGGTATTTAAGACATGAAGAAAAAACCTGATTACTTCTTGCTAAATACACATATGTATCCTACCAAAAGTGACGAATTTCTCCTAATTCTTCCACTATTCCATGCTAAGTAAACTTTCTGTTCCCCAAATTATGCTATCTACAATATCTTCTCTGAAAATAACTAAATTTCTCCTTTTTTTTTAGGGGAAAATGGGAACAAATACTCAGCTGTATCAGCTTCTCTCCCAGACAGCTCTTTAGAGCATTCCATGCCCTGTCCCGGAGCACCACTAGGTGGCCGTGTTTGCCATCACACAGCAACTGGATTTTCTATACAGAATTAACTCTTGCTTGTCTTCGAGGTGCTTATCCAAGAATGAGGTGCAGTGTCTGGGCATGAAGGAGCTGGTTCAGACAGGATCCCCAGACTCATTGCTTTCAATGATATGGGCAGAGCGTGTTACAGAATATTGAAAAATTTTCTTCAGATGCTTCAGACTGAATTTTGAGAAGGGAGTAATTTTTATTGTTTTAAGCAGGAAAGGTGAAATAGTCCAGGAATATTCCATGGAAAAAGGCCTGGTTAAGATGACACCTGGGAAAGCTTGGGACAAACAAGGCACTTCCCAGGGAGCACCAGCCTGGGAAGTGCTACCCTAAGCAGCTCCCTGCTCCCTGCCCTCCTCACTGGGGGCTGAGGGGCAGCTCACCTAACATCAGTTTATGGCAGGTGTTGTCATCCCTTCCAAAATAACTAAACATCTGTGACACAAACAGATGCTTCAATTTGGCCAACACCTGTAGATGTCATCCCAGAGGACTCAGGTGTGCTCCATGACCCTCAGGTACCATCCAGCTCTGTGTGCCTGTTTTCTTTGATTCATTAAAAACAGCAATTTAATATAACGAGAATGAGAAGTAATCATCCCCCGGAGGAGCTCCTGGGCACCTGGTGGGATCAAGCTCTTCCTCAGCAGGGGAGATTCTCGCCCCACTGGCTTCAGACCATACCTTTGATGTGTGAGGGAGGGAGCTCACTTCCCTCATCTCGCTGGAGGCCTGAATATCCCTGAAGCCACATGAATTTATATCATCTGTTCCTTAAGTATCAGCTGGATGGAAATGTGGACAGGGTTTCCAAATGCTCCAGCTGATTGGCTGGAGCCAGTGCTAAGATAACACATTTTCAGAGAAAGAGCCCCTCTTTGGCAGGTGGAATTAAGCAGTTTCCCTTTTACAGGTAGGTGCAGGTGGCAGGTACAAGCAGTTAGCTCAGAGAAGGCCCGTAGATCATTTTTAGCTGCCAGCTCCAAAGAACAGAAAAGGAGCCTCTTCCTTTTGCCCAAGGGCTTCCAAGTATTTCCCAGGCCTGTTCCGTGTCTTACATACCACCACACCACAAAGAACATTTTCTTACCAAATTAACCCACAGCAAAGCAATCTCTCTGGAAAACTTACAATATACTAATATATATACAATTTGTAAGCCACTGAGGAATAATGCAAATACATCTGATTCCCGATGACAGAAATAATTTCACCTACTAAGTGATCACTCAAGCTGTTAAGTACTTAATTTGTTTTCAGAGAACAATTTTCCAGCTTCAGAAAAGTATACCATGCTTCTCTATTATCTTGGAGCATGGAAATAGGAATACAGATGGACTGCTGGTTTCTCACACATATTGCACTTGTTTTGGAAAGAAAATAGAGAATGCCCTTAAGGTTGAACTTCACAGGTAAATGGCTTCACATTTTAACAGGTAACATTCACTTTTATTATTCCTGTGATTAAAACCACCATTAAAGCCACTGACAGGATATATTTAGAACCCAGACAGAACTCTAATCTGTGTATGGCACAACAAGACGCATTAAAATAAAAATAACAATGCAGCATGCCTTTGCAGAGCACAAGGCATAACTGAAAGATCTGACACAGGGACAGATCTCACAAATTACACAGCAAGCAACAGCCTTAAAATCAGGAAGAAAAGGAAATGGTAGAAGCAAATAGCAAAATGCAATGAGGAAGCAAGAGGGCCCCAAGCTGTCTGGAGTGAATGTGCTACATGTCCTAAGAGAAGCTGCCAGGATCCCCAGCCTGGCTCCCCAGTGCCTGCCATCAGCAAACCATCTCCCACCCTCTGCCTTCATGTGCTCCTGGGCTAGAAAACATCACTGTGCATTTATGGTGTAAATGTTTTTATCAGGACGTTCTAATCTAATGATCACATCTGAGCTAGAGCGGAGCCCTGCTCACTCACGAGTGTGGGCAGGGACCCAGCCACAGCCATCGGAAAATCCCCTCTGCTGCAGGACGCTGCTCACAAACCTCAGAGCATCGATGTGAGCAGTTCATGCCAGACACAGACTCTGGGGAATGAGCTTTGTCACTCACATGAGCTTTTCTGCTCCTGGGAACACCCACCTGAGTGCCTGTCAGACCCAGGACGGTGAAGTACAAGCAACCAAAACGATCCCAGCGGGTCACATCCTGCTGTGGGGGCGTCCAGGCTGCTCCAAGAGCAGGAGCCAGCTCAGCACCAGCAACCAGCAGGCACTGGTCAGTGCAGGATTACCATGAGATTGTCCCTCCTAAATCACAGTGTGTGTGCGTGGTCACTGTGCACCTGCTTCATTTTCAGCCACAAAGCAGCAGCCAGAGGAAGCAAGGCTGAACACCAGAGGCATATTTATCATCGTAGTGCAGATGGAAAACACCTACCAGCTCACAGGCTGTCCTTCCTTCCCTCAAACAGATCCCTAAAATAGATCTTAAATAGTACTAAATCCACTCCAGGTGAAAGTAAAGTGGGCATGGTTAGCTCTCCACCAGAGTGAGCAGGTATTCGGGAGGTGGGTGTCTGAAGTCTGTTTAAGTGTTTTGAAACACGCCAGCATTGTTGTGGAAATCCACACGAGCTGGTTATTTACATCTATTCAAGAGCACACAGAGCTCGGCTAGTTTAAACAAAGCATTTTGTGTGGTGCAGCACTACAGCCTAATATAAATTGCTAGTTTTCTGTTGCTTTTAGGCTTTCTGCCTGTCTGGTTCTGGATGAAAGCCAGTTTTGAATAGAAGCATTTAGTCACCATAAACAGCCTATTTCAAGAGGGTGAGAGAGGCGGTAGGAGCAAGAATGGGATTTGCGTTCTTATCAAGAGATTAAAAAAAGTGAATAAAACCACTTAGATGTTGGTTCTATCTGCACTGAAATAAATCCAGGACCTGTCACTTTAGCTGGGGGATGGACAGGAAAAATCTTATCCCCTGCAGAGTTCTTTGTGAAAATTTCTGTAATTTCATAGAGATTTTCTTTTTACTGGGAGGTTAGAGAGTGAAAGATCAAATTCAGAAAAAGCCTCTGAGGAATTCCAGTGCTAGAGAATTGCTTTAGTTTTTTTACTCTTTAACAGGTTCTGTTTGCAGTGTGAACTCTGAGTCACCCACGTTTCTCACTCTAAAGCCTCTCAGCTCTGAAGGATGCTGAGCTGTGAGCTCTGGCAGTGCCAGTGAATGCATTGCTGCATCAGTTCAGGGCTGTTTCTGTGGGGACAGGCTGTATTTCAGCAGCCATGGGCTAACCAGGAATAACCTACTACAGTCAGTAGCATTGCTCTGGACTGAATTGCTCTGAATTGAAAATTCAGTGGAGAATGCCTGACCCATCTGAGTCCTTCGTCGTCCTCAGGCCTCACCATCCATCTTCCATTAAGATGGAGCTGGCTCTTCCCACTCCTCCTGTTCTGTCTGACTGAACAGAGAGGATCAGTGCTTCAGCTTCAGGGGAAGGTCGGTTTATATTTAGGCAAATAATCAAACACATGGCTGGGATAATGGTGACATCCAATGGGCCAAAGGTACCATCTTTGCTCTTCCAGAGGCATCTGGATGTGCAGCATTATAAATAGAGACACAGCAAGTTATTTCACAGCAGGAAGAAAAGACACAGCTGGCATGTGGGACATGTAAATATGCTAAAGAAAAGGAAGTCTGGTGTTATGGTCTCAAACAGCACATACCTTTCCAGCATCTCTTGCTGAAGTCCCTACTAGACGACCATACCCTGGCTGTGCTGGATTTTGGACTCTGGCATATGCTGACATCTGCAGAACAGCTTGAATGGAGCTGTCTGAATTATTTCTGGAGCCTTTTTTCCAGAAAGTAAGACTAAAGTCGATCCAAATGAAACAGCATTTCTAGCTATAAAAAATGCTTTTGAAGATAAAGACAACCAGATTCACTTTGTTTCACCCAACAAATTGAACCAGAGCATGCCTGTGTTTGATCTGAAGGTTTCCTCATGGCATTTGGCTCAGAGAGCTGGTACCCAAATTCCATTCCTTTCCCTTCCTTGGAGAAGCACAAAATGGAGCGGATATCATCTGTGCTCCTCAGTGACACAAAGCCAGCACATGTGGCTCCAAAACCCTTTGGTTTTAGAGGGTGAGCAAGGCAGATGGCTGAAACCCTCCAAGGTAAACCCTACCTGCTGTCTTTTGCAGCCACAAGATGTTCTAAACCAACCCAGGGTTAATAAAATGCAAGAATAGACTGAAATCGGGGAGCTGACTAGCTGTGTTCTTTCATGTTTGGCACAATTGTGAACCGGGGGATCAAGGGCTCCAGTCACAGATGATTCATCAGACACCAACTCCCGAGACACTCCTAGCAAGCACACAAAATCTGATCATGTATTCTGGCCAGGAACTTTGTGAAACACCTTCAGGTATAAGCAGCAGAGGCAAGTTTGCACAGTTAAAGTCTTTCTTCACAGCTGATGAGTTTAAAATAGAAACCCAGCTGATGGCATCATGTACCTGGTAACTGGTGGAAAAGGAGGATTTGGGTCTGATAGAAGCTTTAGAAACACAAGGGATAAGAAAATGAGCCCTTGAAAAGGGTGGGTTATGTGCACATCTGTCTTTATCTGAGGCATTCTGTCCTGAGCAGAATTTTAAGGGAGAAACCAAAAAATCTTGCAGAACCCTTGTTCCCTCCACAGTGCTCCCATCTTAGTATGACCCCCACTATTTGTTTCTCAGGAAGGAACCTACAGATTCCCTGACAGCATCATCAGGAAATAATTAGATCCTTAATTAAGCACCTCAGCTTTTAAATTACACCGAAAGGAAAACACCTACCTGAAGAACTGTGAACCTGGTTCACAGTAACCAGAGAAGAAACCTCAGATGCCCTCTTGGCAAGGGAACAAATGATACAATAATAAATTTTAAAAAGCACAATAAGGCCACCTACAGATGCTTTAGAACAAAGTAAATCTCAGTTTGCACACGAGATCAGATTTGCTGAATACACATATCCCCAGATTATATTTCCCTTATAATCCAGATAATTTTTTTAAACAGGTACATCGCTGTCTGCACAGTTACACTTTTAATGGACTTATGAAAAGTGATATAATTTCAAACAATACCTGCAAGAGATCTCCCTCCCCTTGTCAAGCAAAAAGCAGGCATTTCCAAGACAAGAAGTTGTAGATTGCTTCAAAGCTATGTTTTCCTGGTCCTGCTATAAGAAGTGAGGGATTGAAGGCAGAAAAGGGATAATCTTATATTCTCTCCCTCACCTCTGCCAGCGTTCAGTAATCTGGATTAAGTACCACTGTGGTTTAGACACAAATAAGACTGATTACATTGGATAGATACCCTCTCCAGCGACAGCCATGCCCAGCTTCCACCAGACACTCTGCTCACCTTCACTGACCTGCCTCAGGTGCTCTGGACTCTCCTAAAACACCTATTCCTGCAATGAAGGCTGGATAGCTGAAGGCAGCACGGATGGGCAGCCCAGCACACAGAAACACAAAAGCTCTCCCTGGTGCATCATACGAAACCACAGCAGTCCTCCTTCAGCCCCTCAAAATGGGTGAGGATCTGCACAGAGAAATCAAAACCATGATGAAGTACTTAAAATATCCTCTGATGCTTTTTTTGCCCAAACTGATGAATTCACAGAACAGATGTTTGACATAAAACTGGCTTTGTTTTTAATTGGAGGAGATTATTTAAACTATGTCTAAGCCATATGGTCCTGTAAGTCTGACTCCCCTCTGCCATTGCTGGAGAGACCAGCTTGGCATCCCTCTCCATTTCCAAGCCATTTCCTTTTTGCAGATTTAATAGCTGCTATTTTTCTTTCTTATTATTGATCCCTAGGTCCCGTTTCTATAAATCAGGGCCTTAGGCCCAAAATGAACTCAAAGGTGGATTTGGACAAGTTGCTTTGCATGATTTTCAGTACTAGGTTGGTTTAATAGAACATAAAGGGAATTGCAGATGTAAATACAGAAAACGCATTGAGAGGAATGGTGACAGTGAGTGGTGCTCATCTCCAAGCCACTAAAGGAAGACCTGGCCCTGGCTGGCACATTTTCCTGCCCCTTTTCTCCTTGCAAGTGTCACACTAAATGCAGTGAATTTTCAGAGGGATTTAGTGCACATTAGAAAAACCAACATGTGGCCAACATGACTGTTAGAAGGTGCTGGGTGCCAGGCAGGCTTCAGGCTGAAAGAACGTGTGATGGCTGAGGGCATCCTAATGACCTGCTTCAGCTCAGTGCTGCCATTAATCACCACATAAACCTGGGTCACTGCTGCTGGGGTGAACTCTGCTTGAAGCAAAGCTGACCTAGAGCAGAAGAGTTTGCAAAACTGTTGCGTGCCTATACCCTCAGATGGTGTTTGGCACTGAGGAAAAAGGAACCTGGGAGAGATGATCACTCAAATCCTCACTATTTCTTGCCTTGCCTACTGCACCCTCTGAGCCTTTCCAGCATTGCTGCAGGATCTTCAGCCCATGATGGGTTGCAGCTTGAGTCCCAACAGTTAAATCCTGGGGTTTTCATTCCCTTCCCCATAATACTGCCATTTACTTGAGGTGACATCACTAGCCAAGTGATGTAACAGTGTGCACGATCGAGCCTGGCACGTCTGAGCAGATGTTTTCAGTGGACACAGAAACTATTATGGAATGAAAGTATTGCCTAAAACCTGAGCAGCACAAGAGATTACAATGGCCTTTATGAAGATCAGCTTACCTAAAATAGCATTGAATGGCCTATGGCTGCAGTCATTTCCCTTCTAAAGTGAAAGATTGTTGCTTGTACTACTGTAATGTGACTCCCAAAGGAACCAGCAGCCGCAGCTTTTGAATTTCATCATTTTTGGCTGCTCTGTTTGATAGAGCTGACTGAAACATGCCCAAAGGACACTCCTCCCATAAAATTTTCTTCTTTAACTACAATAATAAAAAATGGTCACACACTTTTTTGTGTGTGTGTTTTGTTTTAGTTTCTATCAAGGTAATAAATTCTATTTCAAAGAATGTAAATCCAAAGAGTTTGATAGCTGATCTCACTTGCTTTGTTTCAACTGAAAGGAAATGCTCATTGACTCTGTCATTTACATTTGCTGTCATGTCACATTATCAGGGAGGGCTAAATATGAATCAATGAAATCCAGCACAAACAAGTAGAAGACTGAGAGGAGCCTGAAAGAACTTGCTAGGTTCATTTATCAAAGGCTGAGAAGAATAATAAGGTCTATTGATAAGCACATTCCCAGCTCCTGCTTAATTTCTTTCCCTGAAGACACTTCCAATAAAATGCTCCGGCTTGTGCAATCACTGTTACATGTAAATTGTTCTTGGATTAATATGTTCATTTCTGTTCTTCCTAGACTCAATTCAGCCAATATAGAGGCCTCAATTTTCAAAGAGTGAAACACTCATACATGTGCTCTTTGGATCCCTAAAACCACATTTCTTTTTTGCACTCAATGCATGCAGAGGAAGGTGATACGACCTGAGCTTAAAACATCCTCAGGATATTTGACAACATGTAATGCAAGAGTATCCATGAAAAACAAAAGATTTTTGTAGCCGAGTATAACATTTTCAGCCTGAGATCCAAGTACACTCAATGTTTGTCATTAGCATATCCAGTGTGTCCCTAAAGCCATGTGGAGGACACGTCCAGGGCAGCTCAGTTACAGAGCTGCTGCTGGGAAGGGACAGAGCCTGAAGTCGGTGAAGTTCAGTGTGAATTGGACACTGCTTCCTTTGCGTTTCTTTCGCAAATCCTTGACTAAATCTCCACCTTATCCTTAATTGGCAGATATAAAGATATGTGCTCAGGGGAACCACATTTGATTTTTTGCTAGTAACTGTGAAAAAAAGGTAAACGGTAAGAAATTCTCTTTCAGAAAGACAGTGAATCCACAGCATTTGACAGTGGCTCTAAGTTGTTTTATTTCAGCTTGAATGGCAAGGGGTTTTGTGGCATCCTAGGTTCAGGAGAGACAGACAACGGGAGCCCAGGCATGGAGGGATAGAGGCACTGGAAAGGAATAGGGCTGTGGGAGAACTGGGGCTGCAGCAATGGAGGACAGATGGCAACACAGGGGCCTGGGGCTAAACAAAGGACGATGGTGAATACCAGCAGTGATAAACAGCCAGGTTGATAAACAACCTTGTAATGAAACGGAGCAATTCCCATATACAAGTTTAATTCACTCTGAGATCAGATTCTCAAACTACATACTGGAGAATATTAAAATTAAGGAAAAAACTATTAACCTTTGCTGCACTTGCTTCAACTCCACTTCTTATTACTCTTACACCCACAGCCTGCCTGCCATACTTGTGCTTGTAGCAATTAACATGGTATTATCCCACCTACTTAACCTGAATATCCAACAGGGTACTTCCTTGGCTGAGTATTTTCTTTTTCAGTCACAGAATTATGCTCCCTTAACAAATCTGTTTTATGAATTCACTATTACATCATTTATGCTGCAAGACTTTTGGCATAAACATCTGTTTCCTTTCAAAAAAAAAGAATGATAAATAATAAGTAAGCAATTTCCTCTATCCCAGGCAATACAGTAGCAGAGCTGTGTGTTCAAACCTCATTAATCCCCACCCAACCTAAAGAAAATGCTGAAATGCTCTGTTTGCCAGAATGAGTCCTAAGTGGAGGGAAAACATGCTTGAAGTAGAAGAGAATGAATTTGCCTTTACAGCATGAAATAGGAATTCAGTGTTGCATCACCACACCTAACACTATGGTTATGAGGTGGTGGCTCTTTCAATGATAAATTTCTGCGAGGAAGCAATGAAAACACAATGTAAATCATCTTTCTTTCACAAGGCCTTAGTAAGTAGTGACCCTATAAAGGGCATGTACCTAACTTATCACAGCCTGCACTGCTTCCTTCTCTTCTTTCTGGGTCCCCTTTCTGTCTCTCCAGCAAGAAAGAGACCCCTTATCACAGTGCTCTGTATTGTACTGTAACTAATGTCTGCACTGATCTAAGGTGCAGATAAATGAATTTGCCTCTCCTCTATACCAAAGGCATTTTTCTCAGCAATATGCACTACTGAGGCATGGGAAAAAAAACAAAGAGAGTCTGAAAAGTGAGTCTGAAAAGCCCCTGCAGGAGACAGAGAGAGAACCCAGGGGACACAGTATTCAGAGGCAGGCTCACTCTTGGCAGACAGACAGAGGGTTTTGGTCACTGCTACATCACTGCCCAGCTGCAGCAGCAACAGGCCATCTCCTCCCCTCCTGAGCTGAGGAGCTCCTGTGCTCCCCAAGGACAGCCCTTCCCACTGCCCTGCTCCTGCTGCTCCCCACAGAGGGCAGGGGCAGAGGGGACACCTGCAGTTCGCTGAGAGGTGGCAGCAGGAGATGTGCCAGTCTCTGAGACCGGCCCCTTCCCTGGGGGGCAGGTAACCTATCAATGGCAGTGAGAACTTAGGAAAGTCTTATTTCAAATTGTCTATAATGCCTTTTTCTGGCCTTCCAGTGAGAAAGTCACAAATAAAATTGAATGATACTACAGAGACTTCAGATCACATGAAATACCTTTCTGTAAGGCTGAAATCACCAGTAATGAGTGTAAAGAAAAAATATAGATGAGTGCACAACATTTTCCAAACTGAAGCCAAAGAGAATTATAGTTCTTCACAGATATCTCCAGAGTATTTACACGTACCACAATGGCAACAATACTAATGTAGCTAAACCTTATTTCTTTCATATGAAAGACAATTTCTTTTTCTACAGAAAACAACGTTGATCGCTCAGTTGTATTATTTCTACCTCTTTGAAACTTGGCAGCCATTTGACATCATCCATCTCCATTAGGATACCATGGGTTATCAACATCGCCTATTTGGACAATTGTAATCCCAGATGGCTCCTTTGCAAAAATTTCTACAGCTCACTGGCACCACTACATACAGTTGGATTCTAATTGTACAATAGATGTCAGTTACACTGGTTGACTCCATTTTCCTTTTCTAATCACTTTATGTCATTTTATGCCATTCTTTTTCTCAGCCTTAATTCTGCTTTGCAACCCGATATAACTTGACTCATCAGCACTGTAATAGGCTCTTTCAAGCCATATGATAGGAAATATTCTGTGTCATGCATACTGTTCAGCAATAGCAAGGGCACACTTTATTTTAAGAGAATTATCATGTGCTACCATAGACAAGAAATGCGACTAATGTAAATTCATATTTTACCCATAGTAACAGAACCTGCATCAACTTTTGACACAGTGCAACACTTCAACTGATTCAAAGCCTTCTGCAAACACAACTTCTTTGATTTTGCTGGTAAACACGAACAGTGCAGAAAAGATGGACTGCTTTCTCTGTTTACAAATTTTTGTCATGAAAAGAAATAAGCTTATTTCTAAGGAATTGTTAAAGAATTTTTTGATTACTAAAAATGGGAAGGTAGTCACACAAGCAACACTGAATGAAGCGAAAAAGTGATCTAATCTCACTTTACAAATGAAAAAGCAGCCAGTCAACAACCCTAAACACTAAAGCATAGCACTCACTGGAGAAACAGGCAGGAGAACGGTCATTCCAAAAACGAGCTACAGTGTAATGCTATACATCTACAGCTATAGATCTGGCACAGTAAATTTGGGTTTCTCTTTTTATACAAGTGTTTCTAAAAAACTCCTTTGATAAACACCAGCAGAGCCTTTCCTCCCAAGCAAAGCGAACACACTGAAGGAATTTGCTGCTGCTCTTTTGAAGTACAAGTCTGCTCTCCCCATCCTCTAAAAGGATACCCAAAAGAGGAGGGAATGGCACTGCTTGAGCAAATGCCTTTTAGCAGGATTTATCCTTGAGTGAAAGCTCCAGCACCACCTGCTCATGGTAGGAATCTGCTACAGCTCAGGAAAACTGCCTTGGGACTTGAACAACACTTTTTAAACCTTCACCAAAGTTGTTTAGAATCAGAGATGGAAAATGTAAAAGCCAACGTACCTTCCCCTCTGGCAGTTCAACAGGTGTGTGCTACATTAACTAACCCAGTCTCTGTGCCACTGCCACCTTGACGTCATCGTTACTGGGTTGACAAAAGGTTTCCATGACAAACGAGAAAGCCGATCTGTTATCTCCCTTCGGAGGAAATTGGAATGCCCTCTCTCCCATATTCTGCTAGACCCACCCATCTTGTTTTTGGCACGCAGCGCAGAGGGTGCGTTTCTGTGATTGGTTTAGATTTCCCTCTGCCCTGAAATACAGAAACCAACTTGTTTGTTGTTTTTCCCCTAACTTAAACTAGAGGGTGTCACCCTCATCCCTCTGTGATCCCACCCACCTCACCCACAGCACAATCTTCTTTGTAGGCATGTTGACTACCGTGCTCAAAAAGAGAACAGATAACACTGGAAGAGGACAAACTTCGAAGCAATGAACAAAAAACACTATTAAGACATTTGATTCTCTTCTTGGCTATAATTTATTACCTCTACTAGCAGGCATGACCCATAATAGTTAGCAGATGTTTGAAACATCTCATTTTGAACTTTGCCTAAGATTAAAAGAGATCTTGTATAATTTCAATAACAGCTGCAGAATGAAATAAGGTTGCCTTTCCTAATGTGACAGAAATGTTCATCCTAGCCTTAAACAAGGAGGACTGTTTTATGTTCTGTAAATACTGAGGAAGCGAAATTTCTGTGCACAGGCACCCACACATTATAAATTTTATATGTGTCTAATTTGCAGCAATTGACATGAAATAGCCCCAGTGGAAAAGGCTGGCCCAGCTGCCTGAATGCTTCTTAGGTTTTTGCTACAATTAACCCCAGGCCTGCAGCTCACCACAAACAGGAGAACAGCGCACTATTTTGGCCAAGAAAATCAGGCTAGCAAATTTGGAGGTACAAATTTATTTATTATCATCATTACTATTCTCACTGCATCAAGGGAGAACCCCGCAGTCCTCAAAGAGAATCATGTTCTGGATATGGAAATGAACCCAAAGAACCTCCAAGGAGCAATAAAATACACTTCACCACAACTGTGCAACCCCACTAGCCTCTCTGCCATACTGGCCCCAGCAGGGTTCCTACCCTGTGCAGCAACACAGCCACCCTTTATTTAAGCACTGGGATCGATCCTAAGTTCAGCCTCGTGGGTGTAGCTCCTATGGATCCTCTAGGACTACTGATTCCCCTACCTCTTGTTCCTACAGTGATTAGACTTCAGCCAAGGGCTAACCAATTCACTGACACAGATGGCTAAGCTTCTGAATTGAGGAAGTTAACATACAAACAACTAATTTAAAAACAGAATTAGATCTCAAAATGAATTATTGTTCCCTTTCAGACTGCATGCATTTCTTCTTTCCTTGACACTTTCAGATTTTTCATTAATTCCCATACTTGCAGGTTTCTCAATGTTTGCAAACAGAGATCTTACGTGGCAGACATAAGATTTGAAGCACATTTTGAAAGACCCGCTGTAGGGAACAAAGATGTCCCTAGCCTTTATGCATCTGGTTTGAGTTAATATTTGTATCCCCTCAGAACACACGAGATTTTTTCCTAAGCTCGGCTTTTCCTAGTACATGTGTTTTAGTAACATAAGGTTGTAATATACTGCTCTCAAACAGATGTAATTCTGGAGGCTATCCCAAGGAGTACTGCTCACCTTTGGAGGGAGGCAAAGTCTAAGCCAAGGGTATTCTAAAAGTCTAAACCAAGGGTATTGTTTTGGGGGAAGACAAAATGCCTTGACTCCCATTAAGATTATTTTAAATCCTGCTGCACGACAGCTGCTTACAAATAATGCGGCATAAAATATTACAGATTTTATTACTGAATATGAAAATAGCTAACACTTTTGCAAATCTAATCAACGTATTTAATTCATTGTCCCAGTGAGGTTCACAACTCTAAAGACCTTCAGACCAGTGCAGGACTTAAAAACACACATTTAACCTAACTCTATTCCTGTTGAACAGAGCTCAGCATATGCTTAACATCAGGGGCATGTGCTTAATGGCCTCATGAAACATGTCCTGGTTCGTGATTCAGCAGGAGCAATTTGCAGCTCTGTTTTCATCTTCCTTACAACCACGAATGTGCCCATGGAATTACAACAGGCCAGTGGCAGGAAACGGAGCATTGGCCTCATCAAGGGGTCCATTGGGCTGACAGAGCCCAGCACACAGCACCAGCCCAGGACCCACCAACCCGTGCCAGCCCCACTGGGGAGCCCTGGTCAGGGTGTTCCATTTACAACCAGAGAACGGGCGAAGGAAAACCACCACAGCTAATTACACACTGTAGCTATTTAGCATGAAGAAACTATATGCAGGAATAATACCCACAGGTGTTTTTACTACAGATTTACTGTAATTCCACCACTCCCAGCAGGTGTCAACACTCCTGACTTGGAGAACACCCCACCTGCATGCCTTTTTTATTTAATTACCATGATTTTCAGAAATATGCTCTGCAGCACTCAAAGCACAGTCATTAATCTTCAGTAATCTCTCTGAACAATTTCAACTTTTCTGAGCCCTGAGCCCCTCTATAAAGCAGGGGCTGTATTGTCTGAGCTCAGGATTTTATGCAAGGCAGTTGCCATAGCAATGTGACAGGGAAGGCAGAACCCAAACAATAATTGAGCATCAAAGAATTTTAAGTGCAGGGAAAATTCAGAGCTAGATTCCATATTAGAGCTATAGGCTGTCCAAACTGCCGATTTTAAAGCTTAGGAAGACTGGATATTATTATAAGCTCTCTTGGGGATAGCTGTATTCCAGCAATGCATTATCACTGATCTGCTCCCATTATAATCCATCCATTTCACAGAAAATGACATGTTTTGTAGGGGAGTGGAAAAGCAATCTGAAAAGGAACAATTGAACATCTCGGCTTTGGGTAGAGAAAAAAGAAAGAGGGAGAAGGAAAAAAAGGTTATTAATCCAAAATGTATTTCAATAGAAAGCCTGGCTGTTGTAAAAATAATAATGGTCTTGGCTAGTCACTTGTTGTGAAATAATGAACCTTGTGCACCTTTATAATATTATCGCAGGCATTCTATAGAGCACCCTAACAAAAACGGATGGCTAACTAAATGAGAAAAGGCTGCTGCATTGTTTTATAAGGCAGCAATCCAGTTCCAGAGCACATAAATTGTAAACTCCAAACCAAAGAGTTTATACCCAAAACACAACACAGCTTTATTGTTATTATTACCCTGTTGCTCTTGTATATGCTGCTAAAAATGTGCTTTCAAGGTAATTAAAATCCAGAAGCGTTAGCAACGGAGCAGACCATAATTGTGTCTCAAGAGTGCCGAGTGCCCCAAGCTGTTACAAACCCTCACATAAGAAAGGTGCTGGCTTTACGTTCACGTGGATTGGTTTGCCACTTAAAGATGGGAACATACAGATATGGAAGGTAAAATAACCTAGCAGAAGGCCTGGGACATAGATGATCTTCATTCTAACTCCAACTGTCTCTCTCGTCCAGTGTTTAACTTGGACAACTCCACTCTCCTATACCTCTTCTAAGTCTTGGAAACGGGGACGGTGCCAGTCACATTTTCATAAGACCGAGTATAAGCCTGCATTTAAGGAATGGTTACTTTTTGCAAGAAACATGCTGTTTGGATTAGCACGTTTAAAGCAAAATAAAAGCCAGTGCAATGCTGCGGAAGTCACCGGTTTCCTGCACACCACTACTGACCCCGAGCCTAAAAGAGTGACCAATGTCCTTCCCTCCACAACAGTGAGATCTGCAGGTATTAGGACTGGTCCTGTTTACCTATAGAAAGCCAACCAGGCTGTTTGTATCAGCAGCCTGTTCTTTTTGCTCCTGACTGCTCACCCAGCTGCAGGCATTAGTGACATACTTTTAATTTTTTTGGCTTCTCATGCATAACTATCAGTCCCCATGGAGCAGACCCAGTGCAGGCCAGCTTCCCACAGATCCAGGCTGCGTGGTCAGTCTCCAGCTAGAGTGGAAGATTTTTCTGAGGGTCAAGCATCTATGAGGTCTCTCAGCCATGTGGAGTCTCTAGCAATGTGTGTGTCCATAAATACATGTGTTCATACTACTGCATTTCTTCTAACTAGAGCAAATTCTTGGTTGCTCTCCCTATCCTTATGTTGATTTCCAGAGAAAAAATTTTTGAGATCAGAAGTTTCTGCCAAGTTGCTTGAAATTTGTCCAGTGGGTACTAAAGTTGTTAGAGGGCAGAGCACAAATAGGTGTGGAAAACATGAAAGAAAATGTTGTTACCTTAGAAAATTAAGATAAAACCTTTCTCCTGTCACAAAGGTAAGGATAAGTCTCTTCAGGATTTCTCTACAAAGTTGCCTGCCCTGTAATAATTCCATTTTATCTGTATCTGTCAACTAGCCAGGTTTCCATCATTTAATACATGTCTGTTTATTCTCTATTGTTCTGTTCTGTTAATAAAAATATCACATGGCCCAAATCAAATGCCCACAAAAGTCTATCACTATTTCCTCTATTAGCTGAATTATAACCTCATTAAAAAAAAATCAACTGAGCTTAATTTTATTTCCTATAAACAGGTGCTAACTTGCATTACTTACTTGAGCAGGGTTTAATATGTCATTAACTCATGCTCTTTATTTGTCATTTCATTGTTATTCCTAGGGCCAACACGCCAGGTTTGCAATTCCGTGGTATTAAGTACAAATGAGACAGCAGATTTTGAAAACTGAAATGTTTTTATCAGCTCACAGGTGAGGTGGAATGATCTGACACTTATGAATCCTCTTACTCTTTTTATTTTAGGTTAAATTCAATTTCTCAAAGTTTCTCAGGATCTTTTGCATTATTTATATCTCATGCAAGAACACAGATAACCATTTTTATATCAGTAGAACCATGCCAGCTTTGCTGCTGTAGCTTAGACATTTTTCTAGCATAACAGATCCTGCTATGGAAACTTGAACAGATTTGGAAAGCAGATGTCCTAATGGACATGTTAGTGCAGCCAATTTGTGACACAGATCCCCTGCCCTGTTCCTCCTGGGCAGGACCAAACTGTCCCATCACACTAACAGCTTTAAAAGCTGTCATGCAACAGAGGTCAAGGATCACCTGTGCCTAAGAGCTGAACTCTAACGCTAGCCCTGAACCCCAGAGACTGGAAATGACTCACAGTGGGTATAATCTGAAGATGCTCAATGCCAGGATGTCAAGTCAGGTGTAGGTGCATGTCTCATTGCTTGTAGGCTGCAGTTGTGCTCCTTTTTCTGGGCCATGTTAGAAAAAACCTGTGAAGCCTCCAGGCTGGAGTGGTACCATCAGCATTGCTCAGCACAAATCACGTAGGGCTCTTTTTATAGCTTCAGGATAAGCAACTTCTGCTCACACACTACTATAGCTCCTGAAGTGCCAATGAGGCAGGTCAGTCTATAGTACAACGGCTTGTTTTATTGTATTAATTTCTGATTCAGTATTATTTGGCTTTACTGTAACCAGCTGTCTGCATTTTGATGTTTAAAGCTGCTTCTTTCCCAATCCACTCCTAGCTGCCTCTGCAGTAATAACAAAGTGTGATCTTGGATAGTTTGGCATGTGATTAATAGCTGTTCAGATTGCCTTGGCAGTTTCAGAGTATGCTAATTGGGTTAACAAGGTACTAAGTGCTCCAAGGTGTTATGAATGTGTTGTAAAATCAAAAACTCTGCTGTCAAATGCATTCATTACTCGTGGTATGTAATTTGCTTGCAAGGAGCCTACTCCAAAAGGCAATATTTGCAGCCATTTCTCCTACTCATCTGTGAAAGACATTAGCACAACAGCACCAAGAGCATCTTTAACTGATGCTGTCTCATTCCTAGAGAAGGAATCTCACTCAACAGGCTCCTTGGTATCTTTGGGGAGTGACAGATTCCTCCTCAGCTGCAGCCAACAATTGGGTCCCACCACGGCCTTTGCCATGGGCTGCTCTCACCAGGCTCCTCTCAGAAAAGCAAGACCTATCTGGCCACTTGGGCACAACCAGTCCCAATGGTGCACGGACCTGATCCCATAAGGTCCAAAGTTTGGAACACTCAGCCACTGCCCGGGGCCATTCCACATGCCTCACTTCCTGCTCTTTCCCCATCTCAGCCCCTAGGCTTTATTGCTGTTCCCATTCTGCTGCTCCCCACCATTGGCACTTTAGGCACCATGCCTCATTCCCACCTCTTGCTATCCAGGCCCACTGCTGGATACACACAATCAGCGTTTCTGATTTCTGCAAAATAACAACCTCAGCAATCAGACCAAAGGGGTTTCACAAGCACCCTGTGCTCTCCATTCTACAGGTAAGACCAGACCAAACAATGACACTACTGTTCAAGCCTACAGAACAGACAAGACAGTCACAGTATCACTTGTTCCCATTACCCCTTGTGCTGAAACACGCCCAATTTATCCACTGCCATGAGAGACAGGTTCACGTGACTCCTTCTGCTAGTTCTTTCCTACTAAAGGTCACTCCTCCTGATTTCATTTCTGTGGAACTGAGCAACTCATTGTTTATTGTCTTCCCTTCTCCTGTTCCTTTCCCACTCCATTAACATAAAAGCCTCACCCAACAGCAACGTTCAAGTTGACATCGATTTCTGCTGTATTTGAAGTCATTGTAATAAGATAAACTCTGTGTCTTTTCCTGATACAACTGACATACTGACCTGAATAACTGGGCCAGTTATCCAGCCAAAACACTGACTAAAATTAAAACTAGATGGTGGGACAAAAACAATTCCTTGACTAACCAGCATCAGCAAACAAAGTTCCTGGCAACACCGAGGCTGGATCTAGATGTATGAAAAAATGAAGGACAGGAAATTTCACTTCTTTCTCTAAAAAAAACTGAAGATGGAGCAAACCACTGCACAATATGCAGCAGACAGGGGAATAACACATGAATATCAGAAAGAGGTAAGGAAATGATCACCTGGTCAGGAGTTTGTTTGCGTAAGACTCAATCACCCAAGAACACACTTTAGCGGAAGCTGGAAAGGTGTGTACAGAGGATGCCTTGTTCCAAGGAACAGCTGACTGTGAATGGCAGCAGCTCTTCACGCAGCCAGCACTTTTTTATGGAAACAGGCGTTACGGCAGGAAGGAAATGTTTAAACTTTGGATCTAAAAACACGACTCTTCCTTGCTTGACTAAAAGACTAGCGTCGGCCCAAAGCCAATAGGAGGCTCATAACATTCTCTTGTTCCAAAGCAATAACCTGCTCGAGAGGGGACACAGATCCAGGCCCCACTAAAGCCAGTCCTCACATGCTTAAAAGGGACAGGGTTTGGCCTGGAATTGGTTTCCAAAAGTCGAGGTGGGATTGCACAGGTGGGATAGGCAGCTGGATGCAGACAGCTCACATGTGCGTTCTAACACAACACTTCTACCATGAGAGAATTCTATATTTGCTATATTGCAGTTGAAGAGAAGAGAAACCATCTATTTTTCTGCACCAAAAAGATCACTGGGACCAGTCACACAATGGAAACATGCTGACCCTCAAACAGCTCCTGGAATAATCACTTGCATTAGCATATTGCACCAGCTCATAATGGTGGGCAAAGCAAAAAATTCCGCCTAGCAATCACGACTAAGCAGAAAAACCACGAGAGGTTCAAATCCGGCTGATTTCAAAGGACGGTAACTACATGCCCAGCACGGAGCTTATACTGTGCTAAATCAAGGCTACCATTCCCTCTCTCTGCCTGCTGCTCATGAAAGAGCTTGGTCACCTACCCTGTGTGGTGAGTTGAGGGTGTGCAGTCCAAGCTGCTTCCAGTGACTGCTTCCCTCCTGCTCAGCCGCCAGACCCCTGCAACACATCACAAGGCTGTGCAGGGGAAATGACTGCAGCTGGATAATCTAACACTCCTACACTCCTAGCCCCTTTGGCCCCAGTAATTTAAAAGGAATTCTCACAATGTATTTAATCCTAAAATCCATCTTGTCACAAGAGTTAATAGTCAGATAATGCCATGCATAACATTCTAAGCATGGTGCCATAAATAAGAAAGCATTTAAACAGAAGAGTCTGCAGTAAACGTTCAAATCCAAGGTTCACTCATTAAAAACCAAAGCAATGTATTAATCTCCACTGCGGCGTATTTTAAAGACATGAAAACCAGATTATAAGAGCTTTTGAGCACCACAAGCTGCTTCTGCATCTTGAAAAGAAAGAAGAAATAACATTAAATCAGCTTTTTAAAGGCTTCTCCTTCCTTTGCATGTTCTCATTCTTACAGCACATTTCATTTCTAACCTGGCATGCAGCCCCTGAAAGGTTTTTTCCCAAAAAACATTCTAGGAACAAAAAAAGATTCTTGCCGTACTTAAAGACTTAAGGTTAGATCTACAAAATGTCAAACCAAGCTTTGCCCAGTGCTTCCTCAAAAACATGAAGCACCTGGAAAAAAGTCTGCAAGCAATTCTCTCTCAGCCCCTGTGGTGGAGCAATGGCGCCTGGCAGACTCCACACACCTGACAACCAACATCAACAAGCACTGTCCACTGATCTCCCACAGGAAAGGGTGCCCAGTGGATTCGGCACGAAGTGGGACTGGAACAGGACCTCTCCTCATGCTGGCAGCAGTGTGAGCTCTGGCAGATCACACGGCTGCTCTGTGACCTGGTTCTCCCAGCCATGAAATGACACTGACTGCTTTGCAGTAGTCTGAGATCTATGAATATGGAATATGAGACAGAAATCCTATGCAACTGAAGTCCGTTGCTCTCTTACAGCTTGTCAGCATATCTGTTAGGACAGGATTTACCATCAAAACAGAACAAACAGCAAGTGAGACCTCTTCTCTTAGTGATGATAATGTGAAAAACGCAAAAACTCTTCTTAATTCTGCCATCATTCAGGGCTCATTTAAAACTCACTGAACTGCTAAAAGGTACCATGATTTTATTTCAGTTTCCTCAATCATACAGATGCTATCTTGGGGAACCCAGAAACCCTTACTGTTCCCCACCACGAGTTTATCTTAACAATTAAAGTTGCTTCTCTTTGCGAGACTTATTTTCTCCTCTAGAGCACAAAGAAATTTAGCAAGAGACACAATCTGTTGTGACGAAAATGCAAGGCTAGAAAAGTGTTCTAGCTCTTGCAATGGTATTTTTTATTGTTTCCCATGAGGGGAATTATCTCCGTTAATGGTGATTGCAAATCCCTGTGTACTGGGACATTAGCTTCCCTTATGCTTGTTACTGAAATGAAAAGAGACAACTAAAATATTACAGAGCTGTTTTATAAAGCACTTATCCTATTAAGCCACTTAGCCATAGTCTTTACATAGGGATGGGATGCCCAGAAGAATTCTTTGGGGAATTAATCAGTTATAACATTAAGAAAAGCAAAGGAATGCTCTCATTCATTAGGATCAATTTTAGCCTTTACTGTATTGCTCCTATCAAAAAAAATCCCAGGTTCATGAGTGCAAGTGGCCACCTTTCAGATCTGCACCTGGGGAGCACATCCTGGTTCTCCTGAAATGCAGCAGCGCTGCTCTTTCTCTCTCACAGCAGTCAAGGACTGGGAACCAGCAGATGGAAAATAAGTTCTATATTTGTTTAAAAGACATCTGCTTCAGCCCAGCTCTTACTTAACTATTTTTATTCTTTTACCTCCCCGCTCACAGGGAAAGCGATTTGTTCAAAGGCCAGAGGCAAATCCTGCTCCTACTGAAACAAAACCCTGAGCAGCCAATGGATTCCTGAAAGGCTGGATGGGATGTGGAGCTATGAGAGGGTCAGAGCCAGATATTCACCTGGTGAACAGTGAGGTGCTTTCCTTGACTTCAAATAAAACTGATTTTCGCATCACCCCGTTTCCTTTGTATTTCTTTAATTGACTTACCTTTTGTGCCTTGCATCTCTGACCTTAGCAGCTGCATAACCCAGTACAACAGCACTCACCTTCCCCTTTCTTGCTCTCTGCAGCGCCACATAACTAATTGTATCTCAGCCTCAACAATGTTATCTTTTTTTTTTCCTCTTTTTTTTCTCCTCTTTTTTTTTTTTTTTGTGGAAACGAGCAGTCAAGTGCTCATAAATAACACACGGGCATCACACAAAGAGAAGGTCATAAGGCAGGAACTCGATGAGCCTGAGAAACGTTAGAGTTTTAAAGTCCTTTTTTAGTCCTCGAATTTCTCTCCCAGGAAGTCTGAAGGACAGAGGTTTCATAAAGGCAAAAGGTACCAAAGGTTCAGTTGCTGGGGAGGGCAGCAGAACTTGAGAGTTGGAGCGAGTTTCTGCAAAATAACTGCACTGAGGCCAGGTCCTAAGAAAGAATGTGAAACCTCAGAGATTTCAAAAGACAACCCACAAAAACAACCCCCCGGAGGCCTGGTTTACACCTTTGTTATATCTGAGAGGCAGAGGGAGGGGGATGCAGCCAAAGTCTGCTCAGCCGTTGCAACAAAAGCCGGAAAGTCATTCAAGAACCTCAGCCCCAGCCCGTCCCCTGCAGTCAGCAGCTGTTTAAGCTGGGGGAGGCTGGATCTGCTGCTGGGGAGGTTGAGGGGCAGGGAGCCATCAGCCTTTGAACTGCCCCGGCACACACTGGAAGCCTGCACAGCAGAGGAGTGTTCAGGATGTGAAGGCAAAGACCAGTCAGCTAAATGCCATTTTGTCCATTTTATAGGTAGCAATGGACAGAGAACACGGCCCTTTACCTTTCTAAGGACAATCAGCTAAATGCATACAAAAATCAGCTCTCACTCCATTATCAGCAGCAAGCCAGAAAGCTGAAGTTTCTCTGTGTGCATTTCAATTTCCCTTCTTTTCTCTATAGAAATGTCACTCTTTTGACTGATGGTTTAACAACAACTCCATTTTTAAAGGAAAATCACATGGCTTGGTTAAGTGCTCCTTCCAATGGGTAGACCCCTGCTGTCCTTTCCTATTGACTCCTCAAGATCATGCAGTAAATATCAACAGTGGAAAACTTCTAGTAATAATGCCAACTGAGGCCCAAGACCTGTGAGGCACAGCTGGCTCCCACCCTCAATTCTTCCTGCAAGCTGAGAAGGCTCAGCACCTCGAGAGATGGTGCCCTAAAGACATAACAACAAACCCAACAGACTCTTGTGAAAATAAATAATCAGCAATCAATGCACAGCTTTTCTCCATGCCAGTGGAAAACACCCACGTGCAGTCCAGCCTTGTTTCTTCAATAATTGTTTATTTGCAACTACAGTCAGGAAGTGATGCTGTAGTGTCAGGGAAAATGAACCCCGGGAGTAAAGGGGTTGTGGAGTTGTGCCATGTTTCACATTCCTCTGTTTCTTGCCCGCACACCTTTGAGGAGGGAGAGCTTGATTTGGATTGTTGGTGGGTTTTAAATTAATGCAAGATACGAACAGAAAAATAAAGTTGATCTGGACAGCAGCAGCACTTGGATCCTGGACACGGATGCTTGGGGGAAGCTCTGGATGTCTCTCTCCCCTCCATTAGCTGCCAGTAGCAAGGCATGCACATGGTTTACAAGGTGGGGAGAATGCTGACTCCAAGGCAGGAAAGGGCCTCCTGGGGCATCCTGCAGCAAAAATACTTGGCTCCAGAACAAATACTGCCTCAGATCACTGAAAAGGCCGTAAGTTTGTGGACAAGCAGAAGAAACCAGAATAGCCTTTTCCATAACTCAAAGCCTTTTCCTACCTACATGACCTAGGAGTGAGAAGAGGTAAACCTTTACTGGGATTTAAGGGGAAAGAGAAGACAAAATAATGGTATATTGTGTGGTGTGATCTCTTCCTCCAGTCCCCTCACACGGAATGTCTCCAGTTCTCAGGAAAGCTTTCACCTCCTTCAGCTACTTGCCCAGCTCTGTGCTTCCCTGTGGCTTGCCCTCCATGCTCCCATGCCTCCTCCTATTGCCTCCCAGTCCAGTACCTGTGTTCTGACACTTCGTTGTCCTCCATGGTCACAGCTGTGTTCAACCAGGCAACACACACAGACTGAGGTTAAAGAGTTAAAATCAATTATCTCACTATCTGGCTGCTCCCTTTTGCCCATAATCAGGCATTCCACCTTGTATGAGGCCATGCCACAGGAGAACGTGTGAATGAGTTTTACAGAAGTTTTATCTACAGGTTTGGATGGAGAAACATTTACCAGCAGACAGCAAGGAGAAGAGAGAAGTATGAGCTGACATTCAGGGTTGTGAGATTTTCCCAAGAACTGATGAGCTCTGGAGACACACAGTCTTGATAAATCCCCAGGAACTGATAAATTCAGCACACCAAGAGCCAGCCAAATCTGGACAAGGCCACCAGCACACACTAACTCAGACTAGAGACAAGGTGGCAATGGCTGCTGCTGCAGATGTACATGTACACTAATGAAAGAAGGGATTCCTGAACAGGATTTCTGAATATCCGCCTATAAGCTGCTACTCACCAGGACAACCCTCCATGCCTGAATTAAAGGTGTTATAAATATTGTTTGTGAACTGCATTTTCCTCACTTGATCCTCTTGATATGAAGAAAAAAGGAGTTGGGAACTGTTTCCCTCTTTCCTCACCCCCCCCCCCCCCCCAAGTTTTTTTTCCAATATCAAACCTCTTGCTAATATTAACTTTGAACTTGAATGATCTCCAGTGTCCTCTAATGTCCTGGATCAATGAAGTTGTGTTATTCTAAGGTCAGTTCCTAACACTAAGTTCTGATCTCACTTAAACTTTTCTTCATTTCTAGACAGTTATTCTGTGTTATCCCTATATGCCCTTTATATCTGTTCCAAGGTTTTCTAAGTTTCTTGAACAAACCTGGCACCTCCAGTAAGCATTAACCACACAAAAATGATGAATTCTAAAACGAAAAAAAACCTATGCCAAAAAGAAAACATATTGTTCCTCCAGAGGGATATATTTTATATTGTACATCCAAATCAAACAAACACACTGTAATCACCAGAATGAAACCGCAGAAACAACTCAAAACAACAGCACAGGAAAAATAAACATGAACTCAAGTTCTTTGAAGAACAGGGGGAGAAGGATTGGATTTAGATGAGGAACAACTTCTTGCTTAATGACAACACAAAGTAGAACTTGAGATGAAATATAAAAAAAATAATAAAAATACTCTTTTTAAAAACAAGTTCTGAATAATGTTTGCTCCTTTCTTTCCAAGCCAAGCACTTTAGGTGATCTGTTGGCCCAAGAATGGATACAGAGAATCCCCAGAATACTGATGGACAACTCCTATCCTATTTATGTCCTCATTCGGGGGCGGGGGGGCACCGTAATCTATCCACTTTAAATTAACCATTTTGTCCCTTTAATCAACAGAGAAATTTGGAGCACCAGCACAAGGCTGAGCCAGGAGTGTCCATTCTTCGTCCTGAGCAGGCTGGTTTCCAAAGTGATGCCAGGTTTTTGGGAGGGTGGGTCTGGGCAGGTGCCGGGTACCCCCATTAGAGGTGACAGCGCAGGTCAGTCTGCGTCAGCCCGAGGTGAGGAATCACCTCAGCAGTGTCACTCCAGGACTGGCATCCTGTGCTGTGCACGAGGAGCAAGAACAAAGGTGAAAAGGAAATGTTCACGAGGAGAAAGGGAAGGAACACAACGTTAGTTTTGATAAGCAATAATGAGGAAATGGCGTTTAATGACTTACAGTTCAGCTCGCACCCACATCAGCAGATGTAGAGGGAGAAGGAGCTCAATCACATGATCTCTTCAAACACATATGTTTTTGCCTAACCATTTTTGCTGGAAAAAAATACTGATTTTGACAAACATGAATCAATTTGAACTGTTTCCCAATCAAAGACTAACTAGTTCAGAGATAGAAACTCCTCTCCCATCTAAAGTCCAGCTCAATTTCTAATGCAAGGTAAATGGCAACAAATCTTTGACATCTGATTCTTTGAAAATCACAGCACATTTATAAAAGCCAAACAACAGCTGGTCCCTCTTTAGAGCTGAAAAACAGAATATCCTTTAATTCTTCTGGGCAAATCAATAATTTATCTTAATCCTTCTATTTTAAAATCACTGGGGCTGGTCATGTCTTTGAAATAAAGATACGGATTTTACTGTACTTCCTTCCTTCTTAGTCTGTTTTGATTGCATCGATCTCATTCCCTTACACATCCCCTCAACTTAAACATCCTCTTTCTTCACAGCAAGCATCAAAATATCTTTTTTTGTTTGTTTATTAATATAGATTTATTGATATGGAGCTTTTTTCCTGTCATGTAAGACCATAGTGCTGCCCACAGCTGAGTTTCCATCCATCTTTTAAAGGGCAGCACTCTCCACCTTATTCTGTACATTTTAAAATTACGGCCATCCTGCCTGAGCAGGATCACACGTGCTTCGGAAGTGTCTTGCGATTGAGAGATACCACATTTGCAGTGGATTCAGGATACTCATCAGATGAACTCAGATTATTTGATTATACAAACTGTAACTGTGTGCATTGCACCTCTCTGGGGAATGTGTCCATCAGCACATCAGTATAGAATCTGATTTTCACATTGCTCGCGGGAACAGAAAGGAGAGATCAAGTGGGTTGCCACAGAAATCACATTTAAATATCCTAACCAGGAATGTGTTGATACTTATACCTACAGTGTTCTCAGGAGACCTTCAGTCTGAAGGAGTTCCATACCTTTGTTTTATCATAGAGGCACTTGACTTATATTTTTAAGTGTTACTGATTTACTTATTTTCCACCAAAGGATGCTTTAGATTGAAATGATCTAAGAATAAGACTGAAAGCACACCGAATGCTGACCCTTATTTCCTAAATGAAAAAAAAAATTAATGTCAATTGCAAATGTTCTTTACAAAATGAATAGCAATAGAAATGAAAATTTACAAACTAATGCACTTTATAAAAGAAGTGGAGCATATTCTACCTGCTCTGGATGTAACTGCCAGTTCTGCATGGAGGAAAACGCTGAAAACACATCTTTGAAGAACCCCTTTCTGTAGGACTTTACTTTCAGGCACTTCTAGTTGAATTTGTTCTCAGCATCTGACCACCAAACTGAATCTGGATTCCTATCTGTGGTCATTTACAGCCACAAAAAACCAGCCAAACTTGGGAGAGGTGTTAAGAAAGTATCTTCTGCTTCTTGCACTGGTCTGGAAATAAACTTGTGAGTGCTGAGCAGTGACCCTGCACTGACCACCACAGGAATGGCTTTCTTTTGGGGAAAGAATTGTGTCCAAGAATTTGGAGAACAGAGGTCCCACTAAAGTTCAATAGCACTTTCAGAAATCCCAGCTGAGATATTTAAGATGCATGGCAAATTTCATGCCTGGCTTTTATGAAGCTATGTCCTGGAAGTATTACCCAATGAACAACACGATTGCTATTTCCATGGGCACTGAAGATGTTTTGGCTTTGCTGTATTTTCACAGTGTGAAACACTTAAATCTCTGGGAAATCTCATGGTAAAATTCAACAACTAGATAAAAAAAAGGGGCCTTTGGGGAAACTCATCCATTGTCATCATCTCCTCAGTAGGTATGTGAATTGTCCAGCCATGCAGTACAAGAAAAATGAATAAGGCTCCACTATCTGAGTAGGACTTTCTCTAAAGTCCCCTGAATAATTATTATGAAGTTTGCAAGTGCTTCCAACAAGTGTTATATTTTGAAAGCAGCTGATCATGTTTTATTTTGTGTTTCAAAAGAACCTTTTCTGAGAAAGTTCTGTGAAACAAGACAGCCTGTTCCTGGTGCTGCCTCCACCCACAGCTGCAGCAAAAGCTTGCTGGCAACAGAAAGCAAATGTCCTCACTGTCAGCAGCATCTGCACCCTCGACAGGTCTCTTCTCAGAGGTAAATCTCCTGATCACCTACCTGTTACACTTAGAAATGGTGCCAGAAAAGACAGATAACATGCAATTGAAGCCAGGATTAAACCTGTCTGAAAATCAAGATTGGTAAGAGTTACTTTTTTGATTGTTTTGAAATCTGTTTCCAATCCAGGGAAGACCAAAGTCCATTTTTTCAAAGTTCACAGAGAAAAAAAAAGGGCCGAAGGCCCCAGATTTGTCCTGGGAAATCTGTGCTGTAGGCAGAGCCAATACTAATACCTGAGCTGGAGATTCTGTGCCACATGCACTATAAAACACTAAGAAAAGAGCTGTCAAATGACTCTGCTTGCAGATGGCAGGTGGGTAAATTCCTGTACAGCTACAAGCCACAGCGACTGGCGTACAGATGAAAAAAGGCACTGTGAGACCTATCAGCCAAGTCGCCAAAGCAGAGATTAAGTTACACCAAGGCAGAGCACAGGCCCAACACTGAGCAAAGAATGGTTGTAATTATTTGGATCCCCTCTGAGGTTCAGAGTTTTCTGTGAGTGCCCATGAAAGTTTGCACAATTCTAAGTATGTGTAGCACTTCAGTCCAGATTTCCTTCATTTGGAAATCTAAAAATGTAATTTATACCTTGTCTGTTTGAGTGTGTTATATTTCACTCCAAGAGCCTTAAGTTAATTTTCCAAAAGACTGAAAAATATCAAATTTAGACAGACAAGTATAGCTCTGCAAATCAAGAGCTGGAACATTTCATGATGTTGGCACTGCTGCATTCCTGATAAGAAATACGGGAAGCAAAGGCAAAGTCCTTACTTATACTTACGAAAGAGAGAAAAAAGGAAAGTGCCACAGTAATATTACTAAACATCAATGATTAGAAAGGCAAGTTCACACCAAATAAGGCATTGCCAGCAGAGATAAACCAGTTTCATTTTATCAGCTCCAAATGTCACTTCAGTGACTTCAGTTTCAGGGAACCATTCACAGCGAAAAAAAGATACATATATTTGTATATTTTTCTCAGGGAAGAGCTGAATTTACAGGAGTCCTAACCAAGATTCAGAGGCAGAATTGAGAGGAGGCAGTCTTCCAAAGCCTAAGGAAATTTTAAGAAACTATCATTAGAGAGACAGAGAGATATCAGCTCCTGGCTGAACAATTTATTTCTTTTGTAAGATAAACATTTTGCTACTACATGACAGTATCTTGAAAAGAGTTAACTACCTTTAGCTAGTGAGCCCTCAAGAAGGCTAATTAAAGTTCCAAAATGTTTTATGTCAAGTTTTCTTTTGATCGCCATCATGTTTTCCCTTTTCCACAGGTGAGGGCAGTAGGAACTCAGTGTGAGAATTGCTCTAATGCCAGGCAGCATTCAAGCAATAGAAATATATCCTCTGGGGCCATAATTCACTCCTCTTTATCATACCATCACAGGAAAAATTCACTTAACAGTCAGCAGTCATTTTCTATTAAATAAATGTAGTTTTACTTGTGGTCCCATAACTCATCAGTCCCTGCAAGGAAGCAGCACTCTAGACAGTACACTGAATTCTGGCACATCACTTGCTTGGACGCTGGCAGAATAACCACAACAATACTTACACAAATGAGACCAAATCAATCCCTTCCTTTGCCCTTTAGAAACTCACAGTTGTTTAATCTAATCCAATTTACTGAGAGTAAAACATCTTGGTTGGAGAAAGAAACCTCTTCAGGCTGATGACCGGCAGATAAATTGCTGGCACCTATCACAGTGCTCCAGAAAACAGGAAGATTTCTAAATACTGATTCTGTATTTAAGTGACTCCCTGCTTCACCACCCACTCCATATTCCCATGATCCTGCTCTGCCTTGGCTCTGCCACAGAGTTTACATTGCACCTTCCAGCTTCCTTCCCATCAGTGGCAATCCCTAGCACCCCCTAACCACTGGCAGAGAGTTTTTCCACTGACAGGTGTCAGCTGTTCAGGTCAGCCCCACTGCTCAGGCGCTGCACAGACTCCAGTCCATGGTGACACATGTTTTGGTCACTCACAAGCACCTCGGGGTGTCAACATCCCCCATCCCTTGATATTCCCCCAGTATTGGAGCAGAAATGTGTCTCTGGCACGTGACCCAACACCGAGCTCACTTCCAGTGAGTGAGCACTTCCTCCTCCAGCAACAATATCATAGAGAGAAAGCTATTTTACCTTGATTAGAAGCTTCTCAAGAAAAGAGAATTTGCCCCTAAGTGATTTGTTACAGTAAGTCCTAATTCTGAAATCTCCCCTCTTGTACAAATTACCTTAAATTAGATTATTGAAATGATATCTAAATGATATCTAAAATGATTATTCACAGATTTTATATAATACCACCAATGTGGAAGAGGTCAAGATCTCAGTCTCATGACTGCTGAAAGATGAGCTGAGTCTAGTATCTAATGGAAAAGATAAAAGCGTATAATATAGATTTATTTTTAGAGAGTAAAACGTTTTCAGTTCACATTTCAGAGCCTTTTTCAACATCCAAAAACAACAGAAGGAAATGAGAACTGCTCTCCTCAGTATTGTGCAAAAGCCAACAAAAAGGAGGCCCTTGGAAGATGGAGGAGTATCGCCAGAAACAGCTGTTTCACAAACCAACAGCTCAATGGGCTTAACAAATGAGAATGCCCTGCATGTAACATTTCCTTTATGCAATTCCCCGCTGCTTTGAGTCCAAATATAAAGACTGAAATCCTGTCTGCTGTGAATAGGGCAAGGATTTCTCTCTAAGGAGAGGTTTTTAGATAGCATGCTGAAGAGGGCTTGCTGTATAGAACAAAAGCTGTCTCCTTTGCCTTTTGGAAAAGGATGAAGAAATTTTGCGTAGTAGGTTACCTGGGACCCGACCTGGATGCTCGATGGGAATTGCAATTACTGTAATAGTATTCATTATCTATTGATTCTTTAGCACTGAGTCTGGGTCATCAACCCACTTTCCCCCCTCCACATAAAACTTACACAATACAAATGACAATCCAAATAATTCTGTTCCTGTGTATGAAATATTTTACATTATAGACTGCATATAGAAGAAGTCATGGATTTCAAATGGAAAAATAAACATTTTATATGTTCTCTTCTTCTTTCCTTTTACAAAGATGCAGACCTGCAGACCTTACTTGAAGTCTGTGTTTCTACTATACGGTATTTAATGAAAATGAAATGTTTGAGCCTGGGGATAATTACTTTATATATTTTTGAGAGAGAAAAGTCCAAGGAAAGTAAAGATATTAAACAGTCATATCCAGATTTAAGAAGCTACTTAAGCAGGTATTTAATTTAAACAGACACAGACACTATTACTTTTTTTAAATCTGGAGAGTCTTATATAATCACCTGACCACTGCCTGCAGTCAGGAAAGCGTGCAGATTTAACGGCTTAATAACACTTCTGGAGTCAGGCACATAATTCAGAATATTTTCAAAGCAGAGTGTGCTCGCATTAAGGGTACAAAACCAGGTCTGAATTCAGCTCTGCATCATGTGTTGGGGACAATGGAGAACAATGCTGAAATTAATGTACAAACGTAATGTTTGCAAAAATTTCTATCTCCCCCTGCGAATTCCTCATCCAAACAAGGGAAAAAAAGGAAAGGGTAATGTGCCATCAAATGTACTTTGTGATGGCATCCAACATGTGAGTGACAGAGCAGAAATAGGACTCAGCCCCAATCAAAGTGCGCTATCCCCCACACCAAAGGCTACATTCACAACACTTGAGAGAAAACCCTGCTGAAATTACAGTAATGTTATTTCATTCCCTCTTAACAACAAAAATCCTTTTGTGCTTTTAGGAGTTTGAAATGCTAAAGTAAAGCTTAGCTCCAGGGCTGTGCCATGGCGAGAGAACACAGAAATTGCTACTTACAACTCAGGAGGAGTTGACTCACAAATGAGTTGAAAGACATACATATGACTTGAGGCATGAGGAGCGTTGTTAAGCAGAAGTGCTACTTGAAATTGAGAATCTTTGAGAAGTTGTGATTTTCTTTGTCTAAAATGTTGTTTGACATTCTTGTCTGAACATTCAAGTAACGCGCTAGGCTATCCTCTGGCGTAATAGCAAGGTTTAGGCAAAGGACAAAGTGTGTCAGCTAAATCTTTGAGTTCTTTTGCCTTCAGAGAGTACTATCAACTCTTATGTGTTACCTGAGAATTGTTTCTGCCATAGAGTTAATATATAGATGGTCCCACTGCATTAACCTGCTGCCATCCTGGCACACTGCAAAGCTCTTGGCACGGGTTTGCACATGAGGCTGCTGTGAACAGCCAGAGTTTCTAAAGGTAGGAGCTCTTTCCATTGGCTCTTCTGGATGGAGATCTCACTGGGGCACATAGAGAAGTCACCACGGAGGCTGCAGCTGCGAAAAGCCTCTAGGCTTGAATCTGAACTCAGGGGAATAACACTGCTGACGATGCTGGACTTAAATAGGCAGGGAAACCCCTGACTGCTGAACCCTGTACCTATCAGAGCTGCTATCAGCCCCACACGAGTTAGCTACAGCATGTGTGCTACAGTGTGTGCAAGCACTGTCAACTCTGCCAAGAAAACCTACCTAGAGAGCATGAGATGAGCTAGTCTTCCAGTGCTGGTAACTAGCACCAGTCCATGTGAGAATATAAAACGTCCCAGTCCAACCACATTCACTCAGACCCCCCTAGAAGAAAAGCTCAACCAAACACTGAAGGAGAAACATCCCGTGTGGTAAAACGTCACCATTAGGAGTCATTTCAGAGCTTTGGATCTGCTGACAGACAGTCCCCTCACAGCAGGTGCCAACACTTGCTGAGGGCTTTGTGCCAGCAGGTGAGCCTGATGTTCGAGCAGACACTGAACACAGGTGTGACTCTGTGCCAGTTCAGCTTCACCTGCCAGTAATTTGGGTAACATGGTGCAGAAGAACTGAGAGAACTATAAAGACATGCAGGGAGTCCATTCTCCTTGGAGAAAAGACATGATAATGCAGCACTCTAGGAACTGAGTTCTCCACAGTATTCTGGCATTAGCACCAGTGACAATAAGGAAACTGTTCAGAAGGAACTGCTTCTCTAGTTAAGGCTGATACACTGCTACCTCAGATTCAACAAAGCAGATACAAGTAATCTTTAGCCTTAGCTGTACACTCAAATTTGTTTCTATTCATTACATGTATAACAGCACACACAAACACACAGCCTTAATCCAGCAAGTGAACCTACCCACCTTAAAAAAAATTAAAGCATGGTACAACTCTTTCCCCAGCGGTGACAACTTTTTCCCTGTACGAGCTCTGCTCAGTTTATCTCACACACATTTGCTGTTCAGTTCAAACAAGGTTATGGATAGGAATTCCTATAACCATTTCCAATCTTGCATCCTTAAACCAATTCCTGCCATGATGGGCTGTCTTTCAGGGTACACAGCCTGGGTTGGCACCATAGCCCTTGTATGTAGCTGCAGCATGCAACATGGAGCATCTTACCTAGGCATGGCCAGAGTTCATGCAACCAAGCCAACGGGCTGGGGGCAAACGAGCAAAGCTTAGGCGAGTGCTTAAAATTAGGCATGAGCTCAAGTACTGCACTAAGTCAGGGCCTTTTATCAGGAATGATAAACGTGAAAAACACAGAAAGTAAGACAAGTCCATGTGGATTGACGACTTCTCAGACATCGGGCTAAGTATTTGCATACATTACAGTGGCCTTTGGATTGTGAGGCTTAGTACTTTTCTAATGCACATTATTGAACAAAAAAGTACGATCATGGGGGCATGCATTTAAGATAAATACAACAGATGGTCTTACAAAGGTAATTTATTTGCAATTAGCTTATATTTCTGAGTCCAGCTTTCAAAATAGTATCTGCACTGAACCTTACCTGTGAACTTTACAACCAAAACTTGGATTCTGATTTTGTGAAGACACCGTTCTACCTTGTCTAAGTGGCAGCATAATTAAAGCCCTGACAAACAGATAAATCCATAAAGGAATGGGAGAATTCATATTTTTTCAAGTTACATGTGATTTCAAAACAACACATGAAGAGAATGTGGGCATTCTCTCAGAGGATATGACAAACCCCATCAGTGTAGCTAAGGCAATTATTAACCACCCATTTTCTCCTACAATCAGCTGCTAATGCAGTGGAAGAGCACAGCTGGAGGTATCAGGGTGATGAATTCAAGTGAGGCATCCTAGTGATGCTGGGGATCTGGACTCAGATTGTCTGACAAGTAAAATGACAAGTACATACGTGCCAACAGTGTGCAGCATTCCAACAGAATCTATCGTGTCCCTGGGCCATCCATATGCTCCACCATATGTCTGTGAGGAGAGGGGTCCAGAACCACAGTCTCTGGAAATGGTAGCTCTCCCAGGCTCTCAAGATACCCGCCAGGATCCCAATGTTGCTGCATTAATTGGTGTCTAAGTACCTGTATTCCCTCCAACAAACAACTGATTTCAGCTCAGAGGGAGTTATGTAACATAACCAGCTGTTTGCTCATTCAGAAGCTGGATCTCACAGGACAAGCTGTACTAGGTAAGAAAAGGTTGCTCTGGGCTGTTTCTTCAGAGCCAATTGAACCTCTGTGTACTAACCACAAAGAAGCTGCAGAAACAAAATGTTACCACGTAGAAGAGCAGTACTGATGAGCACATAGAAACAGACAGGATTTTAATAACCTAGCAAAGGGGAATACAAGTTTCAGCTCACTCAGCAGAAGACAGGTTGCTTTCTTTCACCTTCTATTCTGCTTTTCACTTACATTTTTCTGGGGGCAATTACCTGCCATGTATTTTCACATTTCAGTCCTACCTTATCACTGTCCACTGTGTTCTGTGATGTCCTGGAGGCAATGGAAATGGTGTCAGGTTGACTGCTGCCATCCCCTTGGCTGTCGGCATCATCTATTCCATCTCTGCAAGAGATGGAATAGGGAATCAATGACATTCCTTAGCACACCACCAGAGTGAGCACAAAGTTACAGGTGGAGTTGAGAAGTGCCAAGTCAGCAGGGTAGAGCTGGCTTTGTGCTAAAATTACCCCACTGAGGCAGCCCATGATGCTGTAGAGCTCTTGAATTTAGAATGATGTCACCCTCAGCTGTGGGGTTTGGATTTGTACATAATCACAACATTTGTTTAAATTTCTTCAGGAATTTAATACTAAACCATAAAGATGCTATCCAAACATAGATAAAGACAGTACAGAGCTCTACATATTTACCTCTCTGAGGCTCCTAACACAGGGTATTTTCTTCCCTCTGGCTGTATAGATAAAGTTCTCATAAATGTTTATTGGTCTTTCAAAGTAAATATTTAAATAATGCAAAATACATATTTAGGGACAAATTAAAAAAAAATTAGTGTCTCCATTCCGTTCTACAAAACTTTAGTATTGGTGCATGTTGTTAGAGGAAATGTCTGGATCTCTGCTTTGCTACAGATCTCCTGGGTGACCTCGGTTATTTATGCTGTGGATGTCTCTATAATACAGCCTGAAGTAAGAGAGGGATAAACTTTGATGAGTAAATGAAGATGCTCAAATTACAGGTGGCTTTTGGGAATGCCACAACAGAAGAAGAACAATTCATTATCTATATTTTCTATTTAATCCAGGATTGAAACAAGTTGACAAAAAAATTTTAGTATTATTTCACAGGCTGAAACAAGTTTGTATTTGACGACAAAATACAGATTCTTCACTATATATTCTTCAATATATTGTCAGGACCAACTATGATTTCCATTGTCAAACAATTAAATATGCCAAACAAGGAAAAAAAGCCTGGTTTTACTCAAATGTGAAGAAGTAAAATCTACTTTAGGAAAGAACCATAACCTTGGACTTCGAAGAATTTTTACTGTTTTTCTTTATACTTTGGAGTATAAAATAAAAGACCTTTGTACGTATATCATAAAAAAGCTTTCTAGCTACTTTTGCCAAGACAACATATAAAAAGCAAAGATGATGAAAACTGCTTTGACTACAGTAAAAACCAGTAAAAAGTCCACACACACTACACTGCTGTGGGTTGAGAAAAGGCTCGAGATTTCATGTTGTGGGGAATGACTGAAGTTACCTTCTACTGTTGTTTCGCTGCTTTGCTGGTGTCTTGGGGAGCTGAATTGGCTCTTTCAGAGCTCCTTTCAGATGAATGATCCTTTCTTGAATAACTTCCCGGATATTTTTGATCCATTCCTGTTTTGTCTCAATACTGGATGCCTAAAGTTTCCAAAGGCAGAAAGACAGAGACTTTATCATGTTCTCACCTCCTGTGTAGAGGAGTTGCGGTTGGCTGATGAATTCCATGATTAACTGTTTGTCCTCTCTGCTGCACTGTTGCAGCTGCTGGAGTACCTGGTAACCCCAGGGGAACTGAGAGCATTTTGACCAGACCTACTTGGCAAGCAACAGCAAAGCAGCTAAGCTCTGGATAAATACATTTAATGCTAGCAATACAGCATGCTCTGTAGAGGGGAAACAGGTTATCAGGGCACAGCTGGGATTTCCTTAGACAAAACAACTATAACATGAACTCTTCAGCTGAGATTCACTTGACAGAACAGGCTGTCAGCTCTGGAGGTCTGTGGAAGAGGTTGGTTGTTGATAAGCCCAGTGGCAAAAGACTAAGAGAATTACACCTCCCAGCCAAACACCCTGAGACCTGCCCTGTGTCAGCATGCAGCTTCTCAACCCAGGCTGCAAGAGGAGATGCAATTCCAGCAGGACTGCACAACTGTCCTGATTCCTACTGAAGCCTTAGAGCTCAGCTGCCCCTGAAGCAGACATGACCCCCGTGGCAGACAGGAAGCCACGTGAATGGGAGGAGGGAAGAAACTGACCTTTCATTCAGGGCTCCCAAGGCCTGAACTAGAAGAGCTGAAGACAAAGAAAACAAACAGAAAATACTTACTTTCAGCACTGTTTTATTGTCTGAGGATGGTGTTCGTCCAGACCACAAGGCAAATTTGCAGGGATCTCCTTCAACATGTTCAGTCACTCCCAGTTCTGAGGTCTAATGTGGAAGAGAAATGATGAAAGATTTCATATATATGAAGCTTCATGAGTCCAGAAAACTTTGGACTTGCAGGAAGAAGTGGGGAGGCTGGGATGGATAGAGGAACAGCATCTTATATCTGTTTGCTACACAGATGAAAGAAACAGAAACCTCTGGGATGGCAGGGAACTGAACAGCTGGAGTGATCCTGCTCGCATTTCCCCTCGCCCTTCACATCTCACGATCTTAAATCTCTCCAGACTCACTGCAGGCTGACTTCCAGGTGAGTCCTGCAGGACTTGGAGCCAGCCCTTCCAGGGGCAAGAGTACCCCCAACCCAGCAGGGGACATGTGAGCCTCCTAAACCCCACTTCTACCTACAAAAAACACAACACCCAGAATATTTTCTTTGCAGCCACACCTACCAGTAACTTGTTCTTGTAAACATATTTTGTGTGTCCTGAAGAATCTTTGATCTCTTTGCTAAACACCAAAGAGATTTCAAAGAGAAACAAATGCCTCTCACGGCCTTTCCGAATGAGAGACTTGGGATCCCACACTTGGAAGGAATCCTGAAGAATCAGCTCTCCCTGGACGTCCAGGTTCTCATCAAACCCTAAAATCACGAAATACAATCACTTGTATTTATTCTTGGGATGAGCATTTCACAGAAACACCAGAGCAGTAAGGACTTGAAATAAAAGGGTCTTTCTCTTTTTTTTTCCCTTCATATTCTGAAAGGACAATAATGGGTATCCATTGCCCCAGTGAAAATAATTTCCTTTTTTTTTCTAGTTGCAATGATGTAATTACTTCACTGGGTGCAAATACACCATATGTGCTGCATGAGGCTACTGCTGAAGTAGAGTAAAAATTACCCAAAAATTAATATTATGAAGGTTTCATTGGTGGTTGCTGCACACAGAACTGCATTGCAAGAAATCCTATGCACCTCATTACAAATTCAGTTTGCCCTCCTGCAATTTTAATCACCTGGGCTTATTGTGCTGCCTGGCTACAAGCACCAGCTCCTTTTTTCACTTGTTTTAGTACTCTGCTTATTTCTTGGTTTTCCTCAAGCCAGGCTGGAAATTATTTTCCCAGGCCAAGAAAATGTGTGAGACACAATAAAGTATATCAGTCCAGCATAAAATTTTTACATTTTAGAAATACTCCGCAAAATAATAAGCCAATAAAAGACTTCACTTTGTGCCAATCAAACTTTTTTTTCCTGTAGTTCTAAAGGGTTTTTTTAATACTTCTTTTTAAATCTTTGGCATAACTATGCTAACATTTTGAAACACAAGCTGTTTTGACTCAGAAAACCAGAACTTTTGAAATGTTGGAACAGTATTTAGAAATGTTTTCATCCAATAATTGTTACAGCTGCCAGCAGCTAAACTGATACTGTTTCAGGAGAGGATTTTTTGGTTTAATGGTGAAGGAATGTTTTAGCTAAATATATTTATACACATATATTGCATATGTACATGCATACATACACACACATATGTATATTTATACACACTAAGAAGATACAGGTAAATAACTCCCACCCCAAAACTTCCTAGCCAGCTTTATTCGTTCAAGACTTTTGGAAAAATATCAGCAAGGAGCCAGAAGGTACCTAAAAATTATGATGAAACAACAGTATTGATACAGTCAACATGTACTAACTTTCACCATAAGTTACAAACAAACTTCATTTCTCAGCAGGTCCCTGCCCGGCCCTGGCCCCTGCCCACCTTCCAGCATGCTGACGTGCATTGCATCGTTGGCCTTCTTTGGGACACTGAGCATCACTTCCAGACCATCCTTCAGCTCCCCTTTGCCCTCCTCACAGCAGGTCAGCAGTTCCTAAGAAGCAATGCAGACACCCATAAACAAACCCTGATCAGTGTGCTGCCTTCATACCCAGCTGTGCTCCTTGGTGCGTGCAGCCGCTTCAGAGACAGGAGAACGCCGAACTGCAGCAAACCCCACTGTGGGTGCTCACAAATAGTGGGGGTCAAACGGGAACAACTATAACACAAGACAAAACAAGGTGCTCCCAAAGGAGATTGTGCACTTGGAAGCTTTCTGGGGACTTAAGCTTACAGGTCATGAAGCAGCTCCCTTAAGCATAAGGTAACTCATTACACCCATGAACTGCTCTGCACGAGCTGATCTCTGCAGCTCACTGAGGTACCTTCAGTAGGAGTTGGTATTTCGTGATCCTCTGGACAGGCTTGATTAAATAAGAAGAGATGGAGTTGGCCAGCCCGTGTCTTTGCTGAATTTCCTAGAAGGGATAAAAACAGCAGTCAGTCATGGAAAACTATTAACCCCTGCCAGACAGAACCACCCATAACTAATTTTAGCTCTAGATCCCTGCATTTCTATGTTTAGTTTTTTAACTCTCTTTAAGCTCACATGCAAGTAAGTGTGGTTTCACAGAGGCTGGCAATAAACTGGAGAGTCCCTCTAAGGCAAATTAAAGTGCAAGTCAAGCTAAAGCTCTGTTGAGTAAACAGGTCTTGATTTAAATATGACTTACCTGTCATGCCATCTGGTTTCCCCTAGCTATGAAGACTGAAAGCAGAGTCTTAACATTCAATTAAAATGAAGTGACATTAAATTAAATCGCATGAGTAGGGTGTAATTTAGCTGTCTAAATATAGGCATTGAGTCCCATTTGAGAGCCCTGGGGTAGCTGAAATATCCACGTGGGAATAACAGGTCTGACACAGTGCTGACAGACCCGCTGTGCTCTGAGGTGGCACCTGGGGGCCGGGAGAGATACCCTTATGATACCTGTTAAAATACTGAACACTTCTGATTCGTCACCTGAACCTCACCCAAAATGTCTGGGCTGATCAGTGTGATTTGCTCATGAATTTCTGGAGACATCATAGACAGGCTGCAAAGGGCCCAGCTGCCTCCTCCCAGCTGTTCCAGGGGGAGTTAGTAGCTCCTGAAAATCCTACAGGACCCTAATGGACATATCTAGCACCTAAAAGACTCCAAACTCATGCCCCACAGGGCATTCTCTGCTGAAATAGAACAGATTGGAAACTCTTCTGTCTCTGCCAGGCCCTGGGCATGCCTTGCCTTGCTCCTGGCCACCATGAAATCCTTGATTCTTAAGGAAGCAAATGGAAAAGGGGAACGGGACTTTTCTCCAGCTATCAGAGTGTAAATCTGAGACTGTAAAGTGACGAAGTTATGGAAGATGAAGAGGGAAGAGCTGCCAAGAACAGAGATTTTCTTTCCATATACAATCTGATCTTCTGCTTAATACTAGCAAGTTTACTTCTTCTTTTTAGCTCCAGTGTTTGTCTTAATGCTGGGATGTAAAAGCATCCACTTTTCACATAATGTGCCAACAGATGTTTGGTTTGGTCTTTTTTACTAGACAAGTTGGGTTTGTTTTTTTTTTTTTAAATAGCTCTGGTGCCACGAACAAGACCGAAAAGGGAAGGGGTTCTGTTTGGGGGTTAATGGAGTTTGCACGAAGCTGAGTCATAGCTGACTTCACACAGGAACTGTGCCTGCAGAGCACATGGCTGGGACTCGGTGCATAACTGCAGGAGCCAGCAAGACCTCGGCCACGGCTGTGAACTTCCTGGTGCTGGCAAAGTACAGCTGTTTTCGTAGCATCCAACTAATGGAATTAACACTGCTCCATCCCCCCAGCTCTCTGAACAGCAGGGCTTGCTCTCAGCAAGACGGCTCTGCTGAGCCATCTACGTGGTCAGACTGTGCAGAGACACGGTGGGTTGGTGGAGTGACATTTGACGAGTGCACTGCTGGGAAGGGACATTCTCCCTGCAGCTCCTCCCTCTGGTCCCTGAAGTGTTAGAGCAAGAAGGCAGCCTCCTGGGAGTGTGTCTTGGGTTGGCTTTGTGACATTTGGAGAGGTCTGGACTCACTGAGGGTGGAGATGGAGGTGAGAGAGGTCTGTGCAGGGCAGAGCAGACATGCCTCACACCTCTGAGGAACAGGAAGCACAGAGGTGTCTGGGCCTTGAAGCAGATGACAGGTTTCAGAAGCAAGCAAGACACAGGGCTCTGTGCTCTCCACTTTGCCCTGCTTCTCGTTTAAAGCAAGCTTGGTTCACATTATAGTTCATCACCATAGCTCACAACTTTATTTATTCCTTGGGTGGAAAAATGTCCCAAGGGCCTGGAAAAAATGAAGGCATCTGACAAACAGCCTGTGCTGGCAGTTGTGCATCACAAACCAGGGGAGCTGCAGAGCAGGATGAACATGTAGTCTTACATGCAATGACAGAATTCCAGGAAAAACCCAAAATATCCTCTGTGTAGGGCAGCATGGGATCCTCAGAAATCCTCGGATGGACAACATCTGAGTTGGAACGGGAATACTTAAATACAATTTCATACCATAAGAATTGCTGAACTGGCCATGAAGCAATGACAACATGCCCAGATTTTGTATCAAGTATCTAAAGAAATCAACAAATTTAGGTGTCATCTAACAGTGTACAGTTGGTTGGTAGGAGAACAAATTGCATCCTGAACTGAGTGTACAGACCAAAGACTCGTTAAGGAGACTGGCTCAGCACTAAAACTCCCATGAAACATTTAGGTTTTGTGATGCATGACACAAATACGATGAGCAATTTCAGAAAAAATATTAGTAAGGAGAAACTGAGATCCTGTTTGTGCCTCTGCCCACTTCCTAAGGGACATTGTGAGAAACTGTCCAAGAACCCTCATGCATGCAGAAATATCATGATCTGCAATGCTACCAAAGTCAATGAGCTTTACCATGTTCCATGCTGGTCATGAAAATCCAAAGTATTTTTGAATATAAAAACTGATTTTTTCCACGATTCAAGGCAAAAAAAGAGTATTCCAAATAGCAGAAGCATGTACACGGCTCAACCAAACTCTGTCCCAAAGATCAAAGCTTGCTTAAGTAAGGACACTAAAATCAACTTCATTACCTCAATAACATGCTGATTCTACCAATTGAAGTTGACAGCTAACATATGTTGGTAATCAAAAATATACCTTGCTAGCCTGAAGTATATGGTATTATAAATATTAAAATTTACTAAACATGGCAGGCATCATTTATCTTTGAAACTACGGAATAAAGAACAGCGTTTTAAGTAATGATGAACAAGACAGACACAAAAACTGACAGTGAAATTAATAAGTCTACTCCAGTTAAGTCAGAATAAGCATGCTATTTTCATTCCCTGTGTAATTTCCAGCTAACATAACCATACCAACAACTTCTGAATTTCATAAACAAAGCACCATCTGTAGGGAGGGAAGATGGTAATCTTTACGCTTTATCAGACTAATGCTGTAGGATAAACTAGGCACGTTTCATAGCTGAGAGTTTGTGCATTGTTTTCCACCTGTCTCAGCTGGTTCAATAAAGTAAATTGCTTTTCTCTACATACATGGCTTCACTTACATCCTGAGAACATCCCAGCTCTCAGCAATGCTTGTAATTCTCTTCATGGTTTCAAATGATATGCCACCTATCTTTGCTCCTTCTCCTAACTAGTTAACCCTTACTATAAGCCCTGTAGCTGCAAGTTTTCCATGAACTTGAAAGGTTCAAACAAATTACTGGGACTGCTTGTTTTCATCTCAAAGGTGGCTTTCTAGGAAAGCTTCTGAAATTTGAGGAACACTTGCGATTTTCAAGCAGGCTTCTCACTAAGGCATGTTATTCTCGATAATTCACTCTCATCATCAGGGTGTTTTGGGAAATTCCAAGTTCTGCCTGGAAGAAAAGAACCAACTATTTCCTCTGCATTCCTCGTGCCAGGCTGTCCTGTCCTAGTGCTGAACCACTGCCACTCCAAGACCAAGGTAAGAAGGATCTACAGGTACTTCGCATTACCTTAGTCACTCACGTTGAGTGCCTCCTTGAGGATTTTTCGGGGGCATAGTCAGCTTTGTTTTTGTACAGGCATCCCTGGGTGGTCCAGCACCCATGGAAGGCAAACACCTCCCCCTGGCAAAACAGCAGATGCTGACACATAAATATTCACTACTAAGCAATATCAGGCATCCTTCCAGCCCATACAGAGAGCTGGAGTGGAAAAGCTGAGCAGAGAAAACGCTTTTAACCTGTGCAAACAACACTAATGGACACCTAAGGCAGCTCCGACCCTCCACGAGTCGCTGACCAGTATAAATCATTCAACAGGCTCAAGCGCCACCTCCTGGAAAACTCCTTTCAGTTCCACGAGTTTTAGACCACTCGGTAACAAGGCAAAAGAAAAAGGTGTTCATCACTTTTCCTGTGGCTCATGTGAGACCTTTCAGCATCGAGTGAGACTGAAATGCTGTAACCACTGGCACACACCAACCCCAGAGGAGCTGATGCAGGTCAGCTGCCAACTCCATCACAGCTGGGATCCTGCTGATCCTGTTGCATTTGAAAACTGTTTCAGTGCTTTGGAAGAGAGGCCTTCCCACTTTTTTTTTTTTTTTGTTGGTTTGGTTTTTTTTTTGGGTTTTTTTTTTTTTTTGGGTTTTGTTTTTTTTTTTCAGAAAGGCAACTAATTAAAGCTGTAAGGTCGCAGACAAGCACGGCAAACTGGATGAGGTTAAGTAAGAGGAAGAACTTAGTTTCAAGGTACTCAAAAACTTTCAAGATTTTTCTCAGCCTACAGAATTGGAATTAGAGCCTAAAAACATTTATCACTGGCTGTAGAGCTTGCATGTAATTGGAGTCAATGGAGTTCCTTATTAGCACGATGAAGTAAATGTGGAATAGGTTCGGCAGAATCTGCAGAACAGGAGGAGAGGATCTTGTTTTAGATTTAGGGATCTCAGGTCATAAAATACAATGGAATCTGAGATATTCATTTTACCACTAAACCCAGAAACAGAGGTTACATCTAAACCAGATCTTAAGGAAGGATTGGGTCTGAAAAATGCCCAAAGGTTCCCAGAAGAATGTGTGTCTCCACGCCTCAGCACAATGATGATCACACATCACACCACACAGCCTATCAGTTCTCACAGCATGTGATATTTGCAGTGGAATGAAAAAACCCAAATGCCAAGGCACAGAAAGGAACCCACTCCTCAAGTGTAAAAAAGTGGTGTTTCAGCTGCACCGGGTGTGTGGCAGGAAAACAGCAATGGCTGCTTACATCAAAGAAAGTCCCTGCATGTTCCAGGATGAGCTGGCTGGAGTCAGGCTTATTTTTGCAGTAGGTGACATACATCTGAAATTTATCTGCCTGTGAAAACAAACATCAAGGGAAAAGCAAGATAAGCCATTTCTCTGCTCCCACAGGTTTTTATTAAGGCACACCAGGATAAATACAGGTGACAACTCTTTCCCACACACCCACCACCACCCCCCCGCCCTCACACCCTGCCACCAAGAAACACAGGAACTGTAAATTCAGAACAGAAGACTTTAAGGTTCCTACCTTACCTGAGCAGTTCTGAGGGCTGTGGGAGGCTTTCTTTAACAAATATCACAGAGGGAAGGCCTAAAACTTTAATCCAGCTGTAAAATAATGTCTAAGAACTCTGATGGTGTTACACAAGAGTTTGAAGGTCTCAAAACTCAGTCATGAAGTGTTGACTCTATCACCTACTTGCAGATGAAATCAGTCTAGAAACTGGGCAAGTGAGTCATCTAGTTTAAACTGGCTCAAGCCAACATTTTTTACTTGAAATTTGTGACACTTGGCCTAGATTTGCCTTTCCTATCCTGGTTCAAACTTCAATGACTCAAATTTCATGTTGTGCTAGGAGTGTTTTGCATTTTATTTCCTAATTTGTTTACTTTCAAGCAGAAATTAAAAGCATCTGTGCACTCCCACCTCTTATTACTGTACTCTGGTCTCAAGAAGAGGGAGGCAAATAAAACAGGAGGATGTTTTCCTTTTATTGCTATCACATTTTCTTATTCCAGGTATCTAAACAACAGGACCCTGCAACTGGGCTGGCAGCTTTGTGTGTATGTCTGTAACCACACACGCAGCTCTGGACACACCCCTTTGCTGAGATGATATCCTAAAAGAACCATGAAGACTTTTACAGAGAATGATACATAAATGCATTCCTCTTTCCTAAACAGGTAACCTGTTCTTTGTAAACAATATTTCTGAATCCATTTCATCAAGACTTGTGACATGTTTTTAAATTAAAAGCCCATCTGAAATCATCTAAACATGCTCATTTTTTGGATAAGTAATATTGCATAATTACTCTTAAAATACTAATTCCTAGCTTTGATATATGAATGAAACAATCAGACAAAACACAAAGATGGCTGACTTAATGGGTAAATATTTTGAAAAGAGAACAGCTTTCATACAGATAAACTGCTGTAGCAAATTTCGAGAGCCTCCTATGCTCACGAAGACTCTTCGCATCAAGATTTCAAAGTCCTGTTGGAAATCATCCTGGCATTGCATAATAGAATGAGAGAGCACGGTGGCTCAGAAATTTGACACTAATTTCTGGAGAAAAAAAGCCAATAAAATGTGGTCTTCATGCCTTTGTGGAGTTCTCATGGCATGACTAAATTCTTTAAGGAAGGTATATTATGATTTTAAATGTCTGTCCTCCCAGGGCCTTTCACAGGGAAATGAATGTCACCCCTAAAAACAGGTTTGGTTGATGATGTTCTGCTAAAGAGAAACCAGCAGAGGTAAATAAAAGCTGTGCTGGTCAGTGCAGGACAAGGAGAGAGGCTCTGAAAGCCTTCACACTACTACTGAGGAGGAGGGTGGAACCTTTCATCCTGGAGCAGGTGAAGGACAAAGCAGCTGTAGTTCCAGACTAGCTCCTAATCCCATTTATCACTGCAGACACAACCCTTGCACCTATTCCCAGCTTGTTCCCGTCTGTGCTGGAGAAATTAATTGGAATAAATAATGAGAAGCAGCAGCCTCATTACCCAGGTGACGAAGCAGTGGCCCACATCCTCAGGCAGTTGTTCATATTTCTCCAGCTCTTTTAGAAAAATGCTGAAAAAAGAAGACACCAATGTAATCAGTCACATACCCAGGAGATGCAGAATAACCAATGAGTTAATCAGTGCTAATGATCAATACTTGTATCTTGATTATGAGGCTACTCAAGTGCCCAGCCAGTGGAAAAAGTCTCTCGCCAAGGTGTGCTCTGTTTTTTGAATACAGCCATGCCTAACTCCACTAGAAAGGAAAGAGAAGCAATCCCTAGCAGGGAGTCAGTGTGTTCAGGACAGTTCTGTTTGAACACAGATCTTCAAAGAGTTGTTGTGTGGTGGTTCAGAGGAAGAGAAAAAAGGGAAGCTCGAAGATGCCAGATTTCCAACACTCAACTCAGGATACTGGACAAAGGACGACAACTTAAACAAGCTCAGCATTTCATAGGTGGTAGTAAACTTCCAAAATACAGATTATTTTAATCAACTCTCTCTGAAGAGCTCGTACCACAAGTGACACCTCTGTTTGCAGATGGAGCCCTGTACAACACCTGGGTAGAAAGAAGAATGTGAAACAGAGTTTCTTCAGCTGCTCCTCCTAGGACATGTTTCCTGGACCCTTCACCAGCTTTGCTGCCCTTCTTTGGATACAGATTCTGAACCAGGCTGGAGAATGCCTTAACATCACCAGCCAAAGGAGAAGGCTGTGGAGGACGCTGGTGGAGGGGATGGGGGAAATTTATTTCAGCATTGCTAGAAAGAACTTTTAGAGGAAAAAGGATTGCACAGAAGCAGCAGGCTGCAGTAGGAGGGGTCAGAGAAAGGAGAAATGACAGCAGTGAGAAGCTGCAGGAGATGACTGGGGGCTGGAGGGATGGTAGCTGGGAACAGGGGAAAGCCAAAAAGGAGGGTAATCAGATGGCATCAGTGAGGGTCACCAAAACAAAAAATATAGCGCCACAGAGAGAGGAGAAGTGGAAAGTCAATTGAGTGATCATAAGATCATTTTAAACAGGAGGAGAATATTTGTCTGTATGACAAGGCAATTCTTGGGGGCTGGAAGTCAGTTCATCCATTATTTAAAGGCTTTTCTAAAGTAATATGTAGCTTGAATCTACTATCCTGACATGCTTTGAAGCTGCTTGCACAAACGCATGCATACAGCACGCTCTGCTGGGCCATATTTATGTGATGGCACATTTATCTGACTGAAGCACTTGAAATGTCCCAGAATTCAAACAGGGAAGGATTCTCTGATTTGTTTTTAAAGCTGTTTTGGTTTTGATGTGCAACCTGAAGACAGATTTGAAATTCAGACTGAACTTGCTGGATTCAGCAGCCCTAAATGTTAAGTTTATAACTGTTGTTGCATTCACACTATACCATGGAAACAATGTCCTCTAAGCTGATCTGGTACACAGTCTTATCTTAACAAAATGGAGTATTGTTATTTACAGATTAAATACAGAAAGTCTCCAAGAAGTGGCAGAAAGCTACTTATTAACACCAACAATTCCACTGTTTCCCCTCTGTGTTTTACAAGAACATATTTTCGACAGGCAAGTACCCAGACTAGACCTAGTGCTGTGAGAAGGAAATCATGTATCAGACTGCAAAGCACTGGTATAATACGACTTTAACACTGTTAGTCAGCTGAAGGTGGAGGTTGAACTAAGTGGCAATTCATTTTTGTGAAAGCAACAAAACAAGAAATCAAACATCATTTTGCAAATATGGACCAATTACTTTACACTCCTTTGTGCATTGTACTGTAGGTGTTCGCTGCAGACGCACAAGTGCCTAAACATTAACAGAACTGTTAGGAAAACCTACTTGTTATGGAAGTCATATATCTCCTGAATATTGCCAAAGATGATGTGTTCTTTATTAAGGATCCCAGCTGGTATTTCTTCCACTCCACTTGTCATTTCCCAAAGGTAAGTCTGGAAGACACCAGAAACTCTTTAATTTTGTGAATAAATGCAGTGGAAAAGAATAGATCTCCCTGTTTTATTGCCAAAGGCACAGGCTGAAAAGGAACAGTGTACTCTGAGATTAAATAAACAAGCTAAAAAAATTTTTTTTCCAGTGTTACAGTAAGCTCTCCAGAGAATTCAAAGTGCTGACACTTTGAAGTTGTCTGAGGAAAAAGCAGAAACATAGCAACAACACCTGTCTTTGCTGTCCACCTGATGTTTTCCAAAAACTGCAGGCAGAAACAGCTGAAAGATAAGGCAGATTTGCCACTTCAGTAGCATTAGATACATAAAAATGTCTGTCACACTGCAGGAACGTGGAAGCTGACAGATTCCACCGAATTACACTCTGGTTTTTGCCCTGATTATCAGCATCCATTTCAGGAACACTCTGCTGTACAGCTAGGCAAGGCATATAACTGTGCAAATCCAGAAGTTTCTCCAGTATGAGATGATTCAATGGAATAGATTTGAACCCTTAAGGAAATGCTCCATGAATAAATATGCACAGCCTGTGCAGTAAACATCCCCACTACAGAGGACAACGTGTGCTTCTAGGAAATACTGGAGGCCTCCTGGGCCATAACTTACCTCTAAACATTCGTGTAAATCCCTGACATAAGCTTTTTCTGTCTGCAGCAGCTCAGCCATAATGAATCTGAAAAAAAAGGGAGTAATTTAGGTGTTTTGGACATTATAATAATTTCCACAATGAACAGAAAACAAAACATCTTCCTGTTGTCTTAAGGAAAAAGGGTATTTTTGCTCTAGACCTTCAGCTGCCTTACCGAAGTTCCACTTCGTACTGCAGCCTCTTGTAGGGTTATTTTCTAAAAATCTTGTCTGCATAAAATCCTATTAAGTTGTATTTCTGCAACCCTGAGTCCATGGGATTTACCATCTACATGCCCATCCTTAATTATCAGCTGATTCTCAGAATTTTTTTCTGCCCAGGGTTAAGGATTCGTGATTCACCAAGAGCATTCGCATCTTTGCTGACAGCCAGTGGGAAGCCACCCTAAAACTTTACCTTCAGAGGCAATACAGATGGATTTAGGAGACACCATTACTTTGAAGAGACTTCAACAGCTTGGTATCTGACCAGAGAAAGTCCAGATGCTGGGAAATGCAACAATGGCATGTGTAGAGCCTCAGGCTGGGCCCCTCAAAGTTGAAATTCCCAATGTTTTGCAAAATTGCCACAGGCAGAACAATCGTAACATTTCCTAAAGTAAAAGTAGTTTCTTATCAATCATGCACTGTAGTGACAATTTCAGAGGGCTGAGAAATACTTTCCCAATATTCTTACACAAAAATAAGACAAAATAACATGAAAATAGACTGTTTATGGATTTAAGCGCAATGAGCACTTTTTAAGTATTTCTTCTAGCATTAACTGTTCCCAGTTCTCTCAGTCCTACACTTGCTGAAATTTGAACCTAAACTTCAAGTGAACTCTTGCGTCACTGATGTTTAGATAATACTTAGATATTTAAAAATGCTCTGTATTTTTTCCTGCTCATTTTACTTTTTACATACAACCAGAAAGAAGTGAGCAACTTCACAACATTGGGATTCAACCAAGTTCTTGACTCACTAATTTCCCTTTCTAGAAGTAACTTGTGATTGAAAGCAAAAGAAATACAGCCTTTATGTTCTGAAATTCTCTAACCTACAAGTAACAACTTCTGCCCTACACCCGCAGATTTATCTCAATAGCTCTGCAGCTGGAAGGAGTTACAGGACTGTCAGTCAGTTCTGCTCATACAAATACACAGAATTATTCTTTATCAGAAAATGTGCTATGGCAGAGTGTTTGGGAACATACTCTTTCTTTCTGGCTGACTTCCTTTTTTCTTCATTGACTTCATGATTTGCGTCTCGCAGCTTTACCTCGCGGTCTGAAAGACTTGCTGGAATGATATCGAGTTCCAGGTCTTTGTTATCCTAGGGGAAAAAAAAAAGCACAGAGTTTAACTTCATTGTAATCCCACTGTTGTGCAAACTGCAGTAAGTTAATGAAATCAAGTAGGTAAAAAGTGACAAAAGTAAGATAATATCAAAAAGAAGGAAGTTCAGAGAGAAGTAGTACTATGAGAAGGGAGAAGGTGGTGAGACAGAAATCTTAAAAAAAATCAACAATATTCATTGTAATCTTCACTGTTACTCCTAACTAGGAATCAGTATTGATTAAAAAAAGTCTAAATTACCTTACTCCTTCATATCTAAATTAGTTGTCTTGTATGGGACTTCATAAAAAACAGTCTGATAAAGTAGAGCACCATGCAGAGACAACTTGCAGTGGCCATTTACCATGGAATACCTTTCCAGGTTAGAACTCTGTCTAAGCCAGAGACCCGACAAGGAACAGAGCAGTTAAAGTATGAGGGTGTGAGGGAATTTACTTTTCATTCTTGGTACTAAATTACAAAGAGTCATTGAGTGAAAGGTTTTTAAGTGTTTCTTCTTCTGGTACTCTCCCTTAACGCTATGGCCAGAGAATAGCAGGAGATCCTAATTTTTGCTTCTTATGATGCTCTATTTCACCTAAAAGAATTCAGAGATGAGGTTGTGGGAGAAGGATTTATGATTTATACCAAAATTAATACAGACTTCTATTCAATTAATGTCCGCTCCCCCCCCCCCCCCCAAAAAAACCCCCAAACTGTATGGTGTCTTGAAAAATAGTGCAAACTTTTGTTTAAAAAATCTTTCTGATCTTCATCTGCCTCCTCCTCACATCACTGACCTATCACAGAAAAACCCTTTAACCCTTTCTCTCCAGAAGCAGTTCTCAGCTTGGCCAGGCGGGCCGGCTGAATTTTCAGTGTTTCTAATGGGCACACGAAAACCTACAGCATCCATACCACAGACTTCACCTTCCCCTGTGACTCTGGTACAAAAGCCTGACAGGATATGGTCTTACAGTACCTCTGGGTTGATTCCAAGGGCTTTTTCCAGGGAGTAGCGGTATTTCCCCATCCTGAGAGAGAAGTCCCGGTAACGCTTGTCAACGGTGGTGACCCACTTCCTAATTTCAGTAGCATGTATGTGTCCTTTTTCTACAAAGCTGTCAGCCAGCTGGATGAGGAGCTTCACTTTCTCCTTTGTTTGCTGCCCAAAATATGGTCCTTGGTTATGTTTTATTATTATTTCCTTTGCTTTTAACTCACATAGCAGTCAAAAGAAGATCACAATTTTTATACGTCAGTAAAGAGTGTCTGTACTTCATCTTATACAGAATCAGACACTTCAAACTTTTTAAGTAAAACATGAAAGGAATGACATTTTTATAAGGACACTTATGAAGCTGAAGAAGATAGAAAAAGTCAAGTTTTTGAAACCCCGCAGACACAAACACATAAAACATGTTGGAAGTTAGACATGCCTCCTTCCCATAAGCAAGAGCTTATTTTTTGTGAGCCTTGAAGCAGAAGACAAGATTTAAAAATCACACCTCATAAAACACACCAAGTTACTCTGAGCCTATACCTGGTGGATCTGCAGATCTGTGTAGGAAGGTCATTAATACACCACATATCAGCCCAGGAAGTGATTTTGAGTCATTACTACTCTGTTTCAAAAACAAAGAGAACTTAAATCCAAATTCATGGTCTACCATAAAATCCTCCATCGGTATTTTAGGTCCAGTTTGAACATCACCAGCTAAAAGATGCCTGAACTCCAAAGCACACAGTGAGCCCCCAAACCTTCCTGAGGTCTTTTCTGTTCCACTTAGGGTCTGAATGCCCCTTAGTCAAAACAGGCACAAAGGGCATAGTTATAAACTTCAGCTCTGATTCCAAATCTACCCCAGGAAACGAGGCACTGGCAAGTTTCTTGCCAAAGACAGAGAGGACTTTCCACCATGCCTGAAGCAAGACACACTCTCAGATACTTGACTTAGCAGTGATCTGACCACAAATGGACAAACACACATCAGACCAGAAAAAATCCAGAAGATTTCAAACACAGAACTAAATTCAAGAAATGTCACCACCATAACAGATTAACAGCTGAATCAGACATTATCCTGACAAATTAAATGAGTACCTAAGCAAGGCTAGGTATGGAGATGTAGACACCTGACTCCCTGTCATATTTAAAGAGTGTTCCATTCCCAACAGCTACTGGTGATTTTGCATTCCAAACAATTGGTTTCGCCAGAAAGTTACTGGGATCAGGAGGGCTTTCAGCTACAGCTTAATTTGAGAATAACATCAGTCTGGGAATGACATGAATTTACCAGATTGCACATGGGAGCGAAATATTCTATGTCAGCAGTAGGAGCAGTAGATCAGCCTGAGAGAGCAGGGCTAGATGTGTTGGTGTAAGAAACAGCCAGTAATGGTTTGGATTATTCGGATAAAAATTAAATTATGAACTAGAATGTCATTTCGGGTGGAGAAATACTGGGTGGTTAGAACTTAGAAGTAAAAAGAATGTTGTATGTGTCCTGTCTGATGAAACTACCTTCCATCCACTGCTAGTTATCTCACATTTTCAGAAACATGCAAGCTAAGCTAAAAGAAGGGGACAAGAACACCACAAAGCCTGTGAGTCAAACCCATACAAGCACGGAAAGCCTAATGAGGAATTTAAGGATTACAGAAGATCAATTTCAGGACACAGTGAAATGCAGCTACATAATACCAAAGCCACGGTCTTCCTGCAGTCCAACTCTGCAATTTACATCCTTATCAGAGACTGTTAATACCCCTGTGGATTCACTGTCTATGAATTACCTATGGTTTGAATTAATTTATCTGAAGCAGATCCAATCACCATTTCTCTGTAAACCCCACCAGATTTCCCAGAATTGCTCCATATAAATTAATATATTCTAGGTAATGCAGTTCTGTATTCAAAAATGTTCACCCCAGAGTTTAAAGACTCATCTATTTAAAGTACCTTTGTTGGGATCAGCAGATTATTTCTAATGAGATAAATGATAGTCTGCGATCAACCCAGCTGGAAACAGTGAGACAAATTGTGGTTTTAATGACAGAAGAAAGAGACCAGGAGTCCATTGTGACCTTGGATGTGTTCAGATCAATTAGTCACTCTATACCATTCCGGAATGATTGTCTGAGGATGGAATGTCTCATTAGGTTGCTGTGAACTCTGTATGAAAATGGACTTTCTCTTCCTTCTGATCCGAACAGAAATTTTCTATAACCAGTACTAACCAAGGTGAAGAAAACCTCCTTTTTGTGCCTGTGTCTTGCTAAAAGTTCTCAAAAGACATTTATCTACAGGGCAAGGATTTTTAGAGGGCAACTATAAAATCAAGAGAATGTTGTTAAAGAGATTTAAGGCATTGAAACAGGACCATAAATACAGACTAAAGCAGATGGCATAATTAGATTAAAGTCACTGTTTACCTTGGCAGGTACTCTGAATTCCCCATATTCCTTCAGGAGTTCCTGAGTTTCTTCTGCTGATTCCCCTGTGGAGTTGTGAGTAGAGAGGTAATATTCACCTGTTTCTTGGATCCAGTCTAAGGCCTGTGGATGTCAAAAACACCAAAGGAAAAACAAAACAAACAGCCTTTGTATTTCAAGAACTAATCCTCTGACCAAAACCCCCCCTGACAAACAAAGAACATCAAATGCATTGGGAATTAATGCTCTGTATACTAAAACACTTTCTAGGAACACATAAAAAGAATAAAATAATGAAAGCAGGTGGGAAAGCATACAAAAGAGTACTCTGTGTTTCCTAGGACAAAAAAGAGTGTAGGGAATTCTTCCTATATACAGATAAATCTGCAGGGAAAGCAGTTTTCTCATTCAGAAATAGCTCAAAAAGACAAGTTTGCTCTTATATTTATTTTCAAACAAATGAACAAATACAGAAATTAAATGGAGGTGACAAAAATAGTCTTGTTGTTGGGTTTTGGAATTGTCTTAAGTTGTTTTAGAAATCTATATTTACCATGTTTTCAAAGTTACCATGTTTAAATGCAACTTGAGATTGCAACAGGAGCCCCACACAGAGGCATTACACAGATACAGGAGATTTTACACACTGCCAGGACAGAAGCACAAGGTGGGGTTTTCACACTACCTGCTTGGCACTGCGCTCAAAGACAACATACTGCTGGCACTGGTCTAATCTCCGCTTCTTCAGGGTCCAGAAGTGAAGGACTCGATTCTCCCTCTGCAACAGCTCGCTCAGAATGGCTGTAGAGCAAAGGAAAACATCTGCATGACTAGAGATTCTTTGACTGCATACAGAAATAAGCTATGAAATACTGAGTTTAATCACTTTGCCTGGACCTTGCTCCCAAAAGCAGAGAGCCCGAAATTGCGCTTCTTAAAAACAAGCATTGTTTCAAAGGGGCTGCTTAAAAAAAACCCCCAAAACCAAAAAACCCAAACCACATACACAAGAAACCACCACAAAGCAAGTGTAGTTGCAGAGTGATCTGGTAAAGGAAATGATGCTAGAACAGAGTTTGCCTTCTGAGAAGGTTCACAGACTTTCACAGATCTGGTAAAGGAAATGATGCTAGAACAGTTTGCCTTCTGAGAAGGTTCACAGACTTTAGCAGGACCACGCTGCAGAGGGGGAGGCAAACCAGACCTTCAGTGCTGTCACTGATCTGATGCACCAACCTTTGACCTGCTGCTCAGGGCCTCTGGTGTGGCTCGCCACTCCGGGCATGCTGACGTTGTTCCTGTGGATGTACTTGAGGAACACCTCGGCGTTCCTCCGGGCCAGGGTACAGGCCTAGGAAGAACAGCCCCCACCAAGAAGAATCAGTAAAGATGAGCAAAGAAAGCAAGGGAGACCCATGGGACTTCTCTGCTTCAATTGCAAGGAGAAGTTCTCTTTCATCTGGGAAAATGAGTACTTCAGCTAAGAGTCAATAAACCCAGCCAATAAACTAACAGTTTCACAGATGTATTAAAACTTGAGTAATATTCAATACAGTGGTTCATTTTGTATATTAAGGCAAATTAATGACAATAATAAAATGTCTTATTAAGAACTGGTACCTCACACATTTTCTGTCTAAAAAAACCGAACCTACCTCTCAAGAAAAGTACTCATTTCAAAAAATGTACAAATTTAGAGGAATAATTTCTCAAGCCTTGACTGCAAGTGTAGTTTCATGTTGTGTATCAGTTTTAGTGGCAGGTGGGAGGCTGGCTGACAGTTCACTTGTCAGCCTGTGAGCTTCCCAGTTCTTCCAAAGCAGCACCTAGAAGGCAGGAAGAAATCTCTCCATCCTGGTGCTGCCTTGCAGAGAAAAAATTGCTTCAGTTATTATTAGTTCTTCAGTTACTGGCTTGGAGGACAAAATTTGAAATGCTGGATGGTTTGTACAAGCCAACACCAAAATGATGGATAATACCTGTCATTTATAATGCAATTTTAAGAACTGAACTTTGAACTAGCAAAACAACTAACATCCTGCAAGTGCAATGCAAACACCACCTAATTGGTCTTGATGCCATCTCTCTGAGATATGAATTGCTAGCAATGCTTATTACCCCTGCTACAACAAAGTAAAACTGGCCTAGGGTTTATACAGCCAGCCAGTAGCTGAACTGGAATTACACCTCAGAGTGTCCTCTCAAACTTACTGCTCTAAGATGTCTACTTAATGGAGAGTTTTCCTGATTTATTAGAGAACTAAAATCAGACCTTGAGAAAAGCCTCCTTCTGTTCCAGGTGTTTGCTGATCAGAGGGATGACATGGTCTATCTCAGCTGCCGGTCCAAGTTTATCTCGGCCTCCACACCAGTCTTCATCCCGTCTGTATTCTTGCTCCAGACTCTCCAACACGCTGCACACCTGAAACATGCCCATAGCACAACAACTCAGTTATCTACAGTCATAACCAGGAGGAGCACATTCAGTAAAAGTCTATGACCAATGACATTTCAAATCTACCCTTCTTGTACTATGGGGGTAACTGGGGATAAAACAGGCCCTAGACAGAAATATCTAGGTGTTTTTCTTACCCTTAGAGATCTTTACTGTTTGGAACACAATTTATTTGGTTTAAGGCTGAAAAATCATTCTTCTCTTCTAATGAATAATGTGAGGAAGCACAAAAGGTTGAATCAAGGCAGGGGTCAGTCCAGCCGCAGTGGATCATTCAGGAAACAATCCCTATTCTAGAATGTGTTTAAATCCTACTGAAGTCAAAGGACTTAACACATACTTCAAGAAAAGCACATGCTTAAATACTTTCCTGAAACAAAGTCTGAAGCTGGAAGTAATTCCCTTCAGCTGCATTTTAGTTGCTCCCTATACTGCTTTTTTAAAGGCTGATGGAAACCAACAGACATTAAATCAGTGTGACAATCTAGATGGATGCAGGTACTCTACTGCACAGGGCTCGCACACGTATCTTCAGTCTTGGTAGAATAATGGAACAGTGGAAATGAGGTAAATAAACCAACACAGCCTGGAATTACACAGTTGCCTCAGACAAGGCTGAGTCCTTTTTGTTGCAGATCCTGAGAATACTCTCAGTGGCCTGCGCAGACACTGCAAAAGTTTTCCAGGACATTTGGAACTTTCCTCTTCATTCCTGGAGGGCTCTTCCTACAGACTGCACTGCCGAGACAATCCAGTCAGTTACTGCCGGCATCCAAGCAGCCATGTCCACCCTTTTCTTGCTCACTCCTGCAGCTTTCATACGAACACAGTTATAATTCGGGTACACCACGTGATTAAGAGCATAGTCTGGAGGAGACTCCAGAATAACCCACCAATCATCCCCACTATCACATGCCATTTTTATGTAACTCTGATCAAGGGCACATCAAAGTCCACTTTAAAACCAGTGACTTAAGGTGAGCTGATAACTGCTCCTGCTGCCAGGCTCATGCACTATGTGTTATGCAAGGACCTTAGGCACTGGGCAATCTGAAATCATCTTCTTGCTTGGATGCAAACCAGCATTCACCCTCAAACACTCAGTGGAGAGCAAGTGCTCCATGTGTTATTTAGGCATAGAAAAGCATTTCCATTTCACTTCTTGAAAACCTTGATATTCTATTGGACTTTGGTGATTTAAAGAAGGAAAGTAAATGGACTGCCCAGGATCCACATCTTTCCAGAAAGAATTGTCCCTGCAGATGAAAATATCATCTTTCTGTTAGGGTGATGAGAGAAATGAATATAAAATGGGCTGTCAATGAAGTCAGAGAGAAACTGGGCTATTTGAAATCCAGGGCTTCACCACTTATAGCAAGAACATAATATACTTGGGGAAGACAGGCATGAAAAAGTTTGGCTGGATGTGACTCTCTCTCTGCTCTTTAAGCTGCTTTTTCTAGATGCTCAGAGAATTCAGGATCCAGTAAATTATTCACTCCACTGTCAGGCAGTCAGGGAGCAGACCCTCAAGGACTGTAGATCAGCCGCACAGCCCAAGAGAAGGTGACAGGCTTGCAGCATGAGCTCGTGAGCATTCAGAGACTGAGCGATCTTTGCCTTACACATTTGCTGAACAGACACAAGCAATGAATGAACTAGTGGGCACTGCAGTGTGCTTGTCTGAGACTTGGAAACGGGAAGAGAGACCGAATTGATAGATTACTGGCTATGCATACTTTGGCCAGCACATTTCACTGTCTAAAGCTCTAATGAATCCACTAACAGTTTCCATTTCTCACACTCCTCCATCAGCAGTAATTCATTTTGATCTTGAATGCATCAGGGACTGTAAATCTGTTTGAAACTCTTCACAGTGAAATACATTAATTATAAGGAAGGAATTAATCCTAAACGGTCCTAAAAATACATTAAACAAATGATACCAAGGAGTGGCCCAAGGATCATCTATGGCCTCCAAGTTAAGGAAAAGTACACTCTTTCCCTCATGACATATCTAGTTGTGTTAAAAATCTTCCCATGTCTGGCTCTCTAATTGAGGGCCTAACTGTGTGATAATAACAATTGAAAATGTTATGGCAATCACTGCTGCCTTTTGTGTAAAACCACAGGTTCCTGCAGTGTCCCTGCTAACACCAACTGCCTGGCTGCAGTAAATAACATCAGGCAAGGCTGCTCGAGTAGCCACACTGTGACACTAATTCTCACTGACTACAGTATAAAGGGCACCTGCTTGTGCAAAGGATGAATAATCCCACCATGCCAGCAGCCAACTGGAATGTGCTTTGCAATTCATGAACACCTGGAATGAAGTAGAGTTGTGCTAGCATATAATGGGTTCCTGCTATAATTATCTGTTTTGCAGGTGGATTTAAGAGAAATCCCTTTGATTCTTGGCAGCTTTTTTGGCATGGTGGTATTTAACTAATAGTGAAAACATTGGCCAGAACTGCTCACAAAGTAGCAATTAATTAATTGCAAGCAGTTCTCAAGGAAAAGCAGATTTATATTCCTGAAAACTAAGTATCATAAGACCTTGAAACACAAGTGGTGGGATTTCAAAAATTATTCTTGTTCGAAAGGGGAAAATTGAAAAAAACACCAACAAAAATAACGACTTCAAGAATTGCATTGCTACACTGAAAACTTTCATCTTAAAGTTATTACGAACTGCTTGCTACTCTCTTTTTGTCATTTTTTGAGGGGGCAGGATTATGTTTTGTTTGGTTTGCATTAGGGGGGTTTTTTGTGTTACAATACTTGTCAAAGAAAGAATTTTAGTGATTCATGCTTGGTTTGCAATGGCCCAGAAATGACACTGTCCAGCTCACCTGCTCAGAGGTTTTATAAAAGGCCACCGAGGCATTGACGAGTTTGAGCCTGTCCTCCATCTTCAGCATCAGCTGCTGCCAGTGCAGGGCCACCTTCTCGGCACATTCTCTGATGGCATCGGCATCATAATGCCCAGCCTGCAGCAACACTTCGGCCTTCTGCTGCACCTGCAGGGCACTCTGGTGTGTCTTCTGTAAGGAAGTGGCATGAAAGAGGGACTGTGTATGAGGGGAGGAAAGAGAGGTTGTACAGATGTGCCAGATGTATGGTAGAAAGGTGAAGCGAGGCGTGAGCATGGGGATGTGAGAGAGTGAAATATTTTCAGAGTTATCTTCTGTTAACAGTCACTTTCTGCAAAGCATTTTAGTTTCAGTTATTCACAGACATTTGCAACATGTTATTAAAGCCTGGAACATGTAAGCAATGCTAAGATGGGTTGGCCCCACTGGTCAGCTACTGCCCCTTCTGCAGAAACATGGGGTGAGTTCCCGGGGGTCCATTTTGGTAGCTCTTGTGCAAAGCACTCACCCAGCCTCAGTGCTGACTGCATCCCACACAATTTGCAGATCCAAAAGCAAACTCTAAACAATTGGCAAACTATGGGCCTAATCACCCTAATTTGGCCCTTGCCAGGCAGTTTACGTGGCATCAGCAGCTTTACTTGTGCAGTTCAGAACATCAGCCCCAGAAGATATGAAGATGTCTTACTGAAGGGCATGAACTGTATCACAGATATCAGCCCCCACAAGATGCATTTCTGAAAGTCATTTCACTCATACTGGAGATTAGATTTATGCTCCTATCTTTAAGGTAAGAGCTGGGGAGAGTCAAAACATTCCCTCCAACATTCCCCAGTGCACTCAGGAGCCACTTCACAGGCAGGACTGAGTTACTTGCCCCATTCCCCAGCCTACACCAGCTCCTCTCAGAGTTACCAAGTGGTGCCTACACCATCCTCTGTGGGCTGCTAAAACATCCCCCATCCCTTCACAGCCTCCTGACTGTGTTCAGACATGCTTCAGCCCAGTATTTGATTTTAATCTTCTGAACAGAAGCCCTAAAATCTCTCAGACTCCTCTGCTACGTCCCATTTGTAACTGCTGCTGACAAATTCTCATGTGATAGTTTTATGATCTAAGCCATGAACCTGGAAAAAAGCTTGAAATCATCTGGTAATACACTGATGAATAATGCAATGTAGAGAAAGCTATTAGGAAACAAAGAGGATTAATACTTGGCAGAAACTTAGGAAGATGTTCAAGAACAACTGGTTAAATTTAATATCCAGCTGCTTTACTGATGTTAGAATTGTAATACTTGTTTGAAATAGACTTTGAAGGATTTAAACTGAAAATAAATTCCACATCTAGAATGCTTTTAGAGAACAGTCTGCCTTGTGTGCTTTGCTGATCTCTTCCCCATACTGAGCTTTAAATATTTAATCTAGTGTTTTTTCCTTTCGAAAACTTGTTTTCCCCTTAATGTGGTGTAACCCTCTTCTCCCTCTGTGATTTGCATTTCCCACCAAATGCAAGCACTTCCCCAATGTCAGAAGCTGTGATAACTCAGCCAGTGGGTGTCTTGTTCCCCACTGCTGTCTGGTGGTGGCTGCCAAGATGTGGTCAGCACAGCTTGGTACCAGCCAGCTCATACAGAATTGATAAAAATCTGCTTCCTTTTCCTTTAGGAGCTGCAACAGCTGCTCCTTCCTTACTCTGAGCTGGATCAAAGTAAGTCATTAGCTGAGATTTAAACTCTAAACTTGTTAGCATCACTGTAATGTATATTGACTTACTTCAAGTTTACCAGGAGACATCCCTTCCTCTTCCCCCCACCTCCCATCCCCAGCCAGGCATCTCTTCAAATCTCCGTATTTTCAGAGTTTAAAGTTTGGTTTAGTTTTCAGGTATATGGGTATTTTTCAGCTGCTCTTTTCTCTGTAAAAAGCTGACACAACATAATCTGGGAAGCAGACACACCTTTTAAGACAGAACAGGAGAAAGCAACGGAAGAGCAAGCAGCCCTTCCTAGCAGCTGAGCACACCCTGTGAGTGTAGGGTTTGCTCATCATGACAGAGATACATGAAGGACTGAACTTAACCAGGAATCTTGCACTCAGGGCAGACCATAGCCCTTCACTACCCTTCCACTCAAAGGAAAGCTGCTCAGAGCATGGGCTCTTCCTCCTTGCCCTGTGAGGGAGGCAAATGGGTTGGCTCACAATCAGTTTCCTAGGGCCAGGTCAAAGATGTGCTGTTACTCCAGAGCAAGAAGGGGCAAAAGCAGTTTAGGAGGCAATTCTTAAAAATTACCCCTCTTGCCTCTTTGTCAAACTTATTTGAGGATGAGGGTTGGAATGAGTTTCTTTTCTGGTGTTCATGAAAGGAAAGCTGAATGAAAGATTATTTAGTGTGAGCATTATCCAGTTAAAAAAACATTCACAAATGAATGCTGTGAAATGATCTGCAAACTGTGGATGTGGGAAGAAACTGACTTGACAAACTTTTCCTGTTTCAGATCACCTTATGAATTTCAATCTTCTTAATTTTTTATCAAAGAAATTATCAGGAGATGCCCAAGTGTCATTTTCATGAATGGAAAAGCTGATATCTGGCAGCAGAAGAATTAGCTGCAGGTGATAAATAATTTATTTCACTATTAGCCTCTGGCTACATTACGAGTTTAACAGTAAGTTGATTTTCTAAAACTTCTATTCCTCCCCTTCCTTCAAGAAAGCAATGATTGATGCCCATGAGATAACATTTTGTACGAGGTTCACCTGGGAAGGAGAAACAAAGTTAACTTGGTGTTACCTCTATTGCCAGCTGAAACTGCTCGTGCTCTCGCTGGAGCTGCTCAGCCTCCGAGAGGGAGCTTGCATTGACAAGGCTCGCATTCAGCATCGACTCCCCATTCCTGATCCAGCCAAGCACCTGCAAACAAAGGATGTGCTTATGGAAAGGTTGCTTCTGTACCAAGGTTTATGCAGTCACCTACCACAAAATGCTTCAGCTACGCTGAACAACAGGTGCGTTCTCAGGCTGAATCTGTGAGCAGAAGGAAATTCCAGGGTAAGATCTTAATGACACACAGTTTTAGAGGGCAAAGACCTTATTGAAAAAGTTATTGCTTGAAGAATTAAACTCCCTTTACATGGATATCCTTTATATGGATGTTTAGATAGCAAAGAACATTCATTTCCAACGTTTGATCACAAAAATGAATGCCCCCCTATACAAATACCTCAGGTCAAAACCACATAGCATAATGAGGGAGATTTGAATTTAAACATCTTTCAAATTTCCAACTGGAATCAATCACAGACTTTGCAACACCTTTCTGCTTCACTTGCCAGTGTTTCTTTCACACAAAAGTCTGAGCTTAGGGGTGAGGAGGGAGAAGATACAGTTGGTTTCATATGATCTGGAGTTAAGATGCAGTTGGAGTTTCCAGCTGCACACAGAGTTAGGAAAAAATGTCAAGTCTTGCATTTGGTATTTAATCAAGAAGCTTTACTTCAGAGATGTTCCAATTATTTGTAGACATGCAATCCATGCTGTAATGACTGCAGAATCAAATCCTAAATGTACATAATTAATCCATCAAGCTTCTACTCACTCATTTTAGCACCAACATTTTCTGCTATTTTAAGACTTGTGTTTGGGAAATTAGCACCCAGAACACATGTGCAAGTTCTTTCCTGTGTTGTCTCAAAGCTTTTTTTCTACCTGTGATGGTGTCAAATCAGTCCACTAAAGCCAGAAAGCTGCTGAGTCCAATTCAGAGATGCACAGGAAATTCTGAGTGCTCAATGACTGCCCTAAATTTAGCTCATGATTTCCAAAACTGACTTTGCAGCAATAGTCTATACAGCAATTTCCCTTTTGTACTATAATTTTCCCCAAGTGATCCACTAAACTGCCTAAAGGAAACAGGGATTTTCTGTTGTTTGGTTTTTCGTTTTTTCATCATGCATCACCCTAGTTAGTGCCACTCAGTTCCCTGTAGAGTAAAAAAATGAGTTTTCCCTAGGAGAAAAAAGGGAGACATCTATACATGTAGCTGACCCTAATTTGTCGAAAATTATATTCTGCTCAGTACAGCAGTGTGGAAGATTTCATTTCATTCATTTCTCTTTCATCAGCAGGTGTAATTGTTCCTGTGGGAAATGCATCACACTTTTAAAGGAAAAGCAATCGAGTTAGCATATGGCAATTGTATTGTCTGGCATTTTCTATAATCCATCAGATTTGAACCCTACATTATTACAAACTAGCTGGTACCAAACACTGAAATTAACCAGAGGATCACAGTACCTGGGAAAGGCTTGAACTGAGGACATCATGAGGCAAGACATGCTTTCATGTTTTACATACTGCAACACATCCTGGCTTGGACCATTTGAAATGCAGAAAATACTGAGTGTGTATGCTAAAAATACAGCTTTTTTTTTCCCTCTGTGGAGCAGCTTTTACTTCAGCTGAATTTTTTAAAAACTGTCACAGACAGTTTGACACAGATTTCACACAAATATCTGAGTCTCTAAATAGTAAAACATCAGGAAAAAAACTATGGAAACTCAGTCTTAAACCAAAGCAACTCGATTAGGTAGAGGGACTACACAACCAGTCTTCCAGGTTTCCTCTGGTGTTAACAACACATATTGATCCCTCTGTTCAAGTGTCTTGCAGACTCAAATCATCCAGGGGAAAGCAGTTCAGGTGGACTGATGGACTCCATGCACCAGCAATGCTGCCAGCACCATTTCTGACCAAGGCTGCTGCCACCCCTGAGTAGTTGCCCCCTTTCCTTCCCTCAGAGTGTGGGGTTAGACACTCATCGTGGTGCTCCTACATTCCCCTTTCCAGGCCCAAGGAGCACCCAAGCAGCAGCAAGTTTTGCTTAGAAGCATTTAGAGTGACCCCTTTCTACTTCCAGAAGTCTGGCAGAATGTCAGAGCCTCATCTGGGATTGCATCTACTGTTTTCATTGTAATGTTTCTCTCTTACTTGTTGTGTGTTGTTTACACACAGTAAGTAAAAAAAATTCAGTTGCACAACCAAAGCTTCTTAAGTCTAACTCCAAAACCCAGATACTTGCAGAGACATTCCTGGTGTCTGGTTTAGAATAGAGAACTGGCTAGAAAGCGGGAATTCACACATTTGTATCTGGTTTACAAGACCTGCTCACAAATTGACTCCTACTCATATAATACTTAATACCTTTTCATTAAAATATATAGAAAAGCTCCTAATACAGCATCAAGGCACTTCTATGATAATTTCCTGTATTACCAGGTTCACCATTATTTAGCAACGTGCAGACAGGCCAACCCTAGAAGAGAGCTTTAAACAGACATTTCTTACAAATTACACATTTTATCAGCTTTGTAGAAGCAGTGATTAAATAATTCTGGAATTAAAGAAATCTTCAAGGACTTTCTTATACAGCCCAACAATTTTTTATTTTTTATAACAGAGAAGCAGAAACACTTTTACAGGATCTTATATAAAAGCCACTTGTCACTGGAGAACAGTTTCACTGCAAGGCATGGGCTGTTTAACAGGGCAACCACCACAGCTCTGAAACAACTCCCACCTTTGACTCCAATTTGCTTTACAGAGGCTAAACTCCTGTACAGGGATTCTCTGTAATTAAATAATAGTGCCAAATTCTTCTAAAACTCATAATTTCTTCCCTGGAACTCTGCTATCTTCACTGAGCACAGAGTCAGACTCTACAGGAAAAATAACGATTGAGGCACCCCTTGTGCAGCCATCCTCAAGAAACGAGAGCACTGTACCATGCAGTGCTTTTGCCTACTGCTCAGTTTAGTCAGAATGCCTTCCTTCATGTTTATAAAAAAACCTAAAGGCCTTGCTATGGATACCTGCCCAGTCAGATAAGAAAAGATTTTTACGTTTAAAAGACAAAACAATGTAAGTGAATCTTTTACACCTCCAGACCCTGTGCAGCTTCCTTGAGAAGCTTTTACTAACACAGACACAACCATCAGGGACAGCTTCTGGTAATTTTAACCACGTTTAAAACTGCATCAGTTTGCCAGGAGCTATTTGACATAAGATTAGGAAAAACAACTATATTCAGTGTCTCTCAAATGACTACTTCCCATCATCCCTTGGGCATATATATTTTGAAGCAAATCTTACGCCAAACAGCAAAAATAGATGGATAACAAGCACATCAAAAGGATTAAATATACTTCAAAACAACCTGGAAAGCAAGTATAGTGGGACACCTTGAGGATATCTTGGAGCAAATTAGGTCAAATTCAACACTTATTTAAAAAAAAAAAAAAAAGCCCAAACCATACAAAGATAAATTAAGGGGATAGAGAAGCCAAACAGCTGCAGGCAGAGCATGAGAGTTTGTTTTTTTTAAACTCATCTCCACAAATCTATTCTGCTATAACTTTTATGCAAGCTGTCCAAGGTCTGCAGTTTCTGTCAGAAATAAGTGGGATCCAAATGATGGAAAATCAGGCTTGGGCAGAATTTTTCTTAATAACAAAGACCTTGTGAATTACTGATCTTTACTATTTCCACTCTAAAGCAGTTCACAGAACATCTCATTTGGAATTGTTCCACTTTAATGGCCCCAAACTTCAATTCATTGTCTTGGCATTCAAACCCTTGGTGCATATGATATAAAGCAGAACTCTCTGGCAAATGAAACTTAAATAGATAGAGACAGTTAAAAGACTTTTTATTTCCATAAGCCATTATATCAAAATGCAAACACATGTACATGTAGAAGCCTTGACCAATTTTACTCTGTCAGCAGAACTTAACACAGCTACAGGAGGTGTCTTGCAACAGCCACATCTCAACTCATTCACAAGAGAAAGAGCAATTTGGTAATGTGATCATCCATCATCTCAGATACACTAAACTGAAAGTGAAGGAAACCTGGACCAGACAGGAGATGAACTACAAGCCAAAATCAATACATTTCCCAATTTCACTGAATGGTTGGGAATACGACTCATCTATAGGAAACCAAAGAGATAGGACACAGAAATATTTTAACTTGCCTCTTTCTAAGGGAGACTGTAGCTGTGGTAATTTATAGGTTAACAAGCAAAGGAGCCCTTAGTATTCAGCTGAACAAATAAAATGTTTTTTCACTACTGGTTTGCTGAGAGGTCACATAATAACAGAGGCTCTGATGGTCCCAAGCTCTGTTAAGGAAATACTAATTCAAGGCAGCTGTTCTCTCACAGTAAGTATTAGCTCAGTCCTATAACCACTTCCTTTGGGTAGATTTTGGTTGTAAAATCGTTAAGGGCCAGCAGATATTTAATAATAAGGCAAATAACATCAGGTACCTGCAGAAAGTGCTGCACTGAATGGCTGCAGGAGCAGCCACAGGACTGACTGCACTTCATCCTGGGCAAGTGGGCAACCTGCATCCTCAGCCTTTCTGCTACACATGTAACTCCTCTCAGTTTTCTGTCATAAGTTAAAACGGCTCTGCTTCATCATAAATCTAACACACACACCTCCAAGCTTAGCTAAGCTGCATATAAGAAACTTCAGGAACCTATACAAAAAAAAAGTAGATCCTTCATGGTGATTATAAATATCACAGAGTGTTTCTGGGTTTTTCTTGGTTTTGTTTTCTTTTTTTTTTCAGAAGAAAGCCAAGCAGTCTGAGCTCCAGAACTTCATGAGGAGCTGATCTTCAATAACCACAAGTGCAAAATGACCATATTTTAAAAATAAAAATTAGGAGAGTTCTGTGCTGCTTTTAGGTAGAGTTACAAAACGTTCACATTAAAGTGGACTTTGAAAGAAAATGTATGCACTGGTGTTAGTGCTGCCAGCTTTCTGAATGTGAAGGATTTTATTTGCCAGCACTAATAAAGCAATTCAGACAAAGCATCACTCAGTTATTCTGTCTTCAAAAGTGAATATTTATCATCATGTGTACTGAGCATTCAGAGTGTGTGTGTATAAGTAAACAAATAAGCATATATCTTTCATTAACACCTTATAGTATTTGGACATCCCTCCCAACACCACCCCCAACCCACCTATTTGCATAAGTAAAATGGAAAACTGAATTTTTCATGTGTCTGGAAAAATATTCTTGGTTTTCCTGATGAAATCAAGACCGTTCAATTAAAATCGAGACATACACTGGAGTGTGAAGCCACCTATGGGCTAGGAAGCAGGAAGTGTAATGCTATCCTGTGCAGCAAAGGAAAACAAAGAAACATGAGGCATCCAAATTAAATATTAGGGAAAACCAAGGGAGGCAGAACACGACTGCCCGTGCTAGGATGAAATTTGAAAGAAAGGCAATGTAATAATACTAAGATGTCCAAACAAGTCCTGGGATCTAGAGACCACTGACAGAATTTTTTAAATCACCAGAAGATGTTAAAGATCCCTGCAAGACAACAGATGTATAGCAATAAATGAAAACGTAAAACTACCATAATGCCATACTTATGTCACAGCTCAGTTGCCTTTGCTTTGGCCCTGTTCTCCACCTCAGTTAAAGTCTGGGTCACAACTCAAATAATTATACTCCCAGAACACTTGGAGTTTGAGGCCATTTCTCCAGTTGAGAAGCTATATGGTCAGTTCTGTGCAGAATTCCCACAACTACTCATGAATTCAAGAACATGCACACTTGGGGGAGCAGAGCCTCTCCTTATTTGCAAAGGGCCACTCTGTAACCTGTCAGCAAACCACGTACTGTTACGGAAAGGGGGATTTGGACTGCCCACCTAAAGGTTTGTCTCTTGGCCGACACTGGCTTAGCAGTTTCAATGTTTTTAATGGCTGAAAACCCCCTTAAGCCCCTCATGTGTGGTTAAAAACTCTCACCTGTTTGACCTCAGCCTGGAGGTGCCGGAGCTGTAGGCACTGCTCTAACCTCTTGTGAGTTTGGTCAGCGTTAAGCTCCAGCTCGTGCTGTTTCTCATGAAGGAATTCCAGCAGTTCTTGAACCTGTGTTGCAAGATCAATGTCTTTTTCACAGATCAGCTCAATGCCTGTAACATGCAGAGAGAGAGATCATTGCACTTACTTGAAATTTCAATTTTGCAGAACCATAAACTTCAAAACTTTTTGCCACCTAACACATTAATTTGCAAGTCTCTGAATAATTGTTTTTCACTTAACTTTCTCACATGTAATATTTGGCTTTCCCAGCTGCCTACTCTTCATCACTACATTTTTCTACAAAATACTGTTTCTCTGGCTATCATTGCTCATCTGACTCATAAGCATCTGGCCAGTAGGACATGACTTAAGCACAGCCTGGCTCAAAAACTTGCATGAACATCAAATTTTTAAAAAGGCAGAAAAGATCTCCCTGATTTAGGGTAATCCATAGACTTATACTTTAGAAATGCATGTTGAAAAAAAAACCTAGAAGAGGAAAGAAGAAGAAAATAGAAAAGTGAAATACAGGAAGTAAACTCTAGGCACCAGATCTACAGTAGAGCTACAAGTGCAGGGAACTCCATAGTGAAAACTTTTTTCCATCTGGATGCTTTTAGAGGATCATTAACAATGAATTAGTTTAACTCAGAATTTAGTTCTTTCAGAATTATTCCATAGACTGACTTTTGTCCAATCCTCACACCCCACAGAGAAAGAGTGCCTTAGTACCACATGCCCCTCCCTTGCACCCTACATGAACTTGATAAACCCCTCAAAAGGCCTGGTCTGATTTCATGGTCCTGACTTGATCAGTAGATTGAAATAGAGACTTCCTGAAGTCCTTCCTACCTCCTGAATGTTTTTCTGACACTGTGAGCCTTGTGTGTAGTGGTTACACGAAATACAGTGCAGAGCTTCACACCTTCCTTCAGGGTGACACCGGTGCGATTGCGATGCTGAGTTCGCTACCAGTGAGACAGGGAAGGTTTGGCCTGGAGGAAATGTGATGTCAGCCCATGTTACTGCAGCCCCTGGGACTGCAAACTAATAAAGACCCGACTCTTCTCTTATTAAGGTCTACTGGAATTTTGCCATTGGCCTTGAAGCAGGAAGGATAAGGAACCTAATATAAAAATAATGTGATTGCAGTAATGCTGAGAAAACACTGCACTTTCCTCCAAAGCCATTTGTTTTCATGGAATAATACAGCATTAAAAAAGAAATGTGTTAATTAGAAGCTGCTGAAAAAAGACTTGGACACTGTTTTAAAAAACCATTTAGAAAGTTGTCTTTACCACCTCCTTTATCCTCCTCAGAGACTCATGACTTTCATTCAACGGTATCTACACAGGACAGCGCACAAAATAAATATGACCTTGGTACTAACCCTATCCCTTTTTCCTGGTTTCTGGTTTTATCAGAAAAAGCACATGGGAATGCAAATGATTGGCTTATTCCCTTCCCCAGCCAAAACAAAACAGTTCCTTCATTACCAAATAAAGTGGAATGGCCCCTGGCTCCCATTTAAAACTGGAAATTTAATATATGTTTCTATTCTTGGGAGTGAAGTTCCTTTCAATTGCCAGACACCAGGCATTGTTGCTGCAATTAGCCTGCATATGGTTCTGTATCCTGAGGACATGATGGCTTTTTGTATGCTTGACTTCACCACACCTATTGGATATTAAACGCACAGCTTTCCCTCCTGCACACTCAGCTGGTGCAGTTCTGATCGTGCAAACTCATCAGCAGCAACCAGGGAACTGCCTGGGATGCTATCCAAGGGCAGTGTGTGCTCCCCATGATGAATGATCTGCCCTTTCCTGCTTGTCATATGTCACGCAGATTTATTCTGCGGTGCCAGCGCATACGGTGAGAGCGCTTTTTCTTCTCAAGTATTGGTTGGCAAAATAGAAAGCCTTGTTTCCCGAATAATTTCATACATATTATCTTTACATTGTGTTTTGACAGCTAGAAAAGCACAGCTGACTTTCTGATAAAACGAACTTGGTTGCCATTTTCGTCTAATGTCTCGAGCGGTGCAGCAGATGTCAAGTGAATGATATTGAATTCAAAATGTTTTTTAAAAATCCTACAGGAAAGAGTACTGATCCACACTAACTGGCATCCTACAAAACATACATTAGTGACACCTGAACTGTTTGCACTGTGAGACACAATTCAGTCTAGGGAAGGGGTATTGCTTTTTAACCTGCACAAATCTGCTCTGAAACTGCTTTAAACCTGTTTTGGCTGAAATATTAAGAGCCTGTGATAGCAGAGTTGATCTCCTCTTCTTTGCAATATAAACTACAGTTATAATTAACTATAAAGGACATCACAAATTAACTATAAAGGACACCACAAACCAAATGAAATAGATTTCTGCTTCACTTTTAAGCAATGCAACACTCGGAAAAGAGGTGAGCAATGTCAGCTTGATGACCAGGAAGCAAAAGGACTTTGAATTTTACACATATCAGGTAGGGACTGAATAGACGTCCCCAACTTCAGCTCTACAGTGTATTTTAGGTTTGACTTAAAAGCAATTTGTCTAAGACAGAAAACGGGAGCTCTGTAAACCAGAAGAGACTCCCAACTGGGGGCTCATTATGACAATGATACTGACAACGCAAATGGACTTTAATAATCAAATAAATTTGCACAATCAATTAACCAGCTATTAGAGTGTAAATGCTTTTAAAGTCTAGAATCAGACTAACTAAGGTGCATATGCTAATAAATTACCTGAGCACATCATCACCACAGCTTGGGCCCAAGTGCTAAATCACTCCTGAATAATTATCCTAAACTTTCCATGGGAAATGGATTTCTCAGAAATGTCCAAGTTGTCACTTTCGGAAACACCAGGCCCCTTCAACACATTGAGTTAGGCACCCAAAAAAGTCAATAACCATTTCTGAGAGTATTTACCCACATATTTAGCTTTGCTATAAGCAGTAGAGCTATAATCAAACAGGAAAAAAAGCAGACAGGTTCCTCGAAATAAAAAGTGCTGGATCATTAAAAACTCCAGCCTTGTTGAGAATACTGTTACAGTATTCCGTACATGTGAAAGTTTCCTGATTGACACAGATTTTAGTGACAATTTGCAAGTACTGCAAAATTTCAGGAAACGCCACCTGACTTCGAGATCTTACCTTTTCCCTAACAAAACCAAAAATTTCTTCCAAAAAAAATTATTCTGATGGTGGAAACAATCTAATCCAGGCTCACTGACACGTGCTGGAGTAGTGGAAGGAAGCACAGGGACATAACCCTGCGCTGGATGGAACTTTGGAAACACTGGACTTGCAGAGATGCCTGATTGCATGGATGCCCTCAATATCCACAGTCTGAGCTGGTGCATCACAGAGCCACTGGATTTATTGTACGAACATAAGAATGTTCACAGGGATTTCCAGACACCCCACAGCCTAGTTAGGGTCAGTGCTCCAAGTCTGCATCAGACATGCAAAAATTGTGGGTGAATGTCTAAAACCTTCTTTTTCTACATCCGCAAGACTTCCAGGTGAAGAAGATTTCATAAATGGAAAAACCTGGATGTAATTTTATCTGATGGATTTGCTGGCTTAAAGACCTCCAAGCCAAACGACAGAGTGATCAAAATCAAGTCCGTTTCCTGTGTGGCATGTTGAAATGAATAAAGCTCAAAGAGAGTTATAGGGAAGGGAAGAAACTTGGTCAATTAAAGGTGGCTGGTTAGGTAGAATGGCCCTGAAAAATCACATTTTTTCTGGCTTTATCTTCTGCGGGTACAGCTGAGTTTTGATTGTAGCAGTGGTGACAGTGTACAATAGGAAGCAGGAATAGCATCTGACTTCCCAGAACCCCTGCAAGTTCTCAGCTCTGGCAGTTAAGAATAATCATCCCCTACCCTATGTACTGAATGGCTGTGATAAAGGATTCAGGAAGAGCGAGTAAAATTAAATTACTTTTTTATGAAGTATAACTGTTCTTTATTGAAGTAAGAAGCAGTAGGCTCCCAAGTGCTATCTTTCTCCCTTATTTTTCCATTCTCCCAGCATCTAGCATTCCATACATAGCAGACATGGCCATTGCCTTTGATTAACTGCAGTTACTTTGCATCCCTATGGGACTTCTGCTTCCCTGCTTTTGGGAGTAGTGGATTTTTATTGGGTAGGCTTCATAGAAAGTGATCTTAGATAATCCTACAAAAACATTTTAGAAGTCGATTCATTGAGTTGCTAACCTTTTGTTAGCAATCCAAAAGAAGTTGTTTCCAACTTCTTGACAAACACAGAATTTATTTGTTTTTTATTTTCTAAAAATCAGTCACTGAGGCTCCTGACTGTGCTCTGGTCTGGATCATATTCTTTACCTCCCATGGATTCCTTCAGGATGAAAAAACAAACAGACAAAAGACCACAAACATCTTAACCAATGTCTTAGGACAAATTTTCTAACTCAGAAAGCAGAGAGGCTGAAGCACAGGGCCAGGCATCGTGTGGGCAGATCTCAGAAAGGCTCACACACATGGCTCACAGAATGCACCAAATTATCTAGTTCACAACATACTCTTGAAGCAGTCCTCAAGCCTCTGCTGAGTGTAGCCTGCCAAATCAGGCTGGATACTGCCAGATTGTTTTGAAGGTAGGTGCCTAGAGGAACAATGCTTGCCAAAGAATAAAACCATAAAATCCTTTTTATTTCAAATGAGGGAAAGAACATGAATTGCTCTTGCTTTGCATTCTTTCCAAACATTTTAGAAGGTTAAAGCACTACACAGGAGTCACTTCTAGGCTTTATGCAGTGATTAATCTGAATTATGATATTCCTTTTCCAGATGCAAAATGCAAGGATAAAAAAATCCTGACTCTTAGAATGTATTAGAAATAGGATCTTATGCTGAGAACCACAGTAAAATCAGAAGACTCCATATCAAAATGAATCAAGACTTTCATTTAAGAGCACATCTCAAAGGGCTTTTTTACACCCAAGCTGCTACCTTTAACTTTTAAGTGCACTCTGAAAAGGAGAATTCCAGTATGGTTTATCACACTTTCTTTTTACACAAAATAATTCAAAGTAGAACTGGCTGGAAACAAGAGTTCCATTTCATGACTGGTTTCAAGGGTCTCATATTTGAATTCTTTCCCAGAGGACTCTTGGATAACTAGAATGTCTCTCCCCTTACTCTCCCCCTCTCTTTCCCTCGGGCATGTCTGCATCCTGAAATGGGGAACAGGGAAAAGGTATTTGAGTCTGCAGAGACTGAAGCCAGCCCATCTGGTCAGTGTGACTCTCACTAAAATCTATTTGCAGTAAGAATAACAAGCTTAGGAGTCTAGAATGACTAGACTGCATCCAGACCTGAGGTCTGACAGCCCATCTCAAGGATCTGCAGCTCATGACTCTGCAGTGCTTGTTTCTGAGCTGGAGCAAGGACAAGGAGCTTGTCTTGCCCTACCCTCTCCATCCAATTTGGAGTCTATCACAAACTCCATCCTGCAGCTGTGAAACTTTCTGAATGAAACTTGAAAGTCAGCTTCATTTCCTCAATGAGTTTCAGTCTCAAAGAAACAGCAGGTTTTTAAATAAAATCCTCAATCAAAATTCTCAAAACCTGTGGAATAGTTCTGGTAGTGGAGAAACAGGTATTGCCCATATTTATGTTAAAAGCTTATTTATTTGATATGTATTGTGGTATTTTTAAATGATTTTGGGGTCTTGGGCTTTTTCTTGTTTTGCTTTTTCTTTTTTTCTCCATGTGAAATAGAGATCAAATTGCTCTGCTCACCTGAAGCCTGGACCTCCATGATGTATTGGTGCAAGTCTTGCCCTTGCTGGATGACTTCAAAGGTCATGTTGTTCATGGCCAGCTTCCGCTCAGTGTGACGCTGCAATCGCTGCTCAGCCAGAGTGAGATCCTCAGTATTGAAATCGTTCATTTGCCTCAGCAGATCCTCATTCCAGGCATCCAACTCTGCTGTAACCTTCATGGGCAGAAGACAGGCACTGTGTTCACTCAGGATCAATGAAATATCTTACTCCCAAACAGTGTTTGGATCAGAAAATAATTCACATTTTGACTCTGATCCAGAAACCTTCAAACCACAGCGTCAGTACACTCCAGATCCTGCCCACTTAATGCTCGCACTTCACATTTTTTTTAGGAGAGGATCCATGGAAAGATTATCAGTCCAACAAAAACTGTCACCTTCCCTTTCCCTTACACATCCCAAATGACACTGGAAGAGAATACCCACTATATTCTCATTAATGGTAGAATGAATGTTTCTGAATATATTCAAATTAAATGAAAAAACAATGCTTCCAGAATTACAAAACACTCTGCAAACACACAATCCCAAAATGGCCTGAATGTTTCTAAAACCATTTTGCAACACGCTATATGCTACATATCACAGACGTAATGCACAACACGAAACCATCACGCCCAAGGTTTAGGTGAATCACCTACAGATCCACAAATGGTACCTGGCTGTAACCAAAGACCTGCCAGTAACTCCTTGCAACATGCAAAACCTTCTTTGCTTTCTCTGCTTCCTAATTGTGACACACAGGCCGATGATTTTAGCAGTCCAGTATCTTCTGCATTTTACATCTTTCTCCACAGTAGCCAGCTGGTATCAAAGTCCTTCAATTTTGCCTGGGCAATTAAGGCAAGATCTAGTCTCCACCTAAACAGCCCAGTCTCACCTCAACCTAGGCTCTGCTACTGCAGGCAAAAAAGAGAGAATGTGCTAGTGACAATGAATGAAGGAAGAGGGACAAGGGAAACGGGTATTAAGACGTACCGTGCAGAATACAAGTCTTAAAATGATTGAAAATTATTAAATAAATGCCTTAATTCTGATTAATAGATCAATATTAATAGCTAGATTCAGGAGAGCTGAAAGTAGGTATCTACATTCCCACTTGTGCACATTATGATGCAGTGAAAAGTTCTCTGCTTCTCATTAAAAGTGCTCTTTGGGGCCTGTGTGCAGGGAGATGCTAAGGAACCAAGATTCAAAATTTTCTATTCAGCTTTCTTTTCCAGAAAATACACATTATATGCAACACAGGCTTAGGAAGACAGCCCATATGGACTAGTTCTCAGCCCTTCTCACATCAGAATGGACAGGAGCACACAGTTTTGTACTAGAAGAAAAAAGTGCAAGTTTTAGGCTCATTTTTGAGAGAAGCGGAAAAGCAGACTTACTCAGTGAAGAACCTGGGACTCAGCTGCAGAGTAGAAGGCAGAGCACGGATATCCTGAGGGGCTTCTATTTTTCTTCAGCTTGTTCCTTTGCCCATTCCACCCAATTACCTTTAAATAATAGCTATCTCTACACTGTCTTTGGCCCCATTCCTGATTCCAGCAGCCTCTGATTCATTCATATATCACAGCAGGAGTCCCTGGACTGTGGAGACTTACTGGCAAATTTAACAGTTATGGAAAAATGTCCAAAGTTGATGGTAGAGAAGAGTTTTACTAGATACATTTACATTTAGGGACAGATGCTCAGCTAACAGTAATCAGAAGTGAGGTGATCTTGACCTCATTTCAAACTACAAACAACAGAATTAATTCAGAGTGAGCATAGGTTCCTACAGTCATGACAGTAACACAAAGTTCAATGTAAAGACCTTTCTGCTCGTTCTAATGGAAAAGCATGTGACATAAGTGAATCACAAGAACCTTCTCTTGGTAACTTCTCCACTTGGCTGCAGAAGGAACACTGATCAGCGTTGCTTCTATTATTAAATCTACAATAATTTCCATTCCAGCACTGGGAAATGGTTCTTCCTGACCATACTGGTTTCTGCCCCTCAGGCCTGAGTGTCCAAGACAGGTCTGCAGCAGAGAGGCATCTGCAAACACTCAGGAGAAGAGTGGCTCCCAGGAAACCAGGGCAGCTTGTGCTCATGGCAGCAACCAGGCTCCACACACAGAAGAAGCTGCACCTAAACATCTACCTGTCCCTTGTGGACAACGGAGCTAAAAGGGGCTTTGCTCTGTTATCCACACTCCCCAGACCAAATCAGTGTTCCAGCTAAAGAGGAAAGGAAGGTACAGGTAGTGAGGATGCAGAACAGTGCAGGATGCAAGGCCAGCCCATGGTGCTCCATGTCACATGGTCAGGGCCAGGAACAGAGGCTCAGCCTGCACCTGAGCAGCTCTGGACAGCCAGACACGCCCAGCAGTGACAAAGCTGTCAGAATGAGTGCCAGCTCTGCCAGGCCAAGAGCACAGCCAGCAGTGGAGGGAAGAAGGAAGGAGGGAAGTAGCCTTTGAGTGGGGGCTGATGAAGGACTGACAGCCATCCATGTGCTGGGTCAGGGGAAGAGAGGAAGGAATCAGGCACAGCAAGAGGTGGAACAACACCAAGTTTCTCAGGCTAAGTGGGTACAGGAAGGCTGGGTACATCGCTCTGAGTAACAAACAGATGGCTAGCAGGGAATCTAAAGCACACTAAGGCAAGAAGCAATAGCAGGGTTGTGATAACAACTCAGGTTTCCTGAATCCCAATCTGGTGCCCTATTCCAGCAACCATGCTGTTTTGCACATCTCATTAAGACATTTCCTCTTCTGTCTGTACAGACAATACCTCAAAATCCCAGCACTTTCTGTACTCCAAATAGGACCATTTGGAAATGGTGCCAGGGTCTGAATTTATGGGTTTGATTTGGGTATAGGGAAAATGATTTCTTTTTCTTGATGAAGAAAATGTAATTAGGCAGCTCTGTTAACTGCAGCCATATATTTTTTAAGTCTAAAAAATGGATGCTTTCACAGATTAGTCAGGCCTTGATATCTCTGATAAAACTTGGGCTGCATCAAACAGAAGTGTCCTGTCCTCTAAGCTGTGGCAAGACCCAATTGCACTGGGCCTGAGGAATTCTCTCATAAATGAGGGTCACTTGGCCATGAACTTGTTTTATTCCCTTTTGACAAAGAAGAATGGCTGATTAGTTTACCCTGTCCATGTGCTAGTATTCTGGTGGGAAGAACAGGCAGCGCTTCTTATTTTATTCACTTTATTTCTCAGCGTTTGTGGTTCTAAATAGACCTCAGCAACCTTCACATGCAGTGAGGGAAGGGAAGCCTTGCTGTAATAGAAGACCTGAGCTCTGCTCTGTTCTGCTGTGGCTTGAGAAGGAAGTTGTACCAAGGCAGAAGGGTCGTGAGAGCAGCCGGAACAGCTGTGCACAGGTCTACACGAGCACAGGCAGCAGCCCTATCCCCTGGTTCCCACACTGTTCCAAGGAAAGCTGCCTCATGGTCAGCCACACTTCAGCCAAGTCCTTGGAAGGAGGCATCCTCCTTTTTTGTGGGTCATACAAGGTCAGTGGCCAAGAAACAGCTCCCTATTACTAAAGGAAAGTCAAACGATCCAGGAGTACTGATGACAGGAAGACATGACAAAGCTGTTGATTCCAATGAGCCTAGAAAGCACATTTTGTCATTCTTCACCTGAAACAGATGCTGCCATGATAACGGGAGGAGAAGCAATGCTGGCAGTAAACCCTCTCTAGTTTGAAGTGAGATATCTGAGATATCCTTATCAGAGAAATGGAGGAAGCACGTGAGCAAATGCTGGGTCTGTGTGAGCTCCATGAGACCATCACAGAGCAATTATGGATATACAGATTATGGCAGCCAGGTCTGTTTTCCATGCAGACACAGTGACCACAGCCTAGACCACGCAGTCTTTAGGCAGCAATCCTCCTAAATCAGCAATTTAATATATCCAAATTCCCACTGCTGCAATACTGCTGCATTTGCTGCCTCCTGGATTTATCACGTTGCAACATCAGCAGGAAACGTGACCAAATGGAGAGGGACATGTTCTTCAGTCCTGGAGAATAACGAGAGGTATAGAGAAGAGGTACACAGGTGAAAAGTAGGAGCAGTAATAATAACAACAGTAGCAACCCAGGCAGCTCATGCCTACATTGCAGTTTGTTTGTGAATTAGGCCAAAGAGCCTGCCAGAGCTGCAGCAGGTACATCTCTAATAATTAGTACATCTCTAATAATTTCTTATCTAAATCTTTAAGTATTTTTTAATACTGCTGCTGCTGAGATTTTCTACAAAATGGTGCTTCTGAGCCTTGAATGATGCTTGTTTGGCTTTAATTCAGTGTTCAACACTTAAAGTCATGTTATTTAACGGCAACCTGAAAATTTTGTTTGCCAGTTGAAGGAGGTGGAGAGGGGAAGTGAGGAATCAAGTGAAGGAAGATAAATGCTACATGGAGAATGAATCACATAGGAGCTGATATTCTGAAGTATGGGCTGAGGAAGGGCATATGAGGAGGAGGGAAAAATATTCTATCATGGGAGCACAAGCTATCATCACAAAGAGAGTGGGCTTGAGAGGGATCTGAAAAAGAGTAAAGAGGCCTGGGAAGAATAAGCAAATGTAGGAGGCAGGTTGCAACAAAAATGATGGTGCAAGTAGGAAGAGAAGCAAAGGTGAGAAGAGTGGGTAGAGCATGGGGGTGAGCCAGGACAGGAAGAACAGTCACACAGGCACAGAGCAGATCTGAACCAAATAGGCAAGATCTACCTCGTTTCAAGAGAAAAAAAGTGACAGCCATACAGCTGGGATTAACAGAGTGAAGATGGATGAGACGGGAGGTAAGACTTGATCCAGGAAGGAATAAAAAAAAAATTCCAACTCCTGGATGCAGAGGGAATGTCTGTGAGTGCAGAAAGGAAAGGATTATAATACAGTTGGTGAGACCAGAACTCTAAGGCACACACCAGAGATTGGGCACCAGGAATACCAAGGGCAACAGCATTCAGAGCAGGCTGAAGGAGCGAGAGAGGCCTGGATGCGACAGTGTAAGTGGGTCCTGGAGCAGACTAAGTCAGGAAAGGGTAAATGGAACTGTCACTTCTACAGATCATACAGGCAGAAAGTTTGGTGTTTCTCTTTCTCAGGCCTTGGTTTTGGCTGATGCTGGGCAAAATGACAACACTATCACCCCATTTTTTTGACAACAGACAGAGATGCCGCACTGGCTTAGTGGGGACCTGAGCCACTGAAGTGTGAAAGGACTGTCACACTGATGATTCTGCTCCGGTGCTTTTGACTCCTTTGAATCCCAAAAATATCTGGAGCAACAATGGAATTCAGCTCCAAAACACAGGGTGCCCAGAACAGCTTAGAGCATTCCTTTCCTTAAAATGAAGTGACACGCAGTTGGAAAACTTGGTATAGATGGAAAAGAGAAACAAAAGCTCACTAAGCATGAAACATTACAGGATTCCATCTTATGAACAGAACAGGCTGATATTTTTTTTTCCATTCTTTCTTTCAAATCTATCTCAAAATCTCTGTAACATTTATTTCTAATAAAGAAGTTCACACCTGAGTGTCAGCTCTTAGTCAGTGAGGGAGCTACAAAACATCTCGTACCTTCATGCAGGCAGCTAATGCTCTTTAAAGATTCTGCTAGTGCTATAAACCTGGAATGGGACACTCAAATGAGTTGTAAATAACAGTGAAATGAGCTGCTGTGAAGGCTGGCTCCTGTTTCCTCCTAAACTCATGCTCAGGGATGGCTGCGAACAGCCAGAAGAGCCAGCAAGAGAAACCAAGGCTGAAAATTTTAATTAGCAGGTGAAATGGAGCCAAAGAAGTTGATGGGGGAAAATTAGATAACCAGCAGGTGAAGACTTTAGTGATCATGGGTTTTTTTGAAATATAACAAGTGGCATACAAGATCCAATTTATACTGTACTGTGGGAAGCCCCTTAATCCCTCCCAGGACTGTCTTGGTGTAGGAACCACGTCACTCTAAGACTACAGAACATGGGTTCTGTCTAGCATTGCACATCGTAGGAAAAGAAACAATACACGCAAGGGAAGGAGCTGGACACTTCTGGGAAAGGGAGACAGAAGTTCCTTTTGAGGTAACCGACAAATGTTGCTGGACATGTATTGGCTGAGATCATTCCTGTTCTCAGTCATAGCATTTTATAGAGGCCTACAGGTGAATTTGATAACCTCTCTACAAAAGCTTTAAGGGAAAAATATGCAGAAAGATTCTGCATGGCAGTAATTAATTTTTTTAGGGGTTGCAACTCAGTGCATTTTACCATTTGGTTTTTATTCATTTACTCAGCATTTTGCTGCACATTCGCATTCACCCAAATAATGGTTAATAAGCCTTTAAATTACTATTCCTGAAGCAAGGAACGAAGTACACTTGACAGATCTTCCCGAGGATATAACTCTGGAGCAAGACAGTGCTTCGTATGAATAATATACTCAGCGTGGTGCCAGCACTGCTGCTGGTATCTGCCAGCCCTCAGCCCCCCAGCCTCACTCCCGATTTCCTCGCAGCGGATCAGCTACCACATTCACATTCCATGAAATCTCCTGAGTTACCTGGCTGGCTGCACAAATTCAATGGAAGTCAGTATCATATAGAAAGACCAACCATAAAATCCCAAAGATCCCATCCCATTTTGGAACGTGCAGTGGCTTGGTAAAGGAATAAAACATATCAGGCATCAGAGTTAGACACGTTTCCTAAATAAAGGATGGGCTGTCATTTTGTGGTGTTATGCTGTTAGGGCATAACAGCCTCCCATAGGGACAACCAGGCTCTCTCATGTTTCTGTTATGTCTGTTTCCAGGTGTTGCCATAGTTTAGATTTCATAACTTACCCCAGAGTGTAAATATCAGTCAATATAATGAGATTAAGGCAAGAAAGAACAGGCAGCACATGCAATGAGCCTGTGGGTTTGTACCCAAATTCACATCTGCCAAACCTGCCGTGACTCCAATACAACACAAAAGCTGCCTGTGAGGCTTAGAAGTCCCTAAAAGTCCCAAATGAACGCAGCTGGTCTGCCCTGCCAAAGAAATAGGCAGGTGGCTTCTCTCAAAAGAAAGTATTTTTCCTGAAGACAAAACGCAACAACAGTTGACAGATTTTACTGAAGTACAAGATCACTAATGCCTAAATAGATGGAAATAAGTGTTGTTTGTGCAGTAATCATTAATCCTGAAGTCTGTCTGGACTCCAAACCTCTGTCAAGAAGCAAAGATTATAGAAAAGCTCAAAAACCAGGAGGGCTAAAAAACAGATGGGCACAGTGTAAGTTTAGGAAGGAGTGCCAGAGGAATGGGTTATGTGATCTATGGCACAAATTTCAATATCTGGGGAGAACGGACGGAGCAGGGAAGTTTCCAAAGAACAAAAGACAGACACTTCCTAAACAAAACAAAAGGGCAAATTACTCATTTGCCACTTGAGAATTTTTAAAAATCCTAATACTTTGTCTGCATTATTAATTAGAAAGGAGAGAGAGAGAGAGCAGCAGGGAAAATTAACAGTACCCAAAGAAAATGTTCAGTACCCAAAGTGGATGGAATGAGTCAACATGAGATGTAACTGCTCTCTGAGGCTGAGCTCTAATGTGCAGCCTTCCCTAAAGCTGTTGGAAGCAGATGGGCTCCCACAGCTGCATCCCTCCGGCTTCCACTAGAGAGATGCAAATCTTCCTCTCACCAGAGTTGCCAGGGAAGGGACCTCATCTCAAGGGATTCCCTGGAGCACAAGAACCAACAGACTCAAATAACAGACAAGAGAAGGAAAAATTGGAAACTTGGTGCTCGACAAGGCAGAGGCAGCCATGAAGAGAAAGGTGTTCAAGTTTGGAAGGAGGAAGAGGGGGGCCCACTTTCTGCAGGCAGTTTGTGTGAGCACAGGGAGGATTAACGCAGCTGCAGCAGGTAGAGGTCTTTCACTAAGGATGTGTTCAATATGGCACTGCTCTTTGGACAGATGGAAGGCGGCTTATCTAGACTAGAAAAGGAGAAATTCATTTGACAATCAATCATACTGGTACACATTTTTTCACTATTCTTAATCTATGCAGGATCTAGGCTATTATGGAAAATTAAAACCTAAATACATTGCCAGTCATAGCTCAAGCTACTTGTCTTTAGTAGAAAAAAATACTTAATTTCCTATTTTAAATGTCATCATCTTTTTCCCTCAATAGCTTGGAATAGTCAACCATCAGAAATACTACATGCTTTTATATTACGGTGATGAAAAAATCTTTTTGTTTCACAACAATGGCATGAGATAATTCTGTTAATTCTTGTAACCGTTTCCTACTGACTTGGAATCTTTATTACACAGCTGAGGCAACTGACTGAAATCTACTTTCTAAGCAGCATTAGTGTGTCAATTTGAGCTGATTCAGCTGTTGTTTGAAATGCATAGCATACATGTGTTACTTAACATTTTATTTTAAACTGCCTTTATTATCCATCAAACTGTCTTTCTTCTTTAAGCACTAACTGTACTTACAGAATTTAAGATCCTGACCTGGATATATTTTTCACTGTGTTTTCAGTAGAAATTGTCACAATTATGCTAAAACAAAAAATATTTTTCCAAGAGAGGGAACTTTCTAAATAAAATCATCAGCCCATAGACTCTCTATGAAACATGCTCTCAGATTTCCCTGTAATATTAATCTTGCAGAGGGAATTCAGATGTTCATATGATAAAAAATAGCAAATCTACAGTGACAACGAAGTGGTGATTTTCTTTAAAATGCTTTCTAGCTAATCTGATTTTAGAAGACTCTGAAGCACATTTTCCATTTTAAATATCTTAATGTATCACAGCCACTCCATTCTGTGAATATAGAGAAGTAGGATCCATGCAGAAACAAATCAGAGGTATCCACAAGGCATTCCCATTTTGGTATCCCATGTGGAGGTGAATACTGTAAGTTACACCCTCTCCTGATGCCTTGGCTGCCCCATCACTAAAGTAATGCCTGGTGGTGACACTTTTGACTGAAAGACTATTTACAAAGAAAAATAATTTGAGCACAGTAATTTAATTTTTTAAAAAGATTTTTACTTAAATCAGCACAATTATAGGTTCAGACCTTGAATCTGCAGTGAAACAGGCTGAGACCTTAATGAATAAGTCTCATGGGTTCACCACATACTGTCTACAAACACATTTGGGCATTCCAGAAGCACATATGGCTTGCCTCTTTTTTCTTTTTCTTCATTTTCAAAAACACAGGTGCGAAAACACATTTATAGATATGTTCAAGTACAGCATTCACACCCATTTACATCTTTAGAGTAAAACTCTCAATTATTCAGCATCTGCCACACCACATATATCAGAGTATCTTCTATTTAAACATAGCAGGTAACGTACTTTGCTGGAACAGCAGTATCTGACATGGAATAAATACATTTATATTTACACACACATACAAAGAATGCTGCCTCTCAGTAGCAAGGAGGCTGCATATAACTGGTAAGTAAATGAAACTATTCTAATTTATGTAACTAGCAAGCACTGTAGGACAGACTGAAGTGAAATATCTCTCTGTGCAGTCACAGCAGAAAAGCTCAGATACTCCTCACTGATTCCTACCTCTGGCATTCAGCTATAGAACAGGACACTTTTTAGGAAATGGGACACCTGTTTCCTGCCTTTTATTCTGCTATAATTCATCATGCCATGCCTTAAACACAAAATGTAACACAGCATTCTAAACCTCCCATTAGTATAGCACCCACCCTGAGATTACCTAGAGATTTACAAACAATACCTTCAGGAAGATATCATCCTCAAACACTCACAGGTGCTCCCTGAAGTGAACAAGCACCAGGGGGATACAGCAGGAGGAACACATCTCAGGAAAGGACACAAATCCTTTCAGACTGACACGAGTCTCATAGATTTTGTGTACAAGTTAATATACATTTTGTTCTTTTTTCATCATGTCCTATCAGAACTGCAGTAAGTAATTACTGAGATTGGCTGGAGTTTCTTCAAAATTTCTCAATCCAAGAATATCAATACCCAATTATCAATGTTTTGATTAATTTTTCGTCCAGTGCTTTTGATTCCAAAACAGAAGTTCAAAACAGAACTGACAGGACAAAAAATGTACTTGAACTTTCCCCTCTAATTTTCTTTTCCTTTTTAAATAAATCCACTGTAATATTTAAAAAGCCCACCTTTTAAATATCCTTTCCTTTTATGCATAACATGGTTTTCACTCTGTGGTGTAAAGACAGTATGTATCTGAAGAGACAAACCTCACTAGTAAGTGACACACAACTTTCAAACCCTTGAGTGACTCATGTCAACAGAGTTGTAACAGGCATCTCATAAAGCTTCTCTGCAAAGCAGGCAGATTCTCAGCATAGTCAGGTAAGCACCCATGCACCTATTTCAGTGCATTCTGGTAGTTTATCCTAAAGCATACTTTAGGTCTGACAGTCTGAATTAAAGCATGGCTGTACCTCTCTCTCTCCCTCACGGGACAGCTGAGCACAATCAAACAGCTCGAGATGTACCCTCACAGGGTATGTTCACATGTCCTCTCTCCCGTACCTCCCCCCTGCTCAGGTCATGCAGGCAGCTCTTACCTCAATGGTGTACTGCTCAAAAATCCGGAGCTGAAGGAAAATGTCTAGCTTAATCTTCCTCTCATGGAAGAGCTCTTCCATCTGTACCTGGGCCTCGTCGAGCTGCTGAAGGACGGATTCGATGTGGCTGATGGAGCTGTTGTGGGGGGTCTTGTTGTTGGAAACGGCTGAGTCCCTGTAGCAAGGCAGAGAGCAGGGTTAAAGCTGAGCTGTGAAGCAGGCAAAAGAGCAAGAACTACACATCTGTGATTCTGCGTGCTGCTGAGGAGAAAACCCAAGCACAAAGGGCTGAGGGAAGGTGTGTGCAACACTCATCTCCTCTACTCGCTGGAATCCTGCGGCTCCTGAGCTCAGCACAAAGTTTGAACAGGGGGATCATCCTTTCTTGTGTGGTGACCTTGCACACTTGGGAGGGGCAGGAGAGGAGATGGCACATCACTCTCAATGGCTCTCTTGAGGAGACTGGCTGGCAATCACCTTTAATTGCTACAGGGTCACCTGCTCCTGCCAATACATCAAGCTCAGAGATGCTATTCAGCCACCTGAACCTTCACAAGTTAATTTCTTGCATTTGCCTTATTACTTACAAACTACTTGAATCAGAATTACGAGTATTTTATGGCTTGGGACGCCTTGATATCCTCTGGAATACGTAGTACAGCGATACACAATCCAGTGCAAAGAAACCCCCCCACACCTTTCCAACACTCCAAGAGAGATCCTGACTTGTCTTTTCACTGGGAGAAGTGAAATGAGATGTGACTGTGACAGGTCAGATACTGCTGCAGTTACATTTTCCATTTACAGGCAGCAGAAGGGAGCAGATCCTTTAACTGGTGGGCCAGGACCAAAGGGGAATTTGCTGTACATGAAAGAAGTCTTAGCACAGGCACAGGACTGTCCTGACAGTTCCTTTTCTATTTGTACTTTCATGTATGTTAATAGGTTCACCTACAGCCTGCTGTATCTTCAGAATTTTTTTTTCAGTGACTCTTTTATGGATAAATACCATTTGCAGACATAAAGAACTGAAATTCATCCTCAAATGTTCCACATAAGGTCCCTCAACTTTCAGGAGGACTAGAAAGGAAACTCTGAAGCCAAAACTTAATCTTGGCTTTGGCACACCAGCTAAAACAAGATTCAGATAAAACGGTTTTCTCCATCCAACCTGCTCAAAGGTGTGTGATAGCAGCTGCACTATTTGGTATATTTAAACTAAGACAACAGAAAACTTTATCAAATACACTATTGGAAAAACCTGTGCAAATTGTCATCACGCAGGGTCAGACCAAACCAATATGCAGTCAACTTTAATATTAACACTGTCATGGAGCATAATGGAGAAAAAACCAAGCATAATCTTTAGCAGATGCTTTTAAAACTGACCTAGGCACCTACACAGGGTCACCTTAGTAGTGTTTAAAGCACACCTTTCAGGTTCTAAGGCAACAAAACACACACATTAATCTGTTTTCATTACGTGCCTTGAAGGAAAGAACAAGTGTTTGCCTGAACATATAAGTCTGAGAATAAAATTTAAAATACAGAATACTATTAACTGCACAGTAATTAGCTCTTTGGATGTGTTTCACTTCTTTTTCCTCAACTACTTGATATTTGATACACTGAACTTCAGATGCTCCAGCACTATTCTAAAGAAAGCACTACTGATTTCCCCTGCTTATAAGGGACTATTACACCAATATTTCTCTCTCCAGGTGTTATGGTTTCTGCTCCACTCTGTTTCCACATTCTTCGTGATCACAGGATCACTCTCTGCCAGAGCTGTACAGAGGAAAGAGGAATGAAAATAACTAGAGATTTTGAAACTACAGCTTAATCTGAGGCTGCATCCAATCAAGTTCTGTTTCCTTCAGTCAGCACCTGTCTTCTATAAAAGGACATGAAATAAATCTTCACTCAAATGCAGGATTATTACTATTCATATATTATCTAAATTACTCAATGAATTATTCAAGACTGGTGTTGAATAATCTCTCACGGGATCTAGAGGCACACTTAGTTTCAGAATTTTTTTTCATTAAACGTTTCACTCTTCAAATGAAGCCACAGTTGCATTTCAGTTACTGATGCAATATAAAAGTTTAAGAGCAGTAACCTGGTTTGTTTTTTTTTTTTTTTTAAGTCTCCTTAGATAAGGCATTGACAACCCCTAGCTAGCCTGGTTCAAGAAAGATTTCCCTACAGAAAAAAACATTTCTGAGATTGCATGCTTCTGCCACAATACTTCTTACTCTGTCTGGCAATGACAAACTCTGGTAAAGAATAAATATAAGATCCTTACTAATCTCTGAAAGGCTATGGATTAGAGTTTAAAATTCAAGGAAATTATTGGGAAAAAAAATCCCAAAATAAACTTTGGGGAACATAAAACCGGACTCAGTACGTTGCTGCTGACTTTGTTTAAAATGATCACTGTGCTCCTAAAACCACTTTCAGTGCTTTAACCGGGAGAAAGCTCAGTGAGAAATACCCATTATCTAAAGTTCATATGCTAAACTACTGTAAAAAAAGGCAAAATTCATAACTCTTCACTGGTTTTTTTTTTCAGCCCCTGACATTCCTGCTCTTTCACATCTCACTGTAGCAAGTCAGGGTTTTGCCTTTCACAGATGAGCAGAAGAATTGCCCCCAGCAGCACCCCTGGAGCAGTTCAAAAGGTTTGGCTTGTGTTGACTGCTGAGAACAACGATCACCTCAGGAAAGCACTGATAAGGAAGAGTGAAAAGTGTTTCCAGTGTGAACCATGACACGTACGGAGTTGCTAGGCAGGCCTGTTTTATTCCTGAGAGTTGTGGCCTCCCTATGTAGCCACTGAGGCCCTGAAGATTGTGAAGAGCAGTCCCAGGCATGGTATTTAGTTCAGGCAGCTGAGCTTTTCATCACCTATCTGGAGGAAACACAGAGTGCTATTACACAAATGATCTTCTCTAAACCAAAATCTGTTCTCTCAATGATAAGAACAAGAAATGTAAAACTTTCCAAAACTCCAGTAATTTTATTGCTTTTAACCTGTGTTATGACATGCTTGATAAGGGCAGTGTATTTCATTCTCTTCGTTGTTGTAGTGTTTGCAATCTTCATCTATTCTTCATGGCAGGTACAAGGTGATCCACACTGAAATGCAATCCTGTGTTAACTAAAGATTGCAGCAATTCTAGTTTTTCCTTTTTTCCCTTATCTGTGTGTTTCTTACCACTGCCAGCAGCCATGAAAGCTGTTAAGAGTGGGCACACACAGAGGCATTGGGTTTTTTTCACACTGTTCTGCTTCACTTTTTGAAAGAGTCCAGGATCACATTACAGGCTTTGCAGTTAGTCAGAGAGTGCTCAAATCCAACACTTGAACCAGCTCATCTTGACAGTTCAGGGCTGCAAACTTTTGTGTACATTCAAGGGTTTGGCAGCTCTTCTCTCTGGCTTTCGTATTAACTCCATCAGAAACAGGGAATCACTTTGCACAAATATGTTCACCTTGTTCCACCTTGCTCGCAGCCCAGAGTACAAACCAGCCCCCAAACTCAACTCTTCTTAGTTAAACACAGCCGCCACAAAACCTGCCTTGGTAATTTGCAAACATTTGAGCAGGACACCAATTTAAAAAATAGTTTCAAAGATGAGGCCACGGTCACTTTTCAAAGACTGAAACTAAGACCTGACCTAGTCCACATTAAGAAAAAGCTGAAGTCCCACACACCACCTCCACTGACTTTTCAGCTCCAGGTGTTGGAGAGAGTAGCTCCCTGGCCACTCTTCTCGCTTCCCTACTGACTCAGGTGCAGGCAAAAAGCCTTTAGGCCAATCTCACAACCAGAACAAGGACTCTTTGAATGTAGACATGTTCTGCTACCCCACACACCACTCCACACTCCACCTGATGGGCTTGTTCAGGGTCCCTTTCAGACTTTTCTCCAGGGGTGTTCGCACTGAAGTGATGCCATGCCAACAGCTGGCAACAGTTCTGAATAACAAAAAATCTTTAGTCCAGAATTCCATTGCCATTTTTCTGATCTCATAGAAATGCCCTAAAATTTGCAAACAATTTCTTTGCATAGAAGGAGGTTACCATACAGACCCCTTTGACTGTCCTGCTATAGCTGGCCATACACGCATTCTTAGCTAAAACCCCTTCCCCTCTGGCAGCTCATTTACCAAACCCAGCATGTTTCTCTCCTACTGATTTCCTCAGCAAAGATGAATAGAAGAATCAAACCTACCTATGCCTACTCCTGATCCTTCCTCTCCAACTCTAAGATTGGCAAGCAAAACCACAGCTTGGGTCGCTCGCCCTCCTCCACGGTGCCAGCAAGTCACACACAGCAAGGGTAGGAATCACCAGTGTGGCTGCCCAGGGCCAAATGACAATCAAAACCTAGAGCAGTCCTTTCAAAACTCTCATTACCTTTTTTTCTGACCCAGCAGAGAAAACTGCATCCAGAATGATAAGAAAGAGCTTAGAGGAAAGCTCAGCACGTGGCAGTAGTAAAATACTTAAGGACTCCAGGAGGGCTCTTAAGGGCAGAGCTCTACCAGAACCCTCATTGTCCATTCTACTCTAGAGCATCTTGGGCTTTTCCTGTCAGATTCCTATCATGGCTCATGACTTTCTGCACATCTCAGGTGGAAAGTAAAGATATCAGATTAGGAAAGCTCAGGGTGAGGAGGATGCTCACTGGGAGTAACTCTGTGGGACAGTCTGGTGAAATGCATAAAACCTGGAACATTTGCATATTGTAATGAATACAGAACATGCACACCATGCACATGTGGATAAGGGCAACCTGTAACAATACAAAGATCTAAATATTAAGTGATGCATTGGACTTGGTTCAGTGCCCAGTAACATCCCTAAAAGGCAGGAAAACTTCACTGCTGTCAAAAAAGCTAAAGGCACAGAAAACCACTGTAACAACAAATGAGAGAGATTTCACAATTACAAATTCTGTAAAAGCTTACTCTGCATACATTCATTTGATGATACCTGCAGATTGAGAAAGAAAAAACAAAAACAACAAACNAAATTCTTAGGGCTAGTCTCTTCATGTATTTTAAATTAGGCAAAAATGAGCTGGTTTAATTCATAGTGCTAGTAGAACCAGCAGTATAAGAGCCTCTTTGACACTATGAATAAACCCCACATACACAAAGATAAATAGAAGGGTGCTGCATGCAAAATGAAACAGTGAAGACTGTTAGACACGTGTGTATTTTATTAAGAGGAATACACTTAGCCTACATCAGGAATAACCACATAAATCAGGACGCCTCAGCTCACAACCATTTAACAATCTTCTATAAATACCAACTAAAAATATTCACTTCAAACACATTTGGTTCAATTCACTTCCCAGTGCCTATAAATAATCTCTCTGTCAAACAGGAAACCCATGCTGATCCACAGACTACTCTAAGAAGTGCACACAAATCACTCCTTGTAATTTCAATAAAACACTCAAAGGATCTGAAGAATTATAAATAAGCAAAGAATTAACAAACTCTCCCAACTGATCCCTATTTAGGCACCCCTAAAGCACAGCATGCATCACGTTTCTCAACACCTGTACCCCAGGTGGATGCTTACCTGAGCTGCTGGATTAGATCTTCCCCTTCTTTAATAACATTGAGGGTAGCGTCCAGGGTGGCTGTTTGCTGCTGCTGAAACTGCTTGATAAGCTCCTGAACCGCATCCACAGAGTCAGCACAGACATCCTCTAAGAGCTCCTTCTGCAGATCTTCCATCCATGTCCACAGCTGGGAAGAAGGGGAGGGAAATATAAATCAGAGAGGGATTGAGATTTAACCCTTTTGCTCTCTAATTCCAGATCAATAGGCATTAACTAGGGCTGCATGTTTCACAGGGAAACTGACCTAAAATTTCTAAACCCAAAAAGATATACTTGTTACTGATTCCATTTAAAGCAAGAAAGTAAGATAAATATAATATCAGACAGTTTTATAAAAAATATTTTCAATTTCTGTTTATTATACAATAACTAATTATTTATTCTGATTAACTCATTACATGAGTAACAAATTAAAATCCCCTACAGCTGTGATAACCTAACCCTTTCAGGAGCTGAGCACTATAAGCTGCTATTAATTTCACATGCAACTGAAGCCTGTTGCAGGACAGACCTACAATCTTTGGTATATGTGTATGGTACCAACTGAAGTCTAGCTGTGCCTGCTCAGCTATGTCTTCCCAGGGGTTGGGGGTTTGGGGTTTTTTTTTTATTTCCAGCACTTAAACCCCCTCCTCAAAACGCACTCAGACTCTGCACTTTAACTCTGGGAAAATCCAAACATAGGAAACAGCAATATCACCAATCAACCGCATGCAGATCCATTAATTTTGAATAGTCCTGACTACCAGTTTTAAAGCCACAATCACAGCAACAAATCATTGCAAGTGCTTAGATGAGAATTTCCAGCCAGCTGTTCATCAGAGGTCTGGACAGGGGCAGGAATGCCCCGGCAGCCTCTCGCTGGCTGTAAAGGCTTAAAGCGAGCGGAGGTTTCCCCTTTAAGCCTGTGCTGAAAAGTGAGTGTAAAATTGCACCAACCGAGCTGGCAGCCTGCCAGCAAACCCTAATGACTCCACCAGAGACTCTTTTCTGTGCCACGCCTGCCCCATTAACCCACATTTTGCTGGTGTGTGCTGGAGGTAGCAGCGAAGTACCGGAGTGAGAAACAGCACCAGTGCGCTGGGAAATGTCAAAGGATGCGGTGCCGGCTTCTCCTGCCGTCCCAGGGACTGCAGGGCTTTGTCCCACAGGGACCTTGGGGTGAACGTGAAGCAGAGGAGGACACTGTGTGTGGGTGGCAAAGAGCTGGTAAAAAATGTTTGTGCTCAAAACGAGTTGCACTGGATCCCCATCCTACAGCATTTCCTCTGAGATGGTGAAATCTGCACGTCCACATCAAATGAGAGGAGGACGGGGATGTCTAAAGCTCCAGCTGCCAAAGCTTCTCATAACCAGGGCCCACACCTAAGGCCAGTCACTAAATGCTACTCTATACACATGCTACAGACTTCAAGGATATCACCCTGATCCAAAACAAAATCATCAAAATTAGAACCTGTCCCAGCACACTCATGATACCAGAAAACAGAGAGCCCAGCTCCTTGTGCTCTGCCCCCACCTCTGCTACTGACTCCTTGCTCGACAGACTCACAAAAACAAGTATTAAAACATATGCCTAACTTGTAGGCTTTTCAGAGTCAGCTTTGAATATTTTGGGTAAACACCTCTGTTTATTCATAAATACTATAATCATAATAGCCTGCCCTACTGCTGGCCTGAAACGGAATGTCTTTGCTTGGGATATTTACGTATTTTCACATTCTTAGGAAAAAAGTGTAGTATAAAAGGGCAACTATTAATAAAAAAAACCCAAATGTAAGTAAATAGGAATGTAAAATAAATGAAAAAATGAAAATAAATTTAAAGAGCCAAATAGAAGGCTTTTTCATTTGTGGTCTGAGGTCCATGTGCTGAACTTTGGAAAGCTACCACAAAGAAAAATGCGTTAGTGCCTTCATATATTAATTATATTGAGAATCTTCCTGGTTTTGATCCAATCCCTGCACCCACTCAAACAGTAGGGACAGCTGGACTATAGCAGACAAGGACCAGGTTGTTCAGGGAATATTACTTCTCCTTATCAGATTTTCAATAATAGAGCACTTTGTAAATACAGAAAAATAGCTATGTGTATAAATCTTCCTTCTGTTTTGAGGTGGGAAAGCCAGTAGTTTTTTAATTTCTTGTAGTTATTAGTTCAATTTTCACCCTAACAAAAAAAAAAGCTCAGGGAACTTTGCAAAAATGAAAATGAAATCGGGAATTTTGTGCATTTTTAGGAATCTGCTCTTTTCATGAAATTATTATCTTAGGGCAGAGGAGAAAGTTTCCAACCTTCAGAGGAAAATCCTGTGCTCAAAAGTGCCTCCAGAACTCTCAGCTTTTCAGCAGGAGCATTGGACATTTAAGATCCTACTTCACTTTTTGAGTAGGCTTCCAAATTAAAGCAGTTTTTAATATACTTAAACATAAACTGTATTGTATTCGCTTGGAACCAAAACACTCATTAATTTCAGAGAGCACTCAAATATATTAACTCATATTAGCTTCAGATGTTTCCCTTAATGACCTCTGACTGTAAGGATTTGCATAGTAAAATCTATTCGAATTTAGGTCATTCTTGACTCAGAGGCCTTTAATCCTTTAGACTCCACCAATCCCTGGAAAACCCTAATACAAAGAATCAGTCAATATTAATAAGATTAGGAAGATCTTTCAGGAACAATTCACAATAGGAACCTGATTCAAAAACCTCCTAGGTTATGTGTTACAACTAATAGCACCTGAAATAAATTGCTACCCAAGCCCCTCTTGTGAATGCCACAGCGATGAAAAAACCAGTTCCACGTCTCTACAACACCACAGTCAGAATAGCTGTTAAACACAGAACAGAAATCACATCCTGGTTGTCACTGCTCAGGAAAATCAGTCCCTCTTAGGGCCTGATGTTTCACGCCAATGCAAGTATTTGACCGATTAAAAACACCCTGACTATTAAAGCCCCAGGTCGCTGGATACCTTGTATCCAAGCGATACAAGGTATCCAGCACAGCATTTGTGTGCATGCTGTGCGTAGGGCACAGCATTTCCAGTCCATGCTGTGACCTACTCTAAGCTAGATAGCTTAGACTGAAGGAACTTTCATTTTTCATTGAAATCTGACATATTGCACAGCACAACTTTTATTTCATGTTTGCAGAAATGGACTTCTTTTATTCTTGGCATGAACAAAATCTGTGAGCACTTGTCCCATTCCCGTATGTACTTCAAACTATTACTAAGGTACCACCTGATCCCGTACAGGGGATGCAGATACATGCAGATATTCCAAATACAGAGGCAGCATTTCCACATCCACCTATGGTGACTTTCACTAAGTTTGCCATTCACACATGTGTCCAGAAAAGGAGATAATCTCTGCATTATGTTACTTGACAGGTACTAAACAAAAAATACAGAACCCTAGAAAAAGAAGTTTTGTTCTTCCTTCAACTGACCTATGCTTTGGTATGATTAACTGGATATGGAAATACCAATGCCTTAGTGGTAGAACCTGAATTAAGTCTATCAAAGAGATCCAGCCACAAATCTGACTCATGTGAACTACATTTAAAAAATGTCGTGATTGTCAGCTAGAAAAGTCTCAGGTAAATACCTATTCCTAAGACGTTCATGCTGAAGGTCCATAGTGGCTCCACAACTGAGGCTTTATTTATCAGGGCTTTAAACAAAAAAAACCTAATTCTCCTCCGATTACTAGAACAGTGGGAAAGAAGAACGACACCCCTCCTTTCTTTTGGGGGAGCATCTGGCGCCCCTCATGCATTTTGACAACAACTTTTCCATCTTTCTTGGATATAGAACACAGGCAGTTTCCCTCCATCCAAGAGACAATACAGCTCTTTACTACCAGCTACTTCATCTGATGAAATACCCTTCATTTTACTCAAGTACTTAGTGAGACCACTTGCTGGAGTTTTGAAGGACACCTGTGCCTGTCACCTATAAATTAATGCTTTTGACTTAGAGCAAGAAACCACTTTAAACAAAATCTAAAACCTAAAGAGATTGCTAAGAAAATCTTGCCTGCGTGATTGGAATAACTATTGAACATCCAATGTTTTAATGATGCTATTTGTAAATGACAGAGATGAGTTATAATCCCCTCAAAAGCAGTTTAAAAGCACTGAGTAATGGGAGCAGTGCAAAGAACCAGTCAGTTCAGTCCAGGAGATTTACCACTGTACAGCATGTTTGCTAGTCTTCAAAACAAGCCTGTAATGAAAACAAGCAACTTCCCAGGCTGTATGTTCTACCCCTTTACTATGTCAGAGAAACATCAGGTATTGCAGGGTGGGCCCCAAAAGGATGCTCATGACAACTCAGGAAGAGAACATTCACCACAGCAATGAAGATTAGAACAGAATGCAGAGAATTCAGTGACATACAGGGACCCTGCTGCCACTCCATGAGTTGTAATGTGAGTGTTAAGAGAACCAAGGGCAGGCTGAAAAAAAACCCCAAAAACACACATGGAGAACTGCTCCAGAGAGAGATGTCCAACAACCCTATTTCCCTCTGCTACTATGCCAGGCATATGCAAACCTATTCTATAGCAGTAACATTTAGCTAGGAAGGCATAATATGCACTAGGAAGTCACACAGATCCCAAGTTCAGGTTAATTTACAGCAGAACTTCAGCCTGCACTTGTGTTTAAGCATCTGTTCAAACGCTGTTGAGCATCCAGCTTGATTGCACAGCCTTCAGTAAATTGTCTGTTCTACTTTAATTTCCCCACACCAAACTGGTAGAGAAGATAAAACTTTCCAGCACAATTAACCTTCATCAGCTGGTATTTATTCACACTTAGAATGCATCCAGTCCTGTTTCAGTTGAAAGAACTGATGGTTGTTGTAAATTGGAAGCACATTTCAACAACATTGTCCGAAGTCACATTCAAGCTCTCAAGGAAATGCCAACAGAAACACAGAAAACAAGGTCTGCAATGATGAGCTGCAAAGTGACCTCATGCCACCATCGAAGTGTCACATAATGACAGCACACCTAACAAAATGTGACAGGATGGGATATGACCAGACACTACCTATGAAATGCCACAATATGTGACTTCCATGGTAAGACACAACTCATGAGACTCCCTGCTGCAAGACTTGATGTTGTCAGATACCACCAAACTGGCTGGGAAGGAATGACGAGTGGAAAGGGAACATTCTGTGAAAAAAACCCATCTGATCTCTTCCTAACCTCTTTCTTGCTTTTTCCCATTTCCTCGCCAATTTCTTGACATTCATCCTTGGTTAGGCTGCATCTGGTGCTTCTGTATGCTCAGGCTTTTTAATTAGTAACCTTGCCTATGGCAAAAGGATTTGCGCTGCCTAAACATCTGATGCTTTTTCCAAGTCCTGCATGGACCAGATTGATATAGCACAAAATAATCTCCACTCAAGGGAAACATGATTTGGGTAGCTAGGCTTACATCAGGGAGTGTGTAGATCCCCAGCCCAAGGTCATGTAAATGTAATTCAGGCACTATTTGCTCTAGGAGAGAAAATTGATTTACAACTGAAGAATCAAAGGTACATGTTCCGTGCTGCTTCCACTGCCATCATGAACTGTAAAAACAAGTTCCTCTTCTAGTATAATTTTAATATGTTATTTGTAATTAGGAATCTGGATGTAATTAATTTCAGTAACTGTAATAATCAAATTCTGCACTTGATCATACTGGTAGTAAGCTTAGAAAAGTTCTTCCTACACTGGAAGATTTACTCAGTTTTACACGAGTGTGATACAGTAAAATTTGGTGCAGGAGAAGCTTCCCATGCTACAAATGCAGCAATTTACTAAAATAAATGCAGGTACCATTACAGCCTCCTCTAAATTGTCCACTGGTTCTAAACATCTCATCACTTCTCAAATGGAAGTTGCAGCACCCCTTCCCTCTGTGCTTTTTCCAGTGACTGGTTGTATGTATCACTGGGATTCTTACCCTGATCTGCTGTTTTGAGCCTTTTGTGCAACTTTGTGCACTATGTCCTGGGAATCTCAGAAACAAATAATTTGTGACAATTCTGTATCATTCTGAAAGTTGCTAAGGACTGAAAAAACTGCGTGACTTGCCTTTAACCAATCAGTCTTGTTGGATCCATTGACTTGAGCCATTCCATTGATTTTCAACTACTTAAAAAGACTCCAGGGCATACATGCACTTCAGGTGAAAGACAGAACATGTCTTTTGAGTGATGATTGAACGACAGGAGTGTCCCTGTATGGCTTTGATGGAGATTTGCTCAGTACACAAATTACTGCAGGCACTGGCTGCCCACTCTGTTGCCTTTGGACACAGCACTAAAGCCCACACACTGGAACTGGGAGAAGCTCATCTTCTTCAGCTTCAGGAAATCAGAACGGGCAAAAATGTGGCTAATAAAAGAGTACTTCATGAGAGTTGGCACATCCTATTTAAAGATGCTCATAAAACTCCCTTTTAGCTACAGCATGAACCACTGATATTTGGAGAGCAAGGCATACAGACTGGAGACCCATTTCCGTAACACACAAAAAACATGCAAGGGCCCTCAAAAGCCAAGGACAATATTTGAGTGGAGCCATTGGTCTGAAACAATGCTGGTGAATGGCCTGAAAAATGTGGATAACAAAGTATGAACTTAAATGCAGTCTACAGGAATCCTTTGGCTAGAACACGGCAGAATGCTGGGAAGAACTTCTCTTCGGTGCACAGGTTTGACTTCCTGACATTTGGTTTATGTGGCTGCATATACAAGCATTTAATTCTCATTACTTTGATTCTGTCTCACAATCTTTTGCCATCACAGATGGCAGAATTTTATTCACTAGTGGTCTGGCCGTGCTTCAAACTCCCCTGCTCAAGAGCAGGATGTGCTGCCAGGATACCACAGCTCTTTTCTTTCCCAGCTACTTAATCCTTCATCAAAAAACTTGCTTCTGGGCAACAAACGGACAGGAAAGAAGGGCACCCTGCACCACCCCAGTTGTCCTGGTTCTTCAGCCCCAGATCTTTGGTAGCTTTACAGACACAATTTAGCTCTGCAAAAAACCCACCAAAATTAACGACTGGTGGATGTTGGCATTTTGGTCCAAGCCACAGTCTACCCTCTGGAGCTGGGGGGAATTTGCTTTTATTTTGCTGCTTTGTGGTAATTAATTGCTGATAACCCAGAGTGCACTTTTATACAGCTCACACAAAAATAACACTTTTTATACCAGCAGAGCCCTCTCCACAGCCACAATTATCAGAATGATAAGCTGACAGGTGATCTGCCTTCTCCAACAAATCTGCCACCCAGGCAAGGGACAGCACAAGCGCTACTTGTGTGGGCATCTCTGGCAGTTCACTTCTACCACATCCTCTGATTTCTGCCTGCAAATTCACCTCTGATGGGAATAGGAGAATATCTAGGAACTGAGCACTTCTTAAAAAAACCCAAACAAACACAACAGAACAGCATTCACTTAGAATTATAGCATCACAGAATCACTAAAGTTGGAAAAGACCTTTAAGATCACTAAGTCCAACCATCCATCTAGCACCGCCTCCACACTGATTCAGCTCCCAGCAAAAATAATGGTCAAACTTCTAGGAGGCATAAGAGGCATCTCAGGGTTGATGTTTCACAGTCCTGCACTGAAAGGAGGGGTAGATATTTTCAAAGTTTGATTTTGCATTCTGTTGTGCATCTGTCTCAGCTGTTAATATTATCCCAGTGAAGGACAAAATTTCTAGCTTTTGAACAAGGCACATTGCACTTAATTCTAACACTGAAATGTTCTGGGGTGTGAACTGGCTACTCGGTGAATATTTTATGTGCACAGAGCCAGTTTGGGTCATTTTAATGTTTTATGCTCTCCTTTTTTTTTTTTTTTTTTCTAAATCTGGACATAATATGGGAAAACAAACAAAAGTGCTGTCCAGGACAGGAGCAGCGTGTAAATGTGTAAGACAAACACTTTGTGGTAGACATGTTCAGAGAACAAGACATTTTCAGAACTTCCAGAAGTTGCCAGCAAGTGGAGTTGCTAAACTGAATATCCCTTGCATCACAAATCTTTATTATCTAGTGGGCGATTGCTCTGAAAAGTCAACATTAGCAGTAAAAGTCAAACAACAAATTTCTAAGTTCACTAACATTAACTTTGATTCCTGTGTCAATTCACAGTGAGTGACAGGATTACACGACATCTCCCAGAACCACTGTCATGTTTGCTCCATGATTAACTTTGATACATTCTGTCAACTCTTCTGATGGGAGTCAATAGCAGCCGACCTCAGCCCCGTGAGGTTTCTGCTCCCTGAGTCCCAGCAGCTCTGCCTTGAAGTGAGGAACTAGCCCTGTCAGAATTAGTGATCTAGACTGAAATAACCTCCTAATCACAATATTCAACTGAAGCAGAGAAAATTTAATTTCACAGGTCTTGGTTATCAAGTAAAATTAAGTTAGCAGTGCCTGCAATAAAACACTGTTACTGTTCCTGACTGACAGGGCAGACCCACTCCATTACCCACTTGAGTAACCCCACTGATATCTGTGGGGTGACCAAGGTGACCTGCTGACCACAAATAATTTAGGTTATAATATAGGAAGCTGTCTGACACTTGATGGTCCAGGACTTAGCTCTCACTTTCTCACGGCCTTATCAGACAAGATTTTCAGAGTGAAACTTTCCATACCAGGTGTCTGCCTAAGGCTGAACTTGATGAATTTTGAGGCAAAACGTCCAGAATGAGAGGAAGCGACAAAAAAGGTACTTTGCCATTTACTTTGTGTTAGGAGTTTTATTTCTGCTCAAATGAGATGCTCCAGACCCTCCATGCTTTTAAACAAGAGTTTGAAATTTTGCAGGGCTTAGCCTTGATGTCAAGAATACACATTATGTCATTCATGTGAAAATTTTCCCAAATTTGGTCACTCAGAAGCCGCCTGCCATGTTCCAGTTTGCACATGTTCATAGGAACCTGCTAGGAATCTGGGAGTTCCTTTTTCTCAACATTAAATATTTTCTGAGCATACTCATCCCCCATTCTGAGGGCCAGGTATTCATGGCAGGCTCCACATGGAAGTGCCAGTGCTGAGCACCTCGTCCTCCTGCCCTTCTGACCCACTAAGGAGCAGCAAAGCGCAGGGCACATGATCTGAAAACACAATTCTCTGCCTCTCTGTTTTTTTTGTGCTGGACTCAACACAGAATTGGTAATCTGAGGCCAACTGAGAAACGAGAAACCTAGAGGTGGTAAGACATGCTTTTCATGCCCCAAAGAATAGTGAAACAATTGCAGAACTGCTCTGTAGTTTAGTTAAGGCCTATATACTATAAATGGATCTAAATTCAGTGAAGTTCCTCCTCATTCTTAAGTTAGAAACTGCATTATCAGCCAATACAAGTAACACAACAAAACTAAGTCATCATTTAACTATGCAAGAGGATTTTAAGAGTTTTTAATGATATAGAAATTGTGAGAGTGCCCTTTCCTGTCTACATTTTAATACTTGGAAATGTAAAGTACACTTCAGAACCTTAAGTATAAAATTGCAAGACAGTAAAATATTAAGATTCAGACAATGAATTACAAGATGTTTTCTGATGTGCCTTAAGGGTTTTGAGTCTTCAGGGTGGGATTTTATGACACCTGCAACCTCTTCTCCAGGAGGCTGAAAAGATATTCTCTTTCAAACAAAATCAAATGCCAGCCAAGAATCCTGTATCATCATTTGATCATAGAAGCAGAAAGTTCACAGAAAAACGTCAACTATCATGAGATTTGTGATGAAAGTGCAAGATCCAACAATCCTGACAATAATTGATTCAGATTTGAAGAAAGAACCTGAATTCAATTACACTTAATCCTGAGAGAAATTATTCAGGTACGAGTCTGTTGAATGCATTTGTCCCAGTGATAATAATTTATAACTTTACCCTGCCATACAGATAATTGGATTTGATTCCCAAGGTACTAGGCTTCTGCTCACACCATCAGAAATGCCTTGGCCCAAAAGGGTACGAAAATACTGACTGCAAACTAGAAGAGCATAATGAATGCTATAGGACAGTGGGACACGAAAAATCTCGTTTACAGGCATGGCAATAGGACACCTACATTACTCCAGAGCTATGCCAACAATCACTTAGGGGACTGCTTCCGATTTATGCCTCTAAAATGTTATTACCACACCAAAAAGTCCTTGTTTCAGCCTATTGTATGTATTGTTAAATAAGGTCACTTAAAAAACCCATCAGAATTATCGTTATGCTTAATTGACCGTGTTTTTCATATTCCTTCAACTGTATGAGTCAATGTTTAGCAGAAGGGATCCTCTTTAATGCTTTCACATGAAATAAGCAATGATTCAAATCTACCGTAGTATAAAAAAGCCACTCTGAACTTACGCTACCCATGGATATCTACATTTAAATGACTCCCCAATTCAATACTACCTATTGTCCTAAAGAAATTATAGAAAGACTTTCCTATACAAAAGGAAACATTTCTTTGACAAGAGAAAAAAAGCAGGAGCAGTTAAAAGTTCCTCATGTGGTGGGAATCTGAGCAGTCACATGTGGAGATGAAGAGGTGGGCGGAGAACAGGTGAAGCAGTGAGAAGTTCACAGTCAATGAACTCATCCATACCCAGGAATTACCACATCAGAAACACAACTCAGCTGTGCTAAGAAGACTGTCAGAAGAAACATGCTCATTGCAGGAAGATATTCAAAATAATTCCAAAAAAAGAAGAAGTGTCCATAGGATTGATTCTTCCTACTTAATTCACCCTTTGACCAGTGCTGTCTGAATAGATTAATACAACATGAAATAATGAGATTTTGTGAAGCTTAGATGAAAAATGCTTCCAGGCCATAGTTTCCCACATCAGGGCCAAAAAAATATGAAGAGAACTGTTTTTAATTTCTGAGGACATAAGAGAAAGAGTTCTTCATAGTTTAAGAAATGGTTTTGAGAACTAAAAAGGATGAAATTAATAATGATAGCTATTATTAAGGAACTGATAATGCCTTCTAAAATAATGTCAAGAGTTAAACAGATTAGCACGGCAACCAAACTGCTTTCTCCTCACTCCAAGACACCCCCAGGAGATGGGTTTGGATGGTCATAGCAAGTCCAGCATCAGGCCCAGCACGGCAGGTAGGAGGTACAAGAGAGGCCTGTGTGAGCACCGTGATTGGAATGGCTCCTGGTGAACAGCAGCAATGGACCTCAGATCTCCCACTATTTTACTGCTGCTGCAACAAAAGAATTCTTTGCCTTGATGTCTGCTGTGATTTAAATTGATCTGTTATTATTTTAATTTACCTGTTTTATGTTTGTATTGAAGAATGACGATTACATTGGTTAACTCGCCATTTTACGATACTCAAGAAGGGCCCAGCAAGGCCAAGCAATGACTCATTTCTACCTAAGCCAATCTATTTATAGCATAAAAAGGCAAATACAGATCCAAACACGTGCTAAGGCTCTCCTGTTGTAATGCTTCGCCCTTTGCACCAATTCCCCCCCGGCAGTCTTTTGTTATTTCACTGTGTCTGTGGGGATCCCCACAGCTGGCAAACACTAAAACCACAGCAACTTCCTCATTTAATAGTTTTGGCAAAAAAACCCTGAGGTATTGAGTTTTGTGGCTTCCACCAGCACAGAAAAATGTCACTGAAGGAGCTGGGTAGTGGCACAGAACCTGCAGAAAATCAGAGGTTTTGGCCCCTACAGGAGTGAATTAACACAGGGGTAAGTAAGTGAAAAACTTCCCCTTGCAGAGCTCTTGGGCATCCTCAAGCTTTCGGGAGCTCTTGGAGACTGAACAACTTTATCAACCCAACCCAAAGGCTGTCATTCGTTATGACAGATGTGGATTCCTGTGTCCACCTGGGCTTTACTGTTTACAGCTCCCTTCACTGTCCCTCTGGAGAGAGAGTCACAGAGTCATAGAATAGTTTGGTTTGGAAGGGGAGAGGCACCCAGAGTCTGTCTACTCTGGATCTCCTTAAAAGTGACACGAATTAATTACTGAACTTTCCAAAAAGACATCATAGAACCAATCTGTCCCACGGGAAGACATTAATGAGGCAAAGATCTAGCATTTACTCTCAACATCTAGTGAACAGCATTGATGCTATCACAAAAGACTGTTTTTTAAAATAATTTTTAAAAATGTGATTTTTGTTATACATCTGCATTTTTATTCACCAGAACAGAGCTCATTAAAACCAGGTGTGCAAAGTAGGCAAACTCCCTTCTTGGAGAAGAAAAGGACTATAATGCACTGCAATCCCAATTCCTTCATAGAGGGAGGCTTTATTTCCCAAAGCCAAATTAGCCTACACAATACCAGTAACTATCTTTTTTCACTAGTCACCACCTGCATAGGCGAATCAAGGTTAATCACAGCAGGAAACTGCTGTGAAATAATTTTTACAGAGGAAATAACCAATTAAGTTTCCCCAGTGGCAAACCAGCGTAGCTGCAAGTGTTTGAGCAACGCTGGGAACAACAGCATTATCCACAAGCTGAAAGTTAACTCTATTTTAGTATATTGCAGAAGCAGGATGTAAAAGAAAAACCTTCATGTACCAACAGCTATAATGGACATGCTGTAACTCCACCTTCCATACACATGTGAACAAATGTGTGCACCTTCTACCTCAGGGGCTCCCCAACACGCTGAAGCCTGACATATGCAACTTGTTTGTATCATGTAAATTAACAAGCACAGGCAAAGCATTCAGCTTCCCAGAGTATCTTCCTGATCAAGTGTGCTTTTGCAAACAGATGCTGCAGAGCATGAAAACAACTGTCCTGACTAATTCCATCTCTCACAGCAGAAACCCTATCTTTAAAAGTCACTCATCACTAAATGGCCTTTGGACTGCAGAAAATGTGAAGTATGCTTTAATTACATCCCCAGTGGCCTCCCATTTGATGTCTTGTCCACTGTATCTCTGGCAAGACAGTCTTATCTCTGGATATTTTTCAATTACACTAAACAGCATTTATTCAGGTCCTCACTGATTCACTGTATCAGTATGTGGCTGGTTTTTTTTTAACAGTTGTTTTGAAAAGTCAAGTCTGCCTCATTAAACAATGTAAAGTTTCTAGTAACACATAATGATACTGGATACATAAATTAACAGTACATTTAAAGGAATCCTCAGAGGATCACGCTGCTGGCATGTTTATACTTAATGTGTTAATATCAACTCATGTTCTTACAAAAGAATTCTTGCTTTCTAACAATATGTTCTGGTTGCAATTAAGCACCACTTGGTATCATGTCCCTGTATTTTAGTGTCCTGTAACATTCATATGTTTAATTCACATTTTATTTCCTCTTTACAACAGTTACGCATTTGCATGAAATGAACTGGATAATATCAGCCCTGTGTGGTGAAAATGCCTTTTCTCTGTGACCTGAGTTTTCAGAGAGAGCCTCTTACAGCACTTTACAATACACAGCAAAATTCCCTCATGCACATCTTACCTCCTTGGTGTGGGTATGGAAGGAGACCGACATGTCCAAGAGAAGTTTCCTCTGCTCCACCCTCCGGACAAAGTCCTGAATCCGAACTTCCAGATGCCGGGCTGCTTTATAGATCTCTTCAGGGTCACATTCCCCAGTTTGAGCCAACTGCTCTGCAGCCTCCAAGAGCTTGTCTGCATTGGTGTACGTATTCTACCAGCAAACAAAGCAAGAAGCACAGTATGAGTAATACAACTGTGGCAAGTAAACCCCTGAAAGGGGCTGTTTATCCTTAAGGCATGAAAGCAAGTGATTACCAGAGTTTTAAAACAATAGCAATATTTCCTAGTGGCATTGCCATCTGTGAAAGGAGAATGTATAAAGCCACGTAGACTAACCCCTGAGTACACATGAAATAATTTCTTACTTGAAACACACCACCCCAAAACAATCCTGCCAGGCACAGCAACAGGACTTCCCACTTGTTTATTTCCAAGTTCCCTGCAATTTCTCAAAGATAATGCAATGAAGCAAGTGGGACTCACCAGCCCAGAAGGCTACCATGCCTCACGTGACACTCATCCACCAGCTCGCTGCAACGGCCTCCCAACTGCCCTCACATTACAGCATGTAATCATGTTAGCCAGAGTAGTCTCAGCCCCAAGAAATACTTGCCTTTCACTGGCTTTTGTGAGATAGACCATGTCTTCAGGCTCCTTCTATGTTTTTTTCCTCTTGTCTACTGTTCTGCATCATATTTCTAAATGGAGTGAGTCCATGTGATTTGTCTGCAGCTGCCAGTACGCAATGCTCATTTCCAGTGTGCCCAGGGCATATACCTGCCCTGCACTATGTAAAAATCTGAACACTGCACTGTCCTGAATAGATTTACCCCACAGCCAGGGCCTTTGTCATGTGAGGTGTATGACTCCTGCTTTGCAGAGAGGGAACAGAAGAACCCAGAAGCAAATTAATGTACCCAAGATATGCCAGACTGTCAAGTAAGAGAGGGGAACTCCATCCAACTTACCTCAGGTTTCAAGCTACCTGCCCATCCTTTCTCTTTCTTATTCACATTTCTGGAAAACATCACTCAACTAATACACCAGAGAGTCTCATAAACAACAGGAGAAATGGAAAGGGAGTGCAGTCATCTTCTCCAGAACTATGGAGCTATGCCTTAGTCAGCTATGTTTAGTAAACTAAACATAGCCAGCCGTTGCTGTCTTATAAAAGCTTTCTTCACTCAAGATGAGGCCAATAGCTCTTTGGTATTGAAAACTTAACAAAAATAAGGAGAGACAAAGATATCAGCTTAAGAGTGTTTCCATTACTGGGCTAGATCTTCAGAACTGCTTGGCACTAGCTTAAGACTGCTCCCACTGGGAATTTTAACCTCTGCTTCAATAGAAGCAGAATTGTAGCACCCTCCTTGTCAAAATCCTCCTCAGTTTAAAAATGCATTAACTTGATGCATATACACAAAATATCTTTGAACACTGCGGACACACACATGCTTCTAAGCATTACATGAACACTGTCAAAAATAAAAGCCATGAATCAAGCCATGTTGTTCCTACTTGGATAATATCCTGCTGCAGTCAACAGTTGTTGTTTGAGAAAATATTCAATAGAGAGATGGAACACTGACCTCCAAGTGTTTAATGGGAGAAAATATTTCCAGTTATAAAAAGCAAAAAGAAAACATCTCATTCACTGTTCTTTTTCCCAGTTTCTGAGGGCTGACTATAAATATCTGGTATTTGCATTTCTCCTCTTGGATTGTGAAGAACGTATTCGAGACAGTTTTGTTACCAATAGTAAATTTTTATTCCCTCACTTTCAGGCTACTGCTATAATGGTTAGGCTGTTAACAGCAGCAAAATTTTATGTTTTAATAATAATTTTTCGGAAACCCCTTTAGCTGAGAGTTTGTAAAAAATGTTCCATTTAACATGATCTGAATTAGAGTCCAGTTTCACTTAACAGCATCCTTTCTGAATGATCCTCTTCCAATAGTATTTGGAGCAGATGCCAAAGCTAGCTCTATTTTTCAAAGTCTAGTCCACTCCAGGGTTTTTCACACATTACCACTACAACAGCTCACACACCAGTCCAGCTCCCTGAGCAGAAGACTGTTCCTGCTTTTATATGTTTTATTTCGTGTACTTGTAAATGCCTTCCCTTTCTCCTTGTGGCACAGATTTGGGACACAGAACACTTTTGTTCTATGAACACATACGTATGAACACAGCTTTGCTGCATTTGTCCCTAACACATTTAGGTCCATCTCTGCTGAAAGCCATTACAGTTTACTGACTCCAACACGTGCTATGTTGAATTACCTGTGGATGAGATGAGTTCACTGATACAATGACCAGATGTAAATACACTGGTGAAAAGGGTGTGTGCTGGACCCTAAACTTTGGGGGAAAAAGAATGCAGACTGGCCTCAACAGAGGCTCTGGCCTCACTGCACAGACAATAGAAGATGTAGCAGCCCCTTTGCATTGCACAAGATTTTCCAAAGGCAAAGGGGATTTTCTGCAGGGAAGCCGGTTGGGTGTGGAAGGAGCCACACAGTGTTTTCCCTGGGCTGTGAGAGGCACTGTCAGCATACAGGCATGCTTCCCTGAAGAATTCATACCTAATTTTGGATGTGTTTGCATAAATGTGTCATGCACAAAAAGCTTGAACACAGAGCATTTTGAGGATGGAGTAATCTTTGTTGACCTCCTTTTCTGTCTTTGTCCACTGAGGTCACAGGTAAGTGTCTGTTTAAAACAGGTGCAGTTTATGACAGGTTAACAAAACTAATGGTTATATTTCTGCCCATTCTAGAAGCAAGGCCTGGTGCTGAGAGACTTCCAGCTCACTGCTGCAGATTTAAGAGACTTAGATACATTTCAGATAAGCAGCCTCATTTGGGAGTTACCCACCCTCGCCTTGAACTCCTGAGCTTGATGTGCTCATGAAGGGACTGTCCTCTCTTGTCAGCTGTGGAGATGTACACACAGCACAGGCCAAATAAGCCAGAGGTTACTCATTTGCTGAGGGACTGCTCCAATTCTCTTCTGTTCGTTTGCTTAAAGGGCACAGAAATCATCCCAGAAGTTGTTACACGTATCAAATGTTTTCATGCTCATCTCTTTCTCTACAAGCATTGAACCAAAGCGCTGTTGAACCTGAGAGCTTCATCCTGGCGGGTGCTATAATGATGCTTTGCATCCCTGCTCCCTACATTTTCATCCTGATCTTGCTCTCTTGTTAGTAAGCACTTCTGGGTACACACCCTTTTTCTATTTCTTTGAAGCTCTTTGTACTTTTTTGGTGTGATGTAACCCTGGATCAGTCAGGGTGAGAATCCAGGAGAGAACTAAGTTTTCCAATGAAGAAAAGCATGAAAAGCTTCCTTGTCCCACCATCCTCAACCAAAAGAGGTTAGCTCAGATTCCCAGCCCTTCTGAGATCCGGCAGGAGCACGGGATCTGGTGCATCTGCAAACTGGCATCACGGTTCAAAACTCTGGAATAAGGTAAGATCTAATGCAACTGCAGAAGCAAATTCTTGCTACTAGAAGGACAATCGTGGCTGTCCCCTTTTCTGCAAACTGCAGACCCATGAAGGTTTTCTGTAGGATCGTGAAGAACATGACACCAGAAACGACTAATCCCTACAGGAGGGAGATCCCATGAAGAATCTCTCCTCTTCATCAGCGGAGATTAGTTCCTCAGAAACAATAATAGCATGAGGTACCCAGAAAAAAAAAGAAATCATGAGTTATAAAATGATATGCTATCTGAAATTTTAGGGTGGTGTGGCATTTTTCGTAATATTGTATCAACCCACAACAGAACGCAAACCCTTGAAATTCTTGGCGAACTGCCAGCAGGCATTCCACACTTCCACACCACGCACAAAACCAGCTTCTACCTCAAATCTCTCAATGATCTTTGTAGACCAATCTTTGCATAATGACCTATTTCAATTATGAAATCTGCAAACACAAGGACATACATCTATCTATCCATCTATATCTTTGTGATCTTCCCCACAATTTTAAGTCATCAATCAATTTAGTGCAGCATTTTGGTTTTGGCCCAAGTGCTTTTACAGAAAATTATTCCATGTAGTTTTTATTTACTGCTAGGAACTACACGTGTAACTAGTTTATTGATGCATGTTTCTAGGCTGATTACATTGAAAATAGCTGTGTCTAGTGGTAGTCCAGGGCAGAGTTCATGCCCTTAATCATGAAAATTTTTTCCAGAACAATCTCTCCTGGCATACTATTTTACAGTTGTTTATTTCATTTGAGGGGCTTTTATGGTAACTGTCTCTAAGTTCTCCAGTGTTTTGGAACCATTCCCATCAGCCAGAGAAAGATGTTGGTTGTAAACATGAGGAGAAACATGAGGGAGGGGAACAGGGCAGGTGATCAGATACACGATCACATTAAACACAAACTGCATACTCCAGACTTCACTTCCCAAGTAGATGCTGAGATAAGGGGAATGAGGTAGCACTAGCCTGTATCGACCAAGTTCTGCAGCTGTGCAAGGCAGTTCCAGGCTAAGGTTCCTTGTATTGATTCAGAGAGCTTTGTCACCTGGGTTTTACCACGAAAAAGGCATGGAAGAGATGGCATCTCTGGAGGCCAGTAAGTACCAACTAGAGAGAGAAAGAGGACTAGCTTAGATCTGATATCCCTGACTGAAGGCTAGTGGTATGAATCCCTTATTATGCCTGCAGGCTGAAGTTTAGGAGACTTATTAGGCTTTCTCTGAAGTGATATCTCCTTTATATTCTTTAGAGTCGTGACTCGACTCTTCAGCACCACAGATGAAATCTCTGTACCAGCGCTCCTGCTGGGAAGCTGGGATGTTGAGACAAAGTTCAAAGCCTGATCCATCTCTTACTGAAAACAGTAAAAAAGGATTTTACTGACTCCAGGGAGAACTGGGCCAGCCTTCTAACCATCTCCCCAGGATCACAGGAGGAGAGAAAAAATGGCAAAGGGCTAAAAATAGTACTCGGGAGGCCTGGTACCTGTTCCGTGCATAGACAGTGAGTAGAACTCCTGCCTAAAGAAACTACAGCACGATTCACATTGGCAAAACTATAATTATGGAGCTGATTCTGCAGTTCTTGTCAAGCTTTATAAACTATTGTCACCCTTAATTATGAAGCTCAGTTACTGCAATCAAATGCTTTGCTCAAGCTACTTTGTTAAAATTAGCTCCAGTATTTGCTGAGGTTAAGTGATCTCACAGTCAGGCCTTTGTGGAGAACTACATCTTTAGTAACTTGATATTCTAAAGCTAAAATAAGTGACCACAATGAAACATTTCTTTAATAAATAAATCTGGGGTTTAAGGAAGCATCCATCTTTGTCAGAATCCCTCCTCCCTTAAGAAGGGCAAAGGCTAAGTGCATATGATGATCTAATATAAGTTGTGATTTTATTCCATTTGAATTGCACATAATCAAATCAAGACTTATATTCTTACTTGTGCTCTGTTGCTCTAATTCAAAACAGACTTCTCAGGAATTACAGTTACAGAAGTTGCAGGCAGAACATCTCTCTGAGGTCATGCAGCCACTCACTCTGTCAGTACAAGATTGTTCCCCACTGCACACTAGAATGGAAACTTCTTCAGACCTTCTAAAACAATATCCAGGCTAATGAAATTTCCATCAGCACCTTCTTCTTCAGACTGTTCTTCCCTTAAATATGGCAATCCATCTTTAGTTTTTCCTGTCATAATTGCACCCCAGTTCTCCTTGCACTGATAGCATGCTGATATTAATAACTATTTTACACCTCCAGTAATTCCACTATTTCAGTGAATTATATAAAATATTATGTATAATATATTGTATATAATATGTTTTAAATATAAGAATACGGCATTTTTTAGTATTAGATATGAAATATTCCCAGGAATGACAAGGTAGATGCAACCCAGAATCCTCACTGACCATTGCGAAGAACCAGCTATCTTTCCATGCATTGTTACTTTTATTTATGATTTTCCCCTCAGGGTTCATATACAAACCAAGATGAATTTATTATTTGAATTTAAAAGAGTGACACTTGCACATTACATCAACTGCTGAAATGCCAGATAAATTGATTAAAAGCTACCTTAGACCTTCAAACAAATAAGCAAGATTAGAATTAATAGCTGGGAATACATTAGCTAAAAAATTCCCCTTAGTGCTATTTCATATTGAGTGCCTACTTCAGATTAAACAAAAAAAAATGTTGGCTATGGTGTATTTCATCCCATCAATTGTTCATCTCAATTAGGAGTGCACTCATACATCAAGTAGAAAACACTCCCATTACCACAATCATGCTAATTAACTCCAGTGTGATCACAACCATTACTCAGTGAAATGCCAGTGAAATATATGTGAAATAATGTTTTAAATTCCATTTAAAATCACACATGTCATCCAATATTAATAATTACGTAAAGACACACAGATGCACATCTATGTGTACATACTACAAATACAAAAAGAAAAAAAGCTTGCTTGGCAAAGATCTGCACTTCTCAGCCTCTTCAGTGTCATCCTGAGACCAAGAGAGGTGGACAGCTGGGAAAGCAAATTACATGTGGGTTCATTTTGTGCTTAGAACAGTATTTCAGTTTTTATTTCCTGCCACCTTACTGCTCTTCTGGTAGAAGCACAACCAAAAAGAATATTAAAATGAGATGACGAAATACTCCTGCTGTTTCAGTATTTTATGGTCTTCACAAGGATCTATAAGAACTAGGGAACATATCTGAAATTGATGATTATTGGCTAGGTTATATTCCAGTATTTTATCCTTGGTAATATACATGAAAACAGCTTGGTCCCTTCTCTTCAAGACCGTCCTTGTACAGGAACAGGAATGTGAAAGTGAGCAGCAGCAAGGAAAGAAGGACAATGAAGACAACAAAACAGTAGTTCCGGTACCAAACATGAAACAAAGTGATACTGCTCAGTGTTACGCAGCACCGTGAGTGTACCACTAAAACAGAATTATCACTGCCCAATTTCATAACTGAGTAACTTGCAGAGTGTACAACTGAGAGCTGCTCAAGTGACTGTATGGTAATGGAGCCTTTGAAACTCAGCAAAAACGAGGAAAGCATTTTCTTTTGTGGAAATGACAAGGGAGCACATGAAGGCAAACTGTCAGGAGTGAAATGCAGCTCCTTTTGAAAGCTTCTTAAATGATTAATATCATCAAAAAGCCCAGGTGGTTCACAGCAAAGCTCCACAACTTCTTTATGGTAGGGGCAAAAGGGAAGGCAGGTGGAGAAATAAACATGCAGCAGCTCCAAGGTGAACAGCAATCCAGGACGGCATGGTATTGTTTTCTGTCCCAAAACTCAGCTCACATCTTTCCTGAGCCCTACAGACAGGAGTGCAATCATGACAGCTTTATCAAGTCCAGTTGGACTCCAGAATTGAAATAACTCCAGGCATTAAGGGTTTAACATCATGTTCATTGTCTGGAGATTTGAAAGACACGGCAACAACGGTATTCAAAGGTTTTGGACTGTCAGCAGCACTGGGAAAAGCCAGCACCAAGTACAACTGGCATCATGGTTGCCTTGAAAACAGAAGCAGAAATAAACCTGTGAGAATGTGAATTCTGTGTCTCTATTTTTATAAAACCTACTTTAAATAAGACAGCAAAGCATTTCCTCTCCATTTTTCCCCACAGCCACTACCCTGACTCAGCTATGCCCTCACTGCCATTAATGTGGACATAAGCTATAATATCTTTCCTGAAGCCCATTTGGAGTGGCATGGGACTGTTCACAGAATGAGGTAATGTTTAATGGAAGAAAATTCAGCAAAACTTTGACCCACTTTGTCCTGAGCTTTCAGCTTAAGAATTCCTACACAGCTGAATATCGAGACCAGGCAGTCTGGACCACAAGAGAATGCTGCACATACATCACATAACAATCATTCTTTCTGTCTGGTAATACATGACAAAAGCACAACACAGGCTGCTGCAAAAAGGTAAGTGTACCACTAATACATCATAGGAGCTCCAGATTTGCAGTGAACTCTTTTTTGCCATAAGTGAAAGCCACCTCTGACAAGAAAACTGATTGCTGACGAAAGATACAGAGGAAGATATGCCACATCCTTTTAGCATGGTCAGTGCACTGCTGCTACCTGAGGAAGGATGCAGAGATTTAATTAAACTTTTGCTGCCGCTCCTTTGAAATACAAATTTCCTCCCTGACACGCTGCATTGCATCAGCTCCTGTGCACCAGACCAGGTGGGAGTGGTGCAGGAGATGCTCTCAGTCAGGGCTCCACATCTTGTGGTGCCATGTCCTAGCACTGTCTATATTCCGTCAAGATTCAGAGGGAAGCAGGGAGCCCCTTGGTGTTCTCCTGGATCCCTCCAATTTACCCTGCTAAATTTAACTTGTAGCAAAGAACCACTTAAGAATGGATCACTCAAAAAAAAAAAAAAAAAATCACTTTCCTTCCAGAATAAACCTCACTCTTCAGTACATTGCCTGCCAGAAACAAACACACAATTAGAATAAAACACCAACACTCCTGTTCTGTTCACAATTCGGATATTTCCATTTGGCAAAAGGAGGTTTCTCAACATACTCTGTGAACAGGAACGGTAACACACCACCTGCCCACCACTCAGATAACATTCATCCCCATCTCCCTGCTCTCTGGACCTCAGATAATTGCATAGAGAATGCCCCTCTGCTATCTACAATAATAAAACAGTCTCCCCCAGCTTCAGGTAAAGTTGAAGTAACTTTTTACTTGACGTCCTTGTTCTAGCTGAGCATCTTTAGGAGCAGGTCAGCAAGACGGTCCCTTTGGATTGAGAATCTCTTCACTGTCAACATTAATTCATCTCTCTGTCATGCTTTACACATAGGAATTTGTTTCAAATGAGTAGAAACCATTCTCTCAATCTTATTAGATTTATAAACCCATTTTTCACCACTGTTATTTCCCTGACATGTGAACTGTCTGTAAGGCTTACTCATCAAATCAGTTGTTCAGAGGTGCCACCAAAGCAGGACGGACTAAAGGCTTTGTCTTCCCTAAAACTTCAAAAGATTAGAATCTCCTGTAACACCTAGGCAGATGTATTGCATACTTATACTGAGGAAAAATGGAACAAGGTTTCACTACCCTGGAAGTTACAGACCATTTTATTCCTATACTTTAGAAAAGTTCCAGACAAGAACTAACATTTTTCATGTTGGCCAGAAAGCACTCATATGGGGTCCATTTTAAAAATGTGTTCTACTGTGTGAATGAAATTCAATTCAGCTTATCCATAAGCACAACAAAGATTTAGAAAGATATGGTTTTATTTCTGGCTCTTATTAGGGGGCCACACATGATCTGAGATAAATATATCTTAATAATGACTTACAGTGAGAGATCTGGTACAGAGGCATTCCCACCAGAAATTTTCATGCTATAAAACGCACTGATTCCTGGCAAGTGGTAGATCTCCATGAATATCAGAGGCATATGAGATACTGCCTCTATAGTCAAGATCTGCCATATTTTTTACTATTAAAAAATCTTGACAGCTTTCTAGTGTATTCTTTATTCAGTGTTGCTGAATCCTTCCTTCTCCCTATCCAATCCCCTTCAAAAATCCCAAATCAGCCTCCAAAGGATAAGACTGGCCATGATATGAGACAAAAGCAAAGATCAGAGGAATTCTCTTTGAGTTGTCTTTTGATCTCTCTCTGCCTGCTGTCCCTGTGCCAAACCCCAAACAGTAGGATCTGGGCAGCTTCCCCCACCCTGGAGGCACATCCAGCAGGTCCAAACAGCAAGTCACACTCCTCCCAGCATCCTCATCCCAAAATAATCTCCTTTTTTCACATCCCGATGCTAGCACACAAATCGGATTCACCTCTGTGCTCTGAAAAATCTCTTTTTTTTCTGTCCCACATTTACATGCGCCTATAAAAACCTAAATTTGCAACGGTTAAATGACCTACTGACCCAATTCCCCATCCCAAGGGGGAGCACACTCGGGAGAGATGACTGGCATTTCAGCGTGGCTGCACAGCCCTGGCCGTGCTGGGGGGCTGCTTCTCTCCTGTTCGGTTTTCAGTGCATGACAGAGGAGTGAAGCATGAGCAGTGCCCATCACTCAGTGTGCACTGAGGAACTGCATTGTGGCACAGATGAAGCTGTGAATCATTTGGGAAAGGGCCTGGAACTGAGAGGAGCAGCTTTCCACCCAGAGTCAGAAAAGGTTACCTTTTCCCAAAGGAGGAATGGTATGAATGCATTCCTGGCTGGGTAGTATTTGCCTGAGCCACTTTTGTGGTGGGAACAAACACCTATCCCCTGATTTATAAGAGGTTTCCATTAGGTCTATTTTGAGCCTAAAACAAACCCAAGGAGACAACAGAAAGTAACACTGAGATTGTACCAGACCCTTCTCCCCCACCGTGGAGCACTGCAGGTCTCCAGTCCTTCTTGCACTCAACTTTGATGTGCGGGCATTGACAAATCCAGACTCTGGTTGTCAAGGCAAATCTTGGCCACTGGCAAAACAACCAGGAGCCAGAGGCCAAGCCCCAGTGCTCTGAGCCACCTCCCTTCTCCCAGCAGAAACACCCTTCATTCCACCCACCGGTGCACTCACTTCAGCTGACGCATTTAACGTGAAGGCTGCGCTGCCCATTCCCTGATATTAACGAGCCACAGTCACCCTTTATGCCGTGCACTTCCGAACTGAGCCCTAACAATACTCCAGAGGAGGCAACAGCAGGCTCGGCTCTCTGCTTGCTGCAAAGCTGTGGATCTCACCAGTGTCCCAAAGACTCACCTACACTGCACAGGAAAAAAAAACAACACTGACAAAATCTCATGCATTGGACAAAACACCCTAATAAAAATGAGAGTCGTGTGTTAACAGGAGCCATTGCTGTGGAGCACGCAGTGGTTTCTGTTGTATCAGCTGCATACTAAAACAGGCAGTCATGCTAAACTAACACGTGTGCACGCGCTCGCTGACAGTTCAGAGACACCTCCTGTCTCAGCTCCTGACTTCTTGCAAATTCTGCAGTTTCTTTCTCCCCAAACAAGCTTCATTTTAAACGTAGAGGCATGAGAAGGCTGATTCTGCCTGCTTTTCTCATGTCAATCTTAGAATTTCTCTCCCTCGCTCAGCAAAGGAGGAGAGGGCTCTGTGTTTCTGGATGTGGCAGTGCTCTGAACCAGACACTAAACAAAGGTGCCTAAATGCCTGCAACAGAAGCCGTTTCCATAGTGACATAAAACAGTGCTTCTGTGGGACTCAGTTATGTAAAACCAGACCTCACAGACCACAGTTATGGAGGGCAATATTAATGGCTGGGTTACAATCACTGAATCAACAAGTGATTTATATACACATTAAGATTTTTGTCCCTATTCACACATGTAATTCCAAAAGAACTGTGCAAATCCACTGAGGTTTCCCTATCTTATAAGGGGAAATTGAGATCTGAACACTATTCCAGGGAAATAAATTTTAAAAATAGGGTTTTATGCAATAAAATTCTGGTTGAATACTTTCAATTTATATATTATCTATATAAAGCCTCTGTAATGGTTTCATAATGCAAGTGTAGTTTTTAGACAATTCAAACACCTGATGTGAGACTAAGAGAACATCCTTCATCTGGACAATCAGGGATCCATGACAGGGAAAGAAGAGAGGTACAATCACACTGCCAAACAGCTTTTCTGCAGTGTAGAGCCATTAAACTGGATTCTCCACTCTTTAGAACAAGTTAATTATAAGCAATTTATCTGAAATTGGAAGTGTGATTTGTTCTAAATCTTGTGCAGCAGAGTGATCAATGGAACTTAGTCTATTTCCAGAAAATTTGCACAACGATAATGAATACTTAAAATCTGTCCTTGAAAATTATTTTGCTCTGTTACTGCATACAAATCCCTGATGTTGGCTCAATCTACATTAAATTTCCTTTTTACCAGTGTCTGCAAAGCAGCATATTTGTGACTGGCAGCAATGTCATAACCAGTTGCTGTGGCTCATGTTGTGCTGTTCTCCTAAAGCCATCACTGGCTGGCTCAGAGGCAGCAGCACAGCCTGGGGCAGCTCCTTCAACTGCACCAGAACAGAATCACAAAGTAAAAATGCTGATACGATTCATGGTCACTCCTGTCCCTTTGAGCCTTCCCATCATCAATAGCTACAAGAAATCGAAGAGTACCAGTCCATCATTACAAATGAGACTTGGACATTGCTGCAATTAATCTTCCGGAATCGATAAGGTACAGTTTGATAATCCACTGACCTGCTAATAAGAAGAGCACAAAGAAAAATGACCAGAAAGTTTTAAAAGCCTTTAGATGATGATGGTTTTCATCAACACAGACAGGTCAGTCAGAACAGCAGGTTTTTTTAAGTGGGTATATTTCACAGAAATTGCCAGAGGTAAATACCTTTGTCTCAGCTCCAGGTTTATTCAGTTGATACATCAGTACCATATTGAATATATCTTTAGCACTTGGTTTATAAAACATCAGTGCTATAATTTTCCAGTGTTCTCCTTAAGAAGTTTTTGGCCTTGAAGAAACAAATTCCAGGATTTATCTTCTTTAGGAAACATTGGCTGTCTTTTCTGATTCAAAAAGAAATTAGTTCAGAATCTCAGAAATCACCACACAACAGAAATTCTATTTTCCAGAACCTCCAGAATTAAAAAAAACCATTTCTTAAATAGCTTCATTGTCTCCCTTTCTGCTATGGGAACAGCATTATGCATTTATAGGAACTTAAAGGAACATATTTTAAAGACACAAGAATAAACCTACCCAAATAAACCAGTGATAGGAAGCTAGCTCCTGGAAATTGTGAAAAAATGCACTGTGTTGCCAAGACTTGAGATTTTATAGGGAGCATTTAGATTGTGAATCATGCTGCAGGAGGTTTAATGAAAAGATCCAGCTGTCAAGTGATTTTGGAAGAGAAGAACTAGGAAAGAAAATCACCTTGAGCTGGAGGAGAAATACACTGAAATGCAAACTCAAAGACACGGCGTAACAGACACAGCTCTTCACACAACTGCCAGGAAGATTTCTGTGCTATTACAGAGCCTGTCTAAAAACAGGTTCTCCACTACCACCAGATCAGGGAGTAAGATTGGCCACCAATTCAATTTCATTGCTTCCAGAATATTTGCCAGGCTGCTGCTTCCGGAGTCTCCATGGGACTGATATCCATAATGTGCTCTGAAGAGCCCTTCCTTCACACTTCCTCAGGGAAAACACGTCTCACATGCCCTGCTTCTGACTTAGGTCTGGCAGTCGAGTCCCCACAGCATCACATCCGACCCAGGCAATCTGCCCAGCCCTTCCCAGCCTTTCTGGTCCCTGGCCCAGGCTGTGCAGGACCACTTCAGTATCTCTGCTCTTGCAATGCAGATACACCCCGAGTCACCCAGAGGCTTCTGGACTTCATGCACAGAGCTGTACCACAGCTCCCACGATAAACTATCCAGCCCCCAGGTGTTCTGCTAGAAGCCTTTGGATCCAGCAGTCCCTAGATAACCTTCACAGACAGCCCATGTATTGGCAGTTCCACTGATCACTGCTGTCTGTGACTGCCAGATGCAGCCTGATGTCAGCCAGGAGGAGAAACCAAGAGTTCTGGAGCTCCTGCACTGTGGTACAAAGTCCTGTGTAATCTGCTGCCAGTGGGTATTTTTTCTCTTTGTGTAGAAGTGAATACATTTACACAAATGAAGTGAACAGGAAAATGCAGATTATAGCTTCAGAACTTGCTAATGGCCATGTGAAGGATGATGAAAATAAGAGTAGGCCCGTTTTTTTGTTGGCTGTCTCATGCTTTTGTTATTTTAAAAAAGATTTGGCATTACTGAAAGTACAGTTATTTCTGCCAACTTTGAGCATATTTCTTACCAAGTTTAATTGTCTGCTTTCCCCCTGTTTTGGCTTAAGATTTCATCCTACACAGGATTTTAGTCACTCAACCCAAAGGGAAAAACCCAGTCTGCCCAGCAAGCTATTCCTTTCTACAACCAGACAGGTCACAAAACTGTAAAAAGTAAAACAAAAAAATAGTTTAAAAACCCACCCTGGGACAATGCTTCTTAAGTGCTCATTATCAACATGGACTCTCAATTTATTCCTAGCTGTTTTACATCAGTTCTGAACGTCATGCCAAACTTTGGAACAACGACATCCAGCAGAGCTGGAATTTGTATGGGAAAGCAGGTTTTTATCCTGAAGGCCAAACAAGTAGCTGTTTGCAATTCAGCTTTGGCCTGACTATTCCATTACCACACTTAGTTTTAAAGCAGTTCAAGTAAAACTATGTCGGACTGAGAGGCCACACAACACCATTTTTACCTGCAAAATTTCTTACTGGATCCTCTGGATATTTCACATGACAAACAACATAATCACATTTTCTCAACATATTTGCACCTAAAGTTCTTTTTATCTGCAAGGGCTTTTCGAAAACTCTGAACTGACCGTGTTTTAGGAAGAGCGCAATGGAGGAAGGGAATACTCTAGAAAGGAATACTGGAGAACAAATTGCTTCTTGGACGAAGACTATCACCTGAGCCTTGATTTCTTATAGCTGATACAGGCCCTTGGCTTGAAAGGTCTCTGCTGAAAGCCTTCACTTGCAGAAAATACATTTACCTCTCTGAGACGAATAAAAGGAAGAGCCGAATTTTAAAGGAACTATGCATATACACATAAGGGTAACTCTGATGGTACAAAGCCAGTGTTCAGGTGTTTAATCATCATCTTCCAAAGCTGTCTTGGAGGAAGGCAGGCACAGATACCCAAGAACAGGAAAACTGAATGGCTTCCCAAACGCCAGAGTGCAAAGTCCAGCATTTTTTCACATTTTGTCTGGCTCTTCTTCTTTGCAATAATTCAAGAATAGTCCACTGCATTGCATTTATACCTTGGCAAAATGGATCCCATAAAGCTTTAAAATTCAGGAATAGAGGATCCAGCCATGTACCTACATCAAAACTGTTTTAGATATAAGGCCTGTACCAAGAGTTGCTGCACTGGACAAACCCCATGAACTCTGATGGCCACACTCAGCCTCCAGTCACTCTTCTTACTGTGTTTGACAAGAAGGGACAAACTTCTTATTTTGAGCCAAGGCTGTTCAGAACATGTGCTTTGTTGCGATATTTCATCTTATAAACATCAGTGCCTTTGGATTACCATGAAAAACACACCAACTATTGTATGAAAACACATACACGGGTACTAAATGCAAACCCAGTTGTAGCTGTGAGCTTAGTATGGCCCAAGAGCCTTGAGAAAAGCTCCAAAGATCTGAGAGCAGCTTACCCCGTAAACACAGATGACAAGCACCACCTTGACTTGAACCATGGACCGCCCAGCTCTGCATTTTAAAAAATGAAACACTTGGGGGTTGTTTTTCTGGGTGACCTTGAACAACGTGGCTTTTGGCAGGGGTGGGAGAACACCATGGGACAGAGAGCGAGCCAGCTTCCACTTCTGTTTCATTTCACTGCGAGACAATGTTTGGTTAGTTTGGATGAGAAACACCGGCTCTGTTTCCCATTAGGGCTCAAGGCTCTCCAGCGCATAGCGAGTGCCATCTGCAGGTGGAAATCCGCACTGGTTCGCCGGCCGAAACCGGGATGGACACGAAGGACAGGAAATCTTAACTGCACGTCTGAGGGAAAAGCTCATAAGGGCAGAAAGGCTGTAGAAATGTTCTTTTCAGACCATTCATGAAACCACTCGGTCCTGTGGCAGCAAAATGCAAGGAATTGTCAGAGCAGCTTCCCAGCACCTTTCCTAATTCTGCAGCAACGCCCTTCGTGAGCAGAGGAGGATGCTGAGAAGGCCACCTTAACCTCTGACTGCTGGGAATGCCAGAAGTGAGGAAAATGGTGTGTGACCCTCTCTTCAAATACAGAGGACAGGAGAAGTGCTTCCAATGCATGCAGTTCAGCTAGATAGTGCTGAAGTGTTGGGAGACTTTTCCAACTGGAAGGCATGCCATTTCCAGGATAAAAGCCCTGAATAAGGAAAAGTTAGAGAACCTAAAATAAAATTGTCTTTTGATTTACAGCTGTAACTGGCCAGAATACAGTTATCTGATTTGCAAAAAATAATTGCAGCCAAGCAAAGAGGCCATCGTTGGAAGGTGCAGCCAGAGTGATATTCCTTTGGTGATGTCTCAATGATGCCTGGCTACTAAATTTCAGTGCACTGCAGGCCCTGTGCTGTGCCGAGGTTGGCGCTTTCACAGCGGTAGCCTGTGAACAGTATCAGCACTGACTGAGAAACAATTGCAGGTATATATAAGATAACAACCTCCCTCCCAGGAGCTCAGGCTTTTTAATCCAAATTCAAACATTTGCCATCTGTGCGTTCTGTGTAATATAAATACAGTCAGAAAAATTGCCAGAGCTTTGTCTAAACAGCAGTTATGAGAGAAAGAGACCCCAAATTACATTTCCTATTGCCCACAACACAGCGCTGTAAAATCACCAACATTTTCCGAGCACAGCTGCTTGCAGGAATGTGATCTATTTGGGCCATGCCTGATTGAATCATTACATCCAGATTTATCAATCTGCAGTTTCTAATCAGACATAGAGGGAGCACGTTCCACCTCTCAATCTAGTGCCTTGGCAGGTCAGTCAATCAGAGCATTTCTCAGCACAGCAATGCCAGACACAGGACTCTGGTTTACGTGCAGTAAGGCAAAATTACGAATATTTTGCCCCCGTTAAAAATGTCAAGAAGACTCCTGGAAATTGCTTCTAGTGTGACCTTTGCAAATGCCCTCCTGAAACAACAAGAGATAAGAACAAACATATCAGAGCCAAAGAAAGTGGATTTTTGAGAATAAATTTATACTGTATGGCAGGCTAAGCATTTTTATCAGAGAATTGCCAATAGGAAATACTATTGCTTATATTGTCAAGCTCACCCGGTGTCTCAGGAGAAGAGTTTTTATACAATTTTTTAAGAAAAACAAACATAACCCTTTTTATTGCCATTAAAGCTACTAATTAACATCCTGATGAGGAGAATGGGCAAACTCAACAGTTTTTTTAGGATGGTGGCATATCTGCTTTATTGCACGGTTATATTGGGAAAAAGTCCTCAAAAAAGTGCCAGTTATCCACCCTAGCCATGGCAAAGATGTTTGCTAGCTTGAGAAAAATAACAAATATTTAAAATTAGAGTTAATCTCCAACCAACTCTAAAGTGTTAAGCATCAAGAAGTCAAGAAAGGAATTAGGAAGAATGAAAATCCGTCAGAATCAGAGAAGAGAGGAGATTTATTCCCCAGCTGTGAAATCAACCCCACTAGAAGCTTCTCCAAGAGACTTCCAGGTGTGATAAATTTATGGCCTCGCCTCTTACCCTCACTATTACTCTGTCCAAAGCAAAGAGTATTGTACTCTCAAGTCCTTGACCTCAGCTAAAGCCTGAGATTCCTTTCACTTCCCCTCACTGTGTGTCCCTGTGTCCATTTGCCAGCACCACATTCTAGTGTCACACTGCAGACAGGCCTCATAAATTAGCAAAGATATTCTCATGTGAATGCACCAGAGCAAAGTGCTCCTGTCAAAGCTGTTGGGAAGGAACCAGGTTCAACTCGTGTCAATTATTTGTAATGAGGAGGCACCATAAACTTCATGTTCACAGCAGTCCAGGCAGAGCAATGAGACACATTGATTCTACCCACGAGCTGTAAAGGAATCAGATTCAGAGGAACCCCAGAGGTTCTACAACCATGTAAATGACACTTTTTTCTTTCCTCTGCATCCCCCTTTGAAACACCGACCTCCATTTGAACACATGTGGTCACCCAGTGAACAAGATTCATTTGCGCTGGATTTGGCCGTGTGAAGTGAAAGGAAATGTGTCTGAAGTTATTCACAGAGAGATGAGCTGAAGTGATACAGAAGGAGGCCTAACAGGGAGGTTAGAAAAGTCTCCAGCAAAGTAATTATATTCTGGCTTACCCTAGTACCTACACATGCAAACTGCACACTGTAAGGCTCCTCAGCCCTGACGAGGGGGTGTATCTCCAAATTACATCAGCCAGGGGAGCAAAGGCCTTAATGAGCTGTTGTTTCCACGTGCAGACCCTTACATGGCTGGCTCTCATCTCTGCTGTCAGGACTGCGCTATTTTTCTGTCTCTTAGCTGTTCATAATTTGTTTCCTACATCTCTAGTTAAGTCCTACTCAGAGAGGAGGTAGAAAAAAATGCTAACTGTGATCCAGAAAACGCGAGATCTAACGGGAATTATGAAGATAATGTATCAGAGGAGGGGGATTTGGAAAATATAAATGACACAAAGGACATGAAATCACCTTGTTTCAGCTCCTGTATATTCCATGATCCTAATCTTCATTTGCTAGCCCAGTATAGCATCCAGTAACAGCTGAGTCAAGCACTCATTCTGGAAAGGACCCTAATATTGATTTTAGGATGAAAACTAACACTAGCTTGTGCTTTTGAATGAGGCCTTGTAGAACCACGGTTTGCAACTTCCAGCCTAAAATCTGTTTTAATAAATTTGCAGAAATTTAAATTTTTAGAAGTTCAAGCCTATTACCAGAAAGCTTAAATCCACAGGTGATCCCCACGAAATTTTAGAAACCCACTAATGCAGAACTGCTGCTTTCAGGCTGTGTGATTTGTCAATGGTATGTAAGGATTTCCCATCACAGCTGAAAGGTAACACCGAAATCCATTAGCAAGCCAAGAGATAGGATACTCCTTCAAGAGCTGAACACCTAACGAAAAAAAGAATGTTGGTAATCTGAATTTCCAACAACATAGATACAAAAAGATTTTCAAGGCATTGGTGAATAAAAATGTATTAGCAGAATTAAATATGTTGAATATGGTTAAGAGGCACATAGGAGAAGACCTGCCAACATTCAACAGATATTTCAGGGTTGTTAATTCATCCCATTTCCTGGGATTTATCTCCTTAAGAGAGACAAATAAGACTACAGGGATATAAACAAGGGAATAATAAAAAGAGAGATTGAGAGAAATCTAAATTCACTACAAGGGAGAGGAGGAAACAAATCTCATCAGAAACTGCCATCAAGCAGTGAAATATTTACCCTGAGGAAACAGTAAAAGAGGTATGTCCCTGTTACTGGAAATACCTTAAACTAAACTAGGCCAGCACATGGGAAAGGTTTTGCAGAAAACCAAAACTAAAATCTAGTAAATTTTCATCTTATACCACAGTGAAACATTTGAGCAAGACCCTGCTCTGTGTGCATCGGGAAGACAAAGCATTTGATGCATTCTGCTTTACATAGATCAATCAGGAATTTATCCAAAATACCCAAAGGAGAAGTACCTTTATAGATTATCAGTTACAGTCAGAAGATGTTTCAAATCTACCCCAAAATGGTGTAACACAATTTGGCAGCCAGAGCTGAGGCTGGATAATTTCTAACCATGGATACTTGGGGGAGGGGGGAAGCACTACTCAATCCATGGAAGAACTTACCAAAGGTCCCCTTTCTTTTAACTTCAATAAATAAGGACAGGATATATGTTTAAACATCTACTATGACTCCACTTTGAGGAAAATTTGTAAGATTTTAGCTTCATACCAAATTCCTGGAAAAATCTTGCTTACAGTGTGCTATGAGGAAAATTAATAACAATAACAATGTCTACCTGTAATGATTGCCTCTCATTCCAAAGCAAAAAAACCCTTCCACATAATGCACTGAAGGATGGGAAGGGTACTTATCCTTGCTGCAAACACCCTCTGGTGTTTCCCCTGGTTCCCACCTTATGCTTAAGGCCCTCAGTATCCACCATAGGAGTTATGATTGATTTTTTCATCACTCTCACTCATAACCATTCTCCTCTATGTCCCAACAGTTTGTGCTACTTTCCCGTGAGCTGCTTGTCACCCCTCATGGGCTTTGAGACCTTCCATCGACCCAGTGTGGTGATTTTCTGATTGTAAGTCCTGCCACTACCCCGCTCTGCAGTGTTCATGCTGACTTCCAGACCTCGGTGACTGGATCCTGGGCAGCTCCAAATGATTGAGGAGAGCAGCATGACCCAAAACAGCGATAGCTTTTTCTAAATGTGCAAAAGGAGTAAGAAAAATCAAGCCAGAGAGCAGAAGTCTCTGATTCAGACTCTTACCTGTGCCACCTCTTCAAAATCATCATGCCTTTTCTGCAGCGCACGTGCTCTGTGCAGAGACTTCCCCACTCCTGTGTGTTTGCTCAGAAAGGCTTCCCCGTGATTTTCAATCCAGTCCAGTACCTGTCAGAGAGAAGAACATCCAATTACCCCTCCTGTCTCAGCAGCACAGAGAAATCCTGTGAAGGTGAAGATGGAACAGCTCCAGAGGAATGCTCTGTGCTTGCTATGGTTGAACACAAGCAACTCTGTCAAAGTCCACTCTCACTGGAGAGAAGATAAACACTCGCAGAGGCTACCGCTAAATCAGGTTTATTGAATTTTTGCTATTCAATTTATTTTGAAGAGTAGCTTAGTTATTTGAGCCTGGCAGATATTAAACATTTACTTTCACATAGATGACTTTTGGGGAAAGGGAATCAGAAATCTGGAATCTTTTACAGGAAGTACCCTCCTCTGATGAGCTTGTGTAAACTGCAAAACAGCAACAGCTGATTTCACATCTCAGTGTGAGAGAGAGTCCAAAAGCATGATGGAAGGATCAATTAAAATCTATTTTATGTGGACAGAAAGCATTATCAGAGTTACTGGAATTAAAAGGTTAAGAAACCTTCACTGCAGACCATAGAATATTAACAATGTGAACCCTCCAAGCTTTCCAGGTTCTTGAGTTCCAAATATAACTGATCCTTATGGAAAAGTATCATGATAAATATGACATTCTGAGTGTTGCAGAGGACTCTCTTTTAAAAGTACGTTATCTGTATTAGCACCATCCATGTGGAGTTTCTTCTCATGGTAACACTGGCACTAAAATATAGATCAAATCTGTTCGGGGTCTATTACAAGCTGGAAAAAATCCCCCAGCTTAACAATATAAGGTTGGGAAATTTCAGGATGAGATTGATACTCTTTCTCCATCTCTTTCCCAATTCACAGAAGCTAAGGGAACACAGAGTACTCGAGCAGCACTGGTATTTCTGTAACTGGTGGGACTTCCTTCAGCAAGGAGCCCTGCACTTGCAGTGAGTTCTGGATCCCCACTGCGGCCGATGCTGATGGACTGGGAAACAACAGTTGGAACTTCTGTCGCTCCAAAGGGACAAGACACTGCAAGCAGCCTCAGGACAGTGAGGGCACTGCAGATATTATTGATTAAACCCAGAAACCTACCACTGGAGAAATGGAAGATGTGATTTTTTATTTATTTATTATTTTAGGCAAGTAAAACTATTTCATGGCTTGAATCTAAACCACCTGGGCTCTGAGCTTTCTCTGTAATGTAAATCCCAGGCACGTTTTTATAGGAAGTCCTAAGTACAAACAAAGCTTTATACACATATACGTATGTTCCAACTCTATTTCTTTACAAAGAAAAGCAATTTTAACTAATATTTTGTGCTTACAACATATTTTTCATCCACAGAGTACAAGCAATTTCACAAAATGGGGTATCAAAGCACTTTATGTCCTGCAGGGACAATACATATTTGGCACAAGCGACACTGTGGGGATGAGGAAGCAGGACCAGATGTGTTGGCAGTTCAGCCATGACTTTCTGCTTCCCTTTCTCTGACCAGCTTGCCTCCCATTTGCTCCGGGTAGAGAATCCCAAATACATCTCTCCAAATTTCTTGACAGCCATGTGCCAACTGCTCTGCTTAGAGCTTTTCCACAGTACATTTTTGACCAGGAATGACTATATGACTTATAATAACACTTATTGGGGGCCAGTCTCCCAGCAGTTCTGTCATTAACAGTCTGAAAATATTTCCCACTGACAATCTCTCTCGTCAGGAGTTTTCAACATATCTATTAAAAATGGAAGCAGAGCCAAATTCAAGTTTGGGAAAAAATCTCATCTAACATTCTTTTTTAAATGGCAAATGGCTTTACTTTAAACAATGTTTCATATTAAATTAGTATGCAATATGTGCTTTTTATTTACTAATAATTGATAGCCACTTACTGTAACTCAACAGAAAACTATTCCAATAACTTTTTAATGCTTATAGCATTGAAGTAGGAATTAGAGAATAACTTGCTGAACAGCATTTGCTGTTCTTGGAGACCCATGTTAACATATCTGACCACTCCTGTCATAAATGAATTTGTTTTCACAACCATTCTGTGAAACACTGTAATTTCATTTTGCATAGAAGAGGGGAAAATAAAAATATTACATATATACATGATATAGATTACATAAAAAGACTAAGTGAATTCCTGAGGTGTCTCAGGAAGCTGGCAAAAGACAGGATGTTAGGATGAGGCTCTGATAAACTGATGACCCTAATTAACAAACGAATTCTCAGCATTTACTAAGGTGCTAATAAAGATACTATGTTTTTCCTTATATAAAGCAGTTGGATCTAATAAGCTCACAATAATCTGCAAACATAGAGAAATATCACATTTTTGTTTCCATCATAAAAGACACAGAAAGTTGGCACCTAAAAAATCTGAGATATGGAAAAACTGATGTATGGAGTAACTGTGTGAATAAAACAACAGCAAAAACATAAACCTGTGTGGACACAAAGCACTTATTCCCCAGTGCAAATGAGAAATGTTAAGCAGTCGGTCTGTGGCAAATGCAGGAACAATTCTGAAAGGTCCCAGTCAAACCTGAAATCACCAGCACTTGTAAACTTCTACGTGTCAGTGTATTTGGAGAAATCCTCCCTTACCCTGAAGAGAGGAGATGTCTTCAGAACTAGAATAAGTGTGTAATAATTCAAGATAAACATTTAACATTGTAATTGAGAGCACAGACTGTATAACTTGCTCTACTGACAAAAATTAACATCCTGAGATACAGGTAGACATTGAAGTTACAGTGACTTAATTCAACTAATTTAATTATCCCTTAAAAACTTAAGCAGCTTGAAGATGCCATTAAAAATGCAGTTACGAGTGTTTTCCAAATAAAATCTTCAGATTTCCTAATTGTGCTTTATTGCCAAGTTGTATTTTATTCCAGCTAGGAAAGGGCTGTAATTCATGAGTTCTTTGGAATTAAAATACCGTGCTACAGATACATCCATCATCTGAGGTGTTTCTTGAAAAATAAATCGTCCTTTGTAACTCCAGCATATGCCAACTCTCTAGGGTTCATTTACTACTTCGCTTGCACTGGTTTGAAAGGTGCTTGAGAAAGGCCCTCCTGCTCTGCAGCTCCTGCACAGGGAAGCCTGACCCTGCCTGACCTTGCAGTCGAGGACAGGCCAACCACTGCAGTGTGGATACACTCCCCATGCAGGCAGCATTGTCCAGTCCAGGCTGCTGCCCATTACATAGTCCTGCATTAATAAAAACATGGATGAGCTCAGACTTCAAGACATCTCCAAGCACGGGTGCAGCCATCCCTGGAATCACCTAGGAAATATCATAACTCACAGACAGCTTCTGGAAGGATTGGAGGATACAGTCTTGGTATTTTGCCTTCACCAGTAGCAAATTCCCATCCTCACTGACCCAATCACTATTGTCAGGTTCACTAGGGTAGCTGTTTCTGCTGCTCCTCTGCTAAAAAAATGTTAGTATGTCCTTTTTTAAAATGTTTTTATTTCACTAGTTTAAGATCAAAAGTGATAGAACCATTATTTCCTATTATGATGTGCACGTCCTGTCTCCTTATCTCCTCAGGGCCACAATTACACACCCAACAAAATATGCAGCAAACCCAGGTCACTGAGAAAACGAAATAAAACTCAGTACAGCTACAGCAGGCTGACTGTGCCAGCTATTACAGCCATTATATGGCTGGATAACCACAAGATTCAAAATGCTGCCTGGAGGAAGAATAGCCCCCTAACTATCCCTGTAGAATGATCTGTGTAACTGCTAAAATAATAATAGTGGCAATTCAGACAGGTTTCATCTGAGCAAAGCCGGTGCTTTGAAGAGAGCCACTTCCAGAGCCCTCTCCACACTCCTTTTTGCTGAGGATCGAAGTCCTGCCTGCGGGAAGTCTACAGCCTACGGCACAACTAAACTGGCAAAACAAATCCTGCCCAGGCAAGGTCAGGGAAAAATATACGTGAAAGTCCACTTGCAGGGAATGCTGATAGTTTGTATGGGATACCATAGGAAAACATGGGAGGAAAGAGATGGAAGAATGGTTTTAGAGGGAAAAGGTTGAGGAAGTAATCAGGCAATAATTTAACAAAGTTCTGGGACGATAATTGCTCTTCCTCTAGGCTATTTTGTAGGATGGGAATATGGCAAGATGATTGCATGAGTGCAGCTAAGGTCAAGTCTTTAAAAAACTTTGAAAAAAGTTAATTTGATTTTCAAATAATAATAAAAAACCAATGGAGGTCTATCTTAAAAAGGCAGACAGACATTTCAATGCTGCATTTTGAAAATGAAGTCTCCTTCTGTAGGTATCTTTCCTAATCAGGAAATGTGAAAACTAAAAAACATCTCATAATTTTATCCAATTTAAATCAAAATCTCCTTGGGAACCAATTCCTCCCTAGCAAGTTCTCATGATCTGCACCCATTTTACATGAATACAAAATGTCAAAGGAGTAGTAAATCCATTACTTTCAGGAACTAGATCTGCTGTTGAAGTTAGTTGAAAGACTTCTGTATTTTCACATCTTTTAAACTGTACTTCTAGCAGAAATAAATGAAGATGAAATGAGGATGACTTGGGTAGGAATCACAGAATCATTAAAGTCAGAAAAGAACTTTAAGATCAGACTCTAACTGCTGACCCAGCACTGTCAACCCCACCACCAAACCAGGTCTCTAAGATTCTGCATGTCTTTTTAATACCTACAGGGATGGTGACTCCACACTTTCCCAGGCAGCCTGAACACTGAGGGTTGCTCAAATACAGCAGTCACTGACCCCTGCCCTCAGGCAACAGGAAGAGATGAGAAGTGTGAGCTGGTGATTAAGACGCAGCGTGTTGTGCCAGCAGTGACAGAGCACCCCGACTTCTGCACTTGACCCACGCCATGTCGAACAGTTCCACTGCTCCCGAGTGAGGTGAGCCACTGAAGTGCCTTGGCCAAGGGAATCACTAATCTTTGTTACCCTAAGACCCACTGTTGTTGCCATAGTGACTCTAAAAACTAGGTTACTCCAAAAAGTGAAAATAAATTGCACCACTTTATACTTCAGCAGTTAAGAGTCAGATCTTGATCTCAAAACAGTACAAACCTGGTATAACTCAAGGGGTTAGTTTAACTCTTTGGTAACAGAGTTGTAATAAATTCCAGAGCAATCCCACCTAATTTATTCAGCTTTAAATGAGGCCCTGTTTCAAAAAGGTGCATAAGCATTGCCTAACTTTAAACACATGGATAATGCCTCTAAAATCTTGTAGTGAAAGGAAGCCAAGCAGTATCAGGCTGCCACTATGAGCACTTTCTTGCTTGCTCTTGAGACACTATGGGCTAACTAAATTCTGGTGTGATACCAGGAATTCATATGGCACTTGAAAACTCACAAGAATCAAACCTTACCTTTACTTTTTCTGTAGCTTCTGTTACGAATGCTCAGTAACTCCAAGGCCCTGCATGTCTGAAACTCCTATTCCAGAAGCTCTGCCTTTGACAAGCCTGCTTTTTGTAATCAAGAATTGCAGTTAAAAGGTTCGTGTTTCTGATCATACTTTACATCCAAAGCTTATTGTAAATGTTTTGTTCCACTGCACAGCAACAAAATCCAATCTTTTCTGTCAAAGCCCTTCAGAACTGTACAAGTCTAGTTAGTAATACTTACTGGATGTACTAGATCTTGCAAATACAAGACAGAAGCTCTTGGCAGAAGACACTTCATTTTCCTCCAGCAGAACTAGAAGCTACACATCATATATGCATTTATGAACAACACAGTCCAAAGAAGATGTGCTCTCAGGTTACCCACAAACCACTCCTTTATTGGGAGGCACTAGGGCCTTGAAGAGACACTTTGCACATTTGCCGGCACGGCCAGCCCAACCCCTGGCCTGCTACCAGGCCCTCCAGGAGAACTTGGTGTCAGCAACAGCATCAGGAAAGACAGAACAAACACTGAGAATCAGAAGAAAAACAAAATAAAAAATCCCCCCAAACCCACAACAACTCAAGGAGACTTAAGAAATAGTAATCCTCTGTAATGAATAAAATGCACACAAAGTCTGATTTAAATCAGTTTCATTTTGTATTCCAGATCATTGCTGAAAATAGATTCCTTTTCCCTATTATCCCTGGCCCTGTCACAGCAGGGTAATGTCAAGTAAAGGTCTAGCTGAGAAAATACACTGAAATACAAAGGAACTTATCCTCTGGCTTTTCCTGCTATTATTAATGGTTTATAATAGAACCCAAAACAAAACTCAGTCATTCTCATCTGTGGATTTTACCTCCTAATAAAAACCGAGCTCCCTTTTTCACTTCTTTCTTCATTATAAATTTATGTTGGTGGCACAATAAAATATTGTTACAAAATGTTTTAAAGATGGGGATCACACCTCATGTTTTAACCAGAAACATCAACTTTGGCTCCCACAAAATTATTTTTATTTCCAGAGGCATCTATATCTGACTTTGAAATTCATATCTTGTTCCCACCAAAAGCCACAGTGAATTTTCAACTGCCTTCAGGAAACGTGGTTTAAAGACCCCAAGTCTGTCAAGTTAAGAGGCAGGAACCAGGTGTGCATCCAGCAGGATCTGAGTCTCTGGACAACCACCTCAACACCACGTTCTATTTCCCATGCAGCAACTGGTGAGCATGTGAAGTTCATAGGACAGCACGTCCCAAGCTGCACAGGCTGAAGCAGAAAAATGCAGTCCCCATGTACAGGTACAGCCCTGCTGATGCAGCTCAGCAGCAGCAGGAGGGAGCAGGGCCTTACTCTGTTCACTGCCTTTGGTCAAATATGTCAAATCATGAAAGAGTTTTCAGAAATAAGCAAAAAGCAACAAGGGTTTCATATCAAAAGTAGACTGGAATTGGAATGATTTGGTTCAGCGCCCAGCACTGCAGTTCAGCAAATGACTCAACGTCCCTGCCTCCATTCACTTTCCTAAAATGACATTAATCACATTTACAGTCGAAGAAACCAAGGCTGACAGAGAAAGTGGAAAGAAAGCTGCCTTCCACTTAAAGTTTTTGCAGCCTCTAGCAATATGTGGCTCCAAATTTGGTTGGGGATTCTAGGAACCTTTTCCACTAAAGGAACATACTGAAATATTATAAATTATAAGCAATGTGATGGCAGCTGTACAAAAGGGAATAGGCAATCCATTGAGCGGCAGGGCTTTAAAATCAGGTGTAAGCTGCTCCAAAACCACTCTGGTACAAATGCCTCATTGCTGAGCATATACCTATAAATCCTGAAATACCATGGCTTGATCTGTCCATGCAGCAATGACTAATTCATCTTCAGAAAATAATATAGCCAGCCTACCAGGTTCTTCTGTATTTAATTCCGCTCAGACACTAAGTAATAAGTTACTTCTTTCAAACTGTCTTGAGACATGCTGTATCCCACTATCACCAGACAAGCAAACTGAGGTTTCAGGGAGTTTGGGGTATGTTTGTTGGTTGGTTTTAAGGTGGAATTGAGTGAACAGAGCTACACTCATTAACATAGCCTGAAGACTGGAAAAGAAGGATGGATTTTGATACTTCTTCAATCCTTTCTCAAGCAAGAGCTCTCTCGAAACACTACAGCAGACAGTTTTCCCTGAAGTCAGTCAAAACTTTTCGACCACCATTTGCCTTTCCTTTTTACCACAACTCCTCTGTGTGGTATGTGTGGACTCAGCTGTGCCTGGGTCTCTTTCAAAAGCCAGAGAACTAATGCAGCTGCTATTAAGTAGGAGTTTTTAATCACTCCCTGCTTTTGCTCTCTAATTGTAGCTATTCCAAATACCACCACATAATTAAAGAGGTCTTTTCAAAAGAAAAAACATACAGTCCCATTTACCCTTGGAGGGAAAAACAACCTTACAGACCTATCAGTATTTTTCTGCATACTGCAACTAAATTAATGAGGGGAATTAAATGCAGAGCCAATTAAAACATTTTTTAAAAATTTCCTTTATTCCTATGTCTACATTCAACCAAGAAAAAGAAGTCCCTATGAAGTCAGATTGTAGGTGTTTTTACGGGCTTCTTGGACATTATGTGAGAGTCTCACCTCTGCACAATTTCTCATTTTAACAACAAAAACCTAAACTCTGTAGTTTAAAGCCCCACTAGTTTGTTAAAACAGAACATCCATGTTCTGTTCTCTGCAGTGGGGGCAGCCTTGCAAAGCACAGCTGACACTGCTGAACACATCTGAGTAAATTATACAACTACTGAGACATGTGGGTCCAGAGGAGCGTCAGGAAAGTCCTAAATATGCAAAAATACATGTATATAGTCTTATTCACACTTCTCACTGCTTCTAGCACTCACAGATATCCTACAAGCCCATCTGGAAACAGGTCTGTGGGAGTTTATCCAGAGAAGACAGTCCCTGCAGCAGGATCTTTGTTCATCAACAGCTTCTGCAGTTGAAAACACCAAAGAATAACAACTCCCTCAGCAACCCCCTTAGAAGTTCCTGTTGCAAAAATATGCAAACTGGTTATGAAAGGACTGCAGAGTTAACAGGATGACTAAGTGAAGACATCCTAAATATCTCCCATAGCAATGGACTGCACATCGACAAGACTGTTCACAACTTTTCAAGCAGAGGCTCAGGAGTTCATGGTGACTTGCTGCAGCATTGCTCTGCCATTCCCCACCCACCTCCAAGAACTTTCACATTATTGTAGGCCTACAGACCTGGGCAATAGCTGCAATTAGTCATCTGCTCCCAGGTATGCCACCCTTCATGGGCAACATGGCTGCTCCCCTTATGTGATGATGAGGGACACACTCGCCCCACAGAGCTGCTCCACCTGAACTCCTTACCTTTTCACAGGCTCATACGGCAAAAATAACCTTGTGTCTGCTTTCTGCAGATAGCTTTTATGTACTTGCACAGTTCTTCACATCTATAAAAGTATCATCACACTTTGAAACTGACAGAATTTGGAGAAGAGTGAGAATACAATGTGTTCTGGTCCCATGCACCTTCTTGTAAAGAAAAGAGTTGGTCCCAGCTCTAGTAATTAGCAAAATGTAGGATTTAGTGATGTCTCTCTTGGAAACAGCACGTTCAGTTCCAGGCTCTGGCAGAGCTGGCTGGGTGTAGGCTGGGCATTTTGAGAGCAGGACTTGTCCCTTTCCTCTGGGCATTGCCTGAGGTGGCACAGCCCCAGCCTGCTCCTTCACTAAGTGCCATCATCTGGGATGTGAGCTCCCCAAAAGGGAGTGGGAATGTACACCACAGGCCTCTCCTACCCTGAGAAGGAACTTGTTTCAGCTTAACATCGCTTTCCTTTGGTAAAGTTTACATTCATCAAATGTACCCCACTTATCTTTCATTTTCTCGATTAAATATTTTGCTTCATAAAATTTGGCAACAGCCTCTCTAAAAACATTCCAAGTAAGAGAACAATAGACAGACAAATGAAGAACTAATGTTTCTTCCTCAATGCCTAGATTGTTACTAATGTTCTCAGAATATTGTTTTTAAGGAAATCAGGAAAAGAAAAAACATATCTTCAAGTCAAAATCCTTGTTGCATTCTTTAAACGCTGAACTTCTTTTAGACAAAATTTCAAAGCTGAGTGTAGGTGGAGAAGCTATAAATAACCACATTTGTGCATGTTCCTTCTGTACAAGACACAGAAAATGTGCTTTGCATCAGCACAGAAAGATGCTGCTGTGCTCTGCATGAAGCTTCTCCAGGCTGACAGGTAGATTATTTCTTTTTTAGTTATGCTGCTGGGTTGCTGTCCGTGAGTCTTTTCTACAGCTCTCAGGAATCACACCTGGCACTTAGCTGCAGGGTGATGAATTAGCAATACAATTAATCAGGTCTGTCAGACTCTGACCAACGGTAATATTCACAAATACAGAAATATTTTCTTATTTAGGGATATAGACACTTCTGGTTGCTGCTGCCCGTAGCACTAGTTAGAACAGTGATTTTGCTCCTTCTGAGACTAAGACATTTTCACCAGACCTCCCTTTCTTGTCCCATATCTGTCCTTTCACACCATTTTTCCAGATGCAGCTGCTGGGTCAGACATGGCTGTGGCCAGCTCTAGTCTAGGTCTGGCTCCCCCCATCTGGGCTGTCTGCTTGGACATAACCAGAATTTTCTGAAAGAATGTCCCAGGTCTCTCACACCTCAAGAGGAATAACACTGTCCCAGGCAGAGTAACCACTGAAGCAAAGGCAACCTGAAAAGCTTTTGATTTTTTTCTCAACCAAATCTCTATTTCATTTTCCTCTACGGTTGTTTCCACCACTTTAGCTTAAGCTTTGAAGTTCCCAGGAAGAGAAACACCTGAGCATGCTCAATGCCTGGCCCAGTTTCTCCCTCTTGTGCACTTACATAGGGGATCTCTACAGCTCTCTAGAACCAACAGGTAAAACAATATCCTAATTATCAGAAACCTCTTTTACAAAGCTCAGACTCTGCTGTGACCATGAGCACTTGGGATTTTATTAATTCCTCAACTTATCTAGCATCTTGTGTTTCTTGCCACCTCTAGTAATTCCCTGTTTTGCTTCTCCGGCACCACACCAACAGAAAAACAGCATTTGCAGACCTGACAGTAAGTGGAGACACACAGAGGACTCAGCTGATTTAGATTTCTAAGATCTTGAACTCCAAGTTATTGCTACTAAGGTCAGCAACATCACAGCTAATTTTCATGTTTGTGAACACAGCAGCACAGTGCTGATTTTCATGGTTTTGAGGAAAAGCTTTCCAAAAGAGAAATTTGTGCATTTCAAAGCGGGGCCTTTCATGGCTTGTGAAGTATTTTCCTTGCATTTGTTTGCTTCATTTTTTATTTTTTCTTGGTGGGAGTGTCCAAAACATAGAAGGACCCCTGGAAACATAGCGGGAACGCAGGAGGGAAATGAGGAGTTACATGAGCACTATAGAAAAGTACATTATTCTCAAAAGTGTAAATAGAGCAATTGATTTAGACTCCGACAATGACAGATGTGCCTATGGTTTTCAAGAGGAGAAACAAAGCAAAACTAAAAGAGAGTGGATAAAGATTCGGAACAAAACACAACTGTTCTTCACCATTCCAACGCTGATTTGCTTTATGGTCCCTTTCAGAGCATCAGTTTGTAAAACAAAGACAGAAATTCCCTGTCAGATAATGTCACGCTAAGATAACAGTATCATTGCTGCTACCACAAAATGTACATTTTGATAGTTATCTACCCACTGAAACCTGTTACAAGTTTAAACAAGATATTTAACAGTAAGTAACCATTAGAAAGGACTGATAAAGCAAGGATGAGCTTTGCAACAGAGTATCTTTAATGCAAGTGCTGTACTCTAGGCCCTAGACAGGCATTTAGGCACTCCCAGCTGTGTTTGAATTGCGTACTTCACCACAGAGGAAACTGCTGATTGACCAGGATATTAAACAAAGCACTGCTTTGGGTTACTGTGGGGAAATGATGATTTAATCATCCAGGTTTAATAAGCCTTACAATCACAGCACACAGCAGAGAAGGCTTTAGCAAAAGAACAAATCCCAGCTGGGTCAAACAGGTCTTGGTACAGCCTTGTGACAGTAACAGAAAAACTCACCAGGATGGCACAGCACTGCAGTCGTCTTAAACATCCCTGCCAGGAACAGAGCCCTTTGGGGCTGAGCACCCTGCCAACAGCTAGGAAAACACAGCCTTTCTCCATGGGGCTCTGACCTGATTAGAAACTACACGCAAAATACGAGAGTGCAAACCATGTGGGGAAGAAGCAGGAGAGCAGAAGTGGAGAAGTAGAACAGGGATGAAAGAAGTCCCTGAATGTTGTAAGTGGCTATTCTTCATCAGGGACTTTTCTACGATTTCTTGTCTTTTTAATAAATATCCGGGTGCCTCACAACATTTTATCTCCAAGTTTGCATGTGCCAGGATGTATGCAGGGAGAAAGGAGTGCAGTACAAGGCTATGTCTGACCTCCTGGCAGTGCTCCCCTGACACTGGGTCCTGCCCAGCGATTCAAACCTGCACCACAGCTTTTCTCCTGCTGTAAGGCCACTGCAGCATCTCTTCTGCTGGTGCTTCCTGTCTGCCAGTCACTGTTCAGGCAAACCAGCTGTGCTCAACACACGTGCCCAGGGCAGGGAAGTCACAGCTCAGTACTGCAGGTAAGTGGGGAAAGGGCCAAGCTGCTGTGGTGTGTGAGAAGCTTTGCCTGTAGCACACAGACCCTGCTGAGCTGGGCACTCCCTATGCCAGACACAGCAGGGCTGAAACAAAAAGGCTGGAATGCTTACATCCTTATGTAATCTACTGCTGATTCTTCCACATGTCACAGCAGAAAAACATCCTTTTCTGAGGGTTTCGAAGGGTGAAAGGCCAGTAACCTTAGAGATGGACCAAAGGAGGCCATGGATAATGAGGAGCTGTTTGTAAACGGATAGTGAGCTCAGACTCCCATGGCAGACGGGTAACGCAAAAATAAACTAGAATATATGGGCAAGCAGGATTAGACTTATGAAAACCTTTTTCAGCAAGGAATAACCTTGATGTGTTCAGGGAAAAGAGGAGACACCTAAATGATTCCAGGAGTGAGAGTCATGAACAGAATGAAGAAGTTGTTGGGGACTTTCCCTATGAGCACCTCATTAAAGAAAGGCTCAATTTTCCCCAAATTGAAATTTTCTGTGAAAAACTGCTTTCTTTCTTGTTTTTTTTTTCTAGCTTGATGGCTCCAGGGCTACAGCATCCTCTCATCCTGAATTTCCTTCTCTTGTTTCCTAACATCCTGTGCACTTTGAAAACCTGAGGAGGTAGGCAAGCAGAAACCATATCCAAAATACATTTTGATTGTTTAAAGACACTTTTTGTTGGAGGGAGAGGGCAAATAATAATTTTTTAAAAGTTTCATTTTGTGGTTTCCCTCCCCCACAACTTTTCCTCCTTATTTGGGAAGGGAACCATCTGAAGGTCAGAATGTTTTATGTGTTGCTCAAGCCAAAAATAAAAGTAATTTTCTCCATCCCTCAACACACGTTCCATCTAAAAAAATCCAAAGGCAAGAAAAAAAAAACAAACAAGAGCTTTCAAAACAAAGGGAGTGGAAAGGTGAAAGACCAATGGATAGACCTGAAATGTGTTTGCTTTGCATGTTTTCACATTTGAAAGACATTTTGTTAAAAGGGAACCATAGCGTAACATAAAAGAAGTTTATAGCTGTAACAGTATACAGGAGTTGGAGCCAAGCAGCTCTGTCTAAATGTGCCTGAAGGGTTACTCCAGCCTTGGCAATAGCTTCCAGAACTACAATCCAGGTTACAACTTTTAAAAACAAGCAAAAAGCTTTGTGTAAGACTTCTCTGTGAGGAATATGAAACAAAAGAAGTTGCCTGAAAGTCTCCTGTGAGCCAAAACTCTGCATTTAGTCCAAAATAATGCACAACCTCTCTTCCAAGGTCAGAAATAGCAGAACTCTTCAGCCAAGTTGGTTTGGTAAGACAGCAACCAGAACCAGGCACAGCCCACTGGAGATGCTAACACAGCAAGGAGCTGCTGCAGAGCACAGCCAGGGAAAAAAATTGTGGCATGGAGCAAGGCAGAGCTGCTAGGACAAGTGAGAACTAATGGGAATGACTGGCATGGAGAGGAGCAGCGAGCAGAGACAGGTCATGGTGCCAGAGCAGCTCAGCCTAAACTGGCTCTTGCTACCCAGCAAGACATCACAATCTCAAACCATGAGTGCAATTCACTACAGAGGGGGAAAGCAACCAGCTGGCTGAGCAGCTGCTCTGTGGAGGAAAACACAGGAAAGTGTTATAGTTATACGTTAGGAACTAGCTTTCATTATGCTCTTTGTTGTCTGGCAAGGTTTTTTCTCACATTAATGAAAATACCTTTTGCTGGCCATCAGTCAAAAGCAATATGAAAGAGGATTGATCACTCTGAGTGACAGGCAGGACCATGAGAAAGCTGGGAGGCCAGATGAGGAGATAATTGAAAGGAAAGATCAAGGGAAACAAATGGAGAAGAAAAGAATGACTATTTTGGACTCCTAAACCAGTGCCTAAAATAGCATTTTTATTTCTTAGAATAACATACCTTTATTTAATTTTTAGATAGTCCCTATAAATCCTGTAAGATCTTTCCATAAGGGGTAAAACTGGAGTAGCAATGACTTTGATGGTTTAGAGCAGGGATTTTTGAATCAGACATCCTGACATGAAAAGTTCTAGTCATGAAGCTTTCAGTGACCTTTGGTAGGTTGCTCAACATCAACCTTTTAGAAAACCCATAATCCTGAAATGAAAGAAACCTTAATAAGCAAGAAGCACTTCTGTTATTGCTACTTCTTAAAGTTACAGGGGAGAAAATTTTCTGGCATTCCAGTCTACATCTACTCAAAGACCTTATTTTTCTCCATGTCCTTGTGACCATTACTCATTCTAGCAATTGCTTTCAAAAAATATACATATAGCTGGAGAAAGCTCTATTGTATTTCTCTTTCTTCACCACTGCAACCCTTCTATTTTTGTAGGGCTAATCAGTAACAGGCAAGCCTAATTCTCTCTCCTCCTTCGCCATAACGCTAAGAGCCAATGACGCCTTTCAGAAACAATAAACTACACAATATTTTCAGGAATGCTGACATGCAAACAATCCTGGGACAGAAATAGACAATGAGGACGTGATACATAATGACTACAAATTCTGTTTAAGTGCAACAGCAAATTTTAGCACTTTGCCTAGGACTGACTTCTCTACAGATTGCTGCAAAGCAAATCTGGGATCAGGAAGACACCGAATGCCCAGCAGAATGGCATCACACAGGATTTGGGTTCTTGCATCCTAATACATCTCACGCAGCATTAGGTAGTGAAGTGAAGGTCTTGTCTGAAGAGCCTACATTACCATTATTTCCCTGACAGTCTGGAATAAGAGAGGGAAGTATCCAGGGTACAATTAGAGTCATTTTCTGGATAGGCCAGTGTCTCTCCATTGCCTGTAAAAGGAGACTCTGCATTAAGTTGCTGCCTTGGATGATTCAGTTACGCTTCTAAAGACAGGCAGGGTAAATACAGACTGTGGATTGTTACATCGGCCCACAGAGAAGGAACTGCATCTTTTTATTGCCTTTTCCATTTCTCCATACTATGAGTTTTTTCCTCTTCATCCACTAAAAGACAGATCCAAATCCTCAATGAGTTTGTATGATTTCAGAGGGTTTCCACAAGACCTTCTTAGCCTTAGAACCCAAACATCCGCCATTCAAGAAGCAGCAAAACAGACCAACTGCAAGGACTAGGTCTTGAAGGACAGAGAGTGCTCTAAACAAGAAAAACACCTTTTGATAGACAAAGAAATTTTTTTTCAGTTCCTCTTCTCACTTCAGTAGGTTCAGAGATCAAGCTGGCTGGTTCAGATTTCTTCAGATCTTATCTCCCAAGACAGCTGTGAAGCTCATCAAAGTGTTCTTGCACTGCTCATACATCAGTGCTAAGTAAACTTCAGTTGGTAACTGAATCTGGCCCCTGGAGTTTGATATCCCTTGCACTACTGCTCTGTGTATAAATTAAAAAGTGATCATTATTATTTTTTCATCAGCAACTCTTTAAAAGCACAAGGAACAATTGTCTGCTTGTCTTAATAACTATGCAAAGGAAGAATGAGACAAAGGTTGTTTCCAGATAATTTTAAGTTATACTTTAAATCAAATTATGAAGAGGATAGTGTATTGTTAATCAGCAACCTCTAAGGGATTTCCAGAATAAACATCTTTAAATGAAAATTTAAACCTATAGTTCTTTATGAAGAATTTTGGCACAAAAATAATACAAGATTATACTGGTCTAAATTTAAGAGCATTGTCAGAAATTTAGAACAGAGCTCCCTTTCTCTTATGTGAGTTTGAAGTATGTAAAGCAATTTACTTTTTAGGTTGATAGCCTGAGACATCTGAGGTGTTCTTATACCACACAGTGATCAGCGGTTACAGGGTGCAAATCTGAGTGCGTGGACAGAAACACAGAGCCTGCCTCTGTATCAGCCGCTGTCTGAACGTGCCCAAGTATCAACACACCACATAACTGCACCCTCGCTCAAGAAGCTCTGCTGTGGCCCCTCAAAGGGAGGATTTCCAAGACAGAGTTATTGGTAAAGAGAAAAAAACGCAAATTACTTATTTCAGTTGTGTTCTTTTTCTAAGAACCCTGTCCTGTTTGTGTTGGACAGCCCTGAGCACACTGTCTATAGATGCTCCACATCTTTGCAAGCTAAAGGAACTAGAGAAACATCCCTATGAAAGCACCAGAAACTGAAGAAATACGTGGGCAATACTCTCCTTCCTAGTGTGGCTCCTCATGCAGCAAATCCAACACAATACGGTCAAGGAGTAACAGGGGTTGTGTAGCTATGCAGGATGCTTTTACTCTATACTCTGTCACCACTGTAGCTTAGAGAGACATCTATAGTCAGCAGGAATCATCTGAAACTCCTGCATAATCCCATGCCACCGTGGGTTCAAATTAAGGAATGACAGTCCTTTTTTAACAGTTCAAAATAAGCAACTAAAATACTCGGCAGTGCTTGTTATTTAAGTGGCCATTTTCACAATATTTGCAGGACACTAACCAGCACAAATAAACCACCACTTTACTTTCAAGCCAGAATTGGTTGCTTATAAGTCCTCTTCAGAAGATGAGTGGGGCCACAAATCTCTTCATTGCCTGGATTCACACTCACATTGCTTGAAAACATTCCCATTCCTTTGGCAGAAACAGAAGCAATGGAATTAAAACTGCCATGAAAAAGCAGTTGACAAAATGTTTTATTGCATGGTCTGTGATGAAAGGTGGATGGAAGCAAACAGAAAACCCTTTTACTACAATTGTACATCCTTCATTGCATAAATAATAAACAGAGAGGTGCCGCATCAGAGGTGTTAGAGATGTATGTGAGTTTGGAGACACGTGTACATAGTATTAAGTTGGTCATTCAGAGCTCTGTATGTTGAAGTTGTATGGTGTTCTATCAGAATTGTCTGGTGAGATACTTATAATAGAAAATAAATGGAGACACTGTGGCCTCACCTGCTGCTGGGGGGACAGGGTTAGTGAGAACAAAGGTATTTATCTCTTAGTCACAGACAAAAGGCTGTTTTCTCTCCTGTTGTATCCTACTGGGAGAAGGTTCATAAGAAGTTTTACCAGTATTGATTCCTTTTCCATTATTTTTGAGGGGCAATACAACCATAATTAGAACTTCTACTCACTATCACTCATGGCTGGTAAGGTCACACACACCTTCTAAGCTCAGAGAAAGTACAGCAGTAACACTCTGAATATGTAAACATGTAAGTGACAAACATCACGAGCATCTCATGACTTCATCAATTAACCAAAGGAGTGGTAAAAATTCTCTAGGATGCTTTGAATTGAAATGTTTTAATTAGTGGTTGACAGTGGGAGCTATTTGCAGGCTAAATATGTTCAGATGGCACACAGAGCATGTGATGTATTCTCGCAGGGTGCTGTGGCTGAAGTCATCTGGCAGTAAATATAATCTTGACTTACTTATAATGTTACTTTTTTCTCCTTAGCAACTGTTTCTGAAGAAATCTCTTGTTTTACAAGACCCAGTGAAGGTATTATTGTAAACAAAGCATAAAAGGAGATATATAGTCTCATTTCTTCTGTCTCTGAAACCAACTATGACAAGTTGGAAAACTACAGAATGTTGGAGAACTCTTCACTGCCTTGAAGGGATCAAAACAACTGAGTGTACACACGCAAGTGGAGGAGTAATGCACAGATCTAATCCTCTAAAATCTTGTGTGAAAGCTAAATTAAACATAAACTGCCTCAAATGTCCAAGCATTCTTCTGCAAATGGACTATATAGATCACATGTATCACATGAAGTGTTCAGCATTCTCAGATAGTGTATGGAGACAGACAGATGCTGGCAGGACATTTTTCCATACAAATGATGTCAGGATCATGCCCTGATCTGTCTTCTCTGGCAGCAAAAGCCAGACACATTACAAGTTAAAGTGCTTGGTTATGAAGAGAGACAGCCTTTCCTCTTCGGTACTCTGCAGTCCCCCACAACAATGACAGCTGGTAAATGTAATGATATCAGAATGGCCACATGGCCTTTTTATCCATCACCAGAAGCAGATAACCACGTAAGGAAACCAAAACTATGTCCCTTAATGTATCTGGGCATGAAGCCAACAGAAAGCAAATCCTGAATTTAGAGAAATCAGATGAACCTGACACTAGTCTAGCTTGACCTTCTCAATAACCAAGAGGACTTGAGACATCACTGCAGCTGGAAAGGGAACAGTTTTAGCTTTCTTAACACTGCCTACCCTCTTGCCAGGAAACGTTTGTTAGTGTCATCTTGCTGTTTACCACTGGTCTTCATCTGCCATGATGGGCCTGCTCCATTTTTCCACACACAGCCACCACAGCTAACTCAACACTTTGTTCATGGCCATGAAACCACCAGCACACACAGCACCTCTACATCCACCTATCTTTCAGGTCTTCATTTACAAGCAGACATCCCAACCAAAGTGAAGCAAGAAGAAAGTAGCACCAGCAGTGACCTTCAGACTGTCATGTGAGTCTGTGGAGAAACAGGCTGCCTGTGCCAGGCGAAGTGTTGGCAAGCAGGTACGGAAATAACGGAAAGACTGAGAATGAGAAGCGATGAAGCCTGCAGAATGAGAGTATCAGTGTGACTATTCTGACAAGAAAGTGTGCTAAAGTACCAAGTTCGAGGCTTGCCCAGACCATTTCAATAATGCATCCAATGGGTCTCCATTCTCCTTCTACTTTAACAGATGTGCTTCACTTGAATGCATTTATAGAGAAGAGAATTCAGGCGAAATTCTTGCCCATATGAAACAAAAGGGATGGGGGAGGCAAGGGGGTGAAGACCAGCCTTATAAACTTACTTCAGGTAACATCTCATGCTACAAGCCTTTTGCTACCCTTTCTGTCTCATGGTGCTGCTGTTCAGGGGCAAAGGGAGCAGAGAGATGCACACAGAGGCTAGCAGGATAAATTGAGACCTAACAGTGCAAATCAGTGGAAACGTGAGAAAACATGAGAACAGTTTCAAATCTCAACAGAAATGGAAATGGTGTTAATTTGATGGTAAATAGTCTGCAGAAGGGGAAAACCCAGAGCCGAGAGAGGCAAAAGGCGAAAGGTACTAAAAATGGGCCAAAGCACCTGCAGCTACTACAAAATAACAGCATGAAAGTCAAAAGGATTTTTCTTCTCTCTTGTAGGACAGAATCTCAGCACCTCCTCTCACAGCTGTGTTCTAAAAGGATCAAACAGTGCAGTTCTTCCCTATCTGAAATCAGAGAACTTCTAAAAAACAACTGAAGCAATGAAGTATTTTACACACTCAGCAACCCAACATTTTTATAATGATCTTAACCACTTTTGGTGTTAAAAGAGTTTCTTGTCAGTTCCTGCCTGTGTTGAACCTCATGGCAGCTCACAAATTTTCTTAACTGTTGTTGCTTTTGTGTGAATGGTGCTCTATTTCCTGTGAAGGCTGCAAATGCAGTTTCACACCATTTATTTTCTTTCCTTCTTTAAAACATTATATATTCATAACTCAGCATCCTCAGCACACCATTATTTACCTTGGTTCACATGTGCAAATGGATGTAATTGTATTAATACATAGATGTAGTAGCAAATAGTCTTGTAAAATGCCTGATGGTGTGAGGTAGTGATTATTTGTAATGATATTTTATAGCATAACATTTCTTACATTAATATTGTAACTTGGCAATCCACAGTGTTTACAGTGGTTTTTATACAGCTCAATGTGTATTTCAGTAATGCTGTGACTGTAGGCATTTTGTGCAGTTCAAACTGAAACCCAGCTAGAATCAGAAGTATTTCCTTGCCAGTGTAAAACTCTGAGAACACAGCCCTGATGTGCCGTTAGTATATACAGCAGGCAGTCTTGCCTTGCAAATGGTGCAGATGACTAGAAATTACATGAATGAGCCCTGTTAAACCCAGCTTAACCCTCAAATCCAGCCCAAATGGCACAAACTTGGCCTTCGTCCAGCTAATCAGTTTTGCAAGACCTCTCAGCGCGCAGTTGATATTCCACGCCCAAATACTCTATCCCTCTGGTGAGGATAACCAGAGCTGTTAGGTAAGGATTTACTGATATCTCAGGGTCCATCTTCTTGGAGATATTTTTACCAAAATCTATTAATGCTGTTACTGAGAGGATGCAAAATAATCTTAGAGTCTGTATTAAGAACGTGCAACGCAACAAAACCTGTCCCTATTAACATCCATTAAGACAAGATTGATGCAGAACAGGTGATATGACAAGAAAGGTATGGAGGAACAAGTGGAGGAGTGCAAGCTCTGCCACGGAGATCATCTTTCACCAGAACTTTTACTGCACCGGACAACAGCTGGAGAGGGTGAGCCACAGGACATCCTGACAGGGAAAACTGCACCTGTGAGAAACTGGTTAATTCTGAGCTGTGTGAAAGGAGTGTCTTCCTAAGAGAAACTACGCTGTATCATTACGTGTTTAGAAGACAGAGAAGTCTAATAAACTCAGGGCTCTCTTGTCAGGATTTGTTCTCCCACATCTTTTCATTTTAGACTAGAATTAGGAGGAACTCAGTTGAAGGTTATGTAATTTTGACAAGGCAAGAAATTATTATAGATAAATGTTGCTTATGATCCATGACAATATACAGGTAGACAGCTTCATCTGCCAACTGACGGGCATTTGACAAAATAAGCATTATAGGAATTGCACGACAGATATACAGGAGGTGATTAGTCTCAAAGAAAGCCCCCAACAACATACTCAGATATCTTCCTCCTCCTCATGGAATCTACAATTCATATTTCTGTTTAGCTGATAATTTCATTTATGAGTTACAAAGCATTTATCTTGAATAGTACAGATGTTTAGTGAACAGAATGATTCATCTCTTCCTCTCTACTTTTTAAGTAGGACAAAGAGATGCCTTCAGTTTGTGCTAGGATAGAAGCATGTCTGTCATTAAGTTGTTGCTTACCAGATAATAACTACCCATTAAGAGAAAAATTTGGAAAGACTGCTGCCAACAGAACTCACACAGAGTGATGCTCTCTAAAGTGATTGCGCTCCAGAGGCTCTCACTACCTCTTTCTTTTTCTCTCACCAAAAGCCATGGTACGTACAAAGACCTGTTCCTTTTGAAAACCAGTGACACAGCCTCATTGCCTTGCATGCGTGGGAAGTAAAAGTCTGAATGGGTTTCATGAATGAACCTCATAAACACTTCTACTGAATTCAGAAGATGGGAGAAAGTTTCAATTTGGAAAGATTGAAGAAAAGTGTAAATCACCCTAGGGAATGAAGAATATCTAAGATAATCCAGATTCTTACTGACATTAAATACCACAACTAGAAAAAGTATAAAACCATCAGAATTTAAACCCCTCAATTTTTCAGATTTTAGCCCTAAAACTGTACTAACTTCATATAGTTTGCTGAAAGTATTCCAACTGAACACCAAATACATGCTCCATTTAATATATAGCTTATGAATTTCATTACCATGCAGTATGTTTGCTGACACATAATGGAAGAAAGTTGCTTAAGTTAAGCATCTGTTACATTCAGTCCCAGTTTTAGTTATATAAATGGCATGAATATTTTTGTGGTTTTAGAGGAAAACCTGAGTAGGGAGAAATACTGGCAAACTTTTGAAGACTGCCAGAGAAGTGGTCACAAATATTTGCAAAGGACATCCCCAGCTACAGTTCTGTCTTTGCTGGTGCACTCCATCTATGGCACTAACAGCACCACAGATTTGCACCTTGAATAACAGTTGCCTGTCTCCTGCCCTTGTTGGTTCATGTCTGTTTTGCATGTGACAGCTTTGTCCCTCTGTCTCTGCCTCATTTTTCACTTGGAGGAAGGCAATGGCATAAAGAACCCCAGGGACATTAGAATGCTCCATAAACATGATTAGAGCATTCAGCCTCTTCATTTAAAGCAAGTACCATATTGCTACCAACATCTGCTTTGGGCTGTAATGGGGCCCTTAAACAAACCACAGCATCCTGAACGAGCAGAGCCCTGGAACATCTGTTGATTGTGCTTGCATAGTTGGCAGCTACCAACATGGCATCCCATACTTACTGTCACTCACACTGCTGTGCTGGTACTCATACGGATTCCTTCGGGAGAGAAAAGTTATCCACCTGGAGCCGAGGTTCTCAGAGACGAGCTTGTGCTGTATAAACTGAATTTCTGTGAGGAGGGCTCTGAGCATCGGGGTGTGCACGTCATTGGAGTCAACAACCTCATAGCATGGGTATGCGGACTCCAAAAGTGGTGATAGTGCAAAGATCATCTAAACAGCACCACTAAACTGTCAGTTTATGTTGTTTCCACACAGGAAGGTGAAACACACCACAGTTCAATTGCTTTTTACACTTGAAATTCTTTTTTCTATTAAACATCACTTTCTTAGCAACAGTAGAATATCTACAGCTAATTGCTCACTTGTGACAAATTAATCACTGAAAACAGTGTCACATTCTTATGACGAATGGACTGATCAATATTCAATGGACTGATTGATGATTTCCAGCATGAAACCAAGAGATACTGAAAGGTGCATTAGGATTTTAGCAGATTTCCAGCATACACAGAGCTGTGTGTGAAACCTTGGTCATGGCACCAGCCTCTGGATGAGCCACTAATCTCTATGGCCGCAAATAAAGGGTCATTTTTTATCTCTTTAGTAGGGATATTACCTGTTGAACATCCTGCTGGAAAACACAGAGCTGCAGCCTTTGATGTAGCCGGACTTTTCTGTGTTGCCAGATGCTTTCTAGGCGCCGCTGGTGATGCAGGACTTCATGTACCACATCCAACACCTGGTGAACAGCCTTGGAGTAGTTTGCAGTGGCAGTGAGGGATTCAGAATTCCCAGGACTCAAGGGACGCTGTAGGACATCCAGCAAGGCTTTTCCATCCTGGCTCACCTGAATGAAGAAATAGGTTTGCTTCACTGCACTGGTACTTAAGCATCCAACAGCTGACAGAGAACAGTCTAGCTCATCCCTTTTCTGCTGCGTGTTTTCCTTATTTCAGTCGAAAAGGAAGAAAGAGCTCATAACATCTCTTTTTAACTTGTACTTACACATTCAGCACTTGCCTTTGCTTCCTAGTGGGCTGCTGTGTCACTCAGCAGGAGGGCAGGGACCGCCCTGCTGGGGCTGCACACAGAGATCCCAGGGCTATATTCCATTCTGACACTCGGGCACTGAAAATTCCTGACGCACACTGCTCGGTGACAGGTGGCATTTGCAAGAGCGGGCCTATTTTTGAGAGGAGGTGGCATTTTAAGAAAACCACAGATGGCAGAGTCATTCATATTCTGTATAATAAGGGAGAGTCCTTTCTTCGTAGAATTACTAAGTGTGTCTATATGTTGAGAAGTGTGACATTCCATTCTGTATTTCATTCAGTGGCAGTGAAAAATAAATCAGTATATGACTGATTCTTTTCCTCCCCAGGAACGGCTCAGAGGAACCTATGGTCTCCATTTTCAACGGACTACAAAGTTTGCTGATAAATGCAAAGCCCTCTGCACACGCGTAACCTTTTTGAAGCACATTAAAAGACACTTGCAGATGCAAAGGCGTTTGGGCATTTAAAAAAATCAGAACGCCTGCTTTTTAATGCCAGTGGTTTTTATTCTGGAACATTCCTGTACCATTTTCATATTGCAGGGGCAAAATGACAAATGTAACCATAAAAAGCAGATTTCTACTAAAAAATGTGTGCATGCACCGATTCTCAAAAAAATGGCTCTTTGAAATAATTTTTCAGTTCCAGATTATAAAATTAAAATCTTTTGTTCAACAGAAATGGTAAATGAGGACACTGTTGTAATCCCTCTCTCTTCTCAGCCCACTTTTCTCTTTTCCCTCTGAAACAAACTGCTTGAAAATTACAAGATTTCCTGAAAAGTGTATTTGTATGCAGTCCCAATTATTGATCGTGCCAGAAAATGGGGTAATGAATGTTTTTCATCCAGTTCGAATTTTGAACTTTAGCAGTCAAAGTTAGAACACATCTCCAGGATTTCCATGTCTCATTTATTCCTGTATTATAAGTTGCTTGCTCAAATATAGAAAGTATCCTTTAATGCCTAAACCTGTGTCTTTTGGCAAGCCATGCCACAGTCTGCGGTAGCACTGTGTATCTGGTGCATTTTCAGAGAAATCAAGAGACCCTTTGCATCAAGAGATGGCAGAAATTGGAGTCAAATCTCATCATATTTATGAATATTTGGTGGCCTTATGAAAAGTCTTGGATACTTTTTAAGTATTCAAGGCAATTTGGAATTAGACCAGGAAATAACTGGAAAGTACATAGGGAGCTGCTTCCCATACTCAATTTCAGTTGCTGCTGAAGATCAGCTGGAATAATTTGCACATGCTGGAGCCTTCTGGGGTCACAGAGGGAACAACAAATGATATGATGGAGGATTTTAGGAGGAAACACTGAGGCACAGGTGTTACTTTGGCAAGACTATGGAGATGGCATTAGCTGCTAGTCAGGAAGAAGCAGCTTCTAGAGGAAGGAGATAAGGCACACTACATCCTATTTTATCTGTGGGAAGACAATCAGCAACTACTTAATCACTGGGAATAGGAAACCAAGGCTATGGACACATGTGGGTGCAGTTTATGAGACCAGAAACTCCCTCTCTGCACTGGCTAAATTCACTGTGTAATTCACTATGTATCTGTCACTGGGCTTTGGGCTTAGAGTTGGTCTGAATCAGCCCCTGGGGGGTGTTCCAATGGTTTTAGTGGAGTTCCTCTTGATTTACACTACTAGCAACCACAGCAGAACTGGGATTAAAAATACAGGTTCAAAAGTTTACCAGTAAGAGATGTGATTGCACAGAAAATATAACAGACATGTTTTACTCAGGACAACTTTGTCACAACATTTGTGCTATAATACAGACCTGTTAATAGCTACGCTCCTGCATTGCCTCTGACTCCTTTCTCTTCTTTGGGATGTAGGTTTTTATCTGTTTTATGGCAATTTGTTTCTGTTGTCTGCCTAAAAAGCCTCAGAAATTACAAGTTATGATTTTTCTGTAATGGGGATAACGTCTTAGTTATTCTCTGCACAGACTGATAAAACATCAGATTTGAAGTCCCTGTGTTGTCCTGTTAATAATCATTAATACAAATGAGAGGCTATTAGAAGTGTTTTTCTGCTCTCCGATTTACATCCCTCTCCCATCAAACTGGACTAAATAAATAAAAAGGAGCATGGTGACCATCAGGTAACCAGTGGTACTCAGTATTCACAAGGATTACACAGATATTCCAGGGTTTCATATCATCTGCAGCTCTGAGATTCTTCAGCTTAAAAATTTTATTTTTCCAAAACTGTGAGTATTATTGCATTCCTGATCAGTAGCTCAGAAGGTTTGTGCTCTCAAAGCTCCCCCATGAACAGATTTCAGAAAGTAACAGCCTCACAAATGGAGAAGCCACCTACTGTGCTCTTTTAGTCGTTTCCATGCTCTCCTTATAACTGCAAAAACAAATCAACACAACTCTTTTCATGGGAATCTTTTTGAATTTCTCAAGGACTGTGCAAGGAGACAATCAAAACAACCCAGGTTAGTCACATCACTTCACCTACATCTTATTTGCAACATATTTTTAAGTATTGCAAAAGTCTTAAGCTGAATGGACCTGCATCCCACAGGACTTGCAGTCCCAGTAAGGTGTAAGTGCCAGTGCTGCATTTGTCAACGCAAACTTGATCCTTTCTCACTTATTTTGAGAAGTACCCAACATCTGCTGGACTCTGGGAAAGTTTAGTTCACCACCTGACACAAAACACATATACATTCCTATCACCTGGTGATATTCCTGGCTTTGTGGTAGGAAAAGGATGGGCAGAATGCAAATGCTTCTGAAAGAAGGTATGTGACCTTGGGTGAACCAAAAATTAGATTTTGTTGTGCTAGTGGAATCATCCCATGGCTGCTCCATACAAAGATAGGGAAGAAGTGGAAATCTGCAGATATCCTTTAGAGTGGGCCGGGATGACCTCAGAGCCTTGGAAGTGACAAGGCTAATGGTGCCATCTGTGAAACAGCTACAGTTTGCACTAGGGAAAAAAACTGGGGTTTGGAGCAAATATATCATTCCTCTAGGAAGAGACAGTAAAGTGCAGTTAAGTCACAGTGAACAAGGTGTTCTTACCATCAGCCAGGCTCAAGCCTGATGGGAGAAAACATTTTCCTCCCTCTCAACCTTATCTTTACCACATCAGTGCAGTGCCCAGCAGGGATGTCCCGATTTTGTCTCCTGCTGTTCATGCAGGAGAAACACTGGTGGAGCAACACAAACACTCCTGGCTACAGACATCGAGAGGAAATCTCTGTGCAAGAGGGGAATCTGCCAAAGGAATACACCTGTGTGTATCTCCTCCCTCCAGCACTGCTCTTCCAAAGGAGAAGCAGGAGCACCACTCAAGGCTCAGAAGGAAGAAGGCCTGTTCTGCCAGCAGCTTGGTTTAGTGCGGGAGAAGATTTCTGAGCTGTGAGGTGCACACAGGGTCTGTGATCTCCACCTCCACTAATTCTGAGCTTCACTCAAGCTTAATAAAAGAAATAAGGCAAAGAGTTACGACTACAACCATTATATAGATTGGAGAATAGGCATGTGGATAGGAGGCAGGACTCCTAAGACTTTCTGTCTCCCCACATAGCTGTGGGAAAAGGGATGAACATTTCCAAAATAACAGACTGTAACTTTTCTGGCAATTCTACATACTATTTCCAAATGTACTTTTTAGTAAAACAGTGTAGAGATAATTTAAACATCTGTGTTTCTGACAAATTATATCTTTCTGAGGAAGCATCAGCAAAAGCAATACAGATGTTAATGGTTACTTTTGGTAACGAGTTCTAAACAAAATTTTCATTTCACAAAAACTAAAATCAAGGCTGACAAATAAAGTGCTATTTAAAACATTTTTATTTAATCCGAAGTTGACTTAATTTTTAGAAATATTTTCAAATGCAACCTAAAAACTTAGTTTCACCTGACTAGGCACTTGTATGAAATTCACAGCTGCAACTAGAGGTCAACAAGACTCTTCTGTGTTTGGGACACAATGCACTGCTCCTGAGAAGCCTGAGGATTGAGTAAGGAAGCACCCTTCGTGATTGCAAGCCAGGCTTGCTCATTAGTATTTGAATAACTCCGAAATTCTTGCAGGTGTTTGGGGAAGAAGAGATTTCTATCTAATATTCCTTATATTCATCATCAAGGTACCTGCACAACTTCACCGTGAATGCATGAGTGCCTGCCACCAAGATTAAATAGTAAATCAGCTTCCCTTCTATTTTATACTACAGATTCTCTCAAGGCCGTGATGACCACAGCGAGGGATGAGCACACAGGAGATATACAGATATATATAGAGATGTATATATATAATGTGTGTGTATGTGTATATATATATAATATTGATATATTCTGTCCTGGAGTCTGCACTTGGTAATTTACTAAGTACAGCAAACACTACCAGAGTCCTCCAGTCCAGCTTGGAAAACCCTGCAAGGAGCAAAATCCCTTCACAGCCAGAGAGACACTCCAGTACAGCACAGCCCAGGGAAACATGACATTTTACTTCATGCTGTATAGCTTGAATGGGGAAAAAAGCAAGTAAAGAACTTAATGTGGGTTTTTTGACAAAATTCCAGAGAATTTATCTCAGCATTCTTGGCATCCTCTTTTAAAGGAAAAAAGCACATACCCTATTCAGGTCAGAGATATTTTAAAACAGTAAATACAAATACATCTGACATGGTGTTTAGGGACAGGATTTAATGGTAGATGATAGTTTCAGCTCAGCAGTTGGATACAGGATTTTAAGGGTCTTTTCCAGCCAAAATGATTCTAGATTCTATCTAAAGCAAAGCCTTTTGACCATTTGTTGCAATTAGGACCTTACATATCTTTGACTTGTACATTGAAGGAAAAAGCCTTTGGCATCCTTTGAGCCATGAGCATATCTGTGCTAGAGCCAGGACTCATCCACAGAAGGGAAGCCAAAGGAGTAAAGGTGCTGGTGGCAAAAAGGGGTTCCCAGTTCAGCAGAAGCAGTGAAATGATGCTTCTTTGGGGTACCAACACTGGTTCTAGATTTCATTTCTGTACAATTTCAGATTTGTCCTTTGGTTCTTCCCTTACAAGAAAATTGCTGGGAAGTCACGTACTACAGCCTGGGATTGGGTCTGACTCCATCTCTGAAATGTTGCAGAAATGGAAAGGAGAACCTACCTCATTTAGAAAAGCTAAGCTCCTAAATGCAGTCATGTGTCTGTTATCACTTAGCAGGTACTCACATTTTCTCTGGGAAGCACATACCTCTGTGTAGGCCTGTGTTACTTGCTCATAGAGGGTCTGGTGATGGTGGATGGCCAATTCCAGGTCTTGCATTTCTGAGGGGAGGCCTCCATCACTGCACATTTTGCACCAGGCATCCACACCTGAAAGGAACTGAAACAATTCCAGAAACAATAAGCAACAGTGACACAAAACAACCTCTGATCAACACTAGAAAACTTCGTAGAGTGCCACATGTTACTGCAGCAATGGCTGAGAAGAACATAGCAGTTATGAAGGAGTCCTTTCGGGCACTGTGGAAAGGCACACTCCTGTCACCTCCTCAGTATTTGAAGGACACCTAGATCCAAAGGAATGTTTTCTATTTCTTCTGGATTAAAAATAAATGCTTATTTAAGCATGTTCAGCAAACACCCATTCTAAAAGCCTTTGCACACCATCAGGGAGGCTACAACATTGCATTCCAAAAAGGGAGGCTGCAACATGTCTAGAAAAAAACCATCAGTGTGAAGCACAAAAGGACACGGTGACAGCTCCAGCTGCATTTGGCATTGACTCATCTCTCTGTCTTTCCTCAGTCATTTACCTGTCCTTAAAACTACTCACATGAGCAACAGAAAACTCCCATTAAAATCACTGCTGACATTCATTTCAGTGAAAGGCAGACAGTCTGCATCCAAGGAGCTCCCAACCCAGGTCCAGCTCAGTGGGATTGCTATTAGGATGCCAAGGCTTTAAGCCCCTGGGTCACACATGTGCTTCTGGCCCAGGTCAGCAGTGATCAGACACCATTACCATCTGATGCCTGCTAAGCAGCCAGCACAAAATGAGCTGCTGGTCTCAGTCCAGTTCCTGGTGGGCAGATGTCCATGAAAAGGGAGAAAAAAAAATTGCATTGCCATTGCAATTGATATGGTTTAGCACCTTGGTTGGAAGCCTTAGCAGCCAGCCAGAAACTGAGCACTTCGGGGAGCAAAGGGGTGGAAAAAAATATTTTTCCACTCTTAAAGGCCTCCAGAGTAGTGCTGATGCACTTTGGCAGAATAAACTGAGGAAGCTCTCCTGGGTGCTGCCTGTTCTGTAAAAGAAAGGAAGAATTTAGTCTCTAAGATTCCCACCCTGTTTTTCTTTTAAGCAGGGCTTATTTCAATGACACAGTTCACACGTTCATATTTTGTCCATATGAACTGCCTAATGCCACCTCATTACTTCTCATTAATGCTTTCTCTTCCTCCATCTTTCTGTTAAACCAGCCGGCCATACCTTGGGCTATTTATAAAAAAGAACAGCTAATTATATAACAGATGCAGTGCCCTGTAGGACGAATGTATAATGCCACAAAACCACCCCAGGATCACAGCTTTATCACCTCCTGAAGTGTTCACCTGTGGCTTGTTAGCAAAGCACTCACTCGCAGCGTGAAGGGCTGTGAGATTCAAAGCCAAGAATTCCAATTCTACTGTCTCTGGCATCAGCACCCTTTTCTATTGGTAGTGTAAAGCTATTCACCATGCTGCTGTATAATCAACACTACAAAGCGTTTGCATTGTAAACACAAAGATTTGGTGACAAAGATGAATTCCTAAGTGTTCATGTCTACAGCGTACAAATCTACCAGTGATGACCGTGCTTTCTAGAAAGCTAGAGGCAAGGATGGCAGGCTCTCCTGCACTGGTTTGACTTATGATCTGTTGAATCTGTTCAGATGAAATCCCCAAACACCCCTGCATAAAGCAGAAGTCATCATATTTTTTGCCAAAGTAACGGAATTCACATAATTTCCTACACGGTTTAAGAGATCAACCCCTTTCGGGGCTGTTCCATGAGCCTCTGGGTCGAAACAGTGAACAAAAGACCTTTACACCTTATAGATGAGTGCTCCTGCAGCTGGGGTCACACTGTGATGGCTCTTATCAAAACTGCTGAATTCTACCAATTTTAGTAAAAGCTCTTACAGTCGTGTTACTCATCTATTATCACATCTCCAGACTGTGATTTGCACAGTAGGTGGGAGAAGTCTCAAGAAGACCCAATGCAAGGAACCACATGTCCACCTTATTGTCTTGCATCTATCTTTTGTACATAGACAATGTCACAATTACTTTGTTAATTTTGCTTCTGACACTAGCAAGAGCAGTTGACACAATCTATTTTAAAAAGTTTTAAGAGATGCAGGCTGCCAGTGTTTGATATTCTGAAACAGTGCAGAGTGGTCTGTGCTGTGTGTGCAGAGTCACGCAGGAAGAGCAAACAGGGTTCTTTTGAGGATTGTTGCAAAGTGTTAGTTCAGGCCATAGGACTATTGATCTGGATATTTTGAAAAGAGCGGCTTTGTTAATTTTTATTATTTGTCACACACTGTAGCAGACAAAAAAATTATTTAAAAGTAACCCTTCATGCTAGAAGCAAATTCTTATCACAAAATCACCATTTGACTGAGTTGAAAAAACTTGCATTTAAAATTGTAAATTACTAACTGTTAGTTTGGAACAGGAGGCATTACTGTCTGTTAGAACTCAATACCATTTAAATGAAACACTTATATTCGTAATTAGTTTACTGACTAGAGTATCTCCTATTGAAAACATAAAAACTGCTTAAACATGATTTGAAATGACAGGCTACAATAATTGTCCATGTTTTTCAAGGCTTTAGGAGAGATTAGGAAGAATGTCTCCCAAAAAATAAAGAAGTCGCTATGGCACCTTTGTGTCTCTGATCCAATCCAAAAGTAACTTTAAAATGATGACCTACACTTACTCCTAATTCACAACCTGAGTTGAAAATTCTGTATGCAAATTCTAACAGGTAATAAAGGATTCTCAGACTTCTTACTAATTTTCCTCAGGGACTGCTCTGCTGTACCACGTGGTTGCTCCAAAATGCAGCTCAGACATTTTGTACTCTGCATTTCTCCATATTTTTTGCACAGTCCCTGATTACTGTTTGCCTCTGTGTGGAAGCTGCAGGATAACCAGGGTGGTTCTCCAGGATCCAGAAAATTTAAAACAAAATTCTTGTGTGCTTTCATGTTCCAGAATGGCTGTGGGGAAGAAAGCCATGAAGCCACTTTCCTCCGTGACTCTTAACACCTCTTGTTACCCTGAATTTCTCAATTTTTTCTATGAAGCTACTTGTGTATTTCCTGATGCTGTTTCTGCAGTTTCCCTATCTATCTTGGTCTTAGCCCTGTATCTTATAGATATTACTGGCTTTTCCTTTCCTCTCTCTCTCCTTTTCTTTTCTTTTTTTAATTTCCTTGCCTCCTAGAGGGGAGTTGAAGATGTGCTTGGAGAGATCCAGGCAGACCTGAGAGATGAGAGCAGTAATCTTCCTGACTGAGGAGTAAAGTAATTAAAACAAATGATCAGGGGTCACTTTTCTGAGAATCAGCCTAAATGCCTAGTGTATGCACTTAACACCTATTGCCCTAAACAATAATTCTGCTCGTGCACTTCTGAGGGTAGACTCTGACCCAGAATTAATTGGTTGAGATGTCCTGGCTAATTCAAAACACTAATTTCTTCATTCTGACAGGATCTGTAGAGCGAACATCTTATGAACACCTCAGCACACCTTCAGAGATTACATCCAAAATGGGGAGGACACCTGGTGTGGGTGCTTCCCCCATCTGGTGGTTGGTGAGCAGGAATCTCATCTGGAGTAAATCAGCACATTCTCTTGAAATCTCAGTGAGATAAGACATATCGTCCTACGTCCTTCTGACACTTTGAATAGCTTCAGACACACACAGAGAAGCAGATTCTCTTTTGCTCTAGAATATCTCCATGGAAGCATGAGAAAGTGAGGGGAAATTAAAAAAAAAAAAAGAAAGAGGAAGGAAGGAAAAAAACCCGAAGAATCAAGTGTTTTGTAACAGCTGGAATTATAGGACATTTGGGAAACACCTCCACTGAATCTGCTGAGCGGTACCTTGACCTGGATAAAGTGGTTATTTTGAGTTTAGTCTACTGGCTTTCGATCAAACACCTGTGCTGAAGGGTGCCTAGCTGGAGGCTAAGTAGTTGGCAAGGTTTGTCTTGCTTTCTTTCTTTTCTTCCTTTTTTTCCTTTTCTTTGCTGTTTTCTTGGTGATGGTTTAGCACGTACTAGTTGTGCTTCCAAATTTAAGAAAGACAAGTATGTGCACACACACTAAAAAAACAAAAAAGGAAAAGAAATAAATAAAACATCCAGGAATCCATTCAGCTGAGTCCCATTCATACATGCCACATGTATCTGCAATAAAAGCCAGGAAAGCACTGTGATTCTGAGGCACATGAAGACAGATGTGAGGTTCAATTCCCAGCAGGGTTGACTCAGCCTTTCATCCTTCCAAGCCACGCAAATTGTATTCTGTGCAGTTTTCTGTGTGGGGTCTTCAGGAAGAGACCTTGAAAAAACAAGTTTCTTTCTCTTAAGCTTGCATATTATAGATATTTCATAAATCTCCATCCCCAGCCAACAAATCGCTTGCAGGCTGGGGTGTGCCAGAGGCTGAAAGATTACGGTCCTAGTAGACTGGCTTCCTGTTGGCATCACAGAGACCTCCAATCAATAGGAAGGAATGAACAAAGAGACTGCAGCAGCTTATTGCACTGGAGAAGGAATGACAATCTGCACCAGGGATCGGTGTGAGGGAAGCTGGGATACACTGTGGGAGAAATGGCTGCATCTGCAACAAGATTACCCTTATTGAGAGAACAAAGGGAGTGAAAATAGATTCTATCTGCAACAGAGGAAATAGTGGTTTTATCTCTATCTTTGCTTCACAATAAAGCCCTATTTCATAGTAAGCCCTATTTATTGTAAAATAATGAAGTCCTGATTTGAATTAAAAAAACCCCTGGCTGATGCCAAACAATAAAGAGTCACATTTGGAATGAATGTTTGATAGACAACAGGCTTAGTTACAGACCAAATCTCAAACACCTCACTATTTATACTGCACAGAGCTTAAATGACCAAATTATTAGCTCAAGCCATTGGTTTATCCCACCAGAGTCACTAAGGCAGAGATGAAATTTTAGTCCTGGCTCATGGACACAGTGACACCCACATTTCTTTTCTGTTGCTGAGTTCACAGGATTCACGTCAGCATTCATCTTCCACTGAATTTTCTCTTACCGCGAGAAGCAACCGCTGTCACAATTAGTGAATTCTCCTGTCTGTTAGTAATGAGAGACTGGCTTCTGTCAGACAGCACAAACTTCAGTTTGTTGGGAAGAGGTGCCAGGCAGGTCAATATAGTTTTCTGGCTCATTGCCTTTCACGCTGCACAACACCTCAGCAGCTTCTCAGAGACATCAAACAAGACTGACACTTCAGAAAAATAGGGGATCACTCGTTAAAAAAAAGAAGTGGTAAAAACTACTCCAAACTTAAATCAAGCAAACAAGAACTATTTAATTCATGAATAAACTCTAACCTTTTCATTGTGATTATAGACTGCATATAAATTCTATTTTTGATTTTCCTTTATGAATATACAATGATATACCAATTACTAATATGCAGACTACACCTAATCACTACAGTGTCCACTGTAAGGAGATGAAAGTTCTTGTACTGGGCATCTTCTCAGATTATCAGTCCCATCAAAGGCAATGAGTGTGCTTGCATGAGTAAGTGCCCAGTAGGGTGAGTAATTGCTCTATGCTATTGCCTGTTGTCAATGGGAAACACGGAATAAAGAAAAATCCATGTAATTCCAGCCAGAAGCAAACAATGAGGAAAATCTTTACTCTTTAAGATAACCTTTTTTATACATATATTCTGGCTTAAGAGACACAGTTTCTAGCTTAGCTCTTACAATTCCTTCTTCAGATGCTTCAAGTACGGGTTATTTTATAAACATCAAGCACACCCACTTAGTAGCTTTGGTATTAACCACTTGGAAAAACAAGCACAAAACAACACTGGAGAGAGCCCCAAAGCAGTGTTTGTCACTGGAAAATGAATGTAATCAACATATAATCGATGTTGAACCATCATCATTAGGTGGACCTGGTTTAGATGCAAAAACAAGCACAAGGTTTATTCAGTGACATTTTAAATCTTTTCTAGCTATGAATTATGGAACCATTCTAGTAGTTGTTAAAGACACAAAATAAAGAGTTCAAGGATATGGAAAATTTTCTTTGATGTTCATAGCTGTCTCTGAAATCTCGACTTGGTGAAGTCTAACAAAGTCTGGGGCTATGGAGGGCACTGTGAGAGTAAGTGCTGGAATGAATTTCACAATTTTCATTAACAATAACGTTCCTTGGCTCCTAGAAACTGCCTGCTGGTCTGGGCCTATATCATGTGTGTGAACATTCCTCTGCACATAGTACATATACATATGAGTGCAGATACTGTTTCCCTGACCAGAATAAACCTGAATTTATCCACAGCACAAATGAAATATTAGATATAAACCAGCTTGCTACTGCACCAGTGCACGTCAGTTATGATCAGATTCTTTCTCATTACTAAGGTGAGAACATAACTTCTTACCCACCTGGGGACATGGGCTTTTTTTAGGGTGGAAATATTACTGTTTGTTTTTGAGATGCTGAGCCACCAGGAACAAAGCTCTCAGCCTCACTGCACTTAAACCAAAAGCCATCAAGTAATAATTGCAGCACCATCTTTATCGAGGTAGCACTGGACCATTTTGTCTCTCAAAAGCAACTCACCTGTTCAGCCTTCTGGTGAAAGACCGCGGACATGGCTAAGATGGTGCTGCGCTCATCCAGAGCAGCAGCAAAACTCTTCCACTCTTGATCCAGCTGGCTGGATATTTGTTTAATTTGCTGGGAAGCATAGTGGCCTGCCTCGGAGAGCCTTGATGCCACAGACATGATTCGATTGATGTTGACATAGGCATTCTGAAAATTAAAAAGCACACATAAATAAAGAGAAGGAAGAACTGTGATCACCCTCTGCCTTCATTACACGTTCCAAACACCATCAGCTGGAGTAATGCCAAGCAGTTCAGTGACAGCAATCAAGCACCTGCTTAAATATGCGTGAATAGCAGGCATTCTACCTGCCACTGTAAAGACACATCCCTCTGGATCCTTTCTGTACATCTGTGGCATTATCTAACACTGTTAATCTCTCCCTCTCTCCTTGAATTTATTTATGTAAAGCTAATTTGCCATACTTTAGCTATTTACTCACCTGTTAAGGTGTACTCATTGCTTCTATCTTATTCCTGCTATTTCTGTTGCATTAATTCATATTTCTGGATGCTATATCCACATATTCATAAGTAAAAGGTTTGCTTTATGCCTTTTGAGAACTATCTGATAATTCTTCATAGACATGTAGTGTCAACAAATGGAAAAGTCTTACAGAATTTAAAAGAGCTCATAAGGATATTCTATAGAAATATAAGTGTTTCCATAGAAATGTCTATTACATTATAGCCTTCAGTTAAAATGTTATCTTTTCTGCAGGCTATTTTAAGCTGTTCTCCAGTAGAGACATTATTCAACTCCATTCTGCATTTAGAAGGATTCAAAAGCCTCTAAAAGGGTAATATTTTCTTTTCTTTCATAAGAATTTTCCATTATTGTTTTTATTCAGTCTTGAAGAAGTAGAAGAACACTTTTTTTCTCAAACCAAACCGTGGACAGCGATGTAATTGCATTACAATACCCCCATTCTCCATAGGAATGTAATGCTGAAAATAAATAGCCATCATGACAGTGTCTTACAACAATGCACCATCAAAAGACAAATGACAGCTGTCCTGCAGATTTCTGGAAATTCATTTGATGTAAGCACTTCTCCTGTCTCTTTTCTCCTCACCAGGGGAAAGGAACATCTCAAAATTTGAGATGTTTTGCTAATGTTGACCTACTGCTGCTTTCTTGTCTCTCTAAACTATTTCCAAAGGGCTTTGGAAATCTCCGAGAGTAGAATTTGCAAGACCCTCATGCACAAGGACAGACACAGCCCTGATGATTTTAGCAGCATTACTCATGGGCAAATAATTAATCAGAGATGGAAGTGTTTGTTGGAGCAGGATCTCATCAGAGTGAGTGGGAGCAAAACTTGGAAAGGTATCTGCCAATCCAAACATGAAATGCAACAGAGCACTGCCAAGGTAGGCACTGGTCCAAACTAAGTTGTAAAGCAGGGCAAAGTATGTCTGCAAAGTGTGTGGGATAACTCTGAAGTACATTCATCACAACAGTAGGTGCTAAAGGGGAAAAAAATTGGGCCCCAGCCCTTTGAGCCACTCAATTCTGCCTGGTAGAAACATGACTGTGACAACTGTCACATAAATAACAGAGATCTAAAGCAATACCCAGCCTTCAGTCTTGTTTTTTTTTCCTTTTATCACAAAGCCTTTTCTTAAAAATTGGATTTGGCTCAAAATCATAAGATTAATTTAGAAGATTTTTTTTTTCAGTACAATTAGAAAAACCAATCAAAATTGTTCCGGAGCTTAAAGTATACTAAAAAAAGACACTATGATTTGAAATTTTGACCACGAGCCACAGTCAAACATTTCTTTGTGTCCCTCTAGGTTAGAAACTGGAAATTGGACTAAATATTTAAGCCTTTTTCCCAGAAATTCTTCATGAGTAAACCTCAGCCAAGATAAGTTTGCAATGTTTCAGGTCAATCCTTTTGGTGGAAAGTAGTGTAGCATCACTACAGTTGCTATAGCTCGTCTGAGTTGTACCACGGAACTTTGCTGTGTTCGAAGGAAAAGTTCCTGAAGAAGTTTTGATTTCACGTAGGAAATGGTTGTTTCTATCCTGATTTTGTTTATTTATTTTTTCCCATGGTGAATTAACTCGGCCACTGCGATGCGATGGGCACGGAGGCACCAGCTGTGAATTCCATGGTTCCCAATGGCTCCAGTGCATAGAGGTGTTACCCAGCAGCAGGGTAAGGGTAAGTTTAGTTGAACTGCAGCAGGTGTTCTGAGTCTGGTTTTCAAGTCAGAGAGATTCATATATTTTTATGTCTGTAATATTTTTATAGAGATGAGGATGAAATTTCTCTTTCCTACATGAGAATTTTTCATGGAAGGATACGAACCCACTAACTCCACAGCTCTTTCAGCAGGAAGCAGGGAGGAGCTTGGGAATCACGTGCTCACACCTCTGTTCTTTGTGCACCAAGTGGAAAAGGCTCAGAAAACAGAGACTCCTGAGCTTTTCCTGCTCATTTTTGAGCAACAAATGCACTCAAGTACAGTATCACGTGCGATGTGCTCTGCTGTACTGCTGCTGCAAATTGAAGTAAAATGCAGTATGGCTTCAAGGCAATCCATATTTTACTTTCAGGAAAAAAAACAACGTTTAACTGACCACATTTCACAAAATGCAAGACAGTTCTTTTCCACCTTGAAGAAGAACAACATCGTAAGCCAGTTTTATTTTCCCTTTCACCTTTATCTGCCAATGTGTAATGTTCTGAGTAAAATAGAAAATCTCTGCTGACAAAAATCATCTGTTGACATTTCACGAAGTTAAACCTTCCTTTCTCTCGGGTTTGTTCACTTTTATAAACTGAATTGAGATTTTTTTCTATGTCACTATTTCAGGGATCTTTCAATCTTAATATGAAATAAATTCAATAGAGCAACTAATGTCTGTGACTTTGATTTTCCTTTAGGCTAGGAAAATCCACCATAGCAGGTGCATGGAGAGTCTCACATTAAATTTAACCTAACCTCATCTTTCTTTCAACACTGTGAGGGGCTCCCAAAAAGGACTGCAAGGGATCACTCATTGATGGCTATATAAAACCACAATAGGTCAAACAACGAGGAAACGATGTATTAATGTCTAGAAACAAAAGCACTTGCGTTGACATTCTGTAGTCATGACACTGGGGTACATTGAAATTTTGGCTATTTTGGATATATCTTTGAGCATTGAAAAAACTTTATTTCACCTATGTGTGCAGACTTTTCAAAAGCACTCCTCATGTTAGAGTTAATTTTTTATTGGGTTTATTTCAACTTTGAAATTTTAGTCCAAAAAAAGGGGTTTTTCGCCTTCTAAAAATCACTGGGCTGGCGAACAAAACAAAAATTGCCCCACATGTGCATGGACATCATGATAGGTAAGAGTTTCTTTTACAGTTTAGGAAAGCCTTGAACAGGTTCCTTGCAAGTTCACATTCCCCTCTTTGTCCACCAACTCTCAGCCCATTTCTGTGGCCGAACCGAGGCGCTGATTCTGGTCCCCAGCGTGTTTAACTCAGCCGTTCCCTGCAGCGCACCAAGCACTGCCCAGCCCCAGCACGTGCTCAGATAAGAGCCCTCAGTGTCAGCAATGAGCACTGACAGCAGTGGAGTTGCAGCTGCAGAATGATCTCCCTCAGGAAAAATACAGTAATTCATCCCTGATCCTCTCGTGGGCATGCTGGGAGACCTCCCCTCTTAATTAAACCCTCCAAGCCTGGCTGGGACAACACTTTCTTACGATACACTTATAAAACAATGCCTGACACCCACAAAAGAAAAATGAGCAGCAGAAAGCATTAAATCTGCAAGGCTGTGCTCATCTCATTTCCTAGAGGACTAGGTGAGATACTGTGATGGCAAGCAGCAAAGATGGGCTGCAAGAGAAGGCAAAGAATCTTCTGCAGATTAATTGAAAGTGAAATTTGATTGCTGAAGGGTTTTTCTTTAAAATAAAATTAAATAAATAAGCAGTTTGCACTGTGCTACTGTGACTTTAGAAACCATATGTGAAATGAGCCTAACACATAAATCCAAAGGAGAATGTTTCAGTGACAAAAACCCCCTCATGAGATATCTTTAAGACCTTTAAGTTTCTATAACTAGACCAATTACACGTAGCCTTTGTAATATTGGAAGGCATTTTAGCTCAGCCTACATACAGAAAAATACCACTCATTTAAGACAGATGTTGGAAATTTTCAACAGACACTACTAGTCTTTACATGATAATTGCAATGTGTTTGAAATATATTGTGATTCAGGACAACATGGATCTCTGTGTGGTGTCAGACAGGTAACTCCCTGCCAGCAGGACAGGCAGCAATATCAGCACTGAACACTCCCATTTTTGTGTGCATTCCTCACAGAAAGCAGGAGCTCATAATTTAAGGAAGTTATCAGATCCAGGCACAAAAAAGTCCAGGCAAGGGAAATATAAATAACTTCAGTCAGTACAAATGGCATGTATACCAGGTATCCTAGCGCAGAGCTACGCCCAGCATGCTTTGTGCCATACTGGAATACTGAGGTTTTGTCTTCTAGTGAATTTATTAGATTATTGATATTGCCTGAAAAATGTCTGAGTTAAGTATCCATTTTTGTGAAAAGTATTATTGCTTCACTATAAACATTACACAGATGTGATAAGGAGTAACATAATTTATTTTGAAACTGAAGTGAAAACAAGCACTGCCTCGAATCACAGAAAAAAAATAATCTATGCTCCTTATTTGAAAGAAAAATACCACGCTACAGTTTATTACCTCAAATACATGATTTCCCCACATCCCACATTGATCATTTAAAAGGAAGAATTATTATTGTAACAGAGTAGCAAATTGTTTTTCCAAGAAGGAGCTTTGGTCACAGCATGCCTACAGAGATGTATAGGAAGATCATGCAACAAAAGGCATGACCCAGCAAACCTTAGGAGTGTGCATTTTCTAAAGGAAATGAAGACCGTATTTTAATTATTATTAGTTATGCCAGGCTTAAAGGACACTAGGCACAGTGTAAAGAAAAAAACCCAGAGAACAAACACAATCAAAACCAAACACCTCAGAGATCCAAGATCTGATCCAACCTCCAGTGAAGTTTACAGGCTTTTTCCCTGCTAAACATACAGCCATCTTTAGCTACTTTGTCCTCCTCCAGATCTTCACTCAATACTGATTTTAATGTATTAACAAAACAAAACAAAATCCAATACCATAAACAAGCCCAAGCCTCACAACGAAAAAAAGTGCTTCAAAATTTCATTATTTTATTACTCAGACTTCTGACAGCTGAACTATTCTCAAGCCAACAGCTGTTGATAATATTGCATGTAAAAAGATCCAGCTAAATTATAAACCAAATTTCTAGCAAAATCACAATTAAAAAGCAAATTCCCATTAAAAAAAGTTTATAGTGTGATCTAGTTCACTCTCAAGGTTCAGAAACAAAAATTTTTATATATATATTGTATATATATTAAAAAATCCCAACCAACAAACAAAACACTTAAGCACCATCTAACTGGGTTTGAGAAGTCATTCTTCTAGAACCAATCTCCATGTCCTGAGCCCGAAGCATGGTAGCTAAATATCTGAGTTTTGTAATTAGTATGAGAGAGAGCTCGTAGGCTCATCAGATATAAATCTAATACTTGTTTTGTCTTCTTAAAGCTCTCCAGAATCTTAAGTTTTCAGACTTGTGTGGGTCACAGTACTCTACCTGGCACAGCAAACAAATCTGAAGGTAATAATCTCCCCTTTCTCTGGCAAAGACGCTGGAAAGAATTCCTGTCATTTTCTTTTTGCAGCCAAGGGTATTACATGAAGAGATTGAGAAATACTGCATTACAAACACTAGTGAGTACCTATCTGCAACTACGTAACAGTAAATTCACAAGAGCTACAGTTTCCTCTCTAACATGTTCTGCACTACTTAATCCTAATCCTTAACTTCACAAATGTTTATCAGTGGGTAATTTAATGCAAGAATATTTTTGAGTGGCAAAAGCAATTTATGTGTATTAATATTCTAGGAGCAGAGCCTTTGGCAACAGACATCAAGGCAAAAGCCATTTCTTCCTTTGAAAGTGTTCAAGAGCTGCAACAGTGCCCTAAACCTCCTACTCTTACTGCAATATAAACATTACCAAGTAATATGTAGTGGTCATTTTCCAGCAGTCTCCAACAGAAATCAAATGGCAGCATGAAAAACTGAAATAAGATATTGCCATAAAAAAAAGAGAGGAAAAGGTCACTTCAGTTTCAATCTCCTCTGGTTCTTCCTGCATGCTTTACCACCTATGGAGGGACTTGTATGCAGCCCAACACTCTAATGCAGCAAACTGATGTCTCCTGCATGCCAACCCCCTCATGTTCACAATACTGACTTCTGGGGAAACCAGGACTCACTCCAGATTTTTCTGGTAAAGAATTTTCTCCGTCTAAAAAAACAGTACCTCACTGCTGAGTGCAGCACTATGCTCACATAAGATCAGCAGCTCCAGGAGTTCAAGCAGCCATATCTTAATGGTATTACTCTTTCCCCACTACTTTCCAAATGTCCTTCCAACTTGATATACCCCCACATCTGCTATTTCAAAAATAGGATGCCCAGCGCTCTGCAGGACAATAGCCCTGTTTAATTCCACAAGCCAACCTCTTCAGGCTGCAAAACCCACCTCATTTTCCAGCCCGTGTAACCCTGGCATTGAAATACCCTCTGAAAAGGCTGCTGTGCAGATGCATAATCGAAACAGAAGCCTTTCAGCAACACGAAAAGTCTAGAGAAACCTTTTTGATTGTGAGGAATTCTAGAGTCTTTTTAAACCTGAGTTTGCCACACTGCCAATAATGATACTCCAACTCATTATCTAATCTCTGACAACTGAAATCTGCTGAAGAATTTTTCTAAAATGCTCCTACTACAAGAGCACATCACAAGAATTTTTTCAAACGAAAATTTAAGTTGAATAAACTGTTTCTGTGTTCTGTATGAATTGATGTTGATCCATAACCAAAGTGAAGACACCACCCCATTATCAGAGGGGATTCCGGTTCTAAAATTCAACTACAGCTAAAAGAAAAGTACCACATGAAAAATGATGCACAGTTCTATCAGTTATATTCCTATAGGGAGTGTTTGGCATATTTGTGACATTTTGGGGTTCCCTCCCTCAAGAATTTTGCTAACATCTCACTTCCTCACATTCCTCATTCTCAAAGGTTCACTTGGGGAGTGATGGAAGAAAAATAGAAGAAAACAATTTTTCTTCCATTAGGTGGCCCATCCCTGCCACTCGTTAATTTTCTGTTAATAGCAGTGATCTTTCCAAGCCTAACTCCCAGTTATTTTAAGAAAAATACCACACAACATTATTTAAGATTACTGTATTTTGTGGTATTATTACCACAAAAAAGTATGAAGGGACATCCTCCAGCTTGACTCTTCTAATGGTATTTTCTGAAGAATTATGACCAAATTTGCATCTTTAATAAGTCAAATGAATTTTAATGCACTAACCTCCAGGACACATTTACTTGTTGGGACTCTGAGAGTAGCAGTATTATATGGAGGCAGTGTTATCCTGGATTTTGCTAGATGGCACTGTGATGGTAAGTTTAACAATCAGGTGCCTAGAGCCTGGTTTTCAGTGCTCTGTCCAGATATAATCAAAATAAACACATTAACAGGCATTATAAACATTTCTCATCTCTCACTGTTATGCAATGCCCTGGTGAGGCACAGCACTTTAAGTGGGGAATAGCTAGCTAGGTGGAAATGGCCTGTGGAATTCAGGTCAGAGAAGTTAATTACCTGACCTGGGATGTGGCCAGAATTCCAGGGTTAATGTCTGTAACCTCATGAAAGCAGTGTGAGGTCTTTAACTTCCTCGGGTAGCAAGGATCTCTTTTTCCGTTTCAGACAGCTGCTCTCCAGTACCTTGCCCTCGGGCAGCAGAGCAGGTGTGGCTCTCCAGTGACTTACACCATCAACTTCAAACACCTCTGAGGTGTCAGCCCCCGTGCAGCTGCAGCCTGACCCTGCACCACAGGAGGAAGTTCACCTGCAGGAGTGGTTTACTCAGGGCAAGCTTTGTAAAGCTGGCAGACAGTGTTCAGAGAGGGCTCATCTCTGCACTGTGCAGTTACAGCAGGGGGTATACACGCATTTTTCTATCCCACTGCAATAATCAAAACATCAATACATCCTGTCCTCATCTCTGTGCTGAAAGCAGGGCAGTTTCCAGAACAAATACCTCATGTCTGGAAAGAATAAGAAAATGAGCAAAGCACTTATAAAGGTATAATGATGATTTTTCTTTTTTAAAAAATAAAGGTTAAATGATTTGCATTCAAAAGTTCTGACTGATTAACAACTGAAAAAGGTAAAATCCCACCGTGGCCACAACTGATAGCTTGATTAGTGTCCGTTTTCAAGGTTTTGAAAAGTACCTTAGGGTGTGGAGGGAGAAGCATAAATTATTAAGGTGCCACCTACAGCTCTCATTTATTCCCAGTCAAAGAAATGTCAAAAACTAAAAAAATATTGTATTTGCTCTCCAAAATGTAGACAAACTTCACAGTACTGTGCTGTTCTTAAGTCAAGGAAGTAACCATAGATCAGTGTCTGGGTGGACAGAGCAACACTCTGCTGCTGCCATGGCCAGCCTGACCTTCCTCACACCTCCTCTCCCAGGTCCCTGGTGCCCTGTGCACTGGAGGTGGCCTCCTGTGCTGGCTCTCTCCTCACTCCTGTGCTGGTCACAGCGTGCCTCAACTCACCATGGAATTCATGGCAAAGTGGTTGTGCTGTGTCTGCAGGTCCAGGGCGTGTTGGTAGCTCACACCGATCTCCGTGTGACTCTGCAGAAACAACTCTTTGTTGTGGCTGATCCAGTCGAACATCTAGAAGGGTTCACACAAGAGAGAGGGGAAAAAAAATAGAGTTAGACAAGGAGGGAAACAGCAAGAGACAGTGCAAAATATAAAAATCCTCTTCTGAGATAAATGTGTGTGCAACAGACAAAATCACCTCACCTACGATCCTCATTAAAATTAACTGTTGCTGAGCAATGGAAGCATTGAATTTATTGCGAAATTTCACTACCAGCAGAATGATAGGTCAGGAAAAATAATTCATGAAACATGTTACTCAGAAAGCTTGATCCCACAGTCTTTTCCTATAAGTAATGGGAATTTCATATATAGAAAGATAGCAGCAGAGGGAACTGTAATCAGGGATTGCTTCACTGACCAAAGATGTAGCAGTCCATATAGTACTTTTAATCCACAAATGGACCAAAAATTCTGTAAATATTATGATACGATTTTCTCAAACCCCTTTCTTTTTTATCTATATATAAAGTTTCCAAATACTACATTAAAATAGCCGGTTGACTTTCTACACTGTTATTTCATAGGTCTTTCCACTTTCTTCCACTTATTATTTTTGAGAATGAAGAGAAAAAAAGAAAAAAAAATTATTAATATCTATAGAGAGCACACATTTCAACTTCTTCCGTTTCCAAATGTATTCCCAAGCAAAACTGATTGTTCAGTACTTCAGACACAGATAGAAATATATTGAATAAAGCTGATGAAACTCATTCCTTATTCAGAAGCACGTCAGTGTGACATTTCAATCTGCAGCACATTCATTCATTATAAGCTGTCACAAGTCAGCTAAGAGATAGCGCATTTATGTTTTAGCTCGTTCTGTGTCGTGTTAGAGACTAAATGCATTCAAAGTGAGAATCTTTCATTCTTTACTACTGACTACAGCTCTGCAGGCAATTGCAACCTCAGATCTTTTCTGCAAACTTTTTCTTTGCAGGATCCCTTTAAAACCATGTTCCCTTATCTCCATCCCAGTAAGCTGGGCAACTGTCCATTATAAAGACTCCTTCGTAACAACAACAACAACAATAATAATAAAAGTAATAATAATAATAATAACAGTAACAACAACAGCAAAACACCCGCCCCAACTCATTAATTCATTATAAGAAAAGAAAAACTAATTCCAGAGGCAGCAGAGGTCAGCTCAGTACAGTCCTTGGCGTCAGAGAAAGTGTTTTAAGGTAAAAAGGTAGTGATGCAGCTTCTAAGTAACCACCTTAGGGTCAAAAGATCAGTCCAGATATTTGTTATAATATTCACATGGCCTCCAGTAAAAAGCTGGTTTGTTCTTCAGCACCGCATAACGATTTTTGACCTGTGACAGCTGAAGAACACTCAGAGCTCACTGCTCAGGCACTGTATGTTGCTGTAGTTGCTCAGGGTCAGCTCTCCATTCCCTATGGAGATGGTGCTCCTCAGAGGAGAGAAAAGGCCCTGCATGGGTCACCTAAAATTCCTGCAGGAAAAACAACATTTCATGCTGAGCACTCAATACAGCATGGGAATGCTCTGCTGTATGGAGGGGATTTGCAAAAATAACATTGAATATCCCTTTCAACAAAAGGCAAATAAACATTCCAAGTGTCACTGCACACTACACTGACCCGATCCCAAAAATCTGTCACATACGCCTGACTTCTTAATCTTTTATTTATGAAAATACACTTGCAACTACAGAGTCTACACCAGCCTTGTATTTTGTGTTGATAAATAGTCCTAAAAGCCAAATTTGGTTCAAGTTACAAAGATGCAAGTCCAAAGTAATATCAATGACACAGCTACTTTCTCATTTCTACCATTGGAGCTGACCAGGCCTATCACTATTTTTCAGGAAATGTAAGTAACAAAATTTTTGCAAGGATGAGGTCAGAGTTTTTAAACATTACTGCCAATTAAACAGAATGAAACAACCTACTACACCCGAAGAGACATCCAAAGCTTTCTCTTTGGATTCCTTGTTCTCACTTTATGGAAATTTAATAAGCAACATTAGCAAAACATAATTTGCCATACCTGTGGGCTTAAAGGAAAAAAAAAAAAGAGAGAAGAGGAGAAACACAAAGGTAATAAAGAAAGGAAAATTCCATAACAGCAAAGTTCATGTCCCAACAACAAGATTTTATGTCTCTGCGGAAAGACCAACAGAGATTTCTTGTAAGCAGATATATGTTTGATGAGAACATTTTTTTTAATGTTTTAAACAATCCGAAGACAGTCAGGGAGAAGAAAATTGGCAGCAATCCACTAAAAATAAACAGTAAATTTAATATTTTATGCTCAGCAAAGCTGAATCGGGATCTTTTTAAGACAAGTAATTTAAACAAGTAATCTATTGTTCTGCGAATAGGGAGCATTTCCTTCATCTAATCTAGACACATATTGCTGGATGAGAATCTAGCTTAAGTTAAACCATGCTTCTCCCTTTTAATGTAAAATAATAAACTATCAAAAAAAAAAAGGAAGTTTAAGAGATTATTAGCCTTTTTATGTCTTTTTAAATCAACTGAAATACACAACAACAGTTTAAAGGATGTCCTTCAAGTATTTTGAGCAATACTGAGCAATAGACCTCAATGATAAGATATGCACCACCTTGCAAAACAGTATGTTTTTTAAGCTTCTATCCATAGATAATAGCACATTTTGAAAGAGACTTTCAGTTTAGACTTCCAGTCTTTCTATGACACTACTTTGGTTCCAGCAGGCCTATTTTCCAGTAGGAAATCATCCCCTATCAGTACGATCTGGAGTCTCATCCTGACTCTCTCACATCTCACACAAAAGCCCAGAGAATGAAGAGTTTTGAGTTTCATGTGGTTTGGTGCCAGGAGAAAATCAAGCAAGATGTGTAGGGACCAGTGGAGAGCAAAAAAGGTGCAGATTCACTATGGGCTAAAGTAGGGTTAATGATGCCTTTGCTCTGTAAAAACTTCTGTTGCTCTTGAGTCCTAATGAATAATAAGCAGTATTATTATCTTGTTTTCACCCCAGGGCTTTGAAAACTGCAGACACATCGACCTTAAGCAATGACTGGCGTGTCTGAGATACCCAAACAAGTTCCAGATGAACTGGTGCCTCTGCACGGCACAGTCCTGTGGAGGGTAGAAATACCAACCTACCCCTCCAAACAGCATAGCCTGGCACAGGACTGCTTGGATTTGTCCACACTGTTTTTGACTCCAGGGCTGGTTCCTTCAGCAACTTCTCAAGGATTTCTGCTTAATGCTTACTTAACTGTAGACATTTTCCCAAGTACCCAGGAGAGAGTACTGGAATTTCTTGATTGCACAGGTCTGGCATAGTGGAATACTTTTTATTTTCATCCTCCTAATCAAGGATGCATGTAAATCATGAGTATTACACAGTACCACAGGTCACAAGATTTCCTTAACAATGATGGAATTTAAATAAAGAAATACCTAAAAATGAGGCCCTTATTTGCTTTTGAGATATAATGGATTGTGTTTTCTAGCTTTTTTCTTTGACCAAAAACTCTAAAATGGTCTTAAACAATTTTCTCATAACAATATGACTCGAAGTTGAGACTCTGAAATACCAGATGACAGGTGAGTTGTGATGGTACTGTGAGAGTTTGCAATGCGTGTCCAGGAGATTTCCATATGAAGGTCTGTCAACATTGTCTGGCCTGACCCATATTACCAGCAATATTTCCCGAAAGCTTTCAAGTGAAACTTCTTTTTCCACATGAGAAACTCAGATGCTTCCTGTGTTCCTGAAGCAAGTATGCTGCCTCGTTTGTTTAATTAAAATGCACCATTACGGATGTGAACATGGCAATGACCCAACAACTGTGATTTCTCTCAACCCCGCGAGGACTGCCCCAGTTTCAAGGGGCTAACATGGGCTCCTGGAAAAATGTTCAAGATCCTTTGACAAGTCAGTTTTCCTGTCAAAGGAATGAGTTTTTAATGCAATAAATATCAAAGCGTGGAGAATGTGCCCCATGAGATCAGTTTAAGCCAGAGAGAGTGTCTCAGCAAACAGATTCTCCATGTCACTCCAACACTGCTATACGGCACTGTATCAATTGATCTCATCCCATCCATGAAAAAGACTGTCTTAACAAACCTAGTGTAGTGATTATCATAAAATTAATGGATCTTTAATTATTCCTGTGACTTGCTTTTTAGTTGGAGTCATGCTGACTGCCAGTGAAATAATTCTGCTCTCAAGCCTTCTACTCAGTCCTGCAGCCATGAATTCACACTAAACAGCAGCAGAATAACTAAGATTGGACATTACATCACCAAAAACACATGAACCAACTGTCCTCAATGTCTCCCAGACTGGCACTTCTCCACATTGCTGTAGATAATCTGGAGACCAGTTAACTACTTAGGAGTTTTCCAGTGACTGAAAAGCAGGGGGAGGGGTGAAGCACACTTAAAAAAGAAGATAAACTTTCAATGTGATTATCTCTTGTAGCCCTGTTTCTAGCAATACATAAAAGAAATTGAATGCATATGCTGAAGAATGTTAAATGCTACATTTAATTAAGGAAATTAGTCTTTTATAAGAGAGTCAGAACTAAGAATGATCCAAAGGGTCTCTTCCCCATGACTTGTAAAGCATCTAGCCTCACTGTCCCTAGTGACCATATATGAATCAGTAATCATTATAGATGTGGTCTTGAGGCAACCTCACTTGAGATTAGGGTATCAGATCACATCTCCAGCATCAGTCCTGCTGGCAACAATGAGTCCTTAACCTCATGTTTTGTCATCATAGTTGATGAGTTACTAGAAAATCCAGGTTAAGTGTTAGACCAAACAGCAGGTCTCAAGCTGGTCATGAATGAGTCCTACAGAGGAAGAACGTGACTCCATATTTCCCTGGATTTGTAACATCTGGCAGGCCAATGAGTACAGGGTGAGAACAGCTGTTTGAGAACAGACAAGAAACACACGGATATGGAACAGCATGTATGCAGGCTGTGCACAGTCCAGCTCTACATCAGCTAAAATGAGATTTATAGCATCATTTCAGATAAAAACCTCTGCTCTCTGGCTTTTGTCAGTGCTTGGTGAGGAGCATTAGCACTGGATTCTGAACACAGTGGTGCAGAGCACCACAGGATGATGTGCCCAGCACATGGCTGGCAGCACACCCTGCGCCAAGCGGCATTGATGGGAGGATTACAGCCCTCATGGCCTTGGCAGCCAGTGAACTGAATATATTTATTAATGAAATTGTTTATACATGCTGGTAACAATAAATCACAAATCTATCGAATGCTATACGAAGGCTGGAATTAATTATGAACTGGCTTGTAGCAAATCATCTTCCCTCTAGGTTCTGAGACTTAAAAATCAAACTCATACGGTTAATTAAAGGCAGAATGATAACCACTATAGTGACACCATCCTGAGGAACAATATAGGATACATATGAGGAAAACGATTCCAAAGGGACATTCAGGTCAAGTCCAATCACTGCTTTGGCAGCTAACCACAGGATAAAATTTCCTTTCATAAGGAGATGAAGCTCCACCTGAAAACTAGTGAAGTGCTACAGCTCAGCTCCTCCTATGAGAAGCAGTCCCAAAAACTTTCTGCTCCTGTTACTGAGCTCTTCATATACTCTCTGATCTACACAAGGCTCATGTCCAGTTTATACACATTTTCTCTCAGGTCAGCATTTCCCTATAAGTTAAAAAAGTGTTTAACCACGTGTTCAACCTTTTCCAGGGTGGACCAGGTGGGTTCATTGTCTCTCCTGCTGTTTATTTTAATAGAGCCCAGCTCTTTTAAAGCTTCTTAAGACACACAGCTTTTCTCTGCACTTCTTTTAGTTCATGGATATCTTTCAATCCCAGCTAAGATCCTAATAGGACTTGTGAAATGTTGATTCTTTTTTTTTTTTAAATACTCCAGCTGACATCATTTAGGATAACTTGTGCAGTGCTTCTGGCATCAGCTCTAGAAAAGGAGATACAGAAATGGGAGAGCAACAGCTGCTGGATCAGTGTCACTACCTTCTGCTTTGCCTCACTATCTTTTCTCTGGGTAGTTCCCTGCATAAATACTGACAAAGACCAGTAGTGTTTATGTGATTTGCTCTGACAAGCACAACTTGGGTGATGTTCTGAATACGAGCAAGTTCAAGAGCATTTAGGGAAAATATGAGGCAGGGTTTTGAAATCCAGGTAGTCATAAATGCATTCTCCCACAATGCCTCCCTGTGCTGCTAAAACACAGACAAAAAATGTTAATCTAAAAGAATGTCTTGCCTGTAGTTGAGGAGAGGGTAGATCACCAATTATATGCCAGATGAAATCCCAAGTAGATTAGTGCTTTCCGATCTCTTCCAATCTGTGGACCCCATAAATTTTTCAAGGCAAGCACTGTAGCCACTTAAGGTCTTCAAACAATAAATCTGTTCTATCAAATACCTTTACCAGCTACTAAGGAACTTAATATCCATGATTCACGGGTTGGGAAATGCTGGACGTAAGCATACACTGCTTATTAAAGAGAGGTCCATTTAAGAGTCTATGTGCATTCTGTATTTTAAAAAACGTCCAGACAGCATTAAAACTGAATAATCTACAACAGAAAGTGGAAAGTTCCACTCTGAGAGCATCTATGGCTAAGCAAGTTCATTTTTATATGTTTCCACAATATAAACAAAATAATAACACACGCAGAACAGTAAGTGCCAGAGTCCCTCTCTTGAGGTTTACAAAGTTTCCAGCTACAAGATCTATTCCTATCTCATTATGGGAGTTAAGTATTCACAACAACTCAATTAAACAAAAATCAAGGCATATTTCTCACATCTTTTGTAATTGAATTTAGCCAGTATTCGAACAAAAAAGAATACTGTGCAACAGATTTGTGGTACACACACGGTCTACACTGACATGCAAGGGCATGATCCAGGAAAGATTTGCATGTGAGCTAACTTTATAAGAGACAATCAAGAAACTCCCCCAATGTCTCCAGACTAGAATCAAAACTACAATTTAATTGGAACCAGCCATATGTCTAGGTCACCTAAACATCTGGGAAAGGCCAGCGGAAGCACAACACCTCCGTGAAGGAGTACATGAGAAATGCCAACAGTCTAAAGAAACAGAACTTCTACCTGGAACACAGAAAAATCCCTCCAGTCAAGCCTCTGAGCAAAATTCAGCAGAACAGAGGGCTGATGCTCGCTGCCTAGGCTAGCTGTTCTCTATGGGTTAAGGAGCCAGAAACTAAGACCCAACAGGTAGAATAGGGGCCTCATCAACAGAGGCCTCATAACAGAGCCTGTCCCACAGCCCCTGAGGTTTAAACCTGACAGCAGCTACATTTAAACAAGAGAACATGGCACAAGTTCTGGTGACAAGTCCAAGCTTAAGCTGTGAAGTCAGCTAGCAGGTCAGGATCAGGCCCACTGAGGGTAACCAGGCACAGATAATCAGGCTCAGCCCTGTGACCACAGCATAGGTCCGCAGCAACGAGGGATGTTCCAGGTCATGCCACAAAATGAGTTGATGGATCAGTGTCTGGCTCAGCAGGGCCTGTGGCCAGGCTGAGCAGGGCTGTGGCAAAGCTGGCAGTGAGGTTGGTCATTAATGTCCACCAGTGCCCACAGGGCCCTGACAGTGGGCTGGGAACCTGCACGGTCACCAGGAAAATGGCTATTCCCGGGCAGGAGGGTACCGGCCCCAGTATAAATTTTGGACTTAAAGAAAACTTTGATAGCACATTTAACTTTTTTTTCATGAATCAACAAATTTTATGAAAACCGTTTCAACAGCAACAAAAAAAATTCCAATCTGCTGTAATTCGTGTTGCCACTTTATAAATACAACCTTAATTAAACCAAAGCACTTGTAGCTTTAAAATAGAACTCTACATACATCGAAATGCTTTGCTAAGCCAGGGCATAAATACAACACTGTGTTTGTTTTTGTGTTTGTCTCGTGTTTACAGATGGTGACGGACAAGCCAATACTTCTGCCAGATCTTTCCCTTTCACATGTGTTCGGCGCGGTCCATGGCCAGGATAAATTGGTGTCGTTCCAATGAGGCCAATTCACACCAGCTGAAGATTCATACCCACAGCTGTATTTGTGTAAACCTCAGTGCTGCGTGAACACAGTTTTTCCATTATGAATATCTGTGTATATGATTCACAGAGTACAGTAAGTAAGGCTACAGCACATTAAATTATTCCAGACAATGGGCCCAACTGTCAGCCCACTAGAAAATTAGCGAGATGTGTGACGTGACAAATAGCTTTGTATTTATAGCAGAGCACCATTTCCAACATACTCACCCTGAATGTTCCTACTAAATGCCAGAGTAAGAGATCTGTGTATTCTTTCCTGACACATATCAAGCCACAGCCATGCACAAAGTAAGGCATGTGATTCCTACAATGTTGAATAGAGAAGTAAGAATTTTGTTGTTGAAGGTGGGAGAAAATTACAGATCCTGAATACAAAGCTATGACTAATGACAACTGGGCGTATTTTATACATCTGCATTGTTTGCTTGCTTTTTGAAATATTGCACCTTTCCACCACACTTAGTAACATCAAACACTCAGGCATTCTTGGAAAGGATTTTCTGCTCCTTTAAATGGAAATGGCCTTTTCTGGGCACGGATCATCTACAGAGAACTGCTTGCTGTCTAAGTGGAAATTAATTCATTGGTTGGATAGAAAATGTAATACTCAAAGACATAAACAGGCAACAGCCACGTGAATGGAAAACACAGTGTAAATTATGAAAATCCAACCCCCCCCACCAGATGAGGGATCTTCCTCTCAGTTTTCAGAAGAAATTTTCATTCAGTTGAAAATGCTGTAGGAGTTTGGTGACTTTGTTGTAGACCCTGGTTCTATTCCTGGCTGAATGTACAGCTGCCACTAAGAACAGAACAGCCAGACAGATGTTTACTGGTTTATACCAGAATCGTGGCGTTTTCCCTACCAACCCCACGTGTGTCTGAGGCCCAGAGATGCAGCTGTGGTGTAACCATAGCTTTAAACTCCTGACATGTCATGTTGCTCCATGTCTGGTGCTGGAATCTCTGATGAAAAGCCAAGGATATCAGCTTTCCACTGGACTTTGGGGTGCACAGCCTTCCTTACCCCATCCCATAAATCAATCAGTTCAGTGTTTCCCCTCGCTCTGGCAAACCTGTGGAGCTGGGAGGGCAGATAGTGTCTGCAGCTGGTGAGGTGGCACAGGTGGCTCTGCAGGTGGCACTGGGTCTCACTGCCCCCTTGGCAGTGCCCCTGGATCTCACAAGGTGCCTTCAGGGGGTCCTGAGCTACCACCAGCCACTTCCTACCAGCTCTGGCACTGAGGGAGGCCCCATCAGGGAGAACCACCACAGGCCAGAGCCTGTCTGTGGTGCCAGAACATCCATCAGCCAGCAAACACCTGGATACAAGCTCTTAGGGAAAGAAAATGGGGGTTGCTGAGGGCTGGAGACACACTGTGGGGTCACACCTGGGGAATGAGTGGCCCATGTCAGGGCAGAAACTCTAAGGAACAACAGTAGAAAAAAATTAAAAATCAGAGAACAGCTGTAACAGCAGCAGAAACAAACTTACATGAACATTATCCCTGACATGCCCCGTTGCCCACCAAAAAACGTTTTGATGGACTGGGTGTAAACCAAGACAAAAATGAGGGAAATTAAAGCCAGTGAAAAGTAGGTGTTTATGGCAGTGTGTCCTGCTTTTTCCTTTCAACACCCACATCAAGATCAGAAGTTTGTGTTCATAAGCTTTAAACCAAGCAAAATTCCTCAACTCAAGACTGTTTTGTCTGTGACACTTCTTCAGCACCTGTGCAGGACATGAGGCATCCAGGACTCTGGTGCCAAATAATACAGAGGAGTCTAGCAAGACGTGAGAGTTCAAGAAAATATTTCTGAATTAATTTCTATAATGTGCATGATTTGTAAGAAGGAAAGTCAGAGCGACCTGGTTTAAAATGACACCGATACTTCTGGAAACTATCCACACACCATGCTCCTGGTTTTTCCTCTCAACCCTCACCAGCTCTGGAAAAAGCAATCTCTCAGCTGTACACCCACCTTTATCTGTTCCCTATAAATAGATATGAAGGGTAATTTAAGACACACTTTTAAGACCCCAAGCTCTGCCAAGTGTGGGCCATTGAAAGCATTTCAGCCAGGCCAGGAAGACATTAATTTAGAAATAATCACATGGCTACATCTGAAAGATGCTGCACAATAAGTCTGTGAACCTCATGTACAGCTTAATTACATTATTTCCGGACAGCTAGTCTTTTATCACCTAACTTTTTTGAGGATCAAAGTAATAAATAAAAAAATGCAGCTTTCTTCTTTTTTTCTAGATGTGTGAGCTTTGTTGCCCTTTAGAGCATTTGGGCCTTCTCATCTTCATTAGCTAAAGCAGAACTTTGTGGTTAAAACATGCTATAATCATCCTTAAAAATGAGTTTTAAGTCTGTATTCGGGTGCCAAAACTCTTTTTTGCGCCATGCTGATCAGGGGAGCATTCCTGTGCCTCCCAGGGGCGCCAAGTTCGAGATGCTGAAACAGCCTCAAAATGCTCCCTATCAAAATTGGCAAGTGAAAGAAAGAGGAAATTTCTGCAAATGCAAAAATATTCCACCAGAACATACTGCCTTCAATTATTTTTGGACCCATTCTAATGCTCATGGAGGAAGCAAGAGGAATAGTAACTGCGTATCCAGTGTCGGCAGCAGGAAGCTACAAATAGCAGAGCACACCATGTTCCAGTTCCAGCAGCAGCGGCGCGGAGCCGCTTCCTTGCACTCAGGGGTGGACGGGCAGCGAGGCGGCTGCTGCCAGAGCCTGCAAACAGAGCAGGAACTACGCCACGGCCGGGCAGTGCTGTGCCCTCTCACACTGAGAGGATACGGCTGTGCTGGATGCTCCAGCGTAAATGGGACAGAGAGCGGCCCCGGATGCTGTAACTGGGCTACAGGGCACGCTCAGCATGAAGGAAACGCGCAGCTCTCCCTCGTCCCGAGCTGCAGCAGCGCAGTGAGGCGTTGTTGGTGTTTTTACATTCCCAGCGAAAAGATCAGGTTCAATTCCAAGTGCTGTGGAGGCAACATATTTAGCTACCAGTAAAAGAAAAAAAACCACCGGATCTGGCAGCACAGGGCAGAATGAATTAATAAAGAAAGAAGGAAAGCACTGAGATATTTATTTTACACATCAGATCGGGACTCCCACTGAAGGACAGGCTTCCTGTGCGACAGGAGGAAAGGCAGTTAACCCCTGCGGTTTTTAATTCCCAATTTTTAGCTTTGAACTTTGCATCCTTTGCACTTCATTTTGCTACTCCAAAGCCAATCCAGCTCAACAGAAATCAGTGTCTGGCAGATGATTGCCCTTCCTGATGGACAGATGTCCACATCTGAAAAATTAGTACAAATGCCTTCAGAAGATTCTTGTGATCGTTGCTTCTGGAGTCTGAACCTGGATCATGGAAGTGTTAAGGGAGGAAGTTTGTACCCTCAGGCTGTTGAACCAGCAGCAGACTTGTTGCCGGAGAAACAGAAATGTCAATGGGAGGCTACAAAAGGGTCCTGCCCCCTTTGCCACAGAGAAAGAAGTGATGGTTACAGCAATGGAAGGTGACATTCACCACTAGAATAACAGCCACAAGGAAGAGAATTTCTGATATATATATTTACCCCAATCCCTGAGTTGCTCTGCTCAGCAGGCAAGGCAATCCCACACCTCCTCAAACCAGATGGCAAAATGGGGTTTGTAGCTGCTATCAGCTGTAGGAGCAGCACAAAGCAGTTGGTGTGTACTTGTGAATTTGTCCTGTGGTTATTATCTTTGTCTCCAAGCTTTCTACTGATGGATGGAAAGGCAGAAAAGCAAACGTTCATAATACTGGCACACAAGGGAAGACCCCCTGTGCTCTTGACTGATAAATAAGAAAGTAGCAGGATACGAGCTTGACACGGTGAAAAAGCTGCAAGCTCCTTTGGAACATCACTAATAATGAAGACTTTCTTCTTTTACAGTCCAATTAGCAGAAATGAGCTTTGTTTGTGCTTTGAGGAAAGTTAAAAACGTCTATAATGATCTCCTGATCTTGCAAAAATCTGGTTGTTTTTTTTTTCCTACAGGTGCCAAGAACAGGATCTTATTAAGCGTGACCAGCAGTGGTCAAAGTAATGAACACTTCCCACAGAGCCCACCACGATTACTTCCCGCTCTGACAACTCTTCACTTTACACTGGGGGCAACAAATTGTGGATGGCATTAGCAACCTGTCAGAAGGCAACTTCCGATCAAAGCGAGCAGATGTCAGCTCACTGCATCTGTAACTCAGAGCTGCAGCCTGCAAGGGCTGCAAGTGCCAGCACACAGGTTCCCGAACCCAGAGATGCAGGCTGTGCAGGATTCATCCTCCTCTTAAAGATGAAGGGGTTTGCAAGTAATTTATTGTTATAGATGCTGAAGAAGATTTGCCCCCACAGTTCCCTAATGATTCTTCTGTGTCCATGATGAGGTGAGGGAAAGGGCAGATTTGACACAGTTTAGCTGCCACTCTCAGAGCCTTCCAAAATGGAAGGTGCTGATCCCACTATGCAATCTCTTTAGCACATGACATCTACGCTCACAGCATCACAAGGAACTGTCAACACGCGCTCTGTGCACAACCACCCCTTGTTATAATGTTTCTTCTGCTTCTAGGCAAACGTTGTTCTTTTATTTGGTTTATTTTAAAAAAATAAATAAATTCTGAGACCAGGTAAACCCAGTAATTTGGGAAATCCACGAGCCTGTTATGCCACCAGTGAGCTTCCAAAAAAAAAATCAGTAAAGATGCACTCAAAACATCATACTGTTTATTCAGCTGCATCAGAACACCTCATAATGGCTTACCCATGACAGCGAGTACTGATGTGCTTCAAGACAAAGCAGAAGCAGTACTCAGCAGCAAAAATTCAATTATTTTAAAATGCTACAGAAACATGATAAAGAATACATTTGAATGAACACTGAAAATTAATTAAAACCTGCTACAATTGAGTTATTGCTACATGCTTTTAATTCTCACCTGTTTATTAGAGCCTCCTTTGTTCTCGGAAGTGTGAAGTAATTAAATAAAAATTATTAGAGCTGGCATAGGTTCATCTGGGGAAATACACAGATTTTTAAGAATAGACGTACAGTTTCCCCCTTTGATACGAACTTCCCGTGTCGATCCTTTGGCTGTCCTTAATTGATGCTATCAGAAGAGTTACTGCTTAAAACAGCTTAAGTGAAGTAGAATATTCCCAGTATATGCCAAAGCAACACAAATCCTGTGTGGATATACATATGTATTCCATAGGAGTGTTGTCATACCCTTACATTTCCAAGGGTCATTTTCAACTGAAAATCTGCATTTCTTTGTTGGAAACAACCAATATCCCAGTCAGATTCAGGACCTCACTGTGCTAGATGTCAAACAAACACTCACTCAACTATTTATTGTTTATGCACCCAACTCAATCTCAATTCAAACCTCCTTTCGTGATCACGTATATAATCACATTTTCAACATTTTATAATCTGGTACCATAAGATGGTGTCTGCCAATTCAACAATTTAGAGACCTATCTGCACTTATTTTTTGTTTTCTGCTCAGTATTAGAAATTCTGTGTCAGAGCGAACAGTTCATGCTGAACATGGGACCTGCCCTCTGTTTTAGTTTCAGAGTGGGTTTAAGTACAAAGCACGGGATGAGATGATGACCTTCTATTCACATGGCAGCTTATTTAGGCTGGTAGCTGACTTTCCTCCCCAACACTGGCATCCCAAGCCTGATTTTATGAACAGTTGTCTAGTGAGAATCTCTATAGCAAAAAAAGGCACCATATGCTAAGGGAAACTTCAGATTATAAAATAAAGCATTTTTCATCGGCAGCATGGGAGAGAAGATGCCAGATTTGGAAACAAGGTTTCAGGAGAGAACAGACACTATGTGCTCTGTTCAAGAGTCCATTGCATGAAAAAAGACAAAGATGTTAAGGCAACTTAAAATACTTGGATAAAGTCAAAGACTCTTGAGCAATGTCTATTCCAGGTCCATAAATGTAGGGACCTGTATATTTATTCTATACAATAAAAATAAGAACCAATTGTGTCAGGAATTGGGTTCAAAGCTCGTTATTCTTATATCAGGACTATTGCAAGCCCTGGCAGGCTGCCCATAATGTTGCAAGTGTGAACTAACATAAGTGGAATCCTGGGATGGGGACACCAGCATGGACAGATGGAGACATGGCCACATTGCCATAAGTGGGCAGCCACGGCTGACCCTGCCATCAGCAGGGCTGGAGCCAGAGCCAGTAGCTGGAATCAGGGAATGCCACACTGCTCCAGCTCACTCAGTGCTGTCACCGGGAGCTCGGATAGAGACCTCGAATCCTTCACTGATTTCAATAGCAGCTGAGACTCTTTCTGCTTTACAAGACCAGGCCTCTGTCCTTCTAGCAGACAAATCAGGGAGACTTCGAGCACCAAAATGCAGCTAAATCAGGAATACAGCTAAAACTAGCCTGAAACCGAGTTGTTCCACCTGAAGATAGAAGCAGTTACTTTGGGCTGAGAGTGGTAGGTACCACCACCAACTTGGTCCTCTGAGAAATCTTTTCTGGAATTATGGGTAAGAGATTTTGTTTATGCTCAGCAGTAAACTCTTGGCCACTCTTCTTATAAAGAAGAAATGCATGTTCACAAACACAGACAGCAGTTCAGTGCCTTTGCCAGTCAGTATCTGTACCCCACGGCCCTCTCCTTTCTCTGCACAGACATTGGAAATAGGCTAAGGATGACAGAAACATGCTTAAATGAGTCTCACTTACACCCTCAGTCAAATGTCTCTGCAGAAGACACTAAGCTTATTGACTCCTTTTATTGCAGGAGTCTTATGGAGCTTACCTCAGGTCTAACAACACACCCCGTGTTCAAAATTTCCAGGAAAGCTCCGTATTGAGATTCTCGCTCACTGTGCTGTTGTGATATTCGTGGTGTAAGTACTTAGATGGAAAATCCAGGGCATGCTGAGTTCTGCACATTGATGCAGTGTTCACGTAACTTAAATGCAATCTAAATCCTATACAAAAATCCATGTCTAATCCATGATTATTATGCCTGTATGATTATTACTGTTAAATACCATTCATTCAGTAACAAATCCTTTCTTAGTCGAACAGCACATGGGGCATATGTACTTCAGATATGCTCTCATTATTAATCTTGACTGTGGTTCTGTCCCCTCTTAGTGTGCTTCCTGCCTCCTCCCCAGTCCTAATTAACCACCTCCCCAGCACTCCTTCATTTTGTACTCATTTCACATACGACAGGTTCCTCTATCAGCTTCTCAGAACTCTCTTCACTAGCTTCCCATTCTCACTCCCTGGGACACATCCCTCTCACAGTAACTTCTAAGCCAATAAATCACACGAAATCTTGGAAGTGATTGTATATATGGCACATAGCACAGATCAAAGAAACCAAGTGCTTCCAACAGTGAAATCAGAGAGGGGAAATGGTCCTTCACTAAGTGGATTTTATCTCAGTCAGAGCAGCATGTCCCAGGTGCTGTGCCTCGTGGAATTATGCAAGTCCTTAAGGGTTAATATGACATGCTGCAAACAGGAAAACGCTATAAATTTGCTTTACATATCACTTCAAGGGTCTTCTGACACTGCTAAAAGAAGAAAACTTAGAGGTGATGTGGAATAAAAAAGGAAGCAAAGTTGTTTTTTAATCTTTCTTATACTGCTTTTCCAGAAAGGCAGCTAAGACCCCTTTCTAGGAAATGCCTCCCTTGACTAAAGGAGCAGCTACATTTGCCCTACTTAATGGATTGTAGTAAAATAAACTGTCTCCTATTAGCAAGAAGGATCACAGCATCAGTTTTGTAATGCATTTTATTACAAAACATACAGCATCAGAATTCTTAAATGCAGTACTAGGGGAAGTAATGTACGAAACAGTTAAAGTGGGCGTCATACAAACACAAATGTACTGATAGTTTCCTTTCTCTAGAACATCAATATATCAATGTTTCTTCTTTAAAGCCATCTTTTCCCACCTAAACCACAACATAAATTTCCACATGTTGCATTTGACTATCCATCAAAGCCATCTTGCATGTCTTCAGACACAGAGTAGCTTGCAGAACATTCCTTCCTTCTGAGGAAGATGAACCTTTGGCAAGTGTAATACTCCAAAACCAGCATAAGCATGGTTCAAGTACTTGGGTTACATACTCTTGGATACTCTTCTCCCCCACTGACTTTGCTGTCAAGCTAGAGCTTCTCTGTATTTTTCTAGACTAACTCTGCCTGGTGTTAAGTGACATTCTAAACCAGGAACTCCCAAATTTCATCTAGCGCTTCTGAATGGGTATATTGTTAGTTAATGGGTATAACTTGCTTCTGCTGAAAATCAACAGAAGTCTGCCCAATACTTTCATTAGAAATGGGAATCAGACACTGGACAGGAGTCTAGTACAGCTGATATACATGTGATCGTCTTCCTTGAGAAACCAAATGCCACATTATCTATTTCACTCTGTGGGAGCTGAGTTTAATAGCACCCACTCAGTAGAATAACACATCGGTTCCCTTACTTAAGGAGACCTGACTGAGGAAGGGGCCAGAAGTGGGTGTGAGAAGGGAGGAAGGCAGTGTCTGCTCCTCAGTGCCATGGTCTCACTGGCCACACTTGCACCAGGAGCAGGACGCAGGAGAACTGCTGCAACTGTTACTGCACCCTATTCCTCTTAAACATTTTGCTTATGCCCCCCTCCAAACTTGTCTCCTATCCATGAACTTTTCATTGTTTATCACATTCCAACCACTCTCGCACTCACTGGAATCCTTCTGTTGTTCCAGCCTGTTGTTCCAGGCTGGTCACATCACCTGGGAAATGGGAGCTGCAGCTGCTGTGGAGTAGGAGCTGCCAGTTATCGGTGTTTTCCACTCTCTCTCCCTGCAGACACTCACCGAGCAGCAGTACCACAGCAGCCCCAGCAGCCAGCACGGCTTCCCATCACCTGCTCCACAGGGAAGATCACTGGCAGAGCTGTGTTTTTCAAAGGGAAGCCTGGGTTTACATGGGGCTGATGGTTTTGACTGTAAGCCTGCTACTTCACTGCTCCTTGAAGACTAGATGTGGCCTGTGGTTTGCCACTAGACTTTCTACAAAGCTGGCCTGATCCAAATAAAATGTTTCTCCCACCGCAAGCTTCCAATGAAATTCACTCATGGCATTTTTTAACTCCATCTTTTGGAGTTTGCCTTTGTGTAGTGGACTGCGTAGGAAGGCAGGATACAGAAGGGGAGGTGAGGACAGAGAGAACACGCCAAGCCCCCTCTGCCTCCCGTTGGGGCTGACCCCCAGGGTGCAGAGCAGCTCCTCGCTCTGCTGTGAGGAGCTCACAGTGCAGACCCTCAGCTCGGTCCAGCTGGTGACTGTACTGTTAATACTTAACATAGACAACGCTGATTACATCATGATAGATGTTTTTCATTCACATACATGTTGGGGGAGCAAAATTGGTGTGGAACCAACACAGAATGATGTGGAAATTCCTACAAAAGTCAAATTGGGTGCCAGTTACAAATGATTTCCAGAAAAGCTGGAAAGTACAGAGTGTAAGCATAATTTTTTGTCTTTTTTTGGTATTTATTCAAGTGCAAAACATGTCGACTCTTGCCTGAATTCTTCTCCCTGTCCAGACTTCCACCAACCAATTATCATTTCTCAGATAGTTCTAATACTTGGATCTACGTTGATTGTGGGTTTTTTGTTCCAAACAATATTCAGTTTAGACTGGGATACATTTTTTAATGTTACTGGTGACTAAAAATACTTTCCCTGTTACCCAGTAAAACACAGTGAAGCCTCAGTTCTAGTTTCAAAATTATATATATGTGCATACGTATTTCTCCATTAGATGGTGAGGAATAAATTTGTTGAACAGTGAGGGTCAGGGCTTCACCAGCAGCTGAAATGTGTTATTTATCAGCAGATCATTACAGTCAGCATTGCACAGCATGTGAACTTCCTCACACCCCTCTGCCAAAGCTCCCCACATGGCTGACCTGCCTGCTGACTTGAGCTTCAAGGAGCTTCCAGTCTCCATCTGGAGATTCAATCTCACTGCACTGCTTGTGCCTAGGTGATAGCCTCACTTTTTCTTTCCCTTGGCCTCAGTACAAGAAAATAAAACCCTAAAGACCTGACTTGGGGACGAAGTTTCTCCACAGAGAGCCCTGCTCTCTCCCACTGATTTGAGTGGGAGAAGCCCAGGCTGTGACTGCCACCCCCTCTGTTTATTTTGGCAATAATATGAGTTGCTCAGCACACAACTATACAGACTTCTGTACGTTGTAATGTCTGTAATTTAAACATTTTTGTGTCCAGGCTGTGACTGCCATTTCTAAATGTTCCAGTAGAGGGAATCTCTAGGAGAGGAAAAAGTGAATTGATTTGCTATGAACATCTGGGTTATTGTAATATCAAAGTGTTCCAAAAATTAACCTTCTTTAAAATACGGAGTGTTTTAGTCCTTGTGTCCCTTTTTTTTTTCTATTCCAATTTTAAGAACTTTTCAGGCAATGAGGACACCTGAAATCTTTGAAATCAGAGATGTCTAGAAAATGAAAGTCCTTGTCCATTTTCTCCTTATTAGAACAGGTTTCCTGAAATATCATCCAACGAACATACAGAGGTATTTTAAAAAACCCTAAAACCTTCTTTATATTCCGAATTTTATGATGGAGTTTGAGCTTTCACAGGCTATTAGAGTTGTCATTCGACTAGAACTAAACAACATATCCAGGTTATTTGAAAAGAGCTGTGTCTCTCTCCAGGAGATGAAGAGTATCCTGGCTCTGCTACCATACCTAAGCAGAGTGCAACTGAACAAATGGAGGTACCTGGAAACTCTAAAATTCAAACACAGACACATTGGTGGCTATTTCTCTAGTGGCGACTGTGCTCAGCCTGGATTTAGCTCTGAACTCTTTATGAAACAAGTACTTTCCAGTCTGAGGTGGTCAGACTACTTCAAAGAGATCTGAAAAAGGCAGCTACAGAGGAAAAGCACATCAATGTTTTACATCAGTCTACACATGCGAAATGTGACGTTAAAGGGTCTGCAACCCTTCCGGGAAGAATTTTAGGGACTCACAAACGGAGAAGATTAAAAACACAGACTTGGGAATACAAAACTAGAAAATATTTTATATTCTTTGGGAAAACAGAAGTCAAGAAAAGGCAAGCAGAGCCAAAGCAGAGAGAAGCTGACTGTGTGTTTAGTCAATGTGAGGCAGATAAAGAAGAGAAGTTGAGAAGAGCAGAATCCTGGTTTTGTCAAACCGGAATTGCTCAAGACAGCCAGTGCTACAAAGGCAGAAATCACATTCTCACTCCTTCCTTTGCTTCAGAAGTTTCATCTACTTGTTGACTTGCCTGGACCTTTCACATAACAACCTCAGAATAGCATGTGCAAAGAGCTTTGCTGTCACATTGCCTAGACTTGTATCACATCATCCTTTCATGCCTGTGCACGAGGTAGAAGGGAAACTCCCTGGAGACTTCCTCCAATGCCACAGAACAGTGCTTGGCAAAAAGGACTTCTCAAACACTGACTTGAGGTGAGAGCTTTTCAGCTTATAACATTAATTATAATAACTTCTTAAATAAAAATAATTTACTAATAATATTATCAAATAATAATCATAAATTAAAAAATAAAATGAATAAGCAGGGGTCATTTCAATAATCACAAAGAAACTGAAGTGAAGCACTGACTGAAGTACAGCCACCACTGGGAAGGACAAAAGTGAGTGGCCTCCTTATAGCATATGACACACAAGGAACAGGGAAAACGCTGCTATCGTACCATTTGGAATTGAAACTCTGCTCTTATGCATCCTTCAGTGATGCTGCAGTGACTCTTATTTTAGAGGGACTCATCCGAATTCAAAGCTTTCCCAACAGAAGGATTGATTATACAACGATGGAGCTTTTTCAGTCCTCGCAAGTCTTAGAGATATTTAGTACGTGCACTGAAAACCAATGTCAAGTGTCTTGTTCTGCACTACTCAGGATTAAGTTTGTTTCAGCAATGTGCTTCTCCACGGTGTTTTAAAATAACACTAACTAGTAGCTGATTAAAAAAAACCATCCTCATGAGATCCCCCTGCAGATGAGGCCTGCTTTTCTTCTGCAGCTCCTCCTGGGTCTGTCCAGGCAGACACATTAATGAAACGACTGGATAATACATTAAGTAGAGAAGATTCAGAGATTGGTGCTTTTGATGGATGTACAGACTAGATAAACACAAGTCTGAGAGCTCAGTACCTTCCACTGAGAATACCCTACCTCTGTGGCCTGGAATTTTAAATGTGCAACAAAGGCTTCTCACAAAATCACCTAACAAGGTGGCAAGCACTTCTGCATTAAGAAAGCCAAGGCTTTAGCACTACACAATTTTCTAAAGTAAATTCTCTGAAACCCATACTTGAAATTTCCCATAGACTCCAGTAAGTGCAAACAATAATCATAGTGAATTAAACCCCAAAATCATTCTTTCGGTGCCGTGACAAGTAAATAAATATGTTCATATGCTTAGTAAAAGAAGTTTGAAAAAAACCCCAGATTCTTGTGCTAATGTCTACCAAATATACTCATTGTGAGACAGAAAAGCAGATTAATTTTCACCAAAAGTGACAGAGACTAGTTACTCTTGGATATTATTATGCCTGCTACATCCAACAGTTACCTTGGTGAATTTGGTTTACGAGTCACATGAAGTGTATCTGCTGGCAACGTGAGATTTACACCTGTGATGAACACCTCATGTTGCCACTTACAGAAAAAAAGGTCACCCTTGCAACAGAGTCTTGTTTAAAGTACGAAAAAAGGAACAGATTATTCCCTACCTTCTCAGCATCTTGCTCAAAAAGCCGGAGTTGAAAGCACTGGTCCAGTTTCAACTTGCGGACATGCCACATCTGATGCAAGTGTTGCCGGGTAGAATGCAGCTTGTCTAAAAGGCTGGTGATCTTTGGCACAAGACTTTGAAAATCTGCACTTCCAGGAATGCAGTTCCTACCAGAAAAACCATCACTGGATCTTATGCATTGTAATAACCTCTGGCCCTCACGATCCAGTTCTTCCACAGGAGCTTTAATCACTTTTTTCTTAAGCTGCGTATGCTCATCAATCAGCCTTCTTGAGCCCTCAACATCAACTGGAAACTCCTTCCTAGCCAACATTTCCTGGAGATCCTCCAGCCTTGATAATAAATGGATGGCACTGTTGAAAAACTCTTCCAAGGAGACACGCAGCTCTATCCATTCATCATGGTTGTAATCCAAGGACCCTTCGAACTCGTCCGTCAGTTGAGAAGGATCTACAAGCTTTGCCAGGCCTTCCACAGACACCATACTTGTCTAAGGAAGGGAAAAGGACAGCATTCAAATCAGGGACCATCCAATCAGAATTAACAGCACAACCCATAAACAGCATGAAGCGAGTATTTTCCTCATCAACACATAATTGAAGGAACATTGTAAAAGATGTCAAGGCCTGTGTTTAATTTTGATGTATTAATTGGACAGAAACCTTTGCTACTAATAGCATTTATTTATTTATTCATTAAATGACATGATATTTACTGGAATAATGCCTATCTTTTTCAGCTGGCCTGACTATCAAAAACATGCAGTGAAAATGCTTCTGGCACAGCTTTCATCAGCCCAGTTGGCCACTGAAGACTTCTTACTGCAGCCTTTGGATACCTGGACATGGCTGTTCACTAAAGAGGTACAGGTATCACAGGGACTCTGCTACTTGTGTTACACCCCAGCTAGTGGCCATGCAGAAGCAAAAGCTGCAGGTGTATGAACTGAAGCAGGTATTCCAAACTGCCTTAACAGAGAATATATTGGATTTCTTCTTCCAAATTATTCCAGTTGGCTTTTTGCCACTCTTTCATATTAGCAATTCCTAATGTAATTAAGCCAAAATCAATGTAAAAGTGAAATGTCATTGAAGTATTAACAACTAGAATTTGTTGCCAATAGAACGTACTGCTCATGAATCATACACAATCAATGAGAAATGGTTTTAATTCAGTCAGACTCAGTAACTGGTGATAGAGAAAAGCACTGGGTGTCTGGGAAGCAGATCACAGTTTAAGGACACAGCAACTGATAGCTTTTCCCATTTGTTTTAGACAAGCTACTTCTTTCTGAAATTAGGAGCATAGGGTTTCACATGCAACTAGAGATTTTCTGTGCTGTCATGTTAACACCCAAGCTGGCAGCCCTTAAAGGCTTGTATCTTCATCAGTGACTGCACATCTATCCCCTAAAGATCAAGCCTCTAAAGAATGTCAGAGCTTGTGCTCTTCGGAAATGGAGGCACACAATAATCACAGCACTCTCATAAAAGTAATCTACAAAGAAAAACACCTGAAGTCCTGACCATTATCCTGAATTATGTCCAAAACAGTAGGCTAGCCACTGGTGAAAGGTTAATAATAGCCTTTTTCTTCCAATTTTTATCCATCCAAAAATATCAGGCATTCTGCAATGTATTAAAATTGAGATTGTATTGAATTTAAGCTCAGGAGAAAGATTATTTTAAAACGTTCTTGCAATATTCCTTGCTTTGAGGAAAAGGGAGGACAGTGGGAAGAGCAAACAAACAGTGGGAAGGTAAGTATGTCACTTCAGCGGGTTTTCAAATTTTTAAACCTCTAGACCTGAACACTGAGACCTTGAAGATAATTCAATTTAGAGTTTAACTGCCTGTCAGGGAAATACTTCTCTTCATGGCTAACACTTGGGCATCCCCCTGCAGTCTGTCAAGCTAATGGAAACATTGCTCTAATCACAGACAGAATTTGACATGAGATAGTAGCAGGGCTTTCAATTTCTTGAATTCAGCAGAAATTTTCTTTATTCAGGTTTGATTTTTTAAGTCGTTCTTGAAATTCTAATGAAAACAATTTTAATGAGGTAGGTAGCTGCTTACTGTTTCCTAGGCATTACTCATTCTCCTTTTTGAAATCAATTTAAAAAGTGCTGTCCACTATTTAGACTCTTCCTCCAGGAGAAAGAAAATAATCTCGAAGGCACCTCTGAATTAATGCTAAATAAGCTGCCTGGTCCATTCCTCAAAGTGACAGGAAACTTTGGAATCCACATACATCAACCAAACACTTTTCTTTCTCTTTCTGGGTGAAGATCTGTGTACATGCTTCACTCTGGACTGTGACACAGAAACACTACGCGAGCATCTCATCCCACAAAATTCAGTTCATCAGCCTCCACTGAGGGTCCTAGAGGGCCCTGGCACACACACAATGCTTCCATGAAGCTAAAAAAATCTGGCCTTAAAACTGACACTGGGTACTGCCGAGTTTGTGGATGGGGTAGTTCAGCAAAGACTTCCACTGCCTTCCACTGCAGTGTGTTCCTGCCAAGGCCCTCGTGTTTGATCCGAGCTGTGGGAAATTGCCATGACGGATCAGTGTAGAGAGGGTACCTGTGAGCTGCCCCACATAAATCAAATAAATGTGGGCCTTGTTTAATATTCACAGTTCATACGAGACAGCACGAGCTGCCCAAGAGCCTGAGCTTATTGATAAGCAGCATCATCCCAAAGAATCCTTTAAATAGAAGTTCCTTGATTGCGGAGTGTATACTGCAGGGTGGACCACACCTTAGGAAATCTTTGTTTGAATCATGGAATTGCAGGACCCAAACCATTCTATGATTCTGAGTGTCGGCAGGTGGTTCAATAGACAGTAAAAGCACTGACTCTCCTCCTCTAGTCCAAAAATTTGTGAACCATTGGACACCCATGCGAACAGTCCTGCAGACAGACTAAGGCTCAAAGGCACTCACAACACACACAAAATGAAAATACCCTTAAGGCATTCCAGCATGTACAGCAAACAAGTCCTGAGCTTTTTAAACAATAGGGACTCAGAGCTGTAACTGTGAAGAATAACTTAATCACAGTTTACTCCTTGCTATCATCACAACTCCACATAATAAAAATATACGTCAAGCCTCTAGAAACTATTTATTAATTTTAAAAACAAAGCAACGTCCTAAAAATACACGCTTGAACTCTGTTACTTTACCTCTAGGCTTTGAAACTTCGGGAAGACATTTACTAAAGCACTGGAGAATTGAATTTCAGTGTTGGATATACACTCATATTCTGCGTTTCCTTGGGCTACTATGCGACTGCCCCTCAGTGCCCTCACATATTTTAAACAGAAGCTCCCATGCCCAAAACCTATCCTATTGCTAATCTCTGCACAGACTCCCTCCTGCTCCGTGTTCTGCTGCAGCCATACAACTTCCTTCTCCTCCCCAGTGTTCCGATCCCTCTCATTCCCCACAGGCAGCAGTGCCAGTGTCACTGCGCTGTGATGGCAGCCGCCCTGCCAGGAGTGGTGATGTCAGTGAGCGTGAGGAACCCCTGTGGGTAACAGACCCATACTGGGGGCAGCCTTGCTTTCAAAGGCACATATGGGATAGCAAGTCAAAGTTATTTTGATGGCTGAGTCCTCAAAGGTACCAAGGAGTATAAAGACTTATTTCATCAAAGCAAAATTTACGGATTGACTGGATTTTGTGAAACAGATGAAAATTTACAAGCACTTAAAATGTGATAATAACGTAAAATTGTGTTAATGAGTAACACCAACCTAATTCCCCATAGCAATCCAAGGGTGCGTGCAAGAACAGGTTGAAAATAAGGACACATTTATATCACACTGACTTCAACAAAACTTAAACAGATACTTAAGTACAGTCTTCCATTGCAGCAAACATTAAGAGCTACAGCCAAATTCTCTTCTGGGTTCCAGAGATGCAAAATCTCTGTGTCTCTCTGAAATTAATGGATTGGTAAGACAGCCAACAATATAAATGTTTTTTCGTGAATTTTTAAAAAACAATGCATGACTAAGTCGTGGTGGGCCACGATTGATGTGTGAGCACTTCATGCACCTGAGTTTTGATTCTTTTTGGCAAGAAGCTGAAATTCACAGAAAACTAAAGTGCTCTAGAGAACACAGCTGGTTTGTCTTCATTAACAACAAACTTAGTAAAATTCCCTTAATTATGCAGTTGTTACATACTGGTTACTTCACAAAGGACATGCCAGAGGCCCGATATCATTCACATGAGTTGTTAATGCTGAACTGTAAATCTCAATTTAATGAACGAGGTGACAATTTAGCAAATGTCTTTTATAAAATAAAAGCCACTAGTGGAAGTTTGGTAGAAGTCAACTAACAAACCCATATATTTGCATCTAGAAAACTATCTTCAGCATTTTGACTGATTTGGCATTTGATGTGTTTTGTTGTGGTTTTTTTTTTTTTTTCCTATGAGAAACAAAGGAAAGACTTAATGCAACACCACCAAAAATAAATACCACCCAAAAAAAGCCCTCAGCAAAATGAACTCTGTGAACCTCTGGGATGAAACATGTAACTCATTCCACCAGTGTGCTCAGCAAACAACCCAATGCCAGGGCATCAGCCCAATCCTGCCACCTGCCCTCACATGTACATTTTGCTTTCAATCACAGGGGTTTTTTATACCTGAAGAAAAGTTCTTATCAGAGATAGTGCTTTACCATACATTTCTATGCGGCTCTCACCTCAAAGATGAACTTGGAACTGCCGAAGTTTGTTTTCTGCTTCTGCCAGAAATTATCAGGTTTTATAATCAGGGCAACATGAATCTCAGCAGGAAAGGCTTCTTGAAGGGTTTTTAGGAGAGGCTTGATCAAATCCCATTTGGATCCCCGCATATCGATAATAACAGTGAATCCTCGTTTGCAAACATCTTCGCTGCAGGAATAAAAGCATATCATAATTAATATTGTGGGCAGCCACACTGAGACTTGACTTTCATTGCTGGTGTTTGGTGCTTCAGAGCAAAGCAAGGAATGATTAACATAAAAGATGAAAGATAGTACAGTATAAAGGCTATAAGAAAGGTCATATTAAATTGACTATAATGTAATTTACATGAAATTCAAGTGCCTAGATTAAGTGTAATTCAAATATTCACTTAAAATGTACAGGCTTTCACACAATTGAAAACAGAATCACATACATCTGCACAGAAGCTCTTTATGTGTACATACAATGGATTCTGCTTTCAACATATTGAACCCAGCCAAAGTCAACAAGCACGGTCGTGTGCCTTAGCATTACTGGCCACTCGTAAATTTGGGTGCCTTCATTTTTAGAGGCCCCTTCAGAAAGTTTCACTTCCAGAAAAGTGTCATTTCCAGAAAAGTGCCGGGCATTTACTCCCTAACAGGAAGGCCCTTGTGACTCAGCATGTGCACTGTTATCACTGGGGCCCTTTTCCCTCGCAATTGATCTTCCAAATGCTGCAGGACCTTTTTCAGTCCACAGTCAGACTTTTCTCCCAGCCTCCTGCTGCCAGTCTCCTTTCTGCTCCTCCCTTCTCAGAAGTCCAAGGCAGTTATCTGGCTTGGTCACTGGCAATGCATGGGGCCCAACAACACCACAGCATTCCCTTGCAAACACATCTCTTTTTTTTCCTCGCAAGAAGAGAGAAGAAAGGATAAAAGGACATGTCAATTCAAGTCAAGTGTGTACAGCTTCCGGCATAGCTTTTCAAGGAACACAGTAGTGCTTATCCTCAGGAAAAGAGGTACTGGTATAATGCAAAAATTGTAAGACTGTTTAGCCTCCAAAGAAATATTCCCAGTGCACAAACGAACAGGTGGATTTTCACTACACTCTACCTCTTTAACTTCTTAAAATACTCTTTCTGCTAATAAGATCCATCTCCTGCATATTCAACAGAAAACAACTCTATAAGGCTTACAATTAGGTTTCTGGGCTGGAACAAGGATAGGAATATTCTTCATAGGAGGCACACCGGACTAATACACGTTAAGAGTGTTTGCTAACTTGAATAGTCTCAACACAGTGCCAGGCAGGAGCACTCAGTGACAACAAGCTCGGTCCTCTGCCTTGACACTATCAGCACATCCAGAGCACACTGCATAAAACAGTCAGTGAAAAGGAAAACTAGGAAGACCAGGCACTTCCAAACACTGTCAGGAATACAGATAGTTTTATTCTCCTTTCACTTACTGCTGAAAGGTCAGACACCTGATCCTTTCATAACTAATGCCAAAAAAAGGCTGTAAAAGAAGCTTTGTTGGGGGTGCTAAAGCCTCTTGCCTTTTGGAACAAGAGCTGAGACAAGGAATCAAATCAGAAAGCAATGAATAGAAAGGGGGTTGTGTTTTGTGTTATTTTTCTTGCAAAGCTTTTTAGGATCTTCAGGAACTTCTGCCAAATCTGTATAACTGACCCCTGTTATACTGAACCGACTTTTCCAAGGATTTCTTCAAACACTTGACAAAGAGATGCAGGAGCCACACGGACACGTGGAGAGCCCCAACAGCAGACAAGTAACAGGTAAGTGCAATCTGTCTTTTCTGATATAAATAAATAAATACCCCACCACCATCCATTGCAACCACAGCAAGGCATAGCCAATATTAGCTTCATTCCATCTCTCTTCACCACTGCCAACCTGCCAACTTACCTAATCTGATGTAAAACAATAAGTTAATACTTATTGATAAACAACATAAAAACCTTTCAGTAAGCAGAAAAAGAATGTTCTGAAAAACTTAAATCTTCTGTTTATGAACCTGAACTAAAGTCTTAGACAGAAACTGGTCCAAAATCAAACCCTGCCCCCACCTGTAGAGCATAGGCAGTGTGATACCTTGACACCCTTGATTACATACCACCATGACCAGAAGTTCAGCCTACATTGAAATGGATATTCCAGGTAGGGAACCAAGAAACGTAACTGTGGGCTGGAGTATGTGTGCTGAAGGTTTACAGCCTCTCCAGGCCTGGGAGGTGCAGACAAGCCATGTAGGGAGCAGACAATACTGCTGCCCACTTCCATCAGCACATCAGCATGTGCCTTAGCATGCGTGTGTGAAAAAATGCTCCAAAACACCCCAAACCCCCACTGTCCTGGTTCTGGAGACTTCACAGCATGTTTTCAGGAGAAAAAGAAAGGGCAACGATTCCCCAGCTTTTTCTGGTGGACACAGGAGAAGGGCCACTGATCCTGAGGACCAGTCTGGAAATGCCTTCTGATTCTTTTCCTGGAACAAGCAGTTATTCACTACCAGCACACAGTCCTTGTAATTAGGCCAAATTTCCAACAAGCTTAGTACATTTTCAAGTATGAAACTGATAGGAAAAAGGATGGAAAGGGAGAAAAGGACGGAAAATAATCATAGAATTCTTATGTTCAAAACACATCAACATGAAACAACTCTGACACTAATAACACAAAACTCCAAACAATGCTCTTTATTACAGAGACAATTTCCTTACTTCATTCATCACATGGGCATGCAAACTCCTGTATGAGATATAAAAGAGCAAAGGTGGGTAACCCTTCTTCAATTCTAGTGCAGGAAACATACAACTGGATGGTATTTATCATTTTGAGAAAATCTAACTCTATTTCAAGAGTGTTGCCCACACTCTTGCAGAAGTAATTCTGCTTGCAATTTTTTTCTTTAATGTGATGAATGGTACTAACCTGTAACAAGATCTGTGGGTCTGTAGTCTCATTTACACAATTTGATCCCCTCAGCACAACGGCACACTCCACATTCTTCTTTTCGCAGAAAATAAGCACCTGATTTCTAGACCTGCTTGTCAAAAGCTATTCTTTATCAGTGTTTAAATTGTTGCAAGACAGAAAGATGCCTGCTCATCATTTCTACTTTCAGTTGCAGAGCTTGCTGTAAAGAGGGTGCCTTTGAGAGCACTTATCCTGCACAAACAGGTAGCTGGATACTGATCAGGTACTAATATCTCAAAGAAAGGAGTGCAAGATAAGAAAATTATTTAGATTGTAACCTCTTCAGGGCAGAGACCATCTGTCATGCTGTGTTTGTTTAAGGAGCCTGCCTTGTTGGAGGTCTCCAGCTACCTATATCCATACTACAGTCTTCAGCTGCCTGGAATAAATTCCAATAAATTACTTTCCAGGAAACCACAAATGCAAATCCAGGGAATCAAAAATAATGAGGAATAATGGTCTGCAAAACCCAAACTGAACATGGATGTGAAGGTACAAAAGGTTTACCTAAATGTAGGGACACCTTGGCAATTTAATTAAAAAACCCAAACTAATTAACTAACTAAAAAAAGGACAAAATTCAAGCTGCAATATCCAAATACTTCCAACTATTGACAGGGTACTAAAAAAGTTGGCCTAGACATAACGCAGCTCTGATAAACTCTGGCGAGGCAATCTGGGACGATTTGTCATCTCTGACAATCAGTCATTTTTCTTCAGTTACCTCAGCATGGATTGAGGAAATGACCCGAGGTTCCTTTTGAAAGCTCTAGCCGTGCTTATTAACTTTATTGCTTAAAAGCAACAGCTCAAACCCTTCCCAGTTTAGCAATTGATCGGGAAAAGCATCAGCAGCAATCAAGCTTCCTTCACATTGTCCAAGCAAGACATGCCTTATTCCTGGCTCCCAAGAAGATACATCAATACACGAGTCTATTACGCACAAGTAACCACTTTAGTATGGCAATTAACGTTGATTGTGGTGCTTAATTTTTTCCGGTATTGATATTTGACCAGAAACTGGAAAAAACACTCAAATCAAGGTATTTGGACAATCCATCAGCCTTTTGCCTGCGCTCATCTGGGCTAGATTTGCAACGGTGAGCAGAAATTACTTGATAGTTGATAAGTCATTTCAGTTGCTCCACTGCTTTTAAGCAAAGACAAAGACCACTTCTAAGTCTAATAAAAATACCCTAGAATATTTGTGAAAATAATACTTATGATCTGAATTTAAAAAAAAAAAAGGCATAAAATTGAAACTCAGAAGCAGATGTGATAACTTTGTAAAAATAAATGCCTCTATTTTGGTTTCTAGGGTACATTCATAAGGTTATTTTCTCAAATTTCCCCTTTAATTCAGGCACATTTAAATTGTATTTTCTTTGGCAAGAGCTGGCTTGCTGGGTACCAAATGAATTTAAGGACTTCATGCTTTCTGATTAATCTTTCAGATACCTATTGATTATGTGTATTTTTCACCCTTATGGTTTGGCCAAAGCTTCTGGCATTTCAAAGCTTCAGCACTTGGTTAGCTGAAATAACATAATATCTCCATTCCCATTCTGCAGTCATGAGTTAATGATGAAGCAGCACATTTAGCATTCCTGTTGGACCACTAAAAGCCCAGATCTGACATGTCCAGCATCTCATTCTAAATAGGATTTGTTAACGGGAAGAGCAAGATCTTTTTTAAGGAGGGTCAGCATAACCTTGTCAGGAGACACTGTCAGAATAACAAGCAGCTCTTCAGGCATCAATAAGTAAGCGCAAAATCTGCAGGAAATTAATTATTTTTGAGATCATCACTCCTTTGACAAATGTGGCTGTAGTCAGCCAATTGGTTCACAAGCTGAGGGTGGAAAAAGGGGAGAGGGAGCAGGAAAACAGGTATGTGAAAGCCTCCAAGCACAAACTGTTATCCCAAAGGCCTCATTTCATATGAGACCTTACTAACTGTGCTGCCTAGTCTCCATATCAAAATGCACCAAGGATCATTTCAGTAATTTATGTGCCAATATTCTTGATTAATTGCAATTTTTTATTCATTTTGTGTGTGGTTTATTGACTCAGCTTGAAAATAAAACTAGACAGAGAGGTTTACAATCAGCATCACTTACAGACTTTCATACTTTGGTTTCACATCACCATGTTGAGCCTGAAGTTCACCTTGTCAACAGGAACAGTCAGTACCTATATTCATAACATATCTTCCAGTACACTTCAGGACCAGATAAAGTACTTTTTAGTAGACCTGTTTGCCAAGCACTCCTGAACCAGCATTATTTATTAAAATATTTTGTTCTTTTTAATACTTCTCAGCAAACTGTACCTTGCTTATCATCCCAGTCAAGAGACGTGCTCCTGCACTGTCAGTCTGAGCTGTCACCCACATCCCCCAGTGACAGCGGCTGCTCCGTGGGATGAGACAGACTGCCTTTGCAAAGATCCTGGGACACTTGTGACTCCGAATCCTCACGTCTTGTGGGCTGCTGCATCAGAGACCAGCGGAGGAACTCAATGATGCACAACCCAACAGCACCATTACTCTAGAACAACAATTCACAGCAAGCTCCCACCAGAGAACTCCAGCTACCTAAAAGATGAATAACCTTCACCCTAGATTTTCCTTCTTACATTTTCAAACTTGGTTTCACAATGCTTTTTTGCGATTAGAGGAAAAACAGCCACCCAGACTCCACTTCCAATTAATCCTTTCTTCCTTACTGTGACCTAAATCTGTTTACTCTCTTTCAGCAGTAAAAAGGAATCACTCATTCTCACTTTTCTTTTTTAAAAAGAGAGAGAAAGAACGAAATCAAAGCCAGTTTCACAGTGGCTGGAGCTGGACATAAAGCAGTTATCTAGAGAAATTTCAGTCACATGCTGTAAAAAGACTTGGAGCCAGTGAGGTCCAGGCAGAGACACACCTCCTGTCTCTGGTTTCCAGCCACTGCTCTTAGGGGACATGAGGTGTGTCTGTGAGTGGCACAAGAGTGCAGATGTGTGGGCTGCACAACATCCACATTCAACCCCTGCCTCTGGCCCCAAGTCAACAGGAAGGGAACAGAAAGGCAGAAAAATCTCAAATACTTTGGCAGAAGCTAACTGGTGCCAGATGGGTTCTCCTGCTATTCTCAAGCAAGTAACTCATTTTGGTATTCGATTTTTATTTCTAAGAAAAATGGTTCTGAACTCAAGGCAATTCTGTTGTAAAACGAGGTAAGCTAGGAAGAACAGACACCAGCTAGGTGTAAGAAAACCTTTTTCCAATATGTAACTGTGATCCCGTGAGCTCCTGGGAGTCATTCTGAGAGGTGCAGGTCCCATTGGTACCTCTATCAGGGTTCAGCCAGGGTTGTGTTGTGCTCTCTTCCACCCAGGTAAAAATCCTGATCTGCATTGTTACAGCCCAGACCAGAACTGGGACTCAAACCTCTGCAGGCATTTGGCCTCCTATTTAATTGAGCAAATAAACACTATTGGAGAAGCTTCCTGTCTTCATTCAAATAGCAAAAATATAAAACACAGCTGTGTCCAAAAAATGCGTGATTCCAGCTGTTAAAGCCAAATCTGCAGGACAAAAACGACAATTTTTCACATCCCTGCTAAGTTTCTGCTGGTAAATGATGCCTTCATCTAAACCCATTTAGACTCTTCCCCTTTTGTTGTTGCACGTCTGCTATATTTGGATCAATATCTGGCAGGTCTTCCTTGAAACAGCTGCTGAGATAAATATGAAATTAATCAGGGCTTTGTTTTTGTTGAAGCAGGGCTACATTTAAAGATTTGTTACTACAACAAAGAAATATTTGAACAGTAAGTACCATTCAACTCTCTCTTGAGCATTTAAAGTCTTGTATTTGAGATGATTTAGCAGAAACAAAACAAAAATGCTTTACCAAATGAAAATTATATGTTCTTGACATTTGCTGGAAAAAATAAATATTAGGGTTGTGTTGAAATATAAACACACCATTCTTGAAAAGGTTTGGATGAGCAGGGGTTATTGGAAGTAAGTTTGAAGATTCAAACCCGTTGGATTCCAGAGGAGAAATAAATATATATGTGCTTAGCACAGCCAAACTACTAAGATTCAGAAAATAAATGGATCTTTCTGCCTGCACTATGAGGTTTTTTTTCAGTTCAGGCAAGGAGGCCGTGAAGCCCATTTCACAGCCGTCACTATCAAGTTTAGTCTACGGTCAGCACTGCCAGATTTTCACACGAGGAAAGGGATGCTTCATCTGGGCAATGAGTGCTTGGGCTCTCAGACATGGCATCCTAATTTATCAGTTCACAACATCAGTGCCTTAACAAGTGAGTGAATGGAGTAGGGGGAACAGCTCCAGAATTCCAGTCAGCCTCATAAAACACAGTCACCCCAGAGTGGAAAGCCTCCAGATTGCAAATACATACATTTCCTTGAAATGCCTTGTGGGAGGCCGAGAAACCCATAGGGGAAAGACCTTTCCTAGCATAAAGAAGCCTGCAAACATGTTCAGCTCATGCAAGGAATGATTAATGTAGGTCTGGACAGTCAACAGCAGCACCTGGTAAAATCCAGTAATGTCTACAGGCAGACACCGTGCCAAATTCCTTCCTGATGCAGGCAGGTATAACCACTCTGGGATTTGCACATTTGATCCAGGGCTCCACTGAGCTCATAGATGACGAAAGGAAAAAAACCTCTTCAAAGACAGTAAAATCACTTTTTCTACATAGTACTGACATCTCCTGCAGTAAGCACTCATCAGTTCCCATACCCTGCTCCTGGCAGTGCAGGAGAGCAATGAACACCCGTGTACAAAACTGTAATTAAAATAAGGAACTAGGGAGAAAAGATACTACATGTCAATTCAAATAAGATATTTCATGGTGAGTGCAGGTTCTCATGAAAGTATTGCTGAATTGAAAACTGAAAAAAGGCTTTTGTAACAGCAAAATATTCTGTTTAACCCTTTTCAGATGAAATAAGTTTTTTTTTTTCATTTTGTTGCTTTTTTTGATCAGTCTGCTCAGAAGAAAAGAAGACAAAAACTTTGAATTTTATCAAAATATTTGAATGACATAACATTTCAGAGTTATACTTGTGGGAAATCTCAAAATCTTTTGGATTCTTCCTCATCTAAAAAGGTGCACTTCAAAAAAGCAGATTCTTCCATGAGTGAGTAACTTAGCTTCTGCCCATTTGCAGTGCAGAGTTCAACATGAGATTGACTTTGCACTTCACGTCTTCTAAGCAAAAATGGTATAACTATTCCTTAAGACTTACAAGATTTTGGCCAGAATCCACACATAAAATAGGGGCAAACACTGGATTCCAGTGTATCTGTTAGGAGGAAAGGTTGACTACTCCATCCCAGAAACACTCCATGGTCCCTGCTATGGGTCTGTTTTGATACTATAAAGGAATTTCAGTTCTCTTTAGAATTGCATGAAAAAGCTCCTTTTTCTCCAGGTTGGACAATGAGGACTGGCCATGACTAACACAAGAGTGGTACACTGGGTTTTTTCTTGAGCTCCACCCGTACACAAACAAAACAGATCTTTGTAGGCACAATGATTTACCTAAAATAGTTCACTTATCAGATAGATGCTTCCTGCCATGCCAGGCTGGGTGAAGACTGCCTGTTGTATTACACCCAGAAGGACTTGATCTGAAGCTACAAAATCAATCTCTGTTGTAAGAGGCACTTGTAAAATCAATTTTTGTGTATTCATTTATACAGCAGACTTTACTCATTCTTTCAAAAAGCCACCATGATGGCACTGAGAGCAGAAAAAGTCCTTTTTATAGAGTCCTCAAGAGACAGGGGAAACTGATGTGCTATTCCCAACTCAGCTCCAAAACATCTAGGTTAGGTCAAATTTATGCTGAATCTGTCTCCTAGCAAGGCCAGGCTCTCACTGTGTCTAGCAAGAAGGGCTAAGCCGTGCCAATGAAGCCACTGGATGTGAAGGATCATCCCTTTTCCTGTGTGGAGACATAAATGTGGGAGAGATCAAAATCACTGGAGCTGACTGAGCACAAACAGGTTGATAACTCAGTATTTCAAAGGCAGTAGAAGACCCAAAAGACACCACTGACACCCAGAGTGAGAAAGCTGGATCTAAAAAACTTCTGGAAAGCAAAAATGAATCCAACAGTCAAAATCCTGGCTATAAATGTGCAAACCTCATTCAGTCTCTGAGCTAATATTCTCTGAGTGTCTTCCCAAGATCACTTGTGTTATTTCTCCAGCCTCAGATGCTCTCACCTTTGCAGGAGACTGAGCTCCTCAGGCACCAGTGGGTGGTCTCCTCAGGTTCACAGTCCATCATGCTAAGGCATGGGAACTCACACATTGCTGTCATGGCCATGCAGTTTTAATGTTGCTTCCCTCACAATCCTGAACTTTCATCACGATTGCAAATAATTTCAGTTCCCCATCAGTACCTCTACCTATCAGTCACCTCTAATTGGAAAAGCCAGAGGAACTGTTTTATCAGCTAAAGCAGGTTCAGATAAATGCAATGAAAAGTAATTGCCCGGTTTCAACTGCCTGCTCCCTTCTCCCTATTAGCTATATCACTTCTCTATCAAAAGCACAGTAAAACTTCACCAGCAAATCCATCTACAAGTGCCACATGTGAAAGAACATCAACCCATTCATCTCAAGAACTACATACCCCAGGTGGTGCTTTTCCTGCTGACAGACCTGAAAATTATATTGAAAAATTAACATATGCCAGGATAGTAATGATAGGAACCTGCTAGGCAGAAAACTCACAATTTATTGTAGATGTCAGCAAGCCCATGGTAATGAAAATCAGAGAGAGCAGATTCTTGAAATATTGTACCTAAGGATATTGGCCTAATACTGAGCCACTCATTTGACCCGGAAGAGGCACATCAAACACACATCAGGCCACATCTACTCCACCAGACTAATGGGTTTCCTGCCTGTGAGTTAAACTAATGCCAACATAACATCCTGTGCAGAAATGGGCCCAGTGCAGTGGGCTTCTGTAGCAAGTGGAACCACCATAATTACCCCCTCCACTCCCTGCCAGAAAACAACTGATGAGAATCAACAGAAACCATTTCACAGCTGCTCTGCAAAGCCCTAGCCTCACACTGGACACATACCCCAATTTAAGAAAAGCCAGTGATGTGTGACTCCCTGATACTGAGATAACACAAATATATGTAGCTATTTTCCTTGCAATTACAGCTTCACAATTTATGCATTTTTTTATACCTGGCTGGAGCACTGTAGTCCAAGGCATGAGACTGAGTCAGGTGAACCCCATTGGGTTATTCACCCCCTTCTTGTGTGTGCTACCACGCTTTTCCTTGTTGAAGCCACTGCATTCTTCCATGGAATGTATTATATTTGCACATCTTCAGACACAGGGAGGATCCATAATTGCAGAAAAATTGCAAATAGTCATGGCTGCCTCATGGTTAATTTACAAAAGCTTAAGAGAGATCAGTTAATAATCCAACCATGTGCTTATTTATCCATGCTGGGATATATTCTCTGTTACACGTGTGCTGATTTTATATAGGAATCATTTATTGCTCTATACGTATGCTTATCCAATTGTACTGAATACACATGCTTTATTAAACTCATAAATGAGCACATTTATGGGTCTATGTGAAAGTAGAGCCCTTCATATTTTATTTATAAAGTAGGACAATAGAACAGCATTTACATAGAACATCCCTTTAATTCAGAGGATTTAGGGTTGTCCCACCGAGTTTTCTATTTTTTTGCTAGAATCAAAGCTTTTGGATTTTTTAATTATATTTCTAGCTCATCTGCTTGCAAAGATAGCCTTGACAATATAAACTAATGTACATTTGTCTTGCTGAGTCTGCAGCCAGTGGAAGAAACAATGAGACTAGAACATGAACTTGCACTCTCCATCTTACTGGCGTGTTAACTGAAAACCCAATACTGGCAGCATAAATACCAGAATTCTTAACTATTTCACTGCTTCTAATTTTGCCACCAAACCTGCAGACATGACGCTTGTCAAAGCCATGAATTATTCACATAAGCTCTTGCCCATTTTGATGACCACGCTGCACAATTCAGGCTGCCAGGACTGGGCAAGTACCTGGCCTGCAATTATAATCAAGGATTTTCCTCCTTTTTATTGTGTGGAGTAAAAGCAGTGATCACAGCATAATCAAACTAGAACTCCAAGCTTACAGTGGAAAAGACTGCAAAAGCACAGTTACTGGGGATTTGATGTAGAGCCCACAGGGGCACTAGCTTAATCCATAATTTAAAGTGCTTTATGACAAAAACTAAGGAAGACCAGTCAAAACCTCTGTTGCTATGACATGCTTGACAAACAGCTCAAAGAGACTTTTTCTTACCATTTGAAAACAAAAAGAATACTGCACTGGTCTCTTATGAGAGTGATGCTATACAAACTGCTAAAATCATCCACAAAACAAATGGCTCTAAAAAAACCCAACCCTGATTCCAAATGTAAAGAACTGTTTCAACCTTCTTTAATACAAACTCTTCTAAAATAATTACCAGTGCGTGGTTGTGTCCCTTAAGCAAGCTCAGGCTCTTGGCATCTGAAAGGGAGGTAAGATCGAGTCTGGGTTTATGACAGTGGCTGCTGCTTGAATTATCACATTCTGGGGATGTTACACGGATGCAATCGTATCCTAATACTGGGGTTTTTAAGGACAGCAATGTTCAATGACCATGTTTCTCTAGTCCTATGGCCCGCCTGATAAAAATATCTTCCATCTGGTTCCTGTTTGTATGGCTGTCCCTCACAATAGAAGGAGCTTGATTAAGCAATTAAGATGGTGCATGAAGCACGTTTACACTTGCTGTATATGGATGGACTTATGATCACACTTGACTGCTTTTCTGGAGGATGATCACAGTACTTAAACAAGAATTAGAAAAAGGACGTGGTAAGCAGAAGCCTGCAGGCCAGGCAGGCCTTTTACTGCTTTGGTTGACCTCTTGCATCAATTTCCAGTTTTATTGTACTAAATTAATGTGTTAGCCTGAAAAAGTATTGATATCCTCCTTTCATTTGTGACTAAGAGCAGACATGGTGAATGCATGTTTCCACCTTGATGATTTCCCTCCCATGCCCCTGGCAATTTACACAATGAATAAATATCTTTATTCTGTCTTAAGATGTACGAGACTTGTGGAAAAGTCTGAGAGCTTGGTAATGGCTGCCTAGAAAAATCCTCTCTAGTCTGTTATCCTGAAATTCATTTGTTGCTTGATTCTGTTTGCAGAGCAGATATATATTCCAGTTCGTTCACATTCTGTTGGTTAGATGCAGCCTGGAAGAACCAACAGGGGAATCCTGTGATTTTCCCAGGAGGTATCCGTCAAAGGTAGGAAGAACTAATACTTTGATAAATCAATAGAGACTAACTCATAAAATTACCTAATATAATAATTTGTTTCCAACTACCTTAAAATCCACCCCCAAAAATCCTGTTACATGATCTGGTGATAATGATTTCTTTGCTCTTCTCTCTGCCCTATCTACCTGAAACAGTTTATCATTAGCTTTGTTAGAACTTCACCAATATTTGAACCTATGTGACACAGAACAGAGTGTCCCAGCATTGGAAACATTCAATCTTCACTGCAAGAACAAACCTACATTATAAGAACACTTACACAACCTGTTGTATCATCTTAAAATGTAACACCTTATGAGAGATTTTAAAGAGCTTTGCCATGAGTAATCAGGTGTTACATAAAATAGGGCCTAATACTATGCTTTAGAGTATTTCACTCAAAACCGAAACTGGACTTTGACAAAAAACGAATTACACCCCAGAAGATCTACGACAATTGCTCCTGAAAAGGAATTTACTTCTTGGCCAAGAGAATAAGAAATACAAAAAGGAAAGCAATGACTCAAAAAGCTATGTGCCAAAAAAATGTTCACAGGTATAGGAGTTAGACTTTTAACAGAATCCCTAATTATACACTTGACTTCCGGCATCTTTCCAAGGCAGCATGAACACAGCTAAAGTTCTTTGTGCATTTGTGTTGTCCCACAAAATAAAGGGGAAAATATGCTTTCACTGTAAAAAGAATTATAAGTTAGTTACCTCTAAAAGGACAATGTGAGCACAGTATTGACAAAACGGACTTCAGCTTCTGGAAATACTGAACTGTCACCAATTTCAAAAGCCCAGACATGGAGACCAAGACAGCTCTGCACTGGTACCGTTTCCAACACATTCATTTGATTCATATCGCTCCACTTCCTTTACTTATTCAAATGTGTCTGCTTTAATTTTCCAAGTGCCTCTGGGAATGTAAAAAATATAGGACAACTAGCATCTTATTTGCTAAGATGAATATTTCTAAACCTAGTGTCCAAGTTAGAGCAGGTGGATTCTCAAGTGGCCTCTTTCTCAAAGGTATTGAGTGGATCTAACCTAACAAAAATTTATGCCTTTTTCATACAATTAGTAGTGCCCAACAAGTCATCAGGTAAGTGCTGCTGATGCTAGCACATACAGATACAATTTAACAGTCCCTAAAACTACCGTGGTCAAGTGTCCTACAGAATTCATTCCTAAATGAAAATCCCAGGAAACATTTTTCCCTGACCCTATTTCCATGTCACCTACAGTTTACGATCTCACACTGCAAAATCACTGGGGTAGCTGTTCTGGAAAGTAAAGAGAAACTGAGATTTCCAGTAAGCCTGGTAAGTGTGGAATGATATAACAGTTGAGTTTTGCCTCATGAACAGAGAAGGATAAAACCCTGAAAAACCTGCACATACTGCTTGTGTATTTGATTCCTAGTCTAACAGTTCATTAACAAAGCAGAGCGCCCAGACATTCTTCCTATGGGTAAGATTTTTCACTACTTTCCTATGTACCTGATTTTTAATTAGATTTTGGAATGGAATTGCAGCTCCTACCCACAAATCTCCAGTGGGGAGCAAAATCTTAACTAATCTGTGATCCCAGAAACGTTTGCTTCTCCAGATGCAGTTTCTGAACTAAATGACAAATGTTGTAGAAAGAGAAGAACAGAGAAATAAGGGGACATAACCACAAAATTGGATGTGATTAATCAGTGTTGAAAGAGTTTAGTTCTGTCTTTAGAACCAAAGAAAAAAAGAGGTCTTAAGGAAAAACATATTGCCTATTTGCATAATTCTTAGACTAACAGTTTATTAACAAGGAAGCTTTTTCAGCCATGCTTCCTATGTGCAAGATCACTCATTAGTTAATCGGGCACCTTTGGGATTACTGTTCTCCCCTAAAATCTTCTTCCACTCCCTAGAACTGCTGCATGGCAGAATGGTACATTTCATAATGAGATAGGTTTTCCAAGAGCAGTTTCTAAGGTCAGGCAGTGACATAGTACAATTTCTTACACAGTTCTCCCAACTCAGCATTGGGAAAGGCAGCTCTAAAACCTTGCTTCCCAGAAATTACAGGTCTAATCAGTGCACACTGTTAAAAGGATGTGTACTTCTGCCTCATGCAGCATAGTTATAATAAAACCACTTAGGGTTTTCTATCTTCAGGATGTAGAAATAACAGTTAATACGATTTCCCAAACATTTACAAGGTGTCTCCTGTATGGACTGGCAAATACAGGTTATGCAGTTAAACCAAGAGAGAAAATAACTCAAATTTTGAGTCCTGAACTAAAATTCAGGAAGCTCTGTGTGTCTTTCCTGATGTTCCAGGTTCCAGAATGTGACCTGAATGGGTGGCCTAAATTAAACCTGATGCTCCATCTGCTTACTGAGCATTCTCTCTTGACCTGACACTAAGGGTTTTGCAGACTGTCCCTCAAGAACACCAAAGCCATGAACCATGCCTTGGAGAATGGCAACCTACAAGAAAAATCTGAAAACCCTCCCTGGAATTCCAAAGCATCACAGCCCCATGCATGTGCATTTTCAAATGCCATAAAGTTCCTGCCAAAGATCCCACCCATCTCTGTATTAATGCTGTATTGGTATCCAGATTATTTCTATTCCTTAAATGTGTATATTTAGTAACTTGTTTAGGAGTGGTGGAGGAAGAAGGGCTGAATTTTACCAAGCCAAAAATTACTTTTAATTAGTAATTCTTTCAAACTAAACTTCAGAAAGCAGTATTTATTAAATCCTCAATGGCAACATCAATAGCACAAGCATCTGGCTTGGCAGACCCTCAAATAAATAAACAAACTATAAAAGTTAACTGATTCTTCTAGTGAAAGTTTTCTAATAACACAGCATTAATATTAGAAACTGTCAATTCTTCTTGTATTCCTGTGTGAAACATGGGAAAGGGACAGGAAAGGCATATGAAAGCAGCCTGAATCTGCCTGGAGATGAGCTGCTGCTGTTACGACTCTGGGAGAAGGATGCAATTATTGTGCAAAGCCCATGCTCTATCACAATTTCTATTCAATGACTTTAACCAAAAGGACCATTCAGCAAAGATGTCCCCTGTAAATACAGCATGGAGCTTACAGCAGGTTCCTACTCTCTCTTGTTTGCACAGCAGTGTGGGCATGTTTGAGAGGTGGAAGATTTCCCTGAAAACAGCTGCAGGACAAGGGAAAGCTGTTTTGGTGCTTTGCCTTGTTGGTGAAGTACCACAAAGGATCTTTCTAAAATATTACATCACTGGAAAATTCTCTAGAGACTACGTTTTCTCTCCAAAGTTAGACATAAAATAAAGCCCTGTGTACACAGTCAGGGAAACCAATCCTCCCCTGTTAATAGCAGAAAAGTACACTGTGGCACACGTTGCTGACCAGACAATGTTTGCCAAGCCAAAAGCATGTCTGAATTACACTTTTCTGCCTTTTCCTGGGGGAAAGGAGAGAGTCTAGAATTATTTTTCTTATTTATGATTTTACTTTGCATTAAAGTATTTCCTTCTCTCCTTCTTTTTTCTCTTAATCTAAGTAGCCCAGCAGTCTCACACCATAGAGCTGCAATTATGTTTTGCTGCACGCAGTGCTGCAGGATCCACAGGGAGCTCTGAAGCAGTGCCAGGATCCACAAGGAAGACATAAAACACCACAGACTTGGTTAGGAACACCTTGTGGAAAACGAGAGAAACCATTGATGAGATTTACAACTGTCTACCAAACTTGGATACCAATTCCCTTTGCAAACTGCAGAGAACTGAGCATCTCAACCTCAGAGACAAATTTTGCCAGTCCCAAGCCATACTTTCCATGCTATAAGAACATCAGCCTGCTCAATCCCACGTTACCATGAATTGGTCATTGTTCTGTTTCAATATGATCAAATTTTCTAATACCATAAACTAGCATGTGCTTTTACAAGCATGGGAACTGCCAAACTGTTTGTAGTGGTTTGCACATCGATTCTCAAATGGTTAATAACAAATGTGCCTCTGAGATGATCCAGAGATACCCCCACACTTTCAGTCTCTAAGAAGGGGTGAGTTCAGACCACCTTCCCCTCTCTGTATACACTAATTAGGTCTCTTTCCTTGACACAGCTGTCTGTTCTCATTAAATTTGTAAAAATTTAATATTCTTGAACACTTTCCCTGACATATGTGGTTTAACAGTGACTGACAGACAGCACAATGGCATCAGCTTTTTATCATTCATTTGGAGATGCGGCTAAAAATATATTCCTGAAAACATATCCTCAGTGCTACCCAAGCAGTACGCTGGGGAACCCAGACTTTGGAGCAGCATCCCCAACACCTCCAGGCATCCAGTGAGGATAAGGATCAGGCCGTCCAGGCTGAGACGACTCCACTTCTGTGTCTCCCATTACTTGCTTCATACTGGCACACAGTAAAGGTCTCATCCATTCTCCATGGGAGTCTAGAAGAACTTTCCATCGACATTGAGATACCTTGGACAATACGCCCATTACAAAACAGACTGCAAAGCACAGCAGTTGTTTTCCTGCTTCTAATGACATCCATGAAGAAATGGCATAAGCCACTTCCAAATTGTAATAATTTCTAATAGTGAAAAGGATATAGCACATACTGGAGTTACTGATGAGGAACACAAGCATCCACAGTGGAATGAGACAAAACCTATTTTACAGTCTCTGCAAAAACTGTAGGAAAGAGATCACCTAAAAGAAAATTTAGGATTGGCTGAACTGCTGCATATTCCACTGACGGCTGCTGACAGCTTCAGGAGGGAACTGCGCACGGCCTGTGCCAGCTCTGCTGCCAGCGAGACGCTCCCACAAAACCTCCCTGTCTGCTAATTTTAGCTTTTCTGAATTACTGCTCACATTAGCACAAACCTGCCTTCTCCGAGGAACTCTCCCAGTCACTGCAACCTGGGCCTCTTGGAGTGTTGTGGAGCCACAGGTCTGATGGTTAAAAGGCCCATAAGGGACATGCAAGAGCTTTACACCAGCACTAGCATGGCCAAGGCCAGGGAGGGCAGCATGGGGAGGTGTGCTGCAGACACTCACAAAACACTTGTCAGAGAGCCACTGAGGAAGAAGATGGAGAAAATGATGCTCTGCATAAAATTTACAGCAACCTGTGGTGCCTGCCAGCTCCATCACCAGCAAATGGGTGCAGGATATATCGTAGTTTACAAGTCTCTGCCTTTTCTCCATCACCTCAGCTCCTTCCTCCAGGCAGCAGATGCTGGTACAACCAACATGCAAAAGCCATTTAGGAGGAGGAACAATGCTGATTTAATCCCCAGACTGAGGGCCTGGACAGAGCTCAGAAAGCAGAGTGTGCAGCACAGCTCTATGTGAGAAAACTCAGGGGATGGGATCAGGCCTCAGACCCTTCCAGCACCACTGGGTGCCACTAGGCCGTGGTGGCTCCTACATCCCAGCAGTGCTGGCATGCATGGTGAGGGGAGCTGTTTTGCTGTTTGCTCCAGATTTGGAGAAATTCAAGCAGAATCCTTCCCAGCCAGAATCCTCTGTTGGAAATGCAGTGAGGTACTACCTACAACATTGCTAACAGAAATATAGCAACATGGGGAATGGCTGCACAGGACAGGCACCCATCTTGTGTGAGAGAGCACCCCACTTCCCTGCAGGGAAGCTGAGCAGCACCTGAGGCTCCCCTGAGAAGACAGCTGAGGTTTTCTCAGCGCCTTGGCAAAGCTCAGACCCTTGGCAAAGCCCACCAAACCTTGAGAGGGCTCAGCTGATATCACTGCATGGAACCACCATCCATACAGGAGGTAGCTGTCTCCAGGTCAGTCCCCTTGGCCCTGGCTTTAGCAGGAAGCACTGCCACAGGCACCTCTCACTGTGCTCAGAGGGTTTTATCAGCCCTCCCATCGCTTGTCTCCCAGTAAGAAAGAGAGAAGCCGGGTGTGATGGTGCTGCAAGAGCTGTGGCTGGGCAGCAGCACCTTTTGGCTATTTTCAGTACAGAGGATGTGGGAAGATGGGGGCTGTGAGAAGGAATCCACTCACTGCCATCCTTCTGGCTGCTCTGAACTTGCAGCCTGGATGCACTTCCTGTGGGGAGGGGAAACGCTCTGCAGCTGGGAGGGCAGGGCTGAAGCAAAAAAGGCCAGACCAGTAAAACCAAAAGGCATTGGAGCTGAACTGGGTAGAGACGCTTACTTTGCTGCCTGGGAAGAGCACAAAGTAAAATAGTGACCTTTTATTTCATTGGATTGGTGCCCTCCACCAGCCCTATCCACTGACTCCACTGAAGAAGGTATGACTGAGCTCCAACTAGGCTGGAAAATAGCCCAGTGCCAGGAAATGGTCCTTCTCTTCCAGGCCTGTGTATTTCCCTTGTATGTTAAACTTGGCCTCTAGGGCTACCCTCTGCAATCCTAAATCTTCAAATTATTAACCTGCTGAATTTGTGTTGGAGATGTTAGATGAACCAGAAAGAGCCCAATATGACTTTGAAGTCTCAGCATGAGTCTGCACGATTGGCAGTAAGAGAAAACTGAACTCCCTCTCCTACACTGTAAAATACAACAATTGCCTTGGAAATAATTCAGACATAATAAATGAGGGATTCCTTCATATTAACTGTTTTCAATTGCAGATTTATAGTCTAAAATTAAGCAGATGTTGAGTGCTGAATACAATGCTTAAAAACACAATGACAAGTTGAAATCCCAGTTTCTCTGCATGTGGCAATCAGTAACTTCAATTATTTATTGGAATACAATTAAAATATAATTAAATGGTGCAAGCTATACTTAAGAATAAAGAAATATTGTAGAATTTAGTGGGGAAAAAACCAGTAGAATTTTAAGGTCTTCCAAAAAGTACAAAATGTTTGGATACAAGATAAACAACTTAGAAAGTACTTCGCAAATCCCTTTGTAAGTACATTAAGGAATTTACTTTAAATAAGGAATTCACTCTCGAAAGAACATCAACCTTTATTTTATTTATTTCAATTGCCAAACTCACATTCTGAAACACGATCATGAAATCTTCATGAGCTTGCTTCAATATTAACATTAAGTTAATCTCATTTGCTTCTATTTCACAATAGAGAGAGACTTCTGTTAGACCCATATCGATGAGCACTGGTAGAAATGAGATGCAGAGCCCAGCTTACCTTGCCTTTTATTAGTCTTTAGATGGAAAAGGCTACAGGAACTGTGCAATTCACAGTACATCAACTGCAAAGCTCTGTATCATGCTATTTGTGCTGCTTATCACAAAACCAGTCTGAAAACACTTGCACTGTTATGGAGCTGGACAGCAGAACAGGGCTCAGCAGGTAACCAGCCTGGAACCACTCAGAGAGCACTCTCAGCTCCCATAGAGGGCAGAGGAAAAGAGGACATCTGCTTTAGGTCCAAAGCTGTGCAAGATCAGACCTCATGCTATCCAGAAAAACAGCAACAAGCAATGAAAGCAGGAAGTAATTTGGAAACTGAGACCAAAGCCTCAGCCCCGTGCCCCCCCCCCCACCATTTACCCTAGGTTTGGGCTGATTTAAAAACAAACATAGGAAATTAAAATTGTGTATCTGTTTAAAAACCCCACATCTTTATTCAAAACAGTGTCACAAAAGCTGGAGTGACTTGTTTTCACGCCTCTGCTGCAAGACAGGAGTGACGACACCTGGGTCCCTCCTGACACAGCTCCTATCATAGTCTCCAAGATGAGGAGGACACAGAAACCTGCTTCAGTTCTTCAATCTGTGATTTTAATCACTTTCTTTTTGTCGCATTTTTCATGTGCACTGAGACTAAATTGTTTACTTTACCTCGGGCTTGCAGAGTGTATTTTAACACATCACTTCATTTTCCCTCTCTAACTTAAGCATCCCCAACACCTTCAGTCTTTTCTCATAACTCCTGCTCCCCAGGCTCTGACAGCTCTTGTCACTCCCTCTGCACTTCTAGGAAGTCCACACTTTCTAGCAGCTTCTGGTAGATGGGACTTTTCAAGGTTGCAGCTGTAGACACTTGCTGCAGAATTTCAACATCAGTTATAGCCACTTGTCCACTCATCTAGCAATAAAATGCCTCAACAGGTTATTAACACAGCTGGAAAGAAATTCGAGATCCTCTTTTGGAGTGCTGATTTCCAACAAGCAGTGAACCTGTAACTTGGCCCTGAGGTGGTCAGTAAGGGGACACAGGAAGCAACACAGAGCAGCGAGCTCAGAAGTGTTTTAGTAGACAAGGTAAGCCTACCACTACTTCAGCAGAAGTCCCCCAATCCCTAACAGAGTGATAAATACATCACACACCAATACCACGTATGGTAGAGGCTGGATTTGAACTGGCTACAGAGTGGCAAAACACTCTTAAATTCACTAGCACCCCTATCAGTTATTTACTTCTAGGGAACCCCTTTCTCCAAAACACCTTACAATTTAACAAATAATTGTATCAGAAGAAAATACTAAATCTCCATTTTAGTTTCACTGCATTTTTTACTGCTGTGTTTTAGTACATGTGTATGGTGGAATAATTATCTTATCAATGGCACCAGATATTTAGTTACTAAAATTAGTATGAAGTCCCTAGTGGTTTTTTTTTAAATAGATGGTTATTTTTGTAGATCTACAATAGTCTCCAGGGAAAAAAAAAAGTCCTCAAAAGCTCCTTCTGTGCTAAGATCACATAACAGAAAGCAGAGCTCTAGGGTTTAATTCCTATCAATCAACAAAATGAGTTTCACACTACTCCCGGCCAGAGGAGCTAATATACACAGTACCACAGGTCACCAGAGAAGAGATTAAAATAAATCCAAGAGTGGGTGAGTATTGCTATATTTTGCCATCCCCTCCATTGTTTTTCTTATTTTACAAAGCCCCCATCATTGAAGTAATTATTAAGGGCACTTCAGTTGTTTTACTGCTCCTAGCACCTCTCATCAAGCTTGGGCAGCTCCGAGGAGCAGTTCAAACACACAGCACTGGCCCTTGGAAACACTTTGCTGCTGTTATGAGCCCTGGATGTCCCCCAGAACAGGGAAACATTTGAACAGCTTTTTGAACAGAGGACAAATAAAAAGTAGATGTCTTTAAAAACACGGGCCCCTGAGGCAGCTCGGGTTTCCACTCTGCAGAGAGCACAGAAGATTGCTTATCTTGGCTCCAGAACAGATTGATGTGTTCAGCCGGAAGGTTCACTATAGCTGACAGAGAACATTTCCTTCACTGTATTGCTTCACCATGCGAGGAGATAACTCAGGCTAATAATATTCTGTCTCCTTTTTATCCTCCTATAGCCTACGCATAACTTAATTCGTAATTCCAAAGGGCTCGCAGAGGAGATTGGCCTGGTGCTAGTTTCATTTGCACACACATAAATCAAAGCTCAGTCTACTGGAATAGATGGCACTGCACTGGTGTTAAAATATAAAATCTTCAGCAAGGCCAAAAAACTCTTCCTCAGCTCCCCAATCATAAACACCATGTCATCCTAGATTCAGTCACGCCCTCCAAATTTTTAAACATTGCATCCACTTAAATTTGCACGTAAACAGAAGCTATCCTGAGTCACAAGAAATACAGCTTCACCTACCCAGAAAGCATCGGTGCAAATGTAAACCAAGCAGAAAATGGCAGAGGGGTAGAAACTTGGCATCCGTGGCAATTATCTCTACATCTAATGAATAGCGTCTTCGTTTCTTAGTAACTAATTACAGGGGAACTGTTTGGAGAAAAGGACCTTGTGATATGCCTGAAAGAACCAAGGTAGGGCACCAAACCAGGACAGCATTAGTTCATGGTGTCAGGATACCCACTCACAACCTCCTCCTACCCCAAACTGCAGGATCAGGCTTTTGAACCTTCCAGGAGCCTTAAATTACCCCAGGCACTCTGGACTGAAGCGTTACCATTTCGGGATAGGAACAAGCTGTGTTCCTAGATCTTCACCCCCAGGCAGTAATCCTCAGCCACACAGGAAACCCCACTGCCTGCAGGCACCTGCCTGACTGTGGCTCCCAGCTGCATGAAAGCCCCCACTATTCTGCTCTAACTCAAGCACACATAGCTGCTTTCAGAAAGCCCACATTATTATTCTGGTTTTGAAGAAGGAACTGCAGAAAGCTGAATCAGAAACTTTGAAAACTGCTAGCAAGACCCTGGTTTCACTTACCCTAATCTATCACCACATTTCATCACCAATCTCATACCTGCTCCAAGCTCCCAGCACTGCGCCACCTCTGCCCCCTCCATTAAGATATAAAACAAGGGTTAAGTGACAGATAGCATCAACGTGGAGAGCAATCTGTCTCACTCAGAAACCAATGCACCGAGAATAAAGAAAGAATTATTATCCTGGTGTCAATATGATAAATTACAGGCTCTTTTTCCTAAAGAATTTTTAGTTTTTCAGCTAGCACAGAAAACTCTTCTCCTTTTAGCACTCAGCATCAGAGCAGTTTCTTCTGATGTCCTGTTCAGAGTCTCTGCTAATGAATTTGTTTATTTTGCTGGATGGCTGATGCAGTTAGTAACTACAGCACTCATCCTGGAATAAACATGAACTGAGAGCCAGTGATAGGAATTCCAACTGTTCCTTCCATATATTTGTTTCCAAAACATAAATAAGTTTGAAAGCTCTACTGCTTGCTCTTGTTAAAGTGAACAAAATGTTTAGGGAAAATGAGTTCTCAGTGTTTCCTTACACCACACAAGCTACACATAATCCTATGTGCCAAACCCACGAAATTTGTGGTCACGTTTCCCTCCTACAGCAGTGAGTTCACCTCTGTTGCACCAGACAAAACAGGATCAGGAGAAACTGGGAGAAATAACCTCCTGATCTACCATACCCTCACCACACCAGAGGCTTGTCTACACAGCCATGGAAGGATTTAAGAAAAAATTAGATGACTTAGAGTGCTAATGGGAATCCATTAGAAATCTTTTCCTCATATCCAGCCTAATCTTCACTTGCTTTGGCGTGACACATTCGCTTGTCTTAGCCCTACAAACCCTTTCCTTTTGCAGCATCACAACATGCTTCCAAAGACCTAGAGAGATTTTTCACTCTCTAAGCTGAAAAACCTCTACCCTCTTAATCCTTCCTTGACAGGCCACTTTTTCAAGACCTCCGATCACTCTTGATGCTTTCTGCTCCACACTTCTCAAAGTGCAAATATCCCAAAAAGGAGACAGTACTCCAGTTAATACCTGCAGAGGTCTAATCTTCCTTGGGAAGACAGTGAAAGTGCTCCATGCATAGCCAGCCCCTCACTGCTGGGCATGTTATCATGACAGGAGACTGTACCACAGAGGAAGGGATGTTGACATCTCTGAAGGCTTCACATACCAGGACAGAACAAGGCTTTGTAGCGACCACCAGGAGGAGAATGCTTTTTTAGTGTTTCTAGAGAGACAGGCAGCCAGGTCTTGTATTGGCTCCTTCAGCACATACTTCTGACCCAAGGTTCTTCATCATCAGAGAAAAATCGCTGCTACACTGGTCCAGAGTGAGGCAACCAAAAGCAGCATCAGAGACAGAGCTAATTGATTCAGTTGTGTGACAGTGGGGAACAGAAGGGATGTATCTTTCTATTACCACCACCTCCATGAGGGAAGAGCAATTAACAGAAAAGGTTGACATGTTAGAAAGTAATTTTTGCTCTGCAATTGCTTGCAACCCGAAGCAATGTCATATCTTCATACTTGCAACCATGCAAAAAATGGTAAGATGTAGGGGACCAGTTTCATTACTGCAGCAGCTGGAGGGGGATTGCCAAGCTCTGGGACACACACTCCCAGGGAGTGACCTACTGGTCCCCCAGCCCCTCAGCACGTCTGTAATCTCTCTCACAGTATGGTTGAAAATGGAGGTGGTTAGAGGATAAAATGAGAGGGGGTGGGGAGACTCATCTTATTAGTAAAACCTTGACAACTGAAAGTCCAACAGAGCAAAAAGTGCATCACCAGAGGACTCAGGATGTTCAGGAAACAAGCCCTGGAAGATCTGGTACACATGGATGCATTTGCCACTCTCTCTGCAGCCCAGTGATTAAGTTTCCAAACAGCCCTTAACCTTCTTCCATACCAAACACAATCTTTGTCCTCTGAACATTGCACATTTAAGCAACTAAGTGCATTTCCAAGACCTTTACCTCTTGACTTCTGCACGCAGCCAACCATCCTGCTTTTCATATCTTGTCTCCACACTCTTTAAATTGTTTAACAGCTCATGTTCTGGGGATTTAAAAGAGAAGGAGCTCCTGGGTGGCACAGGATGTGTTCCTACAACCCTGAGCATCCCTTCTCAGTCCCTCACCTGCCCTGGGGTAACACTCACCTCAATAGCTGCTGCAGTGGCTTTTGGGCAATGGATATTTGGCAAGCTTAAAAATAGGAAGAGGAAGCTGGATGAGGGCATACGTAATCTCATACTCTCTGAGGCTGGATCAGAAATACCTACCTGGGCACTGAGCCCTATAAATGATCTCCCAAAGCTTGAAAAAATAAATATGCTCTGGCAACACACCTTTCCTCCAGCATCGCTGGGAAAAGGATGGGGACTTGCTTGTTGGAAGAGAGCCACAGAGACTAATGCGGGGAAAGGTGGTGGTTTACATTCAGAACAATTTGAAATGCCTTTCTTTGAAAGCTTCCTCCTGAGTCCACCCATGTTCCTTCCCCAGTCTGGAGAAATCTCTGGAAAGTGCTGCAGCAGGAAGATCTGCCTCCTTGAACAAGCACTCTCTCCTCCCCAGCAACTACGGTCCCCTACCCCAGCTCTCCCAAACCTCCCACAAGGTATTAAAAAGCAACAACAGACAGCAGGCTCTCTCCAGCTTGCTATATTTATCTGCACACCTCTAAGCATTCCTCCCTATGCACTCCTCCAAACCGTTGCACAGAAACATGGAGCTGCTCCTCCCTGCTGTGAGGAGCCTGAAGCCCAGGTTTGCTCCCACTGTGTCCACTCTGGGGCTCCTGCATTGCCACGTGTGCCATAAAAACCACCGGGGCACGCACAGGAGGAGGAAGGGAACACTTTTGTTCCTCCGCCCCAAGAACTCAAGGTACTAAAAGTTAATACTTGGAAATCAGCAACTGCCAAGAACAAGTTCCCCACCCACCCATCCACCCTAAGCTTTGAAGTGTTTTCTTTCTAGCTTTACCTTGGCACGCTGGCCAAATAAGTCACAAGTTTCCGAAGGTCTTCCTGCCTTATTCTGTCATGATTGCTGCGGGCTGGGAAGGTCAAGACAGGACCACCTCGTTTATCACGGCCACCTGTGGAAAATAAAGGATTGTTAGAAAATCAGGCAGGAAGCACATGTCAGAAAAACTATGTGCACTGAATTGATAAATATAAATTACAGCACATTTAAGAGTCTGCGCACTCATTGTAGCTTTCAGAATTGCCTAATTGAGGAAGACAAGCTTGCATTTGCTGGAGCTCCAAATGGGGGATATAAGAAAAAAAAAGCCCACACAAGGAAAATTGCTACTAGCACTTCTTTCACCTAAGCCCATCAAATCTAATATAGCTGCCACTCCAAGCAGGCAATGCTAATGAAATCCTACTGTGGGGATAGTTTTAAACTGGTCAACACCAAGAAAGTGAAAGCATTTTTCACTGTTGCTCAGCGTGTTGCACTGTTCATTCCAAGATAGTTTACCACGTCCTGCCAGTTTGAAGGGATGTATCCAAGCAATGTTTATGCAGCACAATGTTCCAATCTATCAGGTAATTCATTAAAACTGAAATTTTGATTAGAAGTTAATGTCTCCTAAGCTTTCTATCTATAAAGTGCTATCGGCAATCAGAATAATTGGTTGGGGGGGNTCCTGTAGCTTACCTGTCTTAAAAACCACTTCTTTTAAACTGTCAGTGTCTGGCCCTTCATCTTTTACAATAATTGTCTAAAGGCTTAGCCATAAAGGAATGACTCTATCCTGAACTATACAATCTATTCTACAGCACCTCATCCTATTCTCTCCTGTAAATAAAGTTTAAGAAGATTGAAACTGAAATCTAGTGCCTCATTCAATGTTTAGTTCTTTCTTCATGGATTACCTCAGGAGTTTTTCCAGGAACTGTGTGTTGTTAGATACATGTTTGCACTGTTATCTAGGAAAAAGTTACAGCTAAACTACAGCTCAAAAAGCTAGCATGGAACTGCAAGGACCTCGCAAACAAGCTGTAAAAATGCACATGAGTTTGCACTTCTCAATGGAAAGCATAATCCCTTTAACAGAAATATCACTTCTGAGAAAGGAAACCCATGTGCTTTCTGAGCTAATTTACTTGGCTTTTCTTCCAGCAAGAAGAAAAAGCTACACAAGGACACGAACATCTCCGGCACCGATGCACACTGTGCTCTCCTATTAAGTACTCGGGACACCTGCAGTCTGTGCTATTGGCACATTCCTGTTACTATATATAAGTTTTCTTAAAATACAGTTAGTTTTTAATTGCTAAGGCCTGTCTAAAGAGTCTTCTACAGCACTGCTGCCTGTACAAGACAGAGTCTGTTATACAAACTTCATTTATATAGACAGAGATGCCACTGGTACCCCTCGTCACAGTTCATCAGCCTTCACATTCCCATAGTTTTCAGTGGATGCAATACACCTGAAGGGCTACATTGTGCAAGTCCCCATTGGAACCAGGTCATGTCTGATTTGTCCAGGGATACAAATGGAGAGGCAAACAACAGATGTCATCTTTATTTTGAGCCCTCATGCAGACAGGGGTACATATGGAGTACAAAAACTGTCCTGCCTAATCTCCACCCAAATCTCTATGTCTTCTACTTGTCTTTGGCTTTACACCATGAAGGTGAGGAAGGCCCGTTGGAATTCAGTGTCACCCTGGCAGATCCATGCCTCTGCCACACAGCATGAAAATGGGGGCATAATGTAAGAAAGGATTCAGTTTACAAGCAAATAAACTCATTTCAATTTTCAGACCTTTTTATGAAAAAAAGCTTCCTCATTTTAAGTACATTCTCCCTTTGTTGAGATTATTTCACACACCACATCAATGCCAAACCATTATATCACGCATGATAGGCGTCCAACAGAAAAGCAAGCCAGCCTATAGAATGGCAAACCAATACAGTAACTAAAGCTGGAGGGAAATATTTTTTCAACACAAGAAGCTTTTCAAGGTTTTGAAAAATTTCCCATCATATCAGGATGTAACCAAGGCTTTCAAAAGCTTCCAGATATTTGCTGAAGCAGAGACCTTAACTTGAACTGCATCCCAGAAGAACACGCTACCCGCTGCTCATTCAGGCTCCCTCTCCTCCATTCCCAATTATTTAAATATTTGTACGACGTGGAAAAGCACCAAGAGTTGAGATCAGAAGACATCCAAGCCCACATTTATAATCCTCTCCCAGGATATGAAACACCTGGAAAGGGCCATGAGCTTCCCACAGCCCAGCAGCACTAATCGCTCTGATGCTGCCCATTCACCTTGGCTTCGTAAACCAAAACTTGTGTTTCTGGTCAGAGACCCCTTTAACACCTATCATTCCACCCAAGTGAGCTCTACAAAATAAATAAATAAGAAATCTGTGTAAATTCTGTTAGGCTGAAAACATTAAGTCAGAAAATTCTTTACCGTCTTAGTAACAGCAACACAAGGATTTCAGCTACAGCAAATAAAACAGGATCCAGAACATTCCTGTCTTTGCTTCAGGATAAAAATTGTCCCTCAACAGTTCATATAAACTGTCCTCAGGGGAGCAGGATAAATAAGGCTCAGGCACAGGGTCAGAAGCTACCAGGACAGACCAGAGAAAATGGGTTAATTCTCATTGGAGGGGGAAGGTTACATGATGACCCAGTTGGACATTTCTGGATGATGGAAGGATAAATAAGCGCCTGGACTGATTCCTTTTAGTCTTACAGCACACAAAAACAAGGAGACTTGGGTAAAATATCAAGATAGGTTAAGTTTAGAAACAAATGTTTCTCATTTCTGATAAAAGTAGTGCTCTAGGGTTTGAGCAACAGAGCGAAATTATTACAAGTACATCATACATATTAGAACTATTACAAGTACATCATACATATCAGAACCCTTCAATTGCTTCCTTCAACTCCATGCAACCCAAATTACTGAGAAATCCCTAAGTTTTATAAATGCCTACATAACTTACAATTTTATCAAGAGCCTGTATAAAGAAACATCAGATTTCTTCTAGAACAAACCACGGTATGTTTAATTCTCCATCAGACTTGCAGAGTTCAGTAACTGATCTACTCTCTTAAATACTGATAATACATAGCATTTTCATTACATTTTGTAACCCAAAATCTCAGCTTTTCCAGGCAGACTAAAGGGGGTATTGCCACCATCAAACATGCCTACATGAGGACGCTCATCTCCTCTAATGGAGCCTGCTGAGAAGTAGCAACAGACACTAAGAGAGAAGAAAATCTTCTGGCATTGGCTGTGCAGGGAGCCTGTCTATACCACTGCTCTTCTTTATTGTTATCTTTTTACTGAGGGGAATAGTAAAGCACTGAGAGGGAAAGAAGTTCAGTGCAGATCCCACTGTGAGTCACTTGAAGAACCAGGAGTAGAGCTGAGGTTTTCTGACTTGATCCACTGTGTTAGAGCTTCACAGTGCTTGAGACTCTATCTCTGCTTGTTAGTAATCCACTCAGGGCAACAAATCTTGCCCCAAGTCAGCCATGATCTCCACACCAATTGTACAGGCACAGTCTTCAGGGAGCTACTCAGCACATTGTTTTAAAAGACAATAAAAAGTAGAAGGAAGCCAGGAGTCTCAATTGCTCTAATCAATAAGTCCCATCTCTTGCCTCCCCCTGGACTCACAGAAATGGGATGCAATAATCAAACATGTCATTAGGCTTGCTAATTACAGTTATTAAATGCTAAAACAAACAGCTGATAATTTCTTACTGTTTTTCAAGTTGGGTTTTCATGAGCTTTGCTCTGATTTAGAGAGGCAAACAGATGGTCTAGTTATTAGTGCTCTGGAAAAAAAAAGAGTTAGAAAAACACATGTTCTTCAGGGCACAGAGTACACTGAGAACAAATATTTAGCCATGTATGCCTTGCATTTCTCCTACAAAATCCTTTGTGGATGGCCTTTCCTGTCAGCGGTTTCCTTGCCAGTTCTTCCCATCTCCCTTTCTTCTATCCTATTAGAACCCATGGCTAAATTCAGGTTTTATTCTCAGAAGTGGGATCACATCATTTTTCCTCCACAAATCATCCAGGGGACATTGCAGTGATGGCACAAGGCATCGTGATGCATACCACATTAAAATAAAACCTTAAGGAAACCTCAGAAAACCTGCAAGCAGGCAGGCAGCACAGTCAGTGGCCTTCTCATGACCACTTTTCTAGTCAAGCCTACAACCAAGGGGAAAGAGACTCCAGTGAGAAGATCCCTGTTCTGGCAGCTGCCTTAACATGACACCTCTTAGTGACAGGCCCAAAGGTTTCTACCTATGGTGGCCCCAATTGCCCACAGGTAAGCCAAAAAATTGTTACCCCAAAGTGTTAGTGAGACGAACTCTGTGTACAGGCTTTACCAATCTCAAATCCTGAGGCACATCCATCCCTGTCAAATACACAATAAACTGGAATTCCAGCTATGTGTAGTCCTGTTGAGGACAGGAAATTATCAGTTTCCGTTAATGCAGACTTCTGGTATACAGCAGATAATGATTTTATCAAGCTCTGCTTTCAAGCTGCATCTCTCCAGTTCTATCAGCCCTTCCACCACGATCCTTACCTTGCAGTGATTAACATATAAGGGTTTCAAACCCTCTGCTTCCTTCCACACTTTCTTCATAAGCATGAATTCACAAGTATTAACCAGAGATGCAGGCAAATGTTCACACATGTAAAGGTTCCCAAGAACCTTGTCTAACATCCCACAGCTCACCAGCAACGGAAACAGGAGCAGCACACAGTGTCTCTGGCCCCTGTTCAGATGTCTACTGCAGTTCAAGGGAATGTGCTGCTTCACCTGACCCTGGAGATCATAAACTGATCAATCTTGGTGTCGTAGACTCTGCTGAGACCATAAGTGAGTTTCCAGAGGAGCTGAAATAATCCTCATCAGGTATTTCAGTCCAAAATATGGTGAAAAAATGAATTATAATGAAGAGAACCAGGAGACAGACGGAGCTCAGCTGATGTCAGGCACTTCAATACAGTGATAAACAATACACTCTGGATTTCTTAATCTAATTGACAGACTTCCTAGGAAAGGAAAGTATCAAGGAATTGGTATCCAGAGTCTTGAAATAACATTCCTTTCCCTGTCATAGCTGAGCTCTGTGAGAGTCTGCTTGCTACTGGACTTACTGTGAGCAGACCTATACTAAAACTCCTCCAGCTTCAAGACGGACTAATTTGTTGCAAGGATCATACACAGGATTAGCTGTGTGACCACCTTCCAGTTCAGTTTGTTCCAATCAGGAGATTCTAGTGCAAGTGATGGAAATTTAAGCTCCCACAAGCCAATTAACACAGCTGCAGTGCAGTCACCAGGGCCTGATCCTTCAGAGTGCTGCTCTTTGCAGCATCCCTATCTCAGAGTCAATTGCCCAAACCAAATTCTAATGGCAAACTCTTACAACATTACTTTTAATGACTCCAAAACCAAAGCTAATCGTTCTCACCAGAAGATCTCCTGGCAGAGCAGGTCAGAGGCTGCAGACGGGATGCCCAGTGCAGCCAATGAAGGATCCTGTTTCCTACCAAGTAGATTTGTTCTGCAATCACCCAAAGCCACTGCCTGAATTTGAAGAGACCACCTGCTGTGGCTTGTAAGTAATTTTCACTGCTTTATGCAAGTATTTTGGGATACTTCTTTAATTTTAAATGTACACTGGCCAATAAGCCAGAGGGGAAATAATTTCATTTCCCAAAAACAAAGTTATTATTCCAGCAAGGCATAACTAAGGATAAGTAAGACTCATTAAAAGGAAGGGAATACATTCTTATGTGGAAGGCAAAACTTCCAGAGAGAGAAACTTGTTTTTTTGTCTGGAAGTAGCTGGATTGCTGAGAAGTATCAGGGGAGCACTTGTACCCTCCTCTTCAACAGTGACAGTAAAGCTCTCTGCCTTTTGCCCCAGCTACAAATAACTTTGGTTGATCTTGTGTCCTCTATTGCAGATGTATGGGAATGGCTGTATATATGATAGACTGAACAAAATAAACCCCAAATCTTCTAAAACAAATCACCCCACTGCAAAACCTACTGCACCACAAAACACCCCTCTTGCTGCTGGACAAGGGAAGGGAAGGGAGGAGCACTGGCGATTTCAGGCACTGCTGATGGTGGTACAGACAGACACCACAAATTCACACCCCAGGGCACAGTGCTAGAAGCTGTACAGAACAAGGAGAAACAAAGAGAGGCCAGATTCACCCCAATCACACACTCTTTCTCTTCCTCATTTGAGACAAGCATGGAGAAATAGTCAAGGAATGTCATGCTTTTCTAATTGCAGATTTCCCGTTTTTGAAATCTCCATTGATTTCAAACTACAGCAGGGAATGGTAAAAAATGGAAGATATTTTTCTGTAACAAAATATAGAAGAACTGTTGATGTTTCATCTGAAATTTCCGTTCCAGAGGAAGAGGAGAATGGAAACTTTTAATTTCAATCAAAACTTTTTGTGCAAATACAAAATGTTTATATCATTCAAAAATTAAATATTTTGTTTTATTTTATTCCCAACCCAATACAAATTCCAGTGTCCACAAATCATCATTTGAGACCTCCTGAAACCAGGATGTGAACTCTTTCAGTGCCCAGGGGCACTGGGGGTCTCGTTTCAACCCTTTCTCTGAAGAGTGGAGTGCATCTACTGCAGAAAAAGAAAAAACATGCACCTCAGGTGTTACCTCTGGCACTAAGCAACCTGTGGTGCTCTTGGACAGGCTTTTGGGAAGGTCAGTGTCTTCTTCTCTGAGCTTTCCTCTTTGATTCATCCTGCTGGCCTAACTTTGATAGAACCTAATTGCAAAGCTGTCCTTTCTTTAGATCTATTTACGTTGAAATTCCCCCTCCAAAAGACCTTTCCAGAAATCTCTGCTTTTCCTTAAGGCTCTCAGTCAGGTTCAGATGTTGCTGCAACCCAGCTCACGAGGCTGCTCCCGAGAGGTAGGGTTGGGGATAGTCGGCTACCAAAGGATGGAGATGGCTGAGCTGATACAGCATCCACTTCTCCCTGCTCTGTGCCCTTCTGGTGCCCAAAGCACACAGGAAAATCTACGGCTTTTCAGACACATGCTGGGAGCCCTGCTTGTCACAGCTGCAGCAGCTCACCAGCTTATTACACCCTTCTACTGCTGATTCCTCCGTGCTCAACCACATTCTCAGAAACCTGGCCAGCCTCCTCCTTTGTACTCCTGCCTCGGTAGATGAGCAGACAGTACCTGGGTGACAGCAGGAGCCCACGCGCCACCGCTCTTCTGAGCCCTCCAGGGAGTGGAAATACTGGGAAGGATCCTGAGAAACTCTTCTGGGTGGGATGTTGGGAAATGCTTTCAGCGAGACCCATGACATCAGTCAACTAACAAGCTTTTTATAGCCTAAGTGCATGAAAAGTTCCACGCATGGAAAGGGAACGTGGTAACACATTCTCTTTCCCCTCCTGAAAGTTCATACACTTCATTCCGTACTGCACTGATCAATAGAAAATCTCCCATAAATATAATCAAGCAGCTGAACAACGCCCCAATTTACATCCTTCTTCTAAAACAGCGTCTGTGTTTCCCAAGAAAGACTATAAGCCCAGTTTCCAAAATATTTCACCACCTCTCACTGAAAAAATGCACCTAAAATAATCTACAACCTGTTTTATTTCCTCTCCTCAGTGTTCATCTCTTTCTCAGAATACAAAAATCAGTCTCTGGCTTGTAACTCACTCCCTAATGGTTCCCAAAGCCATTCCATTGCTGGAAGCAACATATTGAACCACCCAGGCAAAGCCAAGATTTTATTAGGGTTTAGACAACAAGCAGGTGGCCAAAGCCTCCCCCCCTGCCAGCCCCCTGCTTAATCTGCTTCCAGGAGGTCAGTGATGGAAGCAATCAGACAGCAGTTGCCCCACCCGCAACTGCTCAGTCCATCGCTCTGCATAGGAGCTATGGAATGGGATTTTCAGGTACTCTTTAGACACACATGTGAACTTTGCTCAGGTTCAGTCTACCTCATAGATGAGATCACTGGAAGAAACCAAGAACTAGTTCCAGGAAAAAATCCTGATATTATCCATCACTCCTGAACTTTCCCAAGCTGCAGGGATGCAGATGCAGAGCCCTGCGCCTGCTGCTCACTGCCGGCTCAGTCAGCCGAGGGGAAGTGCCAGGCACAGAGCCCCAGACAGCACTTAGGCTGGATGAATCCATGCCCAGACAGTTAGAGCTGTATGTCAACTCTGAAATTAAGTGCACTTGTGAAAGCCTGAGTGCTCCTCTGAGATGACACGGCTGTGCAGGCAGGTCCTGTTGTGCCTGCTCTGGAGCAAGCGGCAGCCGCTCTCCCTTCCCTGCCTGTTCTGCCCTTTTGCTTTGCAGGGCCCAGGTGTGCAGCATCCACCAGACTGCAACACAAACCAAAGTGCAGCCCCTGCCTGAAGGGTCTTGTGAGTTCTCTGCAATTTTCCTGTTGAATCACAGACAAACAAGCTGGTGAGCCACAGCTGATGAGAAAAGCAATAAACTATGTAACTGACATGTTCAGCTGAGAGCTTTTGTGTGTGCTGATAGATTCTGCTGGTGTAAGGAGAACCCCCTTGACAACTTTACTGAACCATTATCGTTAAAATTAACTGTAGTATTAAACTCTGAAGAAGATTCAATAAAAGTCTCCTGTTCCTCAAGGAAGCCTGATTAAAACACAATGTGCTCTCAGAGTGTGTGCTAACTGCAGAACTTTTTTATTTGTTGATCTTGGAAAGTCCAGGTATTTGATTTTTCTGTTTTGTCAAACATTTTCTCTTCTGTGCTCAAAACATAGTCTAGGAAATTATTCAATTTAATTAAAAAGAACCTAGCCATCAGCTGAAATCCTAAAATCATTTTCTTAATCTGCCTTATTACAACAGTCCAGGGGAACTTTCGGCAGCACTTACGCTCTGGGCTGGAAGGGGATGCTGGGGCTATTGCAGTGAACACCAGCAGCTGAGTGCTCTGCCTGCAAAGGCAACTGCTGCCCGTAGCCATCGCATTTGGAGACCATGAAGAGGAGGTGTAAATCCCAGGACCTCTAGCTGTGTCAGGAACGGCACATTTTGAGCAGATCCAAGTCTGGAGGCTGGTGAGTCTATATGGAGCAAGCTGTACCCTGCCTGCAGCGGATCATGGTGTGAAAGCCCGGGGGATCGTGTTGGCGCTGCTTATTTAACACCCCCCTCCACAAGGCAGGCTTGGCACAGGACAGTGTCTAACGAGCTGATGATTTGATGTGAGACCCTCTGGCTCAGAGCTGAACACAGGCACCATCAGTGGAAGGGGCTACATAAACAATCCAGACAGGTTGTCATTATTAAATATTCCATGAATTACCAAATGATCCTGCAGTCATTTCCATGCAAAGCAACAGCAGGAGCCAAGAACTAAATTGCAGTACAGTCCCTGCATAAATTCCTCTCCTTCACTTCCCCAGAGCACCCGGTTCAGCTTTTGTGTCTCAAACAAGTGTGCAGGTACGCTGTGTTTTTATGACTATGTTCCCCGCTTCGGAGCAGTGAAAGCCAACCATATAAAACATTTCAGGACATTCAGAAGGAGACTTCAGTGTGAGATAAAAGTGCCCCTGCATGTGAGTACTGTTGGGATAGTCTTGGGGTTTTCACACAAGACTTTTGGTGTTTCAGAAACTTCCCTCAAACTCCTGGATTTTCATGACATTGATGAGACAGTTTAGCATTTATAGATCCTCAAATTGTTTCCCCAAGTCACAGCTGGACATGTGATCCCTGAGCCATTTAACTGTTACTATAGGGGAAGACATCTCACACCAGCTATCAGCCAAGGAGAAAGCTTTTCTTCCTCAGTGACATCTCCATGGCTCAGCAGGGTGATGAGCCCCAACCTCATGGGACTGGGGACTCAAATCCAGCACCTGGGGAGAGAGCCAGGGAGGAAGAGTCTGGGCACCTAACAGCCTTGCTGCAACCTTCTCCCTTCTGCAGTCAGCATTACTGTGGAGACAAAGGGAACAAAAAAGCAAAGACTGCAAACAAGGGGAGCTGGCTCTTCTTGATGGAGGTTTTCTCATTGCAAGCAGCCTGAATGGTTCATAATCATCAGAAATGCTGCCACTGGAAATACCCTGGGTTTATGCTGCCAATTTGAGCGACTTCATGCAAGATTGTGATTGCTTCAGACTTTCTCTTCCCCCTCTCACTGACAAGTTGTAATTCACACCAGAAGCACTATCATCCAAGCTATTCTCAAAGCCTCTTCCATATTGTCTAGTCCTGATCCACCCCCAGATCCTTGAGATTTGTCTCCTGAATGAAGGCTGTAAATCTTTGTACAGAATGGCAGGAGAACTTTGAGCATCTGAGTTATTATGTAAATGCAGCATCAATGGTACTTTTAACTGCAAGTCAACTGGGACTGTAAATGGAACACCAGTGATTCATGGGTCTGACTGCTTCCTACATACAGGAATTTAATGCTATTCACTGACCTTGAACCAAAAGCAGGAGTATCCTGCATGCTGAGACAGCTCACATCTGGGCTGGAGCTAAGAAGCTGCCTTTCATCCTACCTGTGCTGCTCATTTACCCGTGTCTCAGATTATGAAGAAAATCAACACGGACCAGTTTTGAATGCTCTGAGTGTTACTGGATAGTCCTGGTCCACATACAGCCCTTTTCTTAGCAAAGAGCTAATTTAAGTACTACCAAGTTAAAACATGAAACTGGTCCCTCGAGACTCTGCAGGATCATAAAGACCAGGATGTGGCAGACAGTGCTCATGATGGGCTGGAGGGATCAAGGAAAGATGTGCTCACCTGACACAAAGGCCACTTTCTCTTTCAGTATAGGAAGGACATCAGCAGCTTTTAAACCATCATTTCGAAAAGAACCTGCAAAACAGAGAAAAACAGGAAAGTCACATTAGAAGAGAGCATGTTCTTGCTCCCAGCTTCATGGACACGCCATGTTTCTCAAAAATCAGACTAGAGAAAGGCTGTAAATTACATAAAAGCACCAACAAACAGACCCAAATGGCTGATGAACAAACAGCATCAATATCAATAGAGACATGCCCATAGAAAAAAATTAAATACAGAGGATCAGCTAATTAGTCTATCCTTCAGAAGTTCTAAAAGGTTAACAGATTTCCCACCAAGTAACCAGTTTAACCCCTGCTGCCTTTTTCACAGACCATACTATCAAGCTTGGGAGATGCCCATCTTGTACAGCGAGCCAGGAGAATTCTCCCTTCACTGCTCTGGACAAAAATTGCAGGGAACATTACTGCACATACACATCCATTTAGCATCAGCCCTTGAGACAGATTTGCACAGGGGCTGGCTTAAAAAGGGCTTTTCCCCTTTCCCCCTTTCTGCTGTGCACAGCGCAGCTGAGATGGAACAGTTCAAGATGGGACCACACTCAGAGGGAGGACATGCTCCTTACAAGCCAGCCAAAGCTTTCCCTGGGTAAGGAGTGGTTTGAGAGCATCCTCACACAATTCCTGCTGTTCAGGCCATTTGTATTCCCTGAAGTGCCAAGTTACTTCATGTCTCCTAAATGTTCACCCAAGAAATCACAGACTTTTACTCTGTTGGGAAGAGAACTGCCCACAGTTTCAGGTGCCAGCAGCATCCCTCGGCTTTGCGAAAGACCAGCAGTAAGGGATCACCCCAGAGCAAGCCGGACACTGCAATTCCCACAGAAGGTGGGTTTGAAGGATAGTTTTATAGTTCCTCTGAAAAATAAGTCATCCATAGTGAATAGCCATCCTAACAAGTGATCTTCCATATGGCTTTAGATCTATTCCAGCTCACCAAAGAATATAACATATTTGAAACCCTGTATTTTCACTTTCTGCCTTTCACAGGCAGACAGCAACCACCGTTCCTCTGAGATGGTGCCAGGGCAAGAAAATCTCACTAGGCAGCTTTCTAGAAACAAGGCATTGCTGCAGCCATCACACCCTCCTTGCTGAACACAGCAGATGACACCTGACCATTTGGGTCTGCAAGTGGGATTAGGGATAGAAGCACCCCCTTTACATTGTCATCTATTGCTTCCAACATGCAGCCTGCAAAGGCAAAGTGGTTCAATCCATGCCAGCACTTGGAACAGACAGGATAAAGACCGAAACAGCCATTTTCACCTGCAGCTGAACTACAAGTGTTAGTATTATTGTGGTTGAGTCACTGGTTTTTGCCATTCACAGTCAGACTGTGCAACAAGGCTGTCTTGTCCATGTAAATATGTCCCTCCCTGGTGACCAAAGGCTACAGCTACCTCTCTATGTCCCCACTTGCTCTCAGGCGTCACCTCTGCAACACTCAGCTCCAGGAGATGTGTAAGCTCACCAGCTAAGCCTACAGCTGGTGAAAACTAGCACTCAAAGGACTGAAGTAATTCAATGCAAGGCCAAGACCAATGTAACTGCAACTTGAACAGGTACTGGAGTACAGTCCCGAGGGATGCCTAAAGAGTGCATTGTGTCAGTAAAGTGTTTGAGGACCAGGGAAATGAGTCCTGATGGCTGAACTCTTTCTGTGTTCAAGTAAGCAGGACTTCGTGCACTCTGTGTTAAATATGTGAGACTTTGCTATTAACTTATCCTCTTAACAATAATAACCTCTCAGATCCCAGGCTGTGGCTAGCTCTTGCATCAAAGGTAGGAACTGCTCAGCCACAGGCAACATTTGGAATTTAAGTAGCTCTGTATATAAGCATCTTATCCAACCATGAAGCAAATGGGAACAGCCAATATGCAAGACACATCACAAGGGTTTGAAGATACTCAAGTGGAGTACTGGGCCAAATTTATCCAGCTGCAAGATCTGCACTGTCAGTGCAAGTTGAGTTTTGGCCAGTATTTGTTAAATTCATCAGGAAAACAGCAAAGTCAATTCTTAGGCACCCAACTGTGCAGCAGACAGTATACAACTGAAATCTTTGTGAGCATTACTAAAAAAAGCCAGTGGGTGTATGTAAAGCACACCATAAGGACTTCTTAGCAAGAACCCACTATACTGAGGGCTGAAGGCCAATTTCAGACACACTCCTGCAAGGAAGGACTGCATCTCACAGAGGAAATATGCATGGAGAACAAGAGAAAAATGTATGACTTTAAAAGATGGTCACCTCCTGAGCTGTAGCAAGGCAGGCTGCAGGCAAGGCGCTCTTTGCTAACAGCCCCAATGTCCTGACTGTGCACAGGAGAGGTGAGAAAAGACTTGAGTGGGGACAGTGCTGCAGTAGGTACTTTCCCCTTTCTCAGTATTGCCCAGACAGGTCAAATGAATTCCAAAATAAATGATGAATGAATTGGAAAACTGTGAGCCTGTTCTACAACCAGGGAATAAACAAGAAGTCCCAAGAGCTACAAAGCTTCTCTTGGGATGAGGAAGGAAACTCTGGAAGGCCGATCAGCACCTAAAGCAATGCACGGTGCTCAGTCAAGTGGCAGCTCATGACCCACAGATGAGGCCATGGCCGGTGCTTCCAGAGGTTGCTCCAGCTCCTGACAAAATCCTTTCATGGGGAGCTACATCTCAGAGCCTGCTGTCAGGTTGCCAACAAGAGCTGGGGCGAGGTATGCATAAATGGGAAAACCAATGGCTGTAACAAAGACTCCAAAAGCAATAGCAAATCTGTCTCCAGGAGGGCCCAGCATAGCAATGATGCATTCCCTGGTTTGTAAGTTATTATAAGCATATCCCTAATGATGCTCATTTTCATCCTATTCCCCAGCTGTTTCTAATACATTTGTTTTGTTTGTTTGCGTGCTGGATCCAAGGCCATGTCTGCAGAGCCCCGTGCACACAAAGGCTCTGCTTTGCAGTCTGCCCTATACCTCTCTACTGCTCCTCTCAGGCAGCCCTTCTGCAGCAGATGGACAGAGAAGGACAAAGGGATGAAGGAAGCACAGGCTGAACACGGAGCCATCCTGCTCATTGTCCATGCATAGGTTTGCTGGTTTACCATCCTCATAAACATGGGACTACACAACAGAGCCCCTCTTGCTTTCTACCTGCATGGTCTGCCCAGATACTCGAGCACTGCAATCACCTCTTTACCAAAAGAGAGGCACAGAGAACATGGTGCTGTGACCTTGTCACCCTGCAGCCCCTCACACCTTCATCACATCCTGGCTTAGTGTGCTATCCACAGAGCAGGGACACTATGACTGGCATAAACTTTTATTACTCCAGTGACCCAAGAAAAAAGCACACCATGCTAGCCTGAGCAGCTAACAGCATAATGTGTTCTTGTAAACTTGGAAGCACTGAAGAATCAAGAGTGGATCTTCGGCATGGCTGATCCACATTTCAGGGCAGAGCAGCATCGCACGTGCACAGAACATCTCCTAGCAGGGATTCCCTGAGTGGCAGAAGCAGCTCACAGTTTTAGGAGAGATGCTGTAATGAGAAGCCAGATGGGTGAGCTGAGAAGCTTAAGGCATGCTTCCATGGTAAATGCAGCAATACTGCAATTGAGAAAATTTGTTTTTCCCCTGCACAAATGCCCCAATTGGCCTGGGGAGCTCGCTGCCGAAGGACATGGAGGTCAGCAGCTCGAGGGGCTACCCGAACAGGTTGGAGATCTGCAAACAACAAACATCTCCAGAGAACTGTAAAGATTAATAAAATAAGCAAGAGTTTTGGAAAGAATGTAAGCCTACAGACTTTGAAGTGAAAGCCAAGCTCTAACTCTTGGAGTGAAAAATAAATTATCTCCAGAGAGAGCCCTGTAAGCTTTAGCATTTCTTTCTCTAAGCAGAGTGCAGGGTCTCTGTTGGAGACACAGTCTTGGGCTAGATGGAGCAAGGGTCTGCTCCAGAGTGGCTTTTCCTAGAAAAGCTTCAGTTCTAATCTGAAAAAATGCAGCTCTTGGCTTCAAATAAAGATCAGCTGCTGAAAATATGGAAATACTTTCTATACTTAAAAAAAAGTATGCGTAGGCAAGAAGAAGGCCTCCTGTCAGAGCACTGCATGGGGCTTAATCACTTGGCTCCTGATGCCTTCAGCAAGAGTTGTTCATCCCAAGTCCCATTCAGTGTTTCAGGAGAGGCAGCCCACATTCTCATAGTTCTCAGAACAGATTTGACTATTTAAAAACTTTGGCATAAAGTTTCTCTAACCAAACAAAACTGAACTCCTTGGGCTAAACCCATCCCTCAAGGAACTCCACTGGAGTCCGAGATGCAACAGTAGGATTAATCTGGTCCATATTTCTTCTTCCCCCAGTAAAGGCCTCTCCTGTATTTCTATACCCCCACTCCCACAGCCCAGTGTTTGGGGCATTTATCTCCCAGGTTTATCATAGCCTATCTGCCTTCCTACCTTTTTATTCCCCCCCCTCCCCAAAGTCTCAATGGAATTTATTTGTCTTTGCAGTATTGTAGCGTCTTGGCTTTCTACAACACACAAACAGAAGGGACGTCTGATGTGAGCAGAGAGAGGCAGAACAAAGGAGACTTCAGTATTCCCATTGTAGCCTTTGCAAACTGAGACACAGAGAGATTGACTTGTCCAGTGACAGACAGAAAGTTTCTGCAGAGCTGAACCCTCATTTCCCCAATGCTTTTCTCATACAAACATCCCTTTGTTTTCCAGCAGAACATAATCCTCCTTTTTCTTCTCTTTACACTTCTGCCTTCCTCCTCCTGCCCTTCTCTCTCCATTATTCTTTCCTTCTGCTTTTATGCCTCAAATATTTACTTTTTGTGTGCTAAACCCTCTTTAACCCTTTCCTCCCCTTCCTGCAGGCTATTGTCTGTCCCCACAGGGCTGTGAGCCTTCCCAGTTTGATTTCTCTGATTTCCCACAAAGCCATGCAGAGGGGCTTAGCCAAGGGCTGCTGGGGCCTTTGCCTCTGGGATTTTGCTGGCTGAGGCTCATTGGTTCAAAGGCAGAGAGGCCACAGCATGGCACAAGCATTTGGTTGAATAGAAGCAACATGTGCTCCGGACTAGCATTTTAGCACCATCTGGCAGAGATAAATGAGGCTGGACACTCTGCATCTGCCGATCGCTCCTCTGCGGACAACAGCCTGATCTCTGATGCAAAGAAAGAGCATTTTGGTGTCCTGAGCTCCCCAGGAGCCTGCAAGGCTCTCCTGCCATCCTCCCCCACTGCAGGCAGCAGAGGAGCAGGCTTTGATTTCACAGAGGAAGTAAGGAAGGATTCAATTGAATTGAATCTAAAGACAGCACCAGAGAGAAAAAACCACAAAATTAAGCTGTAAATATCATTACCAACTATTACTGAACACTAACCCAGAGCGATATGCTTCTCTGTAATAACTAGTAAAAGGTAATACCTGGTCTCACAGGAAGCACTTAGGACTGCAGGCTGGAGCGTGGCAGGGACAGGCTGAAAGGCAGGTTGGATTAGCACCACAGCCCTGGGGCAAGGATGGCAGCTATGCCCCTCCATGCTCCTCTGTTCGTTTTCTCCAGCCACCAGATCCAGTGTGCACACTGACACACAGATCCATGCCATAGCTCCGGAAGTTGCAAGAACCATGGACACCAAATGGATGGTCTGCACAAAAGACCAATCCCACTGTACCATATGCCACACTGAGACAAAAGTCAGACGCATTACATTGCTGCATTTATTCTAAAATTAAAAGATGAATGTTGGATTTATATGTAATAGTTATAGGCTCAGTCCAAGACTAGTATTATTTTCTCTGTGCTTCTTTATTCTGTCCTTCTTTTTATTAATTACACGCCACTCCTGCTTGCTGAAATATCCTTCTGGTCACAGCAATCGGGTGGCAGTACCACGGGCTACCTCCACTTCCAAGTTTTGCCAGTGTATGTCAGAGGTCCGGCTGCTTTTCTCCTCCTCTACACCAACAGGTCGGTCCCTCTGATTTGTCACTGCTCGAATCCCCACACAGGGACAGCCCCTGTCAGCACAGCCCCCTTCCCTCCCCTGCCTGTAACACTGACAGAGGCAGGGCTGGGGTTTGGGGGACCTTGCTAATTGCCAAGATTGTTATTCCTTCCACGAGGTACTTGGCAGCATTGAGCCTCCCAGCACAGCCTTTGAATGTCCACACATTTAAACAGTAGCCTCAGCTTGAAATCAAGCCAAAGAATAGGCAAGGCCTCAAGAAAGATAGAGCGGCTTGCAGCAAGCATGCAAATTCATTAGCTGTGTGCACGTGTGGCCTCTAATAAGCCGTGTTCAGCATCTGAAGCCTGAAACATCCCACCCTGTGCACCCCACCTAAGCCAACAGCCAGGCTTTGCCTTTTCATAAGTGGCACAAAACCATTCAAAGCATCACAAGGATACTGAATTTATGCACAATCTGCAGTGGAGGCTCTGCAGATCCCCTCCATCCATGGGGGATTTTACTCATTTCATTTTAAACATACACTAATAGAGATGCTAAGAGAATGCAATGGCTGTGAGTCAATCTTTTGAATATTTCCTTTATATTTTCATCAGGGCTTTAGAATCAGACTGAGATCTTTCAGTTCCTACACTTAGAAAAATAATTAGATGTTATAGGTAACCCTGTGGATAGCACATCTGACTCTTAGTCAAAAGACTTGGCTCTATTTGTGGTTCTGCTCCTAAATTGCTTTATGATCCTGAACAAGCTGTTTTAACTGTGCCAGATCTTGGTTTTCCTCTCTACAGAACGGAAATAATATCTGCCCACATCAGTAAAGCACAGTCAGGTTCACAGACCTCAAAAGCACCTTTCAAACATGAATTAATTTTGTCTGAAAAAACCTCTCTGAGTTCTCCAAGGCAGGGAACTGTTGCAGTGCACTTTTATAGACAGGCAAAAATGTCCCACTGACAGTAGGAAAGACTTGCTCTGGTGATCACAGAAAAGGCTTTCTGGGAAGGAATGGGAGACGTTAGGAGAACTGGAAAAATTAGATCATCTGACATAAAATCCTGTGTTTTATTTCTTAAGTGTACAAGGGATAGATGTGCTGCCCTAGAGGGAAATAAGTATATTCAGCACCTTGAGCTTTTAGTGGTTAAGTTTCTTGCCATCTACAGATTGCTCTACACATCAGTGACCACCCAGATGCAACAGTCTTTTATGGTGTTAATAAACAGCTATGGGCCATTTGTAATCCGAAGTCACATTTTAAACATGGCCATGGTCTCTATCCAGGCCTAGTGTGCACGAATATTTTCTTTTCATTTCACTCCCCTCTCAATTACAATTGAGTTTCTTATGGAAACATTCCTCAGAATTTTATAATCCTGTAAAAAGTTTAGAACTGCTGATGGATTCCTGCAGGAAGGATGCAGGCCCTCTTTGAAGCGGCAGAGGCTGGGTACCCAGGGTCCCATCCTCTATTAAATTCTGTAGGTTAGAATAATATTCTTTAACTGGCAATGGTTTAGTCAACAGGCTTTTTCCAAAAAGCTGCAAAAGGGCATCTGCCAGCGCCTGTCACACAGCAGTGACATGCTTAGGGTTTCCCATCTGTCTCCCAGAAAGCCTCCCACTTCCATCCTGGAGGTCCCCAGCCACCAGTAACTTCTCCAGGACAAAAAAATAAAATAAAATATCTAATTATGTACAACATTGAGGAGGCACTTTGCTGAAACGCCAGCCGTACAAAGGAACCATATGCCAGTGCCCCAAGTGTGCTTTGCAAACATCTGCCTCTCAGGGGGATTTCATGCCAGACACTAAGAAAGCAACTTTAATTAGAGGCCAATTGAAATCCTTGTCTCAAAGCCTGTGACTGCCCTAAAAAAGAAAAAAAATCCTAAACAAACCAAGCAATTGCCTCCCTCCCATGTTTAAAAACACTCTACATTTTTCTTTTTTTAATTTTTCTGACAGAGTTCAACGTGCCCCAAATGGATTGATGAAGTTCCCACTGCCTTCAGAAAAATCCAGGAAGGATGATTGTGTCTAATGTGAGCATCAGAGTGGGTTTTAAATTAGTCATTTTTGACTGTGGTTCATTCAACATTCACAAACCAGCACCTCACAATTAATTAGGCCTACATTTCCCTGTCTCACGTCACCTCAAATCCCTTCTGACCGGATACATTTCTGCCTTTGCTCATCTCCTTTGGTCCCTCTTTCTTTCTGCCAGGGCTTATGATTTCAGCTTCCAGCTATTGTGTCATCCTGGGAAGCTGATTTAAAAAAAAAATTACAAAAAAATAAAAAGAGGAATAAAAGAAAACCTAAATCTGCAATTCAAAGGGAAGTTTTCCCTTCCTGTGCATGAATTCCCTGGTTAGGGATAAAGCAAGATCTGTGCCCTAAGCTCTTGACACAGGGCAGGCAAAAGCAGAAACCATCCCTGTGGAGAGGTACAAGGGAGAGTAGCCAAAGCCCTGGGGGATCGCAGAGGCTGCTCCCACCCCTGAGCAGGACACAGTTCATCCAAACAGGGCAGCTGCAGGTCTCTGGGTGATGCATCTCTGGACAAACCCAAGCAGCAAGAACCAAGGCAGCAAAAACAGCAGTAGAAAGCACTCTCACATCACGCAGAGCTCGGGTCCACTCCAGGCAATCCTGTTGGGAGCACAGGGAATGCTCACGGCCTACACTGTGCTGCTGAGCTACTCCAAGAGCCGCCCTCCACAGCCCTTACCTGGGGAACAGAACCTCCCGTCACACCCCATTCTTCTGTCCTTATTGCAGTTTCCCAGGGTCTACTTCTCTGCAAACCAGCCTACAGCCCCAGCCCAGCAGCAGGGCCTGTGCATAACCCACTTGCGGCTGACTTCAGACTGCCCAGACCTCTCTGCCCAAGCGCGGAACTGCAAAGTGGCAGCGGCAGCAGCTCCTCCGAGGGCCTGGCCAGGAAACTCTCTGGGTGTAACAGCAATCGCTTTAACTCCCCCACCAGCATCCCAAATCCAAACAAAACCAGGGCAAACATTTACATACAGCAGCGGGAGGGGGAAGGCAAGACACTCACAGGACTAAATAATTTATCTGCCTCTCTTACAGATGCTGACATTTTTGACACACATTAAACATTAATGAAAATCATTTTATGGATGGCTGAGTCACGCCAGTCAATGGATAATCTCCTGCATCTCCACCTGCCCCTTTCACCCTCATCTGGCTCCTATCGCAGAGTGCAGCCACTTGTAACTCTGCCCTCTGAAAGAGGCCAGGCTCCCCCAGATGCCAAAGAGCAGAGCAAAAGCACCAAGGGGGCTGAACAGACCCCAGTGAACACATGGATGAGAACCAAACCCACAGAGCCCTAACCCCGCTGCAGCTAAATTCACAAACCTGCTGTTTTGTTAATTAGCTAACACGAGATGCTGTGAATCATTTTGGAAAGCAAATTACCTCCCTGATTTCCAAAAGCTTCCTAGCCACATTTCTTTTTTTAGCTTACTATTTTTTCCTTCTCTCAATGTATAAATGCCAATTAAATTACTGCCTGCCTCTGTTTAATCTAATGTTAGCCTACTCATATTTTCAGCTGCTCCCTGATGCCAGTATGGCCCCTTATGCCCAAATCTCTTTAGCATGCTAGTATAAATGTTTATAGCCCTAAGACTTAGTGCTGTAAGAAGCTTGACATTTTTGTGCTAATAACCCGTGATGTTATTGTAATGTTGAATTCAAAAGGATCACCAATAGGTTGAAAATGCAGCTTTCCTTTAGTTTGTTCCACCTAAGGACACATACAAAGATATGACTGGGATTAAACTCTTATGAGCTGTCTGGATCTCTTTCTGGACAAGCAGCCCTAAAGTTTGCCAAAATGATACTCCCTGGAAGGTAGAGTTACAAAAAGCCACTGGGCAGATTTCAAAGACAGAGGATATGCATTTAACCTCATCTATCACAGAATCATAGAACTACCGAAGTTAGAAAAGACCTTTAAGATCATCGAGTCCAATTGTTAACCCTGCACTGCCAAATCCACCATTAAACCCACTGGACTGTGATTCTGGATACCAGAGCTACCAGGAATATGTTCTCCATCCCAGTCACACCTTTCTTCATGGAACAGGCTAAAAGATTATCACCTAAATGCAGCAAATTGCCTTCTTTTCACTAAGGGGGAGCTCAGAGCTGCGCAAATAACTTGCTATAGGTTAAAGAGATCTGACTGATCTCCAGAGGGTGCAAGCTGCTGCACTATAGATCCCGGACAGCTGGACTCCTCCCTGAAACACATGGGAAATAGTCTGGGGCCTCTGTTTCCAGCCCACTACAGGTTGCATTTTTTCTTTCAACGGAGGTGACAGAAGTGCAATATATTGACAATGATATTTTAATTTCACAGATTGAACTATAAAATCCTTTTCCCGCACACATTTTCCCTTCTTCTAAAGGGATTTTGTTGGTTGGTGGTTTCACTGAGCAGCATGCTCTGCAAAAACCAGCAATTCCAGGTAGGAGGAAATTGTCGCATCCAACGTGTCAGTAACAGTCTACAAAGTTTATTAGATAGGTTTCTAAAGATAGGGAAATTATACTTTGATCTGAGACAACCTATTGCAGCCTGTAGAATCTTACTGCAGGCGGCTGTCGAGCCTCCCTCAAGTACAACACTGGGGAGCAGACCCCAATCTAAACCAAGCTAAGTCAATCACAGGACATTTAATACCTTCAGTAAATAAGAGATGAGGAGAAAACACAGTTTCTCCCACATCTCCTACTGCAGGCGACATTTCACTCCTTTGGCTGCAGCAGTTTCAATAACCCATTTTTATATTTTTCCCCAGCCAGGAGTTCATCCTGCATATACATCTCACGCCAGGCATCCTTGCTTTCCCACACAAACACACAACCACATGCACCTTCTTATATTCTGGTTCTAGCTTCGCTGATAGAAAGACAGACCATGTCCACATTTCCAACCTCCAACTCAGCCCAGGGTTTCCATGACCTTTTCCTGCAAGCTCCAGCTCTGCTGCTGGAATGACTTGTTCATTATGTTAGTTGTTCAGTAACTCTTAGGCACTACCGTGCTAATACTGCTTTGAATAAACAACAAGTCACAGTCAGAAGTCAGCGAAACATTAGGAGCGATGACAAATCAGAAACAGCAAACTGCACAAAGGAAAAGAAAGAAATGCAGTGATGTTTTTCTGCCTGCTTACAAAGAAAAGAAGAGTGAAAGACGGGCTGGAGAGGACAGATTCATCACACTTTGGCTTCATTACTATAATAATTAATTTATATTAGCAGGTGCACATTAAGAAGATCTGTTTCCACCCCTCTGCCACCACCAGCTGGTGCAACATGCGTGTGTCAGTCATGGGAAATGGTAGTTGTGCTGATGCCCCTCACCATCTCTTACGTCTGCATCCTGCAGCTTTGTTATGGGTCCAGTCAGCAGCACTGGTAGAGCTGCACAAACACATCCCAGAGAGCAGTTTTTACCTCAAAGTGCTTAAAGTGACCAGAGCCAGCTATGGTGGGAGACAACCAGACACATAACTTCACATATTTCATGGGAGCTGACTGATGGCAGAGTGCAGGTGTCATGATCAGGTATTTGATACAGGACATTTATAATAGCCTTCTATAAACCTGGTATTTATAAGCCTGCACTGGAAAAGTAGCAATGTTCCACCCAGAGATTTTGCTCCTGAGGAACATATGTTCATGAGTCCGCAGATCTCTGGTTTATACCTCACCCAATTCCACTGCAGGATTTGACCCAACATCAGAGTTCTGGGATATTACGTGGGACTGAGAGGGGCAGAAAAATATCCTCTTGATAATGCCTGCTTGAATCCTGTGCTCTGATGAAAATTCAGCCTGTGGAAATACATCTACCCTCTCTACCACTTTTTCTAGGAAGCCCTATCAGATGCTATGATATCCATTTATAGCAACTCCAGAAAGCTGAGATACATGACACTGGCCACTAATGAAAGCTCCAGGATAAAGCAATAATGACATCTTGGGAATGAAAAATGCATACTGAAATATTATAGAAAGAAAGTTATCAGGCAGGAGATGTACTAAATTCAATTTTCTGAGTGGTATACTGGCTTAAATGATACAAACAATCTTTTCATGGCCATGAAATGGAGCTTTTTTGCAAATGTTTTGTGAACTCACACACAGAGAAAAAAACAAACAGATAAATAAACAGTGTCATCTTCCCCTGCACTGAAGTGTTACAGTACTGAGCACACTGCCTGCTATAAGACTACTGACAATTAAGGATGTATCACCCTGAGCAGTATCTCTGTCTGCACGTATCTGATCTGCCCATTACCATCGTCCTCTGCCACACAGCACAACCAGGCACTTCATGGAATAAATATCCATTGAAGCCAAAGTGGCAAGTCAGCTGAGCACATAAATTGCCCAGATTCTACCCCGGGACAAGAATAACTATCTTTCCAAATGCACTTTAAAACCCTGACTAAAGAATACTTTCTGAAGAGGTCAAGCCCTGATGATAGCTAATACTTTCAAATGAATCTTTGTTATTGCCCAAATACAAAGAGCTGTTTTAACACATCACGACAGCAGAATGCCTCTTCCAGGGGCGAGCTCACTCGCATTTCTGCAGTTCATCACTTAAGTGTTCTGTAAGTCATGTGACTTTCTGGCTTTGAAAGATTGCCCTTTGATGTCCAACAGACAGATGTCAGCATAAAAAGATAGGGAGGAAAAAAAGTCCAGGCTCTGCACAGCCAGCAGTAATCAAGGGAACAGCAGTGAGCTTGTCTGTGGAGACCAAGCAAGCAATAGCAGCTGGGCTACGTCCTCACCCTTTGCTTCCAAAAAGTGTTTAGCAATAGCACAGCTACAAAAGTGCCAGTGAAGTGCACTAAGTCACCAGTACCTGATTAGTGGCTCTGTAACCACTTACAGCACCACTAGCTCAGGAGCACCCACCACTGCTAGAAATCAGGGACCCAGCAAAATAGTGCACCTGAAGTTGTAACACCAGTTAGTCCTTTGGGTGTCAATTGTTTGGAGGACAGTGTGATGCAGCTTACGCTACAACTGTCACTGCTGTTCCAGGGATAAACAGAAAGCTTCTGTCATCAGTGTTTTCAATCCAGTCCTTTTCATAAGCACTGCTATTCAACTATAATGATTGTTTTGTTACGTGTGGTTCTACTTGGAAAACTGTCTCCATAAAAACAGAATCATGGAGTTCATGTTTATTGCATCTCAATGATTTCCAGATCAAATGCAGTCAGTTTACAAGTAAAAAAGATGTTTGGTTTGTTTTTCCAACTACCAGGTCTACAAACTCATGCTGGGATCTAGAAGTTAAGTTGTCATCTTTTTGGCTTGTACGATTGCAAGAGGAATGAAAAAGAAATCTGCTCGCCTGCTCCTCAAGCGGCTGTGTATTTCCAGCTTCAACACAGACAATAAGGAAGAAAAATGAAGACAATATTTTCAAACCCACTTATCTAATGCTGTGCTTCAGGGCTCCAGAAAGGTAATCTGATTTTAAAAGCTCCACTTCTCCAAGGACAATTCGAAGTGACAAGACTTAAGTACCACTTAAAGTCTTACTGCATATATAGGTACATAAATAGTATGTACCTAACTTTAGACACCCATTTTTCAAAACTCTTCCTCTTAATTTAGTCAGCAAATTAATCAGATTTGCATGTGATTACACATAGATAGCAGATCATTTCTGTAGGAAGGTGTTATTTTTATATAGACACTTGTTGGAGCAGAATTGCATGTTAAACTAAAATTTATGAGTCCACAGGCTGAGTCGACATTAACTATTTGACATCTGCAAATCACTGCATTACAGACATGGCCAATTTACTTACAGAGACCCATGTGCACACATGTAACTTAACCATTCCCCAGCTGTCTGTCTGTGAACCCCAGTGTTGTAGGGGTTAGCAGGTTTCCCTCATGGCAACTCTGACATGTCGTAATCAAGTATCTGAACCCCATTATCCTGCACACGAAAGGAAAAAACCAAGATGTTCTGGGGGCAGAGGAACAGATTAGCTCCCTACCATGCTGACATACAGATCCTCTAACTCCTTGTAATGTCTTCTATGAGTTCCCTACAGCAAAAATTTTCAGCCATGACTTTGCTTCTTCTCATTTCATCTCCCAATACATCCAGCTCTTTCCTCTGGGCTCCTGTGCCAAATGGTTTTTGATGCCACCAGTCAAACATATATTATACCCACAGGGCTGCTCTGTGGATCCCAGTGCGATGGTCACCTTGAGCCTTGCGAAGGGTTTGCAGAAGCATTAGCTTTGAGCTGTCTGTGAAACACAGATTCATGGTGGGAAAAATGAAAATTGCTCTGTTACCCAGTTGTCACAAAGCATTCCTCCATGTACAGGTGCACTAATGCTGACCACCCCACTACCCCATCCGGATCTGCGCTTTGCCTCAACCGTCCTTGTGCCTTTGGGAGCTAATGACAACGCCTGATGGCAACCAAAGAGATAATGCATAAGAGCTTACAGGAAAAGTGGGCTGAAAATAAAGGCTGGGAACATGGCCAGCATTTGCAGATGTACTGAGTTAGTGAGTTCTGAGGAACGTTCCAAAATATTAGCCAGTTTTACACACCCAGCATTTCCATGCTGGTTTCACAAGCTGGAGGTGCCTGCTTGCAAGGGCAGTCCTGCCAGGCCATCCTTGCAGCTTTACTGTGGCTTTCCTCCTTTCGCTATCTCCTTCCAACGAGGACAAGCAAGGGTGTTTAATTAAATCCAAATGCTAACATTTTTTGCTAAGTGTAAAATTGTTGATTTGGAAAGCAGTGCGCCTGGCTTTCATCATTAAGGAGCGCTGTGATCAATGTAACATCAGGCCAATTATGGCTGTTAGGGTGCTGAGAGATGTATTTCTGTTCTCTGGATCTCTTTATGTATTCAGGTGTAAGCTAAGCAAGTGCAGCCTCAAATGCTAATTGTGCTGCTTAGGACATATTCACTCCCAAGGATCCCAGTCAATCACGCAGCCTTGCAGTGCCAGGCAATTGCCAGTCCTTTCCCAGCCAGCCTCAGCCAAGGTGTTGCCCATGATGATGAAATCTGCCTGGAGATTTTAGAAACCCACAATCACGCAAGGCAAGGCTGCTGCTCCTGCAACAAGCCACTGCTGACTTGCTTCCATAAAGTGCCAAGGGGACTCGGAAACGAGCACAGGGAATGGGTGTACTTGTGGCTCACTCCGTCCTCCGGATGATATTTTCCCAGCAGTAGTCACAGCTCGTGCTATTTGAGTCATCCTCATCTGAGAATGCAAATAGTTCCCAACTGGTAACACAGCGTTTCTGCTTGCAGGCTCAGAGCTCAGCTTCTCCCCCAGTGCTCCAAGCTGAGCCCAGTCCTGGAGAGCTACGGGCTGCCCTGTGTCAGGGGAAGGGCCTTGTACAGGTGGCATGGAAGGATGGAAGGATGGCAGACAATGAAATGCTTGGGGCTGGAGGGAAAATTGAGCCCTCACAATACTAGTGGCTTTAGACTTTGGATTAAACCCTGTCCTTTGTCATGTTGTGTTGCAGCCGGGAAGCTCACAGGCTCTCACGACGTTGATGCAGAGAGGAGCAGCACTTCTCTGCAGTGTTCAGAGAATTGTAGATTTACCCCACTGAAACCATCCTCCACTTCCACACTTCCGTGTGACCTTCCTTGTGGTCTCTGCAAATTATTTTAATTCCTTATAAGAAGAAATGGATTTGCCTTGCCATTTACAGCATAAGACCTTGCATAGTTACTTGGATTTTCATGAAAAATGACATTAAATTGGAGTCTAAGTTGAGTAAATTCAAATATATGAAAGCAAAAGCAGCATTTTGTGGGAAGTTGTAATTATTCCAGGCAACAACAACAACAACAACAAAACAATCCAGAAAATTCAGAACTGAGTTAAATGTAAAAGCAAATCAAGACAGCTGAAGTATGGAAATCAACGTTTAGGCACACTAGCAACAATGCAGAGCCTCCAGGGATACCAGGGAAGGAGTACATAGCCATGGCTAGTCCTACTATCAGTACTACTGATAGCTGCAGATTAAATTGATATTGAAAGCTCTTTGCAGATTAAATTGATACTGAAAGCCCATTTCATTTTTTATCTTTCCCTTATTAAATTATTTTAGGATGAGAAAAAAAAAGACCACATATCCATTGCTAAGAGTAACACAGAGGTATGCAACATTAAGCTGGCAATAAAGCCATCATGGACAATCCATCAGCTGAAAGCCTCAGGATGTATATCTTACTCAAAGTTGCTTATAAATTAATTTGGCCCAAGAAACAGTGACTGCCTTACAAACATGAGATGTTTCTAACAATTCATGTAACTCTTAATCCTGAAAAAAAATAGCAGACGATGGAGATACTCAGACATCAGTGCAGGTCCCAGTCCATTTTTGGGGCTCGTTTCAGAACACTATCTAGAAATTAACACTGAATCTACACTTGCATTTTACTCCTTGGAAGGAAACAGCCTTCCCTTCCTTGGTGTACCCTCTCTGAAAGCCTGTGAAGGAAGTAACCCATATCACAGTGAGGCAGAAAAAAGCTGCAGGTGGCCCAGAATGTGAGATCTTCCCCCAGCTCCAAGTGACTCTGCCTGGGGTCTTGCTGTGCCAGCTCTTGTCTCCAGGAAGCTCTGACATTTTCCTTGGTGGTCCCAAGTTAAGGAAGGATAATGGTTACCAGGGTTAGCCAGAAACATTTGTTTTTTAATCCTGGCTACTGACATAACTTGTGATCACAAGCAAATCGTTCAGTCTTCCAGCATCTTGGTTCACCCATATGCTGGGGACAGCGTGTTTCCTTGCCTCCCAAGAGCAGCCACAGAGCCTGGAAGCAGCATCTTGTCTTTCCACTGGCCAAGAAAATTTCTTACCATCAGTGCTAAGTGGGTGTTTTTCTGTACGGTTTGCTCAGAGGGAAGTTAAAACGCAGAAAGCAAAGATATAAAGCTGTTCTTGAAAGAAAATGTCCATCTCTAAAAAAGTGAGAAAATACTCAAGTGCCACACATTAGCACTGCTGCCAAGTGAAGTCTTGAGCAATTAGTCTGCTGATTGCTTGAACTTCACTGGGTGTAATCTAATTTACCAGCAGTGCAAGCCTCAGTATGTTTCCAGGACATGGTGGTCAGAGAGAGTTCCTCTCAGCTGCCCCACTGCCCTGCTCTGACCCAGCGAAGACCTTCAGTTGCAACCCAGCACTCAGTGGGTTTAGTGAATACTTAGTGAAGGAATATTTAGTGAAGGAAGCGAGAAATCAGAGTGGCAAATACTGCATTCAAAAATTCAAAAAGAAAACCAGCTTGGCTGAGTCATCCCTGAGCTTTCAACGCACACATCTCAGCAGGGTTGCTCCTATTCTGGAGCAGCCGCCATGGAAAACAGTAAAGTAAATCTACTGTGTGGGTGAAGCGAGAGAGTCATGGGAAAGCCAAGTCCCTCACTGGGATCATACAGGGGGTTATCACAGGCTCAGGATAAACCCTTGTCCCTTGAACAGAGCCCTGTGCCATGCACTGTCTGTCTCTCCTGACACAGACCAGGACCGAACCAGGCACGTGCTTATCCTCCATGCTGCAGATGTTTACAGGTATTTTTACTAAACACTTCAAAAAGGTGCCTGTCTCAGAACTGTGTTTACACATTCTCAATCTTCTGAGCTTTCAAACATTTCATTAGATCTGAAATTCCCACCACAGCAAGTGGTGATCTTCAGAAGGTATGGAGTCTAGTTGGCAGAAGAGGCATTTAAGCACAGAGTGGGTGTTAGCCCAGATCTATTCCTCCTCATGTCTTCCTTATATCTTACAAAGACTGCACTAAATTTCTGAGCAATAACAGTTCCAAAAGTTGGCAGATTCGAAAATAAAGCATGAAGCCACATACCTAATCACCTGGGTACTGGAGCAAATAACTCCTCCGTCTATGAGCCTGAAGGCTGCCAACACACTTGCAGAAAGGAACTGCAGTGTGGGGCAACAAGCACAAATCTTTCGTAAAACGGTTTTTGCAAAACAAGAACACTTGGTCACCAAAAGCACCACCTTCATTTTAAGGCATATGCCCCAACTCCATGTGGCATGTTCAGTGAAATGAGAATGAAAATTCGGTTTTCAATAGGCAAACCTACACGTTGAACTCTGGAGAAATCAGTTGTCTGCCAGGTGAACCAGCCAAACTGATGCCAAACTACCTCTCATGTAAAATGTTTGTCCCAGATGGTTGCATGTGAGGTGCTAAGCAGCACATGGAGAGGGAGCTGGCAGTCCCAGCAGTGTTTGACGCGTGGTTAAATAACAGAGAGCTTCAGAAAGACCCCTCCTGCTCCCAGCCAGAGAGTCACATCTGGACCAAAAGCCGAAGAGAAGACTCATCAGAGGTGCCACAGCTTCCTACTCTGGAATACTCGGTTTGATGGACTCTGTGGTTTTACATTTGGTCAACTAATCAGTAATGTGGCAAAAGAAATGAAAAAGAAATGCACACCAGAAATGAGGAAAAAATAGAAATGGGCAGCAGAGAAATGTTATATGACATTATTAATGACTAGGTTATCTTTGTCCTTCATCCTGCTGTGCTGTGAGGGAAACCAGGTCTCACACAGGACTTGTAGCTGTGAGTCAAATCTGTTCTTCCAGACAGGAGATACATCCAAGGTCTCAGATGCTTCTCCATTACAGTGGGTCCCAGCCACATGTTCTTCTGGCATAGAAGGCCAAATTCCGAGGCCTTTCCAAGGCCTTTTTTAGGCTAAGACCTGGATCTTGTTATGAGGAGACTTGTGCTGAAAGGCAGTCAAGAAGTCATAAAGAGATGTGCTCATCTCAAATCTCTCCAGGCTGGAGCCATATCTCTTTATAGAAGCTTCCTGTTGTCATCTGGGAGACAATGCTTTCTTCAGGCTGAATACATATTTATTCAGGTCAGAGATACAAACTATTTCTTGAAAACAGGGTAATCTAACAATCCTGTGATCTTCCTTTAAACCAACTGGAATTCATAAGAACTTAATGCACTATATAGGACTTTCCTAAAAGAAAAAGATTGTGTGATAGCTCAGAACTGCCAGGCCTTTCCAGCTGAAAGTGAAATGGGGTAAGAACTGACAGATAATAAGTGAAAATGAGGACAATGAATTTTAAAAAAAAGAGAAAGGGAGACAGGAAGACTCACTTTTTAATGAAAATATTATCCTGCTAAATTGCATGATTAAAAGTCAAAAGAAGAAAATTTGAATGTGGCACAAGTTAAAAGAAGTACATTTCATACAGATTTTTTTTATCCTGTCTTCTAAATAGTCAACGAACTGTTGCACATAAAGCTGTCGGATGGTAATTGGAAACAGAGTCTATCCCATGACAGGAAATAAACTCTTATCAATGGCTTTTGCAGATCTCAGTCAAACCACAGAGAAACTGGTAGTCCTGAAAATTAATATCTCTAAGATCATGATCTTAGAGATGGATATAGTAAATACACTTATCTGTAATGAGTTCATACTGGGGTTTTTGCCATAAAGATAACCCTTGAATAAGAAATCCAGCCATTTCCTGGTTTGGACTTTGTCAGGGTTCCTGGTAACAGCATTGAGGAGAAAACCCACGTAATTTGCTTGGCAATCTGAGACGGACTCCAGCTTCCAAGCAAGCGCAAACAAGAGATTTTCTAGCATCTCATGTGCTGAGCTAAAGACAATAACAGAGCATTATTTAACGTGACAGAAACCCATTTTCACCATGATCCATTAGTGCAGTTGAATCACTCAATGCTGCAAACTGCACTGATCATTCAACATTAATTGGGGCAAATTAAGTTATAATTTATGACTCTTCTTCTTCATAATTACTTATGGAAGGAAATAGTGAGGAACTAATAATTAAGATGATGGGGAAAAGCTTCAGAAAAATTTGTTAAACAAGAGCGTCCTTTCTTTTTCTTCCTCTTTCTCCCTGCTTAGAAACCGCCCAGTAACTTACCTCTTGGTTACCTGAGCTGTCATTTACAGCTGTGCCTCAATACTCAACTCATGGAAAACAGAAAATTCACAGCACAGTTTCTCTGGATGCACAGATGGGCCCTATGTCCATACTGGTATGAGAGACACCCAATGGCCAGTGGACATCCTAGGATGATATGACAGTGGAAAGTCTTTTTTTCAAAAGAAAGGAAAAACAAAGAGAAGAAACCAGAAGAGCCAGGAGATCTGGAAACCAAAGGAGGAATCCATGAGTCTGAAGCAGATGCGTTGTTACAGACAAACAGACCAACAATCCAGGCACAGTGTGACTTCTTCTTCCAGAATGATTTGGACCCTTAATGAAATCAAGAAATCATTTCAAACAAGACCAATAACTACTGCTTATCTTATATACACAGGAAAGGAAATTTAGCTTAGGCTCAAAGGCAAATTACAAAGAAAAAGAAGACATCTAGCTATGTAACCTCATTCCTTACACAGCCTATTATTCCTTGCATATTGTCAGTCCTCTTCAATTAAATGCCCTGTGCTATTTTAAAGACTATTAATCAGTGCCAGTTCAAATAGATGTTGTAAATTCAAGCAGATGAGGAAGACAGACATCCAAGCCGTAATTCTTTATTTCAGGCTAACTTGCTCAAGATATAAACTGCCTTTTTGAACATAAAACAGGCCTGAATGATCCATTTTTCCATGGTGATCAGAAGACAGGGTGTGGGGTTGATAAGAACATGCTGATATTTGGCAGTAAAACCTCATCAAACCTTTCCAGAGAAGATAATATTCAAATCCAGAATCTGGAATGAAAGCAGCATGCAGTTTCTTGTCCAAGCTGAAAATCCATGATCATTTTGTTCCCATTTTTCTCCCGTCAGACACTGTTTTCTTAAACAGAAGATATTTGTTGTAGGAAAAAAACATAAAGGAGTTGACATGCATAAAAAGACTTTGGTTCCCACCCTGCTTTCCTGTTTAGCAAGTAGCAAATCTTGCCTGAATTTCTCTACAGTACACAAAGATAACTAGCAGCTAAATAACACACTGCCAGCAAACATATCATTACAAGGCCAAGTCAGTACATACCATCCATGCATGAAACACCCACTGAAAGAGATGGGAAATCTTTACATGGAATCACCGCAGATTCAGGACCAGGTGGTAGAGTGGAGTGCATAAATCAGAAAAGTCGGACCTTGATTTCTATTTTTGAAGATAATACGTCTTTAAACAAAAAATGGAGCAAGCTAGAGACTGGTGATAGGCTCAAATGATGTCTGTTTTCCCAGGGAAGAACACAAAAGCATGTTAGTGTAAAGGGTGATGGTGGCTTTTCACTTTCCTGGAGAAGCAGAGAAGGATTTTGAGGACAGCTCACAAGAGAATGTCTTCATGTCAAAGAGCAGTGGAATGTGCGGATAATGAAGCAGTTATAAGTGTACTTGATAAGCTACCACATTAAAAAGCTTGGCAGAGCCATCACCCATCTTCTAGGCAAGAGAAATGAGTGCCCCAGCCTGCTCAAGCACTCACTGCTGCTCAGGCTGGCCCCATTTGAGTCAGCCTCTTGGTCACCTTGCCACAGTAACCACAAGAACAACTCCACCACCCAGAATTTTTTCCTGGAGCCTGTTTGCTGCAAGAGTTTGGGTCTGGAATGGAGATGCACAAGGCAGTGAAAAAGCAGAGCCTGAACAGTAAAAGCTGGACATGGCTTCAGGATGAAGATGCTCCTTGTTCTGTCCCCATGGTCCTCCCACACCTGTATTATCCATGCAGGCTTGGAAGAGAGACCCGAGTGAGGTGGGATTGTGCTATGCTGGCCCTATGTACATGGACCAATTTTCTCATATTATAAAAGCAGCATCCTCCTAAGCCCAGGGATGATGGACATCCTTTCTTCTTCCAAATTTCTCACCTGTCAGGTGTCTCTATGAGAAAAGATGGTTCTTTTTGCTCTTGCCCACAGCAGCAAGCCAAAAATAACAAAACACCCACAAACAAACAACAAAAAACTCTACACACACATACACACCAACACCCCCCCAAAAAAACCCAAATAAAAGCCCTTCACCTACCAAAAAACCCCCAAAACAAAACATAAAACTATTCAGCATTTTGTGCCTTCTTTGAAATACCACAAACACTTCTAACAACCAGAATTTTTCAAAGGGATGTCCATTTGGGGAACCTAGTTTCTTAGCAACTGCAAGAAACCTCTTAAGGAGCAGAGATTTCAAAAAGAGAAGCGATGAGCATGCTCTAAACCTTGCTTCTTTTTAGGAGGCTCCAGAAGAGTAATTTGAAAATATAAACCCTCAAAACATCTGCTTCCACTAGCAAAATTTCATCTCAGTGTTGTATCAGACACAGCCTGCTGGATCCCCTGTGCATCCTCCTCCTGCTCCCACTAAAGCAAGGTGTTATTGTCAGTGCTGCAAGCAGGTCCTGCTTACGTTAAGATCAATCTTTCAACATGCTTGAGAAGTTCAAACAAGCACTTGGCTGTCAATCTGAGGGGCTTACCCAGACAATGTTGTTAGCTGTTTGTGTATGTAGGAAATTCTGCAGGTTGACCTAACACTTCTTCTGAACAGGAGTTTTACTACATCTCCTGTGTCAGTCACAAAAGTGATGCACGGAAAAAATGTCCATTGTCATGAAAAAAGAAAGCCAGTTCCCAAAATAAGATATATCACACTCCACCACTTCTCTGCCAAATATTCCTGTGTACTTAATGACTCCACTAGGAAAAGAGATTAAAGAGAATTGTACAGATTGGATTATCGAATGACAAACTCTTTCAACCTGCAATTCTGAAAGCAGAAGGTTCTGGCATCCCACCCTACACTTCAGCAGCTGGAATATCAGACACAACCAAGGCTTCAGACTGCTAGCAAGAGATGTGAGTTTCCTTTGCTGTTGGAGCAGAGTTTTTCTATTAGTCCAAAAAAGAGAGCAGTGCAGCTGAACAGAACACAGGGCAGTTTTGTCCTTTTCACTTGCCCTGCTGAATGGACTGTCAACAGTTCAGTCTACGTATCATGAATGCTAAAGCACTGCTTCAGACAGGAGTCCTCAATAGACCTGCTGTGGTACCAGGCAGCCCCCTAACCCCCTCCGCTGCAAGAGCAGCACAGCACAGCACACAAAAAAATCCCCTTCCCCAAAAAACCCAAACATTCTCCTTTCCCCCACATTTAACAACCTTTCTGCATCGCTGAATATGTATCTGGGATGGGCTCACTCACATTTCAGGCACACTTTAGCCCAGCTCTCCACTGGGAAACAGGAATCACTTTAGGTACCTCTTCAGGCAAATTTCTTTCGTAGCCTCTTGTTTCCCCCCTCTCCCCTGCCTCCCTGCTCTTTCTGATCTCAGAATAATTTGTTCACACAGTATTGCTTCCTTTGCTATTAGAAGCCATAAATCAAAACACAAGCACTACAAGGTCTTACACTTTCAGAATCTATTAATATTTTGTTTCTTTGGAAAATAAAATTCTGTGTGACAAGTATGAGGGAGTCACAATTTCTCTTTTAACACAACCTGATGGAAATGGAATTTAATCCAAATTTCTGCCAAAGCCAGACATTTTTTCCTGATTACTTTAAAAACAGAAGAGTTCCCTGAACCTTGGCTCATCAGGCTTGTGTTTTCAGATGCTGCCCAGTACAGTGTGCTTACATGCTGGGCTCCCTCCCTCAACGATCCCACCCCAGCCTCTGGTATCCCTTGACCCCAGGACAGCAGTTTGAGGAGGGTTCTCCCTGGGTCCTGGCATCTCCTGTCAGCTTTGCTATTTGTCACCACAGAGCAGCATGGAGTGACACTGTGCATTACAAGCCTGGCTCGGGAGACCTCAAATCAGGTTCATATGGCAGGACAAAATTACCATAGAACAGGGAACTGCTGAACCAGGCAGCAGAGAGATTTGCTCCAGTAGCTGCTCAGCAAGAGAAATACTTACTGTCCTCTAAATTGTTCTTCCTGGTCTTCTGGAGAAAACCTCCTTTTGCCTTTAAATTTGTAAGTCACATTACTTTGAAGATGGCTGTTATTCAGGATTGCTTTACAGATGACAGGATTATTTACTACAGAAGTTCCTTTCATTAAGAAAAGAATTTTTATAGTTGAATTTCACTAGTTGCAAGTAAGTGAGACACCATTTAAAGCACCAAAGAAGGGCTTTCACCACTTCAGAGCATTGGTTTTTGTAACCACTTGTGCAAGTCTGCAGAATTTATGGCTGAAGTGTGTTTGTATAATGTGATCCCAGATTCCAAGAAGTAAGATTCCGAATAATTCAAAGCTAAACAAGGTCTCACACAAATCATAAACTGTGAGGTTCTGTAGTGTCTTTTTATTCCAGGAGCTTCTGAACATAAAAGAGAGTGCAGCAAGGGTCGTTAACAGCTGGCTGTCTCCTCCCGGGAACTCACTGGTAAGAACCACTGAGGTCCAGAGTCACTGCTGGAGGATGCCAGCGGAGCTGAATGCTCCATTCATCATCTGTATGCCTTTAACAAAGATTATACACACACACACACACACACACACAAACTTCAAAAGGCCAAAGGTTTAGCCAATCTGTGAAAAACGGGCAATTAGTGCAACGTCTCCTGTTAAAAGCTGGTGTCCTCAGCTAACAATTGAGGACAGATCACTGAAAACAATTAGGGTTGTTAACATACAAGACACTAATGACATTTACAATGTGAAGTCATGTGGCACCCCGACATGAAGTCAAGATTTTATACTAGAGGACACATTTGCGAGCACATGTTACAAAGCTGCTCATTAGAGACTACCAGAAATGTCACCTTAGAATCACCCCTCCTCTGAATAAAAATGTAAAAGGAGCCATATGTTTTCTTTTGGTGATGTATACTACAGATCACTGGAGTTGTACATTTAAACACAAGGGAAAGAGAGAGACAGAGGCCCCTGTCCTGATCTGCCACATTTGTGGGGACAAGGAGTGGCTCTGAAGCTAAATGAAACAAAGCAACAGCAACAACGGGCCATGGAGACGGATTTAAAATTTGGGTCTTCTGTTCAATCCCTCTACTTGCCCCATATTTTAGAAAGTAGTAGAGTTCCCTCTGTGCTGCCAATGATGGGGTTTGATTTCTGTAGCCTTTTTGAGCCCTCTCACACTTTTTAATTATGATGGAAAGAGGTATTTCACCCCTAGCTTTGCAAATTCTGTTCTAATGGAAAATTCAAACAAGGTTGGTTTTATTCAAGTTTTGAAAGAAAACAAATTCGGTAATGTCAAAATTTTTCATAAAACAGACTTCCAAGTGTTGACTAACTGTCATCCTGATGCTTTGGCGGGCATTTAACAGAGCAAATTTAAAACAGGTGAAGTATCTGGAAAGATTAAATAGCAACTCTTGATCTAAGAAGAATATAAATTGATGGAGCAACCTGCATTGGATGCAGAATTAAAATGCACATGGGAAATAAACTGGAATAGCTTGCTCAATTTTTGTTCATCACAGGTCATCAAGTTAAAATGAGAAAAGCAAACTTACAGTGTTTTACTAACCTGAGTTATGGAATAGCAAGTGGTCTAGGACTGCTCCCATAGCAGTTTGGAAAAACACTGCTTTTTTTTTTTTTTTCTGATAAAAGACCTATTCTTCTGGCAAATTCATAGCAGAGTATGGCCATGGGCTGTAAAGAACAGACCACACACATGCTTTCTGGACAATCAGTGACTGGACAAAAGTCTTCCCTCTGACATCATGATATAAACTTAACGGTTACCAATATTTACTTAGTCTGTAAATAAAGGTCATGATTTGGTGATACTTCTCTGGCTAAACAATATGGAAATCAATGCACCATAAGGGCAGGGCCATGGCCTTTTCTCAAGCAGGAAGAGTCCTTTGTCACATTTTAAAAGCAAAAATCCAAACCCAGAGGAGAACAGATGAGAAGGTCTTCAAAGAGTTCAAATTGAACTGCAGCCCAAATGTGAAACACAAAGATATTTTCTGTCTAGGCTTGAAAAATGCACTTTCCCCACTGGCTAGTGGTGACTTGGTGGCTTTGGCTGGTACTAACACATCATGACGCCATCACACATTTCTACACTTTTTGGATTCCACCTTTAAAATAATCACCAAAATTGCGAGAAGCCCAAAGCATAATTCTCCAAACACATAATTTGAGGCCTTTTACCCCTTTTTTCCTTTATCGCATGAAATGCATCCACTGGCTTGCAGAGTCTGCCTTTGTCAGAAGCTTTAGTCTATAATCACTCTAGGAAAGCAGAAGACACCTTGCAACACCCACCCCACCCCACCCAGCCTTTTCTTTCTTTCTTTGTTCCCTTCAATAGCAATAGCAGGAAGGAATTTCATACAGTGTTGAGGATGAACAATCCAGTTAATAACATTGCTGGAAATTCACACATCTGGGATAAAAGCAAGCTTCAGCCTGACAGCTGTTTGAAACATACAGAGAGTCTCACTCTGTTGAACGAGAGCTCCCCAGTACAAATTTTAGATGACTCAGACAACGTTTTGTTCAATTTTACTAACTCAGGACATAACACTTGCTTGTGAAAAACCTGCAAGGTAATTTGCAGAGGCCTGGAGATCTCTGAAGTTTAAAAGGCCTTCAGCTAACCCGCAGTTAGAGGAGAGCACATCTGAACAATGTGAATGCCAATCTGGGGTAACTGCCCCAAGAGCTCCGGGTTTGCATCACCCAGCAGAGGACAGAGCCTGGCTCTGGCACTCTCCTCCCTCGCCTGGCTCCACGAGGACCTGCAGCACTCCCCGTTAATATCTGCTGCCTCAGGATCCTGAAGGCAAATTAGAGGAAGCTGTCAGTCATCCACTACCTCCGTCCTGCCTGTGTGAGCAGTTGCCTTCCAAAGGAGATCCTGTACCTGCAGAAATTGGGTATATCCACTTGCAGATCCTTGTCCTCGGCACTAATAATGATAATAATTGTGCTGTGTTCAATCTGCTGGCCAAGAAAAACGCTTTCATTTACATTATGAATAATAATAAACCAAGAATTTCCTCTTTTCTGCTAAGCAGACCCACTTTTTGTTCCTGCTTTTTTTTGGCTCTGTCTACCCAATGTTTTGAGCATTTCCTTCATGCTTTGAGAAGGCAAAGGTTGCCCATTCCCACTTGCAAGCATCCCAATACAACTTCTAGTGCTACAAACCACTCTACACTTCCTTTAAATGACAGTCAGCAAAGAAGCATCTCCAAAAACCTTTCAGCTGTCCCATCAGAAAAAATGATGCTTTCAGGAGAGGTTTCCACCCTGTTGTTTAGGCAAGAAAGATGGATCACATCAAACCAAGTTGTTTCAGCACAGGGGAGGGAGTAGGCAGGAGGCAAATGTGAAGGCATACAGGGAAAATACACACACAACCAGTATTTGACTGCAAGGACCTATAATCTGGCAGTTGGACATATCCAGCTTTTTTTTAACCTTTTGTTCATTGTTTTAGTAATTTTATCTCTTGATGACAGATGAGGCGGATATTACTAGGAAACTAAATGATTTCTTTGACTCAGGCATGGAGAATGAGGGAAGCATGCCAAAATTGGAGAGAAATTTCCCGGGGGCAGAAAATGAAAAATTAATGAAATGCTAGGCAACAAGCAAGTATGTCAAATGACAGAAACAACGTTTAAGAACAATTAAAATCAAATAATGCTCTGGAGAGGTCATGAGGATCAGCAAGGCAGGAGCATGAGCCTGAAGAACCTCTATGGAAGAAGCCCTTTAACTCCCCATGAGGAGCAGATGAGAGACCAGGCGAGCCCAGGTTCAGTACAGAGAGTGAGGAACATCAGGCTCTCCAAGCCCAGCCTTAGCACTGGGAAAAGTTACTGGCAGTGACTTTAAGTGACACACATTCACAGGAAAGGTGTCAAGGTGGACAGACACTTTTTTTTCCCTGTAGGGAAGTGACAGTTCGGACAGATCCAGGATGAATAAGGCAATCCTGCTGAGTTTGTTTTCAGCAGAAAGATACCTTCTCTATAGGCAATGGGAGCAAGTGCAGCAGAGTAGATATGTGGTAACTTATAGGGGGAAATGTGGGGTAATTTTCCTTATTGTACATAAAGCTGTGTACACATTATTGCATACAGAGGTGTTCTGCACCCAGGATCTGGTTATTGAAAGGCTGTGTCAGCACCAAGCCCAAATTTGCTGCTCCCATCTCCAGTTGCTCAGCTGCCTACGAGCTGAGCAGTCAACAGCTCCGAGTCCCAGCCTCTAACCTAATGCCAGCTTGGGGCTTCCAAACTGACTCTGTGCACTGATCCTGCAGTGGCCCCTCATCTGTGACTGGATTTCTAGTCTGGAAACAGCTCTCTTTTGATGGGAGACAGCAGGAGAAGACTATGGATTTAGTTTTAAACTCGAGAAGGCACTTAGGCATATGGCTATGCTACTTTGGGACAGGGCTGTTTTCCTAGATTAGTGAGTGACACTTCAGCCTGCTAATAAAAAGATTGATGCAGAAACACAAAGAAATGAGAAAACAGGTCAGTCACTCACTTCTGAGAACAGAATAGAAAGGGGATAATGCTGGAAAACAAATAGTTGAAAGGAAATCTGACTAGATGATGGTGCAGGATGTTGACCAAGAAAGCATCACCTGTGACAGCAGAAAAACGAAAAATCAAACAGGCCAATGATGGAGAACAGAAAGCACCTCCTTTACAAAAGGAAGAAAAAGGCTTCTTGTGGACCGTATCCCAAAGACCAACATGTTTTTCAGGGAACAGTAATAGCCCCCAGTCTCCTTAATTCTCTTTTAAAAGGATTAATTTTCTATCAAGGCTGCTTACCAACAGGTCACATGGTGAGCACAGAATATCTGCTGGTATCTACTAGGCTGCATTTCCCCACCAAAGCAGCCAGCACTTCTGTTTTACAGAAGCAGAGTGAGGAGAATTGTCAGATGGCGAGAAAGATGCCAAGACTTCTTTGATGGAAGGTGATAGACAGGTCTCACACTTCCATACCAACTGTTTCAAAGCCTGATTTTTCAATCATTTTTAATAATTTCTCCTGGATCCAAAACAAATGTGGACAGATGACATGATACCCAGACAAAACCTGACTCTCCCAGTGGGAGGAGGAATATTCCTGTGGTTTGTATGAACTCAACTTTTAAAGCCAAAGAAAGTAACATTTTTCCTATATGCAGCCATTACATTTCCTTTCTATGCATCTCCTCCTTCCTGTAAAAGAAAAACACTCACGACTAAGAGAGATCCAATATATATATATTTTTATATATATATAAAGTGTGATGCTGGAAGAAAGCTGCTGCCAGAAACCCTGCATGCTTTGGGACTGAAGCTGTGCTGAAATCCACTGGAGCCTTTCATTCACAGCTTAGTGGGCATCTTCCAAAACCCTGCACGAAGCTGTACCCCAGGGCCTCTCCTGCAGGTGTGAGGAAACCCATGGATTTTACATCAGGAATGGCACAACATGAGAAACAGCTCCATTCCTACCAAATTGACTGGCAGGCTTTTCTCCCAGTTGAGAGTTTCACCAGTTCAACAAGAATAAACACATCATAAATGGCTGTCCACTGGCAGTGTGGGGGTAAAGTGATGCTCACCAAACCCATGGCACACAAAAGGCAAAGGTCCAGCTGGAGCCTGTCAAAGGAAGCCAACAGTAGGCAGAAAAGGCACGAGGTGGAAAGAGGAGTGCCAGATTTTGACCTCAGGTATGTCTGTGCAGCCTTTTGAGTCCCTGGGTTTGGAAGTGGATTTGTGCAGGTGTAGCCAGCACTTTCACAGTATTTATTGCAGCATCAGGTTTAAAGCACTGGTTCAGTGACACAATGGCAAGCAATGACATCACAGCCCAGATTTGCTTTTGGGTCTACAGCTGTGCATCTGAATTTTTGGCAGCCACCTCCATGAGCTAAGGTTTTCATTGGGCCTTTGTTTGGTACCGGCTGGATCCTCAGCAGCTGGAGTCAGCAGCTGTAATTTCCCATTGCTGCAGTGAAACCCAGGGAGCTGTTATGATTTGTCCCAGCTGAGGATCTGGCCCACAGAAGGAGAGAGATCACATCATAAGGGAAGCAGCTTAGCTGAGGAGCCATCGAGTCTGCATCTGGCTTTGCAGCACGAGGGACTGACACTTTAACAGAAGGAGAGGAAGGACAGACTTCACTGAGCCCCTCTCTGGCTGTGCAGCCCTGCACCAAAGCTGGGTGGGGATGTAAGTCCCTGCATGGGATCCTTTCCTACCTGGAAGCACCGATCTTTGCCCTGGATATGGCTCTGCATTTCTCTGCATATAAATGAGCTGCATCACCACAACTCTAATTCATTCACTGGCACAAGTGAGTCCTAAATAAAACTCAGCATTTTGCAGATTTGAATATGCACACACACACACCCCAAAAAAAAAAAAAAAAAAAAAAAAAAAAGAAAAAGAAAAAGAAAAAAAAAGAGGCAGCCTTTTCTGCTTTCCTCCAAAATCCAGCACAAAGTAATGACCAGAGGAGGCTGTGAGCTTCTTGGGAAGTAACATCACAGGCAGAGATGAACCTCAATAAAATGGCCATATGGGGAGAGGAAGCATTGCGCAGGGTCTGGCTGCCAGGCTCCTGGGGAAGAAGTGTCTCCAAAATCCATGGATGAACCCATCCCTTTGCAAAAGAGATGGAGCCCTGCTATTCAGGGCTCTCCAGCACATGAAAGAAGGTGCACAACTCACAACAGTTTATCCCTGAGCCCCTTTTCTGCATTTACACATTAGATATCACATCACCTTGTGATGCACCCCGACCTTGGGGCACCCCGCAGCCTCTGTGTGGTCCTGACATCCTTGCTGAGTAACATTAAAGACAAGCCTCTGAAAAAAAAACAGCAAGAGGCTGGTTCATGAACAGACATGTCCCCAAGCAAGCCCCCAACCCTCGCTGTGCAGCTCACAAGCCTCCTTGGCTCATTGTGTAATTACAGAGAAAGCCAAAAGAATTTAATTTGGATAAGAGGTCTATTTGGCGGGCAACCACTGAAATAATATTTCAACTTGTCAGAGCATCTCCTCATGAGAAGATCTCAATATTATGAGGTTAAGAAAATCTGAATGTGAAGCTGAGCCACAACATAAAAGCTGTGCTATCTGTCAAAGTCATCAACAGCCTTGTCGGTGGGATTTAGCAGTCGAACTCCCAGCCCAGGGCCTGTCAGCTCTGTCTCCCGCAGCAGATAACGCATTTAGCAGCAAAACTCTTTCACGTGAGACAAAAAATTATTTGACCACAGAAGTGAACTTCGGATTTTAGATTCTGCTTTTTTTCATTGGTGATGAGCGTGTAATAAAGAGGTGAAAAAAAGAGCTGCAGAACAACTGAAAAACAGATGTAAGTATTTCTGAATTAGATGTGAAGCTTTTTCTGCCAGAGGATTGTACGCACCTGATCTGCAGTACTTTCAGGACTGCATCCCTAAAAAAATTCCTAATTTAACAAGTAGGTTTGAAACTTCTACAGAGTAATATCTGACCTTGATACTCATTGATCAGAAAGCACTTCAGTGTGGAGCAATCCCCCTGCAATCCATGTGTAAAAGCTTTTCCAGAGCTCTCACCATTGCTGAAACGGTGGGGCTGGTATGGCTAGAAGGAAACTGTACTTATGCTCAGCCTCCACGTTCCCCTGGAGGAAACGACAGCAGAGTGTAAAATCAAGAATTTGAATTAACCAAGTCCAGGAAAGCTCTAACTGAATTCACAATGTCTGAAATGCAGTGAAAAGCTGCTTCCTGAGTGGCTGCACTCAGCGCAGTGCCACAAGCCACAAGCCAGCCCTGTCCTGAGATGAAGGTGGTGAGCAGCAAGCAGGTTTGTTCTGATGACAGTGCTATGAGTGCCTGGGCTGCATTGTGACATTCCCTGCTTAACTGAGAGCACATGGTCACCTCAGGTTGCAGACAGCTGAGCCTGAATTCCTCCCCTGCCCCACTACAGTCAGTACAAAAATTCAAACCCCAAAGATACAGCATCATACGTGATTTCACAGACACATACCTGAGTTGCTACAGCAGCTGGTGTCCTGCCTCGCCACCTTGAACACTCCCAGTGCTGAATGCACTGGCAGTGCTGCTCTGAGGGCTTTTGTACTCGCTGGAACCACTTGCTACAAGCAAAGGAGTATATGACCTTTCTCTCCAGAGGAACTAGCAAATTAGCCCTCTAAACCTGCATCAGTTGGGCTGTGTTAAAAGGGAGAGCCTTCAATCTCTGCAGTAAATCTGTAATTCAGTCAGCGTGCTGAGCAGCGGGATAAGGGGGGCATCTGACACCAAACAGATGTCAGATTTTTCTTTTTATTTTTCTCCTCTCTGCCTAGTCTAGACAGTGAGTCTCACGTGCTCCCAACTGGGGACACAACTGCTTGATCAGGCTTGTGGAAATGAGCAATGATGCACCTCGTGTGGATCACTCAGAGAATCTTCTGTGAGAGATCTGATGCCTACATCATGTGACAATGACAGCCCAGCACGGGCTGGAGGCAGGGTGCCAAGGTGAGGGTGAGCTGATCTGCTCTGCTGTTCAAACCAAGCTGACAAATGGAGAGGCTACACACAGCAGTGCTTGATGGTGGAGGGCAAGTGATTGCCTCAATGCCTCAACACAGGCAGTGGAGTGTATCCTGCACCAGACACCCAAACCAGCCGCTGTGATCCCATTAATGAGGACAGGGAGAAAACACGCCACGAATCTCCCCCACCATCTCAGTCTGAGACATTTAAAACACTGTCCTAAAATTCTTTGTCCTTCTCAGTGTTTGCAGGTCACCTCTTTGATAAACTAGTTTCCAGCTAAACTTTTAATGACAGTGAGGCACTTACGTGTTCCCAGGGCAGGGGAAGCCCCTGGGCCTGTGCCACTTTGCAGTGTGGTGCTGGAGGGGGGACTGATGGGCTGGGGGCCCCAGATCCCCTGCAGCACCCCCTGCTCAGCTTCCTGAGAGCACAAACATTGCACCCTCAGGCCTAACAGTAGGAAAGAAGTTTCAGATGTTTGAGATGTTTAAGATAAGTGGGTCAGTTAGCAAGGCTGCACAAATGGCATTTCCAGAAGGGTGTTGTTATTTATACAGCACCACAGGGGACTCTGGAGATTCAAAGACAAATAAATCATGACAGACTCCTTCCCTGAGGGACTTTGTAATGGACAACTCCAACCCTCACGGATGGTAAATGCTTCCTATGAGGTGATTAGTGCTACCAACTCCCACTGACTTCATAACAGACACAAGGATGCTCAACACCTTGAAAGGCAGCACTTTCAAATCACTTTCATCTTCACCAATAAGGCCACTTGCACAGTTTAAACATAATCAAGTAAGAAATGATAACTATACTGAAAAACAATTTTCTGCAAAGGACAGGTGGAGGACAGGACTTCCTAGATTTTCATCTCCAGCTTCTACACTACAGGGATTTGCTGGTAGGAGATGGACATCTCTGAACGGCTGAACAGAAAAGTGACCTCACATGAGAGCACAGCAAGACACAAGGGAAAACACCACAACCAAAGCTGACCTTCAGCATTGGCTGGGACAAGACACTTTGCTGCTCTAAACTGCTTCTGGGGTATTTCTTTGTTTGGGGTTTTTAGGTGGCTTCTTTCACCATTTCCATTTCAGTTGCTTCATAAATGTTAGTTGTGTAATAGTAAACCATACACAGCAGAAAAATTCCTTTCCTAACAAATAAGTGATCCAGATGGAAGATTTTCAGGAGTGTCCTTGATCTTCAGACTATAAATCTGATTCAGCTGCTGCCTCCAAGTTCAATCTTTTAATTAAATTTTCTCCCTTTATAAGTGGTTTTGTGTTGGGCATTGAATCTTGCAGCAATGGGGCTGCCTTTTTTTTTCCCCCGCAAATCTTACATCTCCAGGTAATTTAAACTGCTTCCCCCATTGGCATGCTATGGCAGATAGTCAATGTAATATTTATGTGTTCTACTTATTAATACCTTTGCTGACTAATGGTGAAGGTTATTTGTTGGGGGGGGGTTAATCAAATTGCCTATATTTCTGTACAGACAGGGAGAGATTATGATGCTGTTCTGCCAACAGGTACAGAAACAACCCTTCAAATCCCTAAGAAAAATAAGGACATTCTAGTATGTGCCGGAGGAAAAATACTGTTCACCTTTTTAGCACTTTCCATTGGGAGAGCTCAAAGAGATCAAGCTCTTTTGAAGAGATCAAGGATGGGGAAAAGACAGTGTCCATTAGAGTCAATTAAGTCACCCTCTAAACTTCAAAGAGATCCGTGTCCATGTTCAAGTCTTACAAGCGGAAGGACAGAGAAGTACAGCCAATGTGGGTTTTGACATCACAAAAAAACCTGTAAGAACCTCCCTGTGAGCAATGCACACACATGGGAAAGTGGACACAGGCCCTGCAGCCTACATGCCTCAGGAGCAGAATCCACTTTCCAGTGCTTCCCTCTCAGCTGCAAAACTCCCCCCAGCACACATACATCACTCATATTACCTTGTACTACTACAAGCAGTGGAAGGTGTGAAACACACTGAGGCTTTCACATCCAATTAACCCTAAAAAGGGATAGGACAACTCTAATTTTTAACGTCCACAGCTTTAAAAAGTTTCAAAAGTAAATCCTGTTAGTAGAAGGACTACTTCTAGTTCCAGAGACAGTAATACACATATAGGTAGTGTCCTAAAAATAAACATCTTCCCAGGTGGATAGAGACAGGAAGAGACAGAAGAGAGGTGTGAGCTTATTTACAGACCAGTGTGAAACTGCACAAGGCCTTCCAGCCTCATCATCCTCTGCTTCCCAAAGGACTCCTTAACCATGTTATTGTTTTCACTGGGATTTCATTCCAATGGGGGGAAACAATCCATCAAAGATATTTTCTGCTCTAAAATGCTGCTTGGCTTTATGAGGTAATAATAAACATATTCATATTAAATTTTATTTCTGTGAAAGACGAACAGCAGCTGCACACATATGAGCAGTTCTTCTGACTTAAGTTCCACATTTTCCAAATTCATTGGAAAAAACCAGATTTCCTTTCTGTCTTGCATTTCAGACAGGGCTAGATTTCAAAAGAGGAATGTCTTGCGCAGGTGTAATTTTTGCATAATTAGGGCACCCCTATTTGTGTGCCAGCCTTGAGAAGAGAGAGACAGGCTAAATCCCTGTGCTTCCTTCTGCCTCTGTGTGGCTGCATATCAAAGACCTAGAAAATATTCTGCACCCTAAATTCAGTTAGAATGTCAAAAACCACAATAGAGGCTCTGGGCTTCAAAAGCCATACCTGAGTGCTCTGCATTAAGCATCACATCTTCCATTCGATAATCTCAAATTACTTTGACTACTTGCTACACAGATCAGACTCAGATTTCAGCTCCTATCTTGTTAAAGCAACCTCCCAGCCACCAGCACTGCTCCAAGACAGCAGTGAGAGCGCTGCTGAGAAACTCATCCAGATAACAAGAAAAAAGGTGTAAAAGGACATAACTTGTGTTATATATGCATTGTACAGGCCACTTCCAAAAGTCAAAGAGTTGTGAAAGCCAGAGAGAGAAAACTGAGCACGTGTGTGTGCATGTGTGTATATGGTACATGTTTATACCATCCAAACCTAGAGAGAGACACTCATACATAGATCTGGATGGCATAAACCTGTCAGATTACCAGCCTGTATAAAAGAAGTCCAGCACCACAGGCAGTTGAGATAGACAATTCTTGGAAATGCTTTTGTGTGAAAGGAGCCTTTTGCTTTGCCATCCATATCTGTGAGATACCTGGCTTTCTACAAGATGTGGCCTCATGGTGTGCTGCTGTGGCTTCCTGCATATGTTGTATATGCAGCCACATTGCATCCACGGCATGGCTCTTTTTGGCTGTCACCTGGTTAAGATGTGAGTGACACAGTTGATTCCAGGGGCCGAGCAACACTGTGCTCTTACACAGCAAATGAAATGTGCACTGTAACTCCTGAAAACTTCAAAGCCCCCAGAGCACTTCCACTTAATGTCTCTGCGGTGGAACTACCATCCCAATTTTACAATGGATTTCCTCACACTATGTACCAGAATACAAGACTTTCCTGTAGATTTGTTCCTCAGTACGTGACCAGCAACTGAGGAGCAAACAGCTTTTTGCCACCTACCTGCCTTAGTGTGCTTGGAGAGCGACTCCAGCGCTGTTACACAGCACCTGAACGGGGCAGAATGGCTGCTGCTGTCAGAATAATGGAGATCATAACATTTTTATCTAATAGCACTCAATTTGTTTCTATTGCATACACTAACAAGGTTCCATAATATAGGCAGTTGTATGCATGCTGTGCCCTGCCAAACAACCCAGCTGAAATTTCTATGAACAGGCATAATATATCCCATCTCCCTGTCCACAGAATTCTTCCTTTGTCCATAATATGCTTTTGAGCAGTTTTTATTTGCAAATAAAAGTGCTTGAGAGGCATCATCTCATTTAGTTAGGCCCTGAGAAAGGCAGATATGGCTTGAACACTGGCTAGTAGTCATCTGTCTTCCAAATAGTAACTGCTTGCAGATCTAGGAAAACTGTTTAAGTGGATTTGGCAAAACACACAAGGTAATATTTACACTCCTTTGTACACAGATCTGTCCTTAGATGTATTTAGGATTTTTTTTCCAAGTCTAAGAGTTCTGCTATTGATTTGGGTACTCAAAGGTCCCCTCTGCTGTTGAGTAGGTTTAAAAACCACTGTGCCATGGGCTCTCCGCTGCCCAAATCCCACTGGCATGATCTGTAACCAGTTGCTGGGTGCCCCAATTTGAACTGGATAAAGAAAGAGGTGCTTGCAGAGCACCCATCTGCACCGTGGGAGGTGGAGATCCTTCTTGGTTTAAACTAGTGCTGAGGACTCGAAGGTACCAAACATCAACTCATTCTTCACAGAGGAGGAAAATGCTGAGGAACCAGCTGTTTCCTGTTTTCCTATGTTGCTGGTCAAACCTGGCAACAGGAGATGCTTTCAAGCCTTCAGCTAGCAGCTATTCTCATTTCTGAAATTATATCGTTCTACAATGGATTATACCAAAAAAGAAACAAATCAGAAAATATAAAAGACACAAAGGTCAATAAAACCCATTTTGGAGTATCCATCAAGTGATGTTTACTGTCATGATAAGGTGATATTTCTCTAAGAGCATTACAGACTGAAGCAGTTTGTGCTGTGATGCATGGGAAGCTACAGGGATGTTGCAAACAATCCACAGACTGGAGAGCAGCACTCCACCTCGGGCCATCCAGGGCAGGAGGACAATAAATCCTCCTTCATCCCATTCACAAGTCTTGGCACCTGACCGATGAGATTGCCAGGAGTAATATCTTATAAACCTCATCTGCTGCCCAGCTTCTCAACACCCTCAGCAGGAGACTCTGCACATTTGCCTGGGCATCAACCAGTGACTCCCACTGTCCCAAATTACCCTTTTAATTTTGTTAGCTGAACCATAGGGCAGGAAAAGGGATAAGCCTCATGAATTAAATGGTGTAACTCTGAATGGCTGGGTCACTTCTAAGACAAACTTGGGAAAAACAGAACCAGGGACCTCAAGACATCATTTGGTCCATGCCAGCCCCACAAGTGGCAAAAACATACTCTTTCCGCTTAAAAATTCACATGAACATAGCTCTCAGTTTAGAATGGAGCTGTCATAAACCAGAAGCCCCCTCCTTGCCTTTTTCTTGTGTATGAGAAAAAAATGCCCTCAACTTCAACACAGAAAATTTACATCAAAATCATATGCATGTGGAAATGTCAAATGTTTCAGTGAAGTGTACATCTGTCCTTCTGGCATCCTACTGTCTCTCGACTTCCACAAGGATGTATCTGGGTTTGGCTTGTTCTGCTCAGGGAAATTGTCATTTCTACTTAAACTACAGCAATGGAACGTTAAAGAAAAACTAAGGTGCCACTTAGACGCCTAATCCTCACTGACATTCAGGGCTCCTTCGTATTAAGCTGAGTGCCCTTATTTTCCCAATTTCCATGCTCATAGTTGGCATTCAGCACCTCACAGGAGACGCTTTTTTTTGTTTATTACTGTTGCCTTGAATCCATAGCAGGATGACAATAACCTGGCCCCAACAAATGTTCACAAGCCCCAAATCTGGCTGTGTATCTGCAGCCACAGAAAGCAAGGAGAGCAGGCAGCAGCAGCAACGCAGGACAGAGTATAGGAAAATACCTGACTGGAGGCACCGGGGCATGTGCAATTCCCGGACTAGTGCAGCTATAGTCCATCCATAATAAAATTTCCAGAATCTCTGACAACTGAGCCCAAAGCACAGGAGAAAAATTCTTCCTCTTAAATTAAGCATCAAAATGCAAAAGGACAAATTTATTCTGCCATAAGGCATGGGAGCATAATACATCTGAATACCCAAGCATCAATTAAAAATCAGGCACTTCTAAGCATATCGACCAGGTAGAAAATATGCCTGCATTGACTGAAAAGAATGCCCTGTCCACCCTTAGTAAGGCTGATTTATTCATTTAAAGAAATATAATCTTAAAAAACTTGCTCTAGCCTTTGATCTCCAGTCATCAGTACAAAAGGCATTTGGAGTACTGCTCAGACTTAATTAGCTTGCTCCTTTTTTATACATGATCTCAGTCACACTCTAATTAATCCATTTATAGTTTAAAATCTATCAGTCAAATCCCATACTTCATTCTTAAGACAAGTTCAGAAACGGATCCACTCCTCCCCCTAATTTGTTGCACTACAAGAAACATCTACCCCTCCTCTGGACAGTCCCCCTTTCCTAGCCAAGGAAAAAGCCCAGAAAACAGACACCTCCAAGGAGTAACTGAACTTGGATCACCCGGAAACGGGGCTCCTCAGTACACAGAATAAAAAAGGAAATATAAGCCTTATTTTGTAAAAAAGGAGAATGATGAAAAGCTGAACTCCACCTCCTGTATTGCACTGAGCCACTGCTGCACATAATGCAGAGAGCTGTCAAGAGATTTAATTAGGATACAAAATCCAGCGATTTAAGAATTCTCTCTCCTTAGAACATTCTTAGGGATTTGCTCAGAATTAGAGGATGGTTTAAACATTAAAGGGTTTTTTTCCCCTTTAATGAGATCAGCTGCATAGTGGAAAATGAGACTTTATTTATCTAAATATCACATGAAGAACTGAATAATTTAATAACCTCACTCAACTAAATCCAACCCAATATATTTACATCTTTTTTCCTCTGCATATAAAATACTTATTTTGTGTTTGACTTCCAATGTATAAACAATTCTTAGCTTTACAAACCATAAAGATAAATAATAAGAATTCTGTATTAAAAATCAACAGCTATGTTTGCTCACAACAAGAACACTTTCAGTTTCTACTTATATACAACTCTGAAATCACATGATTATTCATTTATCTAGATCTCAGTGAATATTCTGGACATAAAAAACTTTCACTTTGTTTAATTGTGTTATGTACCATTCTAAAATCAATTCTTGTCCATTTTAGATCAAGAATAGCACTGGGAATCAGTAACGACCAACTGATCATTAGGGATCTAGGAATGACTGAGTCATGCATTTGGTTAAATACAGTTTTATGGAAAAATTAAAACGTATCAAGGTCTGGAAAAGAAAATCTAGTGCATCTATTTCCTTTTGATACTGCTCTATCTATCACTAGGGCCAAGTTCGGCCACCCTTGCAAACATTTACTGTCTCAATGGAATGATCCATTTAGCTCAGGTTAATTTAGTTCAGTAAAAGCAGTGCAATCAGTTCACCCACAAACAAGAGAAGGACTGAGTATTGGGGGGGAAAAAAACACAACAGGTAGATTTGTTTTCCCTTGCTGTTACATCAAAAAGAAATGGGTGTGGAAAACTGGAATTAATAATTCGGAAGGGCAGGTTGCCCGAAAAGAATCAGTCTAGTTTATTGCCTAAAAATAGTATTTTAAACATTTTAAAATATAAGTATATTTGGATTAGTAAAAAACCCCAAACCTCTTCATCCAGCAAAAGTTGATTTACTTGACTAATACTAAGGCAATTTCACAGTGCAGGTTTTCTGCATTTTAACTGAAATCCAATTTCCATCCTTAGCAAGTTTGGTATAAACTATGAATGAAAAGTAACTTCGTAAATAAACACAAAATTGCTCACTGTTGTCTAAGTGATTAAAGCCTAAAAGTTCCAAACAGGAGAAAGAAATTTGAAGCTATATAATTGCGTATGTTTGAGTATAATGTATTCTCTTGCTGGCAAAACTGCCAGATTTGGTGTAAACTATGTACTTTGGCAAATTATCGTATCCTAAAGTTTACTAAACCAGACCAAGTCTCACTTGGAAAATGATCAAAAAGTAAAAACAAAGACACTTCTGATGTTAATTACAGACTCGATGGACTCTGTGGTGTGATGACATTAGGGTGCACCTGCCCTCCCCATGTAATTTTGTGGCCACGCATGAGCTCAGCAAATGGAAAAGCTTAATTTGTGCACAGCTGCCAGCCTGCACTCTGCTCACCAGTCACCTTCTTAGCAGGAAAGCACGCACTTAAATTAATATTTATTAAGGACCCCTAATGGCACTGACCAATTTGCGCGCTTCCGCTTCAGTCCATGGTTGCCTCACAAGAGCATCGTACGAAATAAATCAGTGCCCTATAAGCAGTATCTGCTTCCCTGGCTGTAAGTTCTGGCTGTGTGTGGTGGCAAAATGCAAGCAAGGAGGTTTCCACCTCAAGTAGTTTCTGCCTTTCAGCTGCCAACAGCATGTAGAGCGGTAGAGCATGGACTGCTGCTGTCTCTCACTGCTCCCTTCCAAGTCAAAGATGCTTCCCAGCCGAGTAAAGCAGAAGAAAAGCAAGTGAGAGAAATAGAGCAGGTTGCAAAGATGCACTGCACAGAAAGTAATAAAGCCCTAGAGCACAGTGTGGGCTCAGGAATATCTTCAGTTGTGGGTTTCAATCACTGTTTTTTCAGTTAAGAACACTTCGGAGCATTTTTAACTCCCTGGTTCCTGCTGAGCCTTCACTTTGCATAGGATTGGGGCAGGTACAAATTCTCCCCTTGCAGGGTAGTGCTGGAAGACAACTGAAGAGGCCAACATTCTGTGGTTTTTCTCCATGGGCTGCAAATGGCTTACAACAGAATCAAAGGAGAGATCAGAGAAATGGCATGATATAGGGGAGAATTCATCTCGTTTGAAAGACATCTAGAAAGAAACTGAATGCATGACTCTCTAAACGTGTCTACATCTCAAAATTAACAACAAAGAGATTCATGATTAGCCAAATGAAGGTGTAAATGCTGTAAACTTCTGAAGTAGGATCCACCAATCCCACCCACAACACCTCCAGAGTGCTGAGATCCTTGGGTGCCTTTGAATTTTCTCAGTGCGGAGTTTTTCCATTAATAGCAAACCAACATATTTAGGCCAAATAGCACCGCACACTCTGCTTTAGAGGGGGAATGCCTTGGGGAAAAAGCACGAAGCATGAAGGAAGATTTCCAACAGTTTAGGCAAAAGCTGATGGTGTAATGATGTAACACATTTCAAACCTCTGTACTGACTCACGAAAAATCCCAAACTTTAGGTGCCTGACACACAGTAGATGCCAAAGTGCACTGTGCATTGCCTGGCAGTGTGGTCACCAGCACAGCAAGAAGCTTTGCCCTACAGCAGGCTCACATCTAGAGGTTTGTCTGTAGCAGAACAAAACCAGGCTGCACTTGGCATGAGGGACATGCCAGCCTCTCCTTTGGCAACCTCTGCTTGCATTAGCTTGGAACCGGAGCAGGTAACACTTCTCAAGGACAAGAAAATCTCTAAAAACAATACACACAGAGTAGGAGAAGGGAAGGAGCACAATCCTATTTATGCCATGAGCAAACTTGCAGGACCAGAGAGAGGAAAAGCTGGGAATGAAACCATCTCAATCCAGCAGTCAAGTGTTCAGGTAAAGGACTGTCCTTCCTTTCCAAAAGAAAAGAAAGAAAATAAAATTCTAATAATTTTTTTTTTAAAGAGAGTGCCCATTTATGACAGTATAAGCATTGAGAACACAGCATCAATATTGGTATATAGATCTTTAAAAGATTGATGTTCTCAGGATACAAATAAGGAGGTGACACTTTCCCAGCACTAGCACAGCACAGTCTCAAGATGAACTGAAAATGGGACTCTGCTATCAGTAGTTCTGATGCCAGGTTCTCATAGTCTGCTTTTCATTTTCATCAAGCCTACTTCATTACCACAGCCTTGATGCAAATTAAGATGAAGTCATCATTCTCTAGACAGATATACAATTTTTGTTAGGAAGGCGATGAACCCAGTTCCTGTTCCTGCAAACAATTATGCAGTGAGCAGTCTAATTTTCTACAGATGGCTTAATGAGGCTGCATATGCATAAAAAGTTACCCATAGGCATATTTGCAATAGAAAGGCCACGGTTATCTCTTACCTGCAGGGTCTTCCAGAAACCCATGTGATTACTATTGTTGAGAGCAACAAAAGCAATGCCATGAATGCATCATTAGAACAAATATTTCTTAACTGGGATTTACTTTTACACCTGGTGCTAATATTCTTCATGATGGAGTATCATTTAGGGGGAAAAGTTCCTGCACTGTGTGGGGATGGATACACCAGCATGGACACAGCCAGCCCCAGCCTCTGTGATGACCAAAAGTTCACAGAGAGTTCTGATGCCAAGATGGCACTGGTGGCTGAGCTGCAGAGCTGGCACTGGTACAGAGGTAGCCAGAGCACCTGAAATCCCTTCTCTGGGACCAAGAAAGGGATGGACAGAACCAGGTCCCTTCATGGACCAAATAAGTTGCCACTTCTCAGCTTCAAACACATCTCCAGGCTCTTGGCTGCATGAAGATTTTGGCATTGAGCTGGTAGGGAAGGATGACCACCTCCGTGGGATTGATCACCCCAGGACGGTGGGCTGTGTCCAGGCAAGGGCAGCGTCAGGCATGGTCTTGTCACGGGGATGGGAGTAGTGCTTATGGGGAAAGCTTCAGCATCCTGGTAATGACCCCAACTGCAGGGCACGCCCAGTCAGGACTTTATCCTAGCAACCATTTAAAGTTTTCTCCTGACTACAGCGGAATGTTTCCAGGACCTAGTCCAGCATTACCACTCCTACATTTCTTCAGTGGCTGCTCTCAGCAGGTGTCTTTAAACTCCTTGGAGGCTGAGCACATTTTATCTGTTGTAGCCCTTTATTCTTAAAACAGACCAGCTGTGATAATTTCCACCTCTCCTATGTAATTTTTATCCAAATTCTGACTGAAAATTGCATAGGAATGCATTTTCTCACTTTGTTCATGTTTTGCTTTGCTGCTCTCTAATGTGGAGGCACATCTCACAGGGATTGAGAAATGGGAATTTTTATCACTGACAGTCACATAGATGTCACATGCTTTCAAATGCTAGGACTGGGATGACTGAGTTGCCACAAGTGAGAGACAAGTCAGGCCCAGGTACTCTTGAGTGAGACTGAAAGGCTGGAAACTGTTCCCTTGCTGTCTGCATGGAGCATGGACCCTGCAGCTACTCAGGAGCTGAATAAGGAGTACACGGCCCAGGGATCTTCAAAGAGATCTTGAAAGGAAACAGCTGGTGTTTCAAACTCGCCTGCGTGTTTCTGAAAAGCTGCATGAAGCATGTAAAAGGAAAGGAAATATTTGTCTTTAAAAAGAAAACAAAAAGTCGTTAAAATCTTGGAAGATGTGACACCATACAAGAAAGTAGATAGAAGTAGTTCTTGAAAAATATATAACTCATTATTTGTTCCATAGGTTCCCACATTAGACCAGGAGCCAGGAAGACTCCCTGCTTTGCTCAAACTCAGACCAAAGAGCTGGTAAGGGCTAATGGATGAAGTGGTGACTGTGAGCTGGAACACACCTGTGTAGGAATGGGTAACAAAACCCACCCAAAATCTGAGGGAACCCCATATAAGAAAAAGTAGTGATATGAGAAATGCTGCCATATTTGTATCTGCAATGCAATTGTACTGCAAATACCTGTAGAAATTGGAACTGGAAGAGACTGATTGGATAAGTCCAGTGTTAACAAAAATAGCACTGTAAAACACCCATAAATTGGAAAGTTGTTCTGTTTTGTAGAACAAATAGATCTCCTGGCTCTGGACCCAGAGCTGTTGTCGAAATACTTCTGAGTGAGCCAGGCAGAATCCAGGGTCTGTCACACAGCTGAGAAGGAACCTCTCAGGGCCCATTACCAGCCCAGGGTTAGACCTCATTAACCCTCGTTAAGCCAAGGCGGATTATATGTTGCAAACCAGATCTGAATTTGGCTTTAGATTTACTGCTTGTTTACACTAGCAGATCAAACAGCCTATTTCTGCTTCCAGACACCCTCACTGACTGCTGCATGATTCCCTGGGAAAATTCTAATAAAAAAACTGTGCTATTCTGCGTTGGTGCAGCTCTTTCGATCTCAGTCAGACTGGTCTAACCGCAGGTCTCATGATAGTCTTTAGACAACTCCGGTCTCCCTGCCCATCTCTCAGGATATTCTGGGGAAGTTTTGCCTCCTGGAGTCTGCATGAGCTGAGGAGCAGACAGTTCCTCTTGCCTCCTCCAGAAGTAGATGGTCATTGCTTTGAACTCTGACATCAGGGGTTCCATTTGATGAGTGAACTAAATGCAGTTTGGAAGTCCATTCAACTCTCTGCTGTTGAATAAATGGTGCCTGGCAGGATTTAACTTGGTCTGTTCCCAAATGATTTCCTAGTGGGGTAGCACAGGCCATGAATCATTTCCCATGAGCAATTTGCATGTAGCCACCCTGCTCTGGAGGCTAAACCATGGTATCAGCACAGAACTGGCTGCCCCATGCCAGATGCCCTCACTGCTAGAAAACACTCTGAACCACATTCAACTTGTTGGTCCAGATGCACTCTCAAGTCCAAGTTCAGTGGCTTTCTCAATAAGATGGCGATTAATTAGCCTTATGCTGCAGTAAGGGAATTCCTTCTTTTCACCTCACGTGAACACACACACAGAGATGCTGCCTTCTGGTCATGGCTCTCCTTCCCCATCCAGAGATCACAGCATGCAGGATGGAGAGAGCAGCCCCGCACAGCCTCCACGTCCTTCTGGAGAGCAAACCAAAGTCCTGCTCCCATCACTTTACAAACACAAACCTTACAGACCTCTGGAAAAGCTGAGACAATGCGAAGGCGAGGAAGAGACAGGGAGGATGATGAGAACAGGAAAAGTTTGGTGCAAACCAGATGCACACTTAAGCATCCCCCAGTCTCTATTGCTGGGGAGCTTCAGCTCAGCACATTTCTAAGGGACAGAGTGACGTATATCCATCCCTACATGCTGTGCAAACAGCCAGTGACTCCGAGGGTAGCACTAAGACAATCAATCTGCCACAGCTGAGCACATCCAGGTCTGCTGTTGTCACTGGGGAATTTGAGCAGTTGTGCTTTGGGAAACAAAACAAACAGCAGCACACTTCTGTACACACCAGCTCAGACAGCTCTTCAAAATCAAACCAGACGGGCAAGGACTGCTCGACCTGGAGGATTTAATTAGAGTTGGCCCCCCTCCCCAAACCATCTGAAGGGTTCAGAGTTTTATTCTCACTAACTTGCAAATTTATTGCTCTAATTCGAAAGGAAAATTCACGATCTCAAATGTCAAGAAGTTATGTTCAATTTCCTTATGGTGTTTTGACCTTCTCTACATGAAGGAAGTAACCCTTAAAGAGCCAGTGAAACAGGGCTGCAGAGAATATTTATGTGAAAGGCGTCTGTAGGCCTGTAAGGACAAGGCTCCATCCTGGGGACCTCTCACCTATCTCAGACCCAGGAGATACCTCCTCATTTCAACAGACAAGTGTAGAATAAATATCAACATTTTTCAAAGAATTTGCAAACACAGTGAATAATCCAACCAAGTCCAGTTCAGATGTCAAAATGGAAACTCAAAACCAGTTCTTTTCTAATTTAAATGATCTTATATATTTACTGTACAAAACCAGGAACTGGGTCTTCAGTTTTTCTGTTTTCTAGTGAACTGGAATCTAATGCAGTTGAGCAGGGCTATAACATGACTCTGTGAGAAGCACTCTGACACTCCTGGGTGAATTTTGGATAGCTAGCAATTTCTAGAAGCAAATAAATCACTGAATTTCACTTTGAGCATTACTGAAAATGTGTTCCGAGATGAGAAGTTCAAATTCATTAAATAGTAATCCAGTTTCTGAAAAGGAGAGGGGGATTTCACCACACCATTTGTAGAAAGAAACTTAGCAACAAAAATACAGAAAATGTGAAAATCTCATCTTGTCTTGTCAATTATGAATACACTCTAAGATGAAGAGGACAGTTCAGTGCAACTGCAACTGGAAGTGCATTTGTTTGCCTGTTGGGAAGTAGCAATCACCCAGTACAGCACTCCTTTCATGGTGGTCTAGTTCCAACCCAGCCTCTGGAAGTTATTATCCACATGCAGTATCTGGCTTCCATGAACTAATATCCATCCATCCATCCATCCATCCATCCATCCATCCATCCACAGGCTTTTGGAATGGAAGGATGCCCATATGCCAAAAGCCACGACCATAACCTGCATCTGCACTGGCCTCCTTAGCTGCAAGGCTGAGGAAGCAAACGTGCACAGAAGACGAGTGTCTCCCTTCCCATTTGAGCCCAACTGGCCCACCCAGAACCTCTACTGCACCTTAACCCAGAGGTAACACTGGGAAATGTGCCCAAATGTCTTGGGGAAAAATGTGAAACTGTAGACATTGCATACAAACAACTTGCAGCCAGTCACATCTAAACTGTTGGGATTTCCACAGAGAGAGCATAAGCCTCACTTCCCAGTTTGTGCAGAGTTATTTCAATGATTGCCACCACCTTTGCATGTTCAGCCATGTCAGCTATTCAGCCTTCCTTGTGGGACGTGATACATGGACAGAGGATCTCAGGGCTAAGGAAAAGTCCTTGTTCCTGTTGCAGCAGTGTTGCTGCTGCTTTGGTACAGCAAGTGGGGGTGAAACTCAGCTCCTGCAAGAGATCTGTGGCACCAATTTGCATTGGTTTTCACCCACTGCAAGAGATCACTGAGGTGCAAGAGCAAAAGAAAGATGGCCTTCACTGGCATGAAGTTTTACAAGCATCCTCCTGCCGTTTCAGCCAGCTTGCACATTTCATAGCATTGTGGAGTTTAAATGCCACGGGATAGATCTGTCTGGCAATCAATCCAGCCAAAGGCAATCTCTTAAAAAGCCATAATTATGTAAGGCTGTGCTTGCTCATTACAATGAAGGATGGAAAATACAGTATGCGTCACATAGTGTAATTCAAAATTGATTTCCTATCGTGACACATTTTACAGAGGCGATTCTGCACACTGTTTTTGCCATGGTCTAAACCAGGAATTTTCTTCCCTTTCATCTTCTCCTGTTTGCCCAGTGCATGAGACTATTTCAAGGCAATGCCTTCATCTCTGCTGCACATCAAAAGCAAAGATAACGGAGGAGAGCTGCTCCTATCCTGGCAGTTCTCCATCACATTTTAAAACCCTTCCTTGAACCAAAAAAGCACATCACTCATTTTATTTTGCTACTCGTCGAAGAAGAGCTGGTTGCTAACAGCAAAAAGAGCCACTCGTGAAACATGCCAGCTCCTGGTCTCATCCTGCCAGGAGCTCTGTCATCTCAGCTCCCACCGACGCTCTGCTTCCTACAAGAATCTGGACCATGCAGGATTGGCCTCTCTTAGAGACTCAGATGGTGCTCCAGCTATACGTTTCTACTTTAAAGACTGTATAAAAACCCTGCCACAACACCCTCACTTTTTCTTTCTGTTTGTTTAGATTTTACCTTTTCAGTTGCTTCAGATTTGTAATCTTTTTTGTGCTAATGCTGCTAAATAGGTCTTTATATCCCAAAAATCACTTTAGCACTAACACTGATTGGCACCCTTGGCTGCAAACTCAACAGAGATGCCAAGGGCTATGGTGTAAGTTATATTTCCCACATTTGATCTTCTGTTGGATGCTGCCCTTGACATTACTGTGCTGTACCTGTACACCTTCACGTGTTTGTCAAGTTGGTGTTAAGTGCACACTCAGCCATGCTCACACCTAGAGGAGCCACCTGAATAAGGTCACCTGGTGCAAAACCATGCTACAACCATGCTAAAGCAAACAGCCAATGGGGCAGAGCAACACTGGGTGGCTCAAAGTCCTCTTTGCTCACTCCAAATCCCAACACCTTGGGGCTGGAAAGGCCATGGGCATAACTCAGTGATGATTCCTCTGTGTCACAGCCTTTCCTCGAGTCTGCCCCATGAGCTGTGGTTACACTGCAGTATGTCAAATACAGTCACACCCTCCATAGTAAATCCAGGTCACTTATATGCCCTTGCCTCCTACACGGCACACTTCAAACCCTTCCTGCAGGACCCTGGGGAGGCAGCTGGGTTCTCAGGTAGGGAGAGATCTGCCCCAATCGGGCTCAGGCACTGTCCTGCTCCTTGTACCAGAACAGGGCTGCCAGGGCAGGACTGAGGAGCTCATACAGACACTTGGGCTTCACCTGCTACAAAGAAGCTGCAATTCCCCATCTTCAGAACTTGCATAAATCATTAAAAGATTACTAAATGCCTGGGGTCCAATGAAAATTGGACTTTCTATTATTTCTATTTTTAGAAATAATAATTGAACTATTATTACTTCTATTCTGTAAGACAGAAAGCTCATAAACGCAGCGGTTGGACTGGAGCAGCTCAGGAAAACAAAGCAGCCTGACAGCCATACAAAGCCTGTTGGGGTGCAGCTCTTGAAATCCTGCCCTGTGCTCGAGCTACAGCACCATACTTGGTCCCTTTTGTCTTCCCAAAATAGCAGCTAGCAGGGCTGGAGAAGAATCAATTCCCAAGTAAATCTCATGCAAATTGGAACCACACAAAGGAGGCTATTAAACTGCAATGGACATCGGCAGCACCGCTCTCAGACCTGCACGACATGTTTCAAAAGAGGCTGATATTAATTAAAAACGGGTCTCGATTTATTTATGTTTCTTTCCACTGTGCTTTGTTATTTTAATCACTGAAATACTGGCCACTCATGACCCATTCCATTGTATAGTTTTATTCATAATTAATACATACACATAATCTGTATTAAGTTACATTAAAAATAATAATGGAGTCTTACCATCAATATAAAACTACAAATTAGGTTTTGTTTATAGTTTCAATCTGTCCAATAACAATATTTAAACACATCTGAAATTAACCAGCACAGATGTTAATCAGATAGAAGAGGTCTGCAGCACCTTTGCATGAGTAATGCTACATGAAATAATTGAAATTTCACATTTATGCCACGCTTTCCATCTCCAAGGGATCCCAGAACCTATTAACAAGTACATCAGAACAGACATATTTTGCAATATGTTGCCTTTCTGTGACAACTTCCTTCCACAGATTTCAGATCACTTAACAAACAGTAATCAAGCCTTCAACACCCTGTGTGCTGCTGCACAGCCACGGGGGTGGGCTCTGCTGAGGGCACCCAGCCCTGAGCATGGGACAAAAGGCAGCAGGTCACAAGAAGGGCTGACATGGCACTGACTGCCCCAGTTCAGCAAAGATTTCTATTTATTAAAGTACTTAATCATACGTTTAAGAGAGCTTTAATGGATATAAGCATGGCCTCAAGCATCTTGCTGAATGGGAGTGTGGGGAGAAAAAGGACCTGGGAAAAGTGTGGTGCAGAGTGTGAACACTAGTGGCCCATGAAGGCAGCTCCTGCCTGCCAGCTCTTTGTCATAATTACTTCAGGTTACACGTGAATAATCCCAGTAAGTTATTTTAGCTGTGTTTTACATGTAATGAAAATAACTAAACACTCTCAGACCCATCACCATTTTTTCTGTTTCATAGATCCCCACATCTTTAACAGGTCTTGCAACTCAGCTTTCTTTCCCAACTGACAAATTTTCCAGCTGACACTTTCTAGCAGGGACTACATTTTAAATCAAGGATTGTTCTCCAAAACTGGCTGCACTTAACGTTCTTACTTAGCAACACTGTCTGTCACGGATAGACATGGCTGGGTGAAGCAAGAGGAGAATATTCCACCCCACTTTCTGATAGATTGTTCCTAACTTAAGTTTTTGCTGCACTGAGCTAAACCCATGGAGCACATGAATCCATGGACACAATTTTGGCAGCTTGCCATGGTAACCTCTCTTTTAGCCATGAGGAAGAACTGACTAAATGCACACTTTAATGTCCTTCCTGTATCTGTAATAATGATTTTTTTAAAAAAAGTACATGATTTGGGGATCATGATAAAAACAGATATTTAGAGAAAGAGATTTTCACATAAACTGCTGGTTACTACACCAAAATAACTCAAAGCTCTGTTCAAAAGCCCCAAAATCGTATTGATTTTGGGCAAGATAACAGTCATTGAATTTTTGTTTCTGAGGCACTAACTCAACACTAATTTTTCTCCCATCACGTTACAGAGAACACAGACAATTCTGTTTAAGGGTTTAGCTAGAAAAAACTTTTTTTTTTCCTGTGTTAGGAGTAAAGGATCATATTAAGAGGTCTGGGAGATTGTAGCAGACTGAAAAATGATTATCTCTGTCCTTTAAGAAAATGACAGCAGGGCCTGGGAAGAAATGTCTGATAAAGTCCATAAATGTCCATCAAGTGCTAAGCTGAGGACCATAAAACCTTCCTCCTTCTTGCTAAGCTCTGTACTGTCAGCAAACCATATTATGAAGTGTAATGATTATTTCATGCTAAGGTTTTCTTTGTTTTTTACTATTTCTTAGCAAAAGATGGAAGTCTATGGTTAATTCTTCACCTGCAACCAGACTCAGCTGAACTCAGAAGAGGAACAATTACATTCTGTATTTTTCTGCCTGTTATTAAGTGCTGGTTTCCAGTTTTGTTTAAATGCCAGTTATCAGGATTCAATTTACCCCCTCCGCAGGGGATGTCTGGTGTCATTCTGAGAGTAGTAACTGCAATATATTATGTTAATTGAGCTCTAATAAGCTTCACAATGCTTTTGCTTCCAAACAGGAATGGAAATGTCATTTTTTAAACAGAGTGCACTGAACAGCTGCCTATACCTGCACCACCTTATTTCTGATTCTGAGAATATGGGGCAGCAGCACAGATGTCCTGGGCATTACAGAGAACATAAGGAAAATCCAAAAGGTCTAACTGCTATTAACACAGTCTTCTCTAAAGCCCAACCCTATTTAGGAAACTAGGAAATCTTACATGAAGAGTTCTTTTCATCGAGATGGCCTCCCCTGTCAGCAGCCTCCAATGAACTTTAAATAATGAATTTTAAGGCTGTTGTCCCACGTAGCATCAATCTTAAAGACAAGGAGTCTCCAGCAGTGAATTTCTCTTTTGTTTAACTCTCAGTAGAACTGTATTTCATGCAATTAATGTCAGACGCTGCTTGTGCATTTTGATCGTTTCATTTACTTACAGCACAAGAAACAACCATGACCACAAATCCAAGGCATCTTTTGCACTCACTAAAATTTGGCAGTAAGCCTGCAGGGTTATGCAGGCTTTAGCAGACTGTCAGGGATAAACGAGGATTATACCAGTTACTCTAATTAATATTTTGTTATTAGACAGACTAAGGATAATGGCCTTTAAAGATGAGCAAGAAGAATTCCCTCCTGTGTCCAAAAGAAAAGAATATATGCAACTGCATGCATTTGTCTCAGGACAGATTTTGAGTATTAGACATCATTGCCACCATATATTTCTCCTTTTAGCATGACAAAAAATAAATAGGAAAGTTGTAATGCTGCTTCAGTCTGAACCTTTGCGCATGAACAACCCCCTCCCATCACCACCTGCAAAACAAGACCCCCAGAATCTTCATTATTTACACTGTTTTAATAAAGGCAATGATACCTCAAGAGAACTTCTGACTCCTACCACAGACTGTAGTTGTGAGTACCAAGCAGACAGCCCTGGGGAGGAGCAGTCCCATGTGCACGATGGGCCCCCAGCTGCAGGAGCACAGCTGCTGGAGGCCTGGGGCTCGGGAGCCTCCAGCCTCCCACCACATCTGCCCTGGTGCCCACCCTGCTGCCCACCCTGCTGCCTCGCCAGCTGGCACGGCCAAGCAGAGCTTTGCCACAGGGTTCCACACCACTGACCCCTTTCAATTTTGGATTTTGAATCTGCAGTGATCAGTTGTTGGCGTCGGGCCAGTTTCCAGCAGCACACAACTGCTCCTCTGCCATTGCTCATCCATGCAGACCTTTTTCCAAAAGCTATCTCCCCCCATTAGGCCTATGAGCAGTTCTTCTAAAAAATGCTCCTTCTCTAATATCCTAAGTGTCACCAGAAGCTGGCTGAGCATGACCCCCCCAGCCAGCCCTCACCCCGCTTGTCCACAATGGAACTACACTTTTCCAGGTGTTTTCTTATCACATCACTGGAGAAAGCTTCCAAGAAGTTTCCTGTTCTAAAGTAAACTAGCTCACAGTTTTATGGTTCATCTCTTAGCCATTTAAAAATAATGAAAATATGTTGTCTGGTCCTCCACTTTTCTCAGAAACCCTTCTGGGGACAATACTTTCAAACACGTCAGTTTATAGGGTTCACCAACCCCACCGTACATTCAGGCCAAACAAGGAAAGGGGGATTCCTTTCCAGACCTGGAACACATTATTTAAAAAGATCTCACTAGGACAGTACAACTTCTAGAAAAGTAGGAGCACTTCATCTTTCTCCATGGACATCCCATGTCAAAACCTCTGCTGGTACAAATTTATCACCTGTATTAATTTAAGAGCTTTTACCCTAGTGGTAGCCAAACCTGGACACATCTGAAGTGTGGTAGCTCTAGTCCTGCTTCAGCGTTACTTTGACCTTGCTCCAAATCAGAGAGGCAGTGGTGAACCCACAAGCATCAAAGCTTGCCCATCAACTTCCCGCTGCAGTTAAGAACATGATCAGAAAGCTTTGCCGAACGAAGTCTGTAATGATCAGCCCAATCTAAACAGGGAAACTGCACACCTCATGCAAGGGGGAAGATGGTGTTCACTGGGAAGAAAAATGTATAAGAAATCTCCTCAAAATTCTGCCTTGCTCCAGTAAAGCCACGCTCACGCAATATCTGAGCAAAGCCAGGATGTTTTCTGCTGAGCTGGGGCTGTATGGTGGCATCTCACTTGCAGGAATACACAGTTCTTAATGAATAAATGTTACTGCTTGTTTAAGTTATACTGGACACTGAGGCACAAAGTTATACTGGGGAATGTTGCCTCTTCTTCTACACATCACGCCCAATTGCTAACACATCTTATCTTGCAGACATATTAAAGATACAAGCTGTTGTTAAAATAATTTAATTTATTATATAGCACACTCGTTTAGAAATCACCATTGATTTTTTAAAACCACAGGGGGAAGTAATTAGATTTAGTAGGTAGCAAAGCTCCTCACTGATGGTGTAGAGTCCAGATTTTCAACACTCTTGACACAGAAAGTTGCAGAAAAATATAAAAACTTTTCCGTCTCACGAGGCACGAAAATAAATAAAACAAAACCAACATTTCGCCAAACACATGAAATTAAATATGTGTTTGCTGGCATGTGCTGTGAGGGTGTCACTCAGGAGAGCATTTAAACGCATATGCTTGTATTTAATGAGTTATGTAAGACTTAGGAGTAGGTTTAACTTCGAGCACGTGTGTCTGTGTTTCGCTGCACAGGGGAGGTGTGGTAAACCAGAGCCTCCGGAGCCAAAGCACCCCGAGGAGACAGGGCTCAGCAGTGAGGAAAGCCAAGCGTGCCTTGCTCCAGGAGAGCTGCTGGGCATTTTTCATGGCTCACCCCTCGTGTTGCATAGGAAACATGCATATTACTGCACTTCAGCTGTGCTTGCCAGAAACAGCCTAGTGCGGCCATGGGGTGGTTCTCGCTCTGCGAGGAGCAACAGCCGATACCTCCTTGTCTTGCAGTAACTCCTACCCCTTTAAATCAAGTTGACTACAATACATAAATCCCAATTTTTTCATGTCTGTGGACAGGTTAGCAGATGTTTTCAACATCCAGGCTGAAACCGTAAATGATGAGACAAATTTAGACCTCTGGAGCTTCATGGGAGGCTTGATGTGGGAGAGGAGCTGTCTTCACCCATGCCTGCACTGCTGCCCCAATGCAGCCAACTGAGCCACTTGTCTGCAGCTGGGGGCAGAGGAAGCCTGAACCTGAGGGGGAAGGCAAGGTGCCACAAAGGATAAGCCCCCAACTTCCCTTCAACCATTCTTGACTTCTGAGCTCTCTTAGGATGTCTAAACAGATAGAGAAAGAAAAAAAAAACACAAAAAAATCCCCCCCACAACAGTGACCTCCATTTCAGCTTTAAAAAATAAGTGAAAAATTAACTGTGTTTTTAAAGGATGATCCATGTAAGTAAAAAGAGCAAATTCCTGAGAGATTATTTAAGGCTTCTATGTAGTCAGCTTTCCTTCCATAATCCCAGCCTACAGCAAAAACTTCACACTGGCTGGATCCCTCCGAGTGAACTCCTGTCCCAGATGATGTTTGTTACTCAGGTGCAAAAAACTACTTTTCACAGAGCAGTTGCACCTGAAAGCCCAGATGAAAATCAGGAGCCAGCACATCCACCAGCATGCAAACACACAGAAAAGCCTGAGGAAGAGCTGGCACCTGCAAATACCCACAGACAAAGAAGGACAGGACTTAAGGGGCCGCAGCAGCAATGCCAACACCAGCTGCTCAGAGATGGCAGGGGCACAGAGGAGCAAGGCATCCTTGTCCTGTTTCCAGATGGAAACATCTTCATTTTTCATCTTGATTGTTTTATTCACCGAATTTTGTCCTACTAAAAGTTCTTCAGTCTGGACACAGACAACGAAGGTCCCAAATGGGCACCAGAGATATGGCCTTGCCACCCCCAGCGGGGGACCAGCAGGAACATCTTTGCAGCTTTTATTACAGACTGGTAATGAAGTGGGGGAACATTTTCTGTTCATTAAGAGGCAGAGGGAGTGGGACCACTGCTGAACTCCTTCTATGCACACACAGCACTGGGCAGCTACTGAACGAGACAATGCTCCCTCATTAGGGAAAGGGTCAACAAACGCGTCTGCCATCCTTCTGTTACTATTTCCAAATGAACTCAAGTTAATTAATTTTTTAGTGCAAGAAAAATGCCAAGGAAGAGAGTGGAACATTAAATGAGAATAAAAATAAAAGATTGGTCCTCCTTCTTGAACCCGGATCTCAAGATTGTTTGCTTTCAAATGAAAATAAATTTCAAAACATTAACTTACTTGAAGAAAATCACTAAGTGTTTTTCTCTGTGGCTGCTTAATTTGAAAAGTCACACCCACACTTCTCCCCACAACGAAGCATGATTAATGCAAAGCAACTTTCCTAAAAGAGGAATTACTGTCACACTTTTGTAATCTCAATCAATTATGGATACATCAGAAAATACAATGAGCTTACATTTAATCACTACAAGAGTTTAAAGGAAAGGTTATGTTATGTGCTTTGGATATACAAGGATATGGGCATATAATTTTCATAGGGACTAAACTCTTCTGAGGGAATCTGGTAGGTAATTTACATACAAAGACACAATTTCATAATTTACTATTTTGTGTTTGTCTCCTGATGAGGTCTTTAAAATCAATTAAGATGCTAATTTATTAACAGTTTGTCCATGTGCCTTTATGATTTGCCTAATATACAGCTTTCTAGAAGGTGGAGAAAGAAGAAAAGCTTTACAGTTTTTGTAATCTGCCGTAGATTTCAGTTAGAAAAGAAAAAGGCAGACGAACAGTAATAAAGCAGATATACAATAAATCTTTAAATATCATTCATTAAATTACTTCCATTTCATTTCTGTTTTATCCTTGTTTATGATAATGATTTGATGATTGCACCACAGAAAACCAAACAAACTTGTTTTTTTCCATTTTGAAGAAATAACAGCATGAGTGAAATTCAGTGCATGAAAAACATGTTCTCTAGAAAAAGATATTCTTTTATTTTTTATTGATGTATTAAAAGAACCACAACAACAGCAGAGTCTGCCTTCTGTTTGTAAACTGGATTTAGTTATCTCACTAACAAAATCATGGATGCATCTGGAAATTCTTCAAGAAGTTCAATCAAAAGGAAACATTTTAGCCAAGGAGCACATGTATTACATGGACAGTGACAACACAAAATCCCTTTCCAGAGAAGAGTTTTGCTGTGCCACACCCTGTAAGAAAACCAGGCTGAAAAGATATTCAACGCTTCAATAAACTTTTCAAGCTGGTCAGAAGTTATGTAAGATTTTAACTCTCAGTACAGAAACTGAGTGACTTCAAGTAGACAAAAAGCCTCATGTCCACTTTCTGACACACCTTTATGCAACCATTACAAAATTAGTATCATCTCCACTCTGTTGCACTTGTTTAAAGTCAGTATCCTCATCATCCCTGATACTAATTTCACCTTGTGCTTTGCTCCCTTTAACATCTAACCACCTAGGAACCTAATACTCCTCTTGCTGAGACATAGTTAACCAGAATTATCCTCCATCTGGATGCAATAGAGTCAACCACAGCAAGACTGAAGATGGTTTTTATTTTTTTGTTCCAGGTCTCTCAAAACAGTCACTGAATGAGTTCTTATAAGACTCCTACAATGCACTTAAAAAGCATTATTGGATTGTTTCAGTTTTAGAAAAAGACACGTAAAAAATCCTCCCTTTAGAAGTGGCTTCTAATTTGATGCTTAGAGGCTCTGAATTGCCACTGGAGACTCCAGAGCTCATACAGATCACCTGAGCTGGTGACTGAAGTACTCGGATCAAATGCATAGAAGTGGGATGTGAGTATTCCCTGCAGGAGATGGAGTTTCAAAGGTACTGCCTAGCATTGTAGAAGTTTATCCAGGTGACATCGGCAAATAAACCAGGAAAAGCAGACAGTGTTTACATGGGCACATCTAAACCATCATGTCTGGGAAATTTTTCCTACTCCTGTGGATGTATACTCTGGCCACGCCCCACCTTAACATCAGGGAAAGTGCTAAGTCCCACTGTCTCCTCTCCAGATCCTGTGTTCAATGGAAGAACACCGAAATAATTCAGGAAACCCAAGTTATGCTCTAACACATTGAATGACTGGGACTTAGCACAGCCTTCTGTGCTTTGGAGCCCATTAAATCATTTGGGACTCCTGATTCCCGGAAAGCTGAAAACACTGGGGACCCAGGAAGCTTATAAAGGTTTTTAATGACCAAACTGCCTTTGATCTGTCATTTTGCAAACTTAGCGCCTAAAAGGCACAACATTATTATTATTATTACCTGTGACCCTTATTTAAGGATCAAACTTCTGGGGTCTGGTGAGGGCTGCAGCTCCTTTTTACACACAGAAGCTCATGGGAGATCTCAGCAAGTGACTCTGCCCTGTGCCAGGAACAGCCCGATGGCCAAGGCGGGCTCTGGTTCTCAGGACCTTCTGTTTCTCGTGTGGCCAGGGCATGATGAGGCTGGTGCCAAAGTGCCTGGCTCATCCAGGAAACGGTCCATAACGAGCCCCTAATGCTGCCCATTACAAGGTCAGCCTTTTGTCTCACCGTTCAATACTTTCCTGGCAATTGATGTCCCCGTCCACAGTGTGGCTGGTAATAAGCAAAGCATCCCGCCAGCAGCTCTTTATGCTGCCTACCTACAGCCTGATACCATTCACAAAAGCTACCCTGTATATAAGCTTAATGGATAAAGCAATCAATGCAAACAAAATCAGACACTGTCCAACTTTTTTCCTTCAGTAAGTAGAATCTGAATCTTAGGCTTTTGTCTGAGCTGCTCCCGAGTTCCAGGATAACTAAATATAATATGGATATTTACAATTAGCCACAACACTTCTAACATAATTATGGCATGTGGGTAATTTCCTCAACCAAGTTTATTGCCTAGCAAAAAGAATCTCACTGGTGAACACCAGTATGGTGCTGTAGTGCTGCAGATCATCAGAGGAACATGGGACAGCCCTTAAAATCAGTATTTCAGGTGTCAGATCTCACTTCATGCCAATCCAGTGAAGCACAGACCAAGAATTCAGAGTTCTAGCAAAACTGCCTTTCAGTATCTCTTAAGAAAAAGATTAAGGCAAACAGCTACATGCTGCTATCAAGGTTCTCCTTAGGCTTTTATTCCACCAGTAAAAATGGAAATGGGGCTGCAAGCCAGGTTTTTGTTGGAAATTCTGGGTTGTTGTGATCTACCTGTTGCAGAGAACTAGAGTATGTTCCCAGTTATTCATGTTCTAATGTACTGTCTCCCATGCTGTGTTTCACCATTAACACATTCCCCACAAATGAAAAAGGGTCAAAAGATGAGGTGAGGTTGAGAAACTCAAGAATATCAAGTGCTCAAGTACCTGTAAGAGTAGCACCACAACACTGTGTGACCAAGACAAGGACTGCTTTGTTTTGCATATTTCTCTTTACGCACCCAGGATGCATTAAAATCTAGTACAAATGCTAATAAACCATTTCACATTCTTTCACTCAAAAGATTCTGAGTTTTCACCCTGCTTCACCCTGCAACACACATCCAAGTTACAACCACCAGGAGACACTGAGAAGTTCAATTTTCTGTCTCATTCAAAATCAAGAGCATGTACAAAATCCTGCACTGAGGATAAACCTGGCGATGCCTCGCAGCCAGACGGAGCCAGTGCTCAGCTCCCCTCTGCTCCCCACTACATTGCTGCACCTCTGTGTGCTTTTTGGGAAGTTCTGACACCCTTGTATTTCTGTCTTAAAACTTCTGTTTGCTGCCTCTGTTTGGTCTGAAAGCTTTTCAAGGCAGAAACTGCTCATGCCAGAACAGTGCTGCATTCTCAGTACCAAAAATGACCAAGAGATGTTTGCAGTTTTGACACCCATTTCTCTGCAATTTAAAGCTTTTCCTTATGAAGATTTAGATACTGACTACAAACTACATGCTGAACAGAACTGAAACACTTAGAAAATCTGCTGATGCAGTGGGAGATTCGCCCAGCACAGGCACTATCCTCAGCACAAATGTGTGAGCCTGGCAGGGCAACAGAGGAGGCAGGAGCTGTGCTTTGTGGAGAGTGCAAGAGTTATAATCTTACTGATTTATGGGATACTAACTGCCTTGCGAGGCAATAATGATTTTCCACAGAGGTCATCACAAATTCTGTTTGTCAGTCTGCTTTGAGCAAATCCCATAGAGAAATAGGTGGCTGCAATGTTTATTAAGAAAACCATGAGCCACATGACAGAGCTATAACATTACAATTTCAGTTCTACTGGATGGCCTGCAAATAAATACAGGGAACTTGATGAAGCAGGTATTCCCAAGAGAGGAATACTAATTAAAATAGAGAGAGATGCACTGATAGACTGGCACATTTGTGTGCTTTGCACTGCTTGAATTACTTCCACATGAGCACCCTTTATACTTTCCTTTCTATACATCAAACTCTGAGCCTAGATTTTACCTCCTTATCGCTGTCCATCTAGCACATAAGAAAAATTTATAGCATGTTACACAGGGTGAACCTGTGGAAAAGCAGTTACCATGGCAATCCAGTATTTCTTTTCTGTATAAATTTGAAGTACTGAAGCAAAGTAAGGCCAGAACTCCACACCAACTTCAAAGTTGCTTCTTGTTCCTATTGTGTTAAAGCAATCAAAATATTTTAATGCCATCAAACATACATATTAAATATGTCCTTTAAAACCTTTTAAAAGAAAATGGTCAGTCATTGCAAAGCACCACTACAGATAGGACTTGCCATACATTCAACACGTTATCATGACAGAAGTATTTGAAGGGATGCCCTGGCCATGCACACCTGTGAAGAAGCACAAGAAAGTAAAATAAGTCACTTCATATCACCACAGGAATTCAGTATTACAGGTCAATTGTGCAATACTAAGATACTTCATGGTCAGATTCTGACACATTCCTCTACTGGACGACAAACGAACCTTGACTCATGAAGATGAATCACAGCCATATTTTCAGAAGGTATAAACCCAGCCTCCATTTCACTGAAGAAGCATTACACCTTTGCCCTGTCATTGATCACAGAGTACTTTATGTTCATGTACCTAGGCTCCACTGCTCTAAGTTTATTATTTCCCAGAAAATTGCATCTTAATTCAGGGCACCCACACATTTGCATTGACATCAGAGAGCTTTACTGCAGAAGCCATCAGCAGATACCCTGGGGTCAGGCTGCCTCACACAAACCCTTGACCCCCCTCATGCCTCCACAATTAGCCAAGGCTACACACAGGAAAAAGGTGAGCAAAACTGAGCTCCTGTCTGAACCACTGAGCAGAGATTCCCTGTTCTCTGTAAAGAAAACTTTTCTGCCTCAGGTGTTCAGGATCTATGGGCCACACACCACATAGAGCCCAACTGATCCAAGACAAATAAACAAATGTGCACCAAGGTGGCCTAAACATCTGCTATTACCATTTATCCAGACGTTTTGATGCAAAACATTTCTCAAGAGGGCAAGAAAAAATCCAAGAGGAAAAAGTGTATACTTTCAAGGAAAACCAGATAAATGGTATATCTGCAAATAGTGAAACAGTAACCTCTTTTTTCCCCTACTTTTTTTCATATGGGGAAACAAAGGCATAAATGGTTTTGTCTACAGGATACACCACTCACCTTGGAGTACAGAGTCCCAAATTTATAATTTTGACAGGGGAGCTTGTAAGCTCAGTGTCCTTCAGCAATATGACCCCAGCATCTCCATGTCTCCACAAAGCATTGCCATAGAGCCATTGTGGCCATTGAGCATCTGAGCAGACCAACCAGGACAGGCCTAAGCAGCCATCCCAACTGCTTCATACCCCAGGACTGCTCTGTGTTTTCCCCACTGCGGTGTGTGTTCCGCAAGGCCACAGCTCTTCCAATGGCCACTGCTGCCCAGCTCCCACATCTTCGCACCCCTGTGGTGGAACACTGCACACTGCACTTGTCCTGAACTCCCTTCCAGTTGAAATCGCTAAGTCTTTTTTTATTATTAGTAAGAGCTGAATTTTCTGTGGTGCTGGTAGCGTGGAAAGACAATCTCTGATTCACAGTATTAAAAACACATTTCCCAACCAGAATGGAGTAGAGAGAGAGGGAGAGGGGTAGTGGGATACACATGCATCCCACAGAAGACACACGAGTCTCAGAAAACCACAGATAAACTGAGGACGCTGCCACCTTAGGGGAAAGAACAGTGGGGGTTTTTCAGTTACAAACTGGATATAGCAAATACTTGGTTTGCTCTGTAAACTGTGAGGTGAACGACTGTTCTTTTCACCTGCTGGAACACTCCTGCTGCATGTTCTACAGCATTTTGCGTACAGATTGAAACCAAAGCTTGAGTGCTTTCTTTTCCAGTTATTGAGGCAGTCTAATAGTGTTACCAGTGAACCCAGCAGTAACATGGTGTTATAAAGTGGAGGCCCACTGCTGATCTCACCAAGACTGGTATCAGAGCAGAGTCATTCCTTTTTTACTGCAGAACTCCATTTTAATTTTATTTAGGGAGGCAGCATGATCTCATAGGCAAGGCATCAGGAGATCTGGGTTGTGTTCCCCGCCATACCATGTGATCACTGGCAAAACATGCAAGTGCTCTCTGCTTTCCTTGGTTTTTTTAATCATCTGCCGTGTGCTGGAAGTGATCATTATTTACTGCCACAGAGTGCTCTGAGATCAATGAATGATAAACCCTAAAGAAATGCTGAGTGTTACCAATGAAGTGTGCGATTTTTATATGATTAGAACAATATAAATCAGGACTAAACCCAGTGTCACCGACGTAATGCGAAATCAAGCCTCAAGGTGATCTGAAGGGGTAGTAAAGTTCTTGGGAACAACAGATGACCCAGGGAAGCACAGGCTAGTACTCAGCAAATGAGTGAGGTAATGGTAGAATAGGCTTTGACAGAGAAGACAAAGTACCACAGAACAAAAAAGTGAGTTCATCATATTTTGTTCATATTGTGTCAATTTTCCTTTCCTTTAACGATTGCATTCTCTTGCAGACGTATTCTACCTCCTTCTATTCCTGCTAAGCTTTTTCTTACGGCCTCCTCCTTTCCTCTCCTTTCTAAATTCATGCTGTGCATAAAATTGTCTCACTGATTTAGAGTAAGATTTATTCTTCTTGGCCCAGCGCTCTGCTCCATTGTAGGCCACCAGTCCTAAAGCAGGGAGATTTAGCATGTGTTTCATAAAATATTTCAACTCTTGGTTCATGTTTTATTCTTTTCCATTTCTTTCATTTTTCCTTTTTATGGAATTTCATCAACACCACAGGATTGGTACCTGGCCTCTAAAACCAGCTGATTCAACAATGTGCTACCCTGTCATGCATCATGATAGTTCGTACAAATGATAATTCTCTTTCAGGTTTGTCCGTCACTAGTCTGAATTCTCTAAGAAAGTCAGAAACTGAATGAGCATTGTGGGCTGTACCTTGAATCTAATCTAATCCTCAGAACAGCATCGCTCTGTCTATTGTTAATAACCAAACTCCCAGCATCCTATCACACTGGTGCTCTGAACACTTAAAAGACCAAAGAAACCAGAAATATTTATGTATCAGACATTTATGCTTGCACAGTAAACCTCACAACTCTGGTTAAAATGATTTTTTAAAAACAAAAAAGTCACCGCTTAGAACTGGTATTGGTGGCAAGAGAGGAAATAAGATCATAGAAGGTGCTTCAATGGGCTTAGGGCCACCCACTCTTCTGGGTACCCACTCTGGTACCCACTCCTCTCCCAGGAGACAAGAAACTGGAAGAGAATATTATGCGAAAAAGATTCGGACAATTCTGACTAGTTAGGATTCTTAAATACCTGGAGCCATGCTGACTGTTGCAAATATATTGGAAACTGTTATTATCAGGAGTACAGCTATGATGGAGGGACTCCAATTGGAATTCCTTACTTCCATTAAATGCAAGAGGTTTTTTGAAAGCCACAGTTTTCTGTTAAATTTGATCAAGGTAGATATTGCAATATCTGGAAGTCAGCTCAGTTCTATTCTGTATTTCCCTCTAACACCAGTAGAGCCTTGTGGAATCAAAGACAGGTTTTCCTATCTTTCTGGAGAGGAAAAGATTATTTGAGAGCTACAGAACAAACACATCTTCCATGGGCTGTAACCTCCAACGGGATGGTGGTACGTGACCTCTGCAAGAGAACTGCCAGGTTCACAGCAGGATTCACCATAAGCTCTACAAGCCAAACCAGTGTCAAACACCTTAACAGAGTCAGCTTAGAGAAAAAAAAAACAGGTCTCTAACTCCTGTATGGGTATCTCACAAACTGCCAGTCTAAATACAGGAGAGATTGAAATACCCTCTTAGTGAAAAGAGGTTCAAAATCCTCCTGGTTTTCTAGTTTGGGTAAGCCATTTTATTCACCTACATGGAAGAAATGAGCTCCTAGAAGGCTCTGCTTAAATGGCCAGGTAGCACTAATGACAACACATATAAACCACTTTAAAATATTGAAGTTGTTCTGCTTGATTTTGAAAAAGACTCAAAAGCATTTCCAGCTTGCCACTGCCAACTCAAGTTTGGCCTGTAACAAAAAATCAAACTCTAAATAAAAGCAGAAAGCATAGGTACATTCCCATAACCAAAAATGAGTGAGCTATTACAGCTCAGCAATTTACTGCCCATCCTCTGAGCTGCAATAAGTATGTGAGCACTTGAAGCCCACTTCAGCACTGAAATAAAAGACATTTGCTGGAAGCGTGCATCAGGGATATCTGCAGCTGTTTCACGGCGGTATTAACCCCCCAGTCTAAGAGCACACTAACAGGAGATTAGCATGTTTTACCTGATAAACTAGAATTTGTGAATCCACAGCTACTTGACTGCTTCCAACCCTGGAAATTAACCACCACTCTGTTAGCTGAAAGACAGGGTGCTCACAGTGACACCAGCTCCAATTAAAACTGCTGCTGATTCAGAAACAGGAGAGATTGATAGTCACAGAAAAAAAGCCTTTGAGACAGCGGCCCTATGGGACACATAGCATAACCAGACAGTGACACCAGCAGAATTACAGGATCATGTCAATCACAGTTCTTTAGGTTTCTTTTAAACACATATACCTGCAAATTTGAAAATAAAACATGTTTCTGCATGTATTTTTAGAAACGAATGATCCACTTCGTGGCATTTCCTAATGCTCCTGTATGCAAATCTACACATTAATTAATCCCAAGTCACTCCCTGGAATATTATACATATGATAAATATTTAATTCTTTGCACAGACAGTACAGGTTGAACACTTTTATATTCCTACCACATTACTAAAGCCACGAACAGTGGGGAAGTGTCTGAAATAATAAACTGTATTTGATCATTCTCTGCCATAGCCACTGCAAGGATAAATCTAAGGGAAAGCCAAGGGAAAGGAAAGACACCAAACGCAAAAAGGTGACAAAGAGCTCCAGAAACTTGTTCATTTGGTGTTAAGTGACAGAAGCAACATGTGCTGCCTTGTGCCTGTGTAGAGAAACAGCTTCTAACAGAGTAAAGAACTTCTCCTCGGTCTCAAAGCGTGTAATCTTTTCATCCCATGTCCATGGAGAAGTATGGACACTGGATGAGACACTCATTTTTCAACACCTTCTGAGAAATAATTAAACTATCAGCGTTTGCTCAGTTACCACTGGGCATGTAAAGTGTAATTACAACCTTTTCCAGTTAAAGCACCACATCCAGCAAACATCCAGGAGGTCTGACAGCGAAGTTCTGCTTTTCCTACTGTGCAGAGATCCCATTCCAAGGAGAGAAGTACTTGCAGAAACGTGGTCCCATGGGAAGATGCAAATCCACTCCCTCCCTGTCCTGCCCTGGACTGGCTGAAAAGTCCCAGGCATCAGCTTATTCCCAAATCTCCCGTGCCCAGAGTGCCTCAGGGTCCCACCACCACCGCTCTGCCACCCGCCCTCTGAAACCAGAGTAGCAACTGCCAATTTCTCTTCCAGCCCTTTTCAGTCCAGAGAGCCAGAGCTCTACTCACAGTGATTTTTCCGTAGTTTTTAATTTACGGATTATCCAACTGCATTTGATCGAGACAGAAAGAAGAAACCAATAACATAGCAGAGCACTTAGGAACACTAATTGCAAATTACTCTTAAATAATATATCATCCCTCTCTTAATTATGGCAACTTGCACTCTCCTTGGAAAAGCGCACATCTGCTAATGTATTTTCCAATAATATCAATATGAAGTTGCAAGGAAAGGCTAGAGTAGTGGTTGCTTTGTATCTTGACCTGCTCTCAGCCTAAGTTTCCCTGAATGTCCATAAAGCTTCTCTATTTTTCCCTTTCTGACTTAAAAAATTCGTTCTGAAGATTCATTTCTTGAGCCAAGGATTGTTTGCTAACACTCCTTTCTGAAGGAAAGGGTATACCAGGAACCTGGATTGCCTTAATAACTAACTAAATCTCGTATTTCCAATTCATTTCCAGAGGCATTTGAGGCTGGACCACTGTAAATTCTGGAGATTTCATGTTTCTACCTGCTTTAGTGCACCAAAATCCTGGAGGCCATTTTCTCTATTTAAATTACAGTTTTCCTTAGGACTTGTATGATACTGAAAGATGCTGAAGCCTTGGCTGCCATTCCTGTTCGACACATGCCAATCGCCAGAATTTCCAACAGACGTCCATGACTCTGAGTTCTTTAACATACTCTCATCAAATATGAGGATGGCCATGACAAATTCTCAGCAGTGGCAAGCCCTAAGCACTTGCACCAGTCCCTGGCTCTGGCATTGAAAACCAAGCACAGAGCACTTTAGCTTCTGCTCCCAAAGAAAAGAGACACCTTTGAAAAAACGTAAGAAAAACTGTTTTTCCAGCACTGTCCACTGTGTAAACAGTGGAGCTGCAATATGAGCTCCACTCTTCTTGACCAAATCCCCTGGATGTTACTGCTTCTTGGGAACACCATAATCTAAGTCCTGTAATTTGAATTTCTAAATAATTCAGAATGTAGGTAACTAGATCTGTTCATATGATTCTGTTGTCTAATATTTCCTTCAAGTTCCAAATAAACCATGTTTAGTGCACAGACCTGACATGCCAATAAAGGTTCAGAGCATCTCTAGACCTGCTGTTACCTAGAAGCAACCCAGTCGTGCTGTGAGATCATCAAGTGGCTCACCTGATCAGCTGGCTCACCTGTAGCCCCACGCCACCATCACCAAACTAATCATCTAAATGAGACACCCTTCTCACTCCAGCCAATTAATCACACATCTTCATCTGACAGGCACAGGCTTGGAGTTATTGCTCTGAGCAACTAGTTTTCCTCACTGCAGAGAAAACCAACAATAAATAATCAAAGGAAAAGTAAAAAACAACCTCAGTCTTAGAGAAAATCACGTGGATCTTAAAAGAGATTTTTCAGCCTGCAGTACACAGGGCATGCATCCTCTTACTCTAAAAATGTAAGATGGCCTTTTAGGTTCTCAGATGTGATGGCCTGTGAATCCCCTTGCCCTGAAATAACCTAGAGCTAAACAAAGGATAATTTCTTTTCTTTTGTTTTAGTTCATCGGTCAACTGGAAATATTTTCAAGTTTTACAGGAAAACCAGTACGCTCAAAATATCTGTTTCAAGGTAGAAATCGTGAGAGGTCGGATGGAGACATTTCTCCTTCTTCTCAGAAGTAATTACAGTCTACACTTGTTCCCATTCCTTTGGAAAACATCCCTGAGACCAGTTACCACAAAACATTTCAGCTTCAATGCACAGAGTGCGGCCTCTGCCAAATTTTTCTGACCAGTGCTAACAGAGCTGCAGCCCCAGCAAAGCCACTCTTCCCAGGCATCCTGGAATTTCCCTGTCATTGGCAGAGGGAGCCTGTTCTTGTGTTTCCTCAAAGAATGCAAAATAGGAAACAGTCCTAATGGTGACACGTCCCTCATAGATAATTAAATAGAAAATCTGGCAGATTTTCAGACAGGCTGCTACCTGCCCATGAATACAAAGTAGCTTTGCTTGACAGTCAGCTAATGCACCAGGCCCCCTGCCTGGGCTGGGTGAGTCTCCTGGAAGACTTTAAACAAATGTTTATGATAGATCAGCATTACACTGCTCACTTAGTCTCGTCCAAGAGACGAGACACCCACATCAGTCTTTGATGACTCTTGTAAAAATCCCACCCCCTTCCCAGCAGCACTGTGCATGCTCCTACTAGGTTTTCCTTCTAAGCAGCGCCCTGCCCATTTCTGGGTATTTTCACTGGCAATCCCGTACAACCAGCTATTAACAGCCAGGCTATTAACTGGTGCTGCTCAGCTGCATTTGTAGTAGGATTTCCACTTGTTCCAGACAATGATTTTAACACTGACTGACCTAGTGTGGGGTCTATTAACCCCACAGTATCCAGGCAGGTAAAAATGAACAACTTTCCACTCCTCCCAGCAGCCGTAACAGCTGAAGTGTTAAAAGCGTACTGAGGGCAATGCTCTTTTTAACAGCACTTGGCACAATTAGCTTTAATTCAGAGCTGTTATTTTACAGCTTCATTTGTTTCTGCCAATTTTATGTTTGAAGGGTGGGGAAAGCATGAAGGAATAACAATTTAAGTGCTCAGCAGATGGAGAACGAGTACCTCTTATTCTCTCTATCACTGCTGAAAACAGAAGTGTTCCACCTCGCAGGAACCCCTTGCCAAAAGCAGAAAAAACTGAAACACCTCAGCAGCCACCAGAGTATTTGAACCATCACAGACAAGTATGTTTCTTTGCAATGTTGCACAGGGAATGTAGCTTGGAATAAGACAAGCACCTCAGCAGCACCACAAACAGTGGGTTGTCAGCATAAGGAATTGCATCTTCTGGAGAGCCAGGCACTTTTCAGCCTGTCTTTTTTTCCTTAACACTATGGATATGAGAGGGAGAAAGCTACAGAAAACAGAGTCCCTAACGTGCCAAGTTGCCACTGAGTGTGTGAGCTGGTTGTGCTTCTGCTTTTCTGTGCACGGCTCTTTGCCCCTCCGCATATCTGGCAGCAACTCGCCTCCGCAGCAAGCAACAGGACAAAACCACTCTCCCTCCAGGTATTACATGTGTGACACAAACATTCACTCGGCCTCGTGACTAAACCCTGGCATGGGCAGATGGCACTGCAATTAAAGGATCATGTCAGTTCATGAGAGGGAAAAGATAAAGACCTGCTTGAAGAAGCCTCACAGTTCATAGGTTGCTGTCCAAGCTGGAAAGGGAATAGTTCAGAGCACAAATGACTCTGAAACAAACACGACTTTAAAAATCACATCACTCTGAAATGGTCCAAAGGAGGACACGTGCTGTTGCTGATGTGGGATATCCTGGTTTGCAGCTCAAGGGCACTGTCTGGACATAACTACAGGAGCCCCATCACAGTCAATGTCATTTCAGTGTGTTGGACCCACAGGTCCCAGTGGAAACCCCCATACAGGGAGTCCTCCAGCACATGGTGGTGGGACAGGAACCACGGCAAGCAATAACCACCCTGGGGCCAGAAGGTACAGAAGGTACAGAAAGGGGATGGCAAACTCAACAATTTCCCCACCCCCAGCACCTCCCTGAAAAGAGAGAAGCAGAACAGGGTGCAGGATCCTGCCGGGGGGGTTCTGTATTTGACTCTGCTCTTCAGCTCACTGCACAAAGTGCTCGCATACCACAGTAATGAGAGCAGTAGAAATGCCTCCAGAGGTAGAATAGATTAGAGACAGACAAACAAGAATGCAGCAGCTAAAGGAATAATCAGAGCTCCCCTCCACAGGGAAAGGGCAAGTCTAGGCACTCCTCTCTCTGACAAATCACTTCTAAAAATAAACTAGGGAGACAGAGCCAGGCCTAACGGTGTGACAAGAGTTAAAGTGCAGCACTGGGGGCCTGCCATGCCTTATACAGCCACAGAATTGATCCACTCAGAGGACACAAATACAGATATTTCTCTGGCATCCTCCACTACAGGCAGTGGTCGGGTCCTGGCCAGGGTGCTGCATTAGCTACCACCCTCCATTTCAGAGTGCAGCTTTTACTTTTTCCTGGGAAAGGTAAACTTTTTTCTCTTTTCCACCCCAGTTTCCAGTAGAATAAGGCACATATTGAGCACAGGCTCAATAGCTTCCACTTGTAGCTCATCAGCCCATGCTTTTTTAAAATCTACCTTTTTTTGTGCTACCACCTTAGTATCACCTACAAAGGCAGGACCCAAACTTCTCTGTGAGCCAAGGCTAGAGGAACGCAAAAACCTTGCTTGATTCCCCTTCAAATGAATTGTAGCAAACACATTTTTTTCCTGTCTATGTAAGAGCACAAGAAAAATCAATTCTGCAGCTAATACACTCTTCCATGGAACCACAGTAACCAGTAGTAGATGTCTTTGCTACAAAATAATACTTGGCAAACCCACAGTGCTTTAGGGTCAGCAGAGAGATGTCATTCCTTCCTGCACAAAATCATTAACGCTGATGCCACAGATATGCTACTCGTAATGCTGAATAAATACTCCAGAAAGATAAATAATATTTTCATTGAGGTCTCTGCTTAAAGGAATATAGAAGAATCATTTCACCCCTAAGCTGATAATAGGGTCCACGTGTGAAAACAATAAAATAATAAAAACGACATGAATAAGACTTCAATGGAAAAAGCTTTACCCAAGGAAAAGTTTCTACATCAAAGCAGGCAGATAATCTGACAATATTTTCTTCTACAAAACTGGATAAAGTTACTCAATGATTTAAACAAGATACAGTATTATAATTTTTATTAGTCCCTAAAGAGCTACAACTAAGCTGCAAGGGAAAATCGTCTGCCTTATCCTGGTAGGAAATCTAAGGTAATCATTAATTTTTTCTGTTTTGCATGATCACAACCAAAAATACATACAAATAACTGATTTTCTAGAATTACTACTGCAAACATTAGTGGGTTTGGTGCAAAAGTATTCAGAGTTAAAGTTTGCAAGGGTCTGATCAGTTTTCCAAATCAATAGGAGTAGGAGACTCCATTCTTTCTCATGTTCCTTGTGCAGCTGTTGTTCCTTGACCAGCAGCTCACACCAAGGGCATAGGCAAGACATGCAGGATGTCAGAGAGAGCAAAATACTTCTCAGCAGGATGTGTCTGGACTCACAAAGTAGGGAGGGACCTTTCTAAACAGAAGTGTTTCAAGTTATTCTCTCTAAAAACAACTAAACACTAACTGAATTCTATTCCAAAAGGCAGAAGAGAAAACTACTGTACTTTCCCTTTCGCTTAAACAAGTGATATATCCATGGTGTAAGGGATAAGTATCAGCAATAATAGCTGTAATAAGCAGCTCAGCTGATATCAAATGAGACACATTCCTCATCTCTCTGTTGGGCCACTGGATTTTCTCCAGTGCATCTGACACTCATTGCAGCAGCAGAGATGAGAGAGTGGTACAGGTGTTGCAAATTTAGTAGCAGTGAACTACATGGTAATTGGTCATAAGTGAAGAAACCACTTTCAAAACCACGGATCTGCTACCACGTTGGTTACATTCTCAACTAGGTTTTTTTCTCTCCCATTTTTTCACTTGCCCAACCCTTGCCACAGTCAGTATTTTGTCCACTGGGATATGTAGACACATGGTATCTGATGACAGCCTGGCCTCCAAGGTTTGCCCTTCATCCTAAGTATTCCCAGGTCCCCAAGACAATGTAACTAAAGATCTCCAGGTTAAACTGCTGTCAGGATGAGAGGTAAGACAACAGTAACTTATCAGGACCAGAAATTGGTGCGTTAGGACCACAAGCGTATTTGTAAAACGAACATGCTGTCACCTAATCTCTACAGGACTGGAAAGATCTTGCTGGTTCCATAAGCACGTTACAGCTCTCACTTGGCTCTGCATGTGTATGTAATCCTGGTCATAATTACATGCATATGTTAGGTATTATTTATAATTCAATGACAAGAGACTGATTTCATTTTTCGTTGGTCACTGCTGCTCTGTATGTTTGTGCTGCATAAAGCACAGATTTCCTTTGCCAATCAAAATCTGGTATCTAAGATCCTGTGGTGGGCTGACCCTGACTGGACACCATGTGCCCAACAAAGCCGCTCTATCACTCCCCTCCTCAACTGCACAGGGGACAGAAAATATCATGAACAATTCATGGGTCAAGACAAGGACAGGGAGAGGTCACTCACCAATCACCATCACAGGCAAAAAAAGATTTGACTTGGGGAAATGAGTACAATTTTTATTATCAATCAGATTAGAACAAGATAATGAGAAACAACCCCAAATCTTAGAACACTTTCCCCTCATCCCTCCCTTCTTCTGGGGTTCAACTTCACTCCCAATTTCTTTCCTTCCTCCCCTCAGCAGTGCAGGGGGATGGGGAATGGGAGCTGTGGTTAGATCATCACATCTCTGCTGCTCCTTCCTCCTCAGTGGGAGGACTCCTCACAGTCCTCCCCTGCCCCAGCGTGGGGTCTCTCCCATGGCAGTCTCCTATGGATTGCCCCAGCGTGGGTCTCTTCCATGGGGTGCAGTCCTTCAGGAACTGACTGCTCCAGCGTGGGTCACCTGCAGGTTTGCAAGTCCTGCCAGCAAACCTGCTCCAGTGTGGGCTCCTCTCTCCACACATCCACAGGTCCTGCCAGCAATCTGCTCCAGCATAGGCTTCCCACGGGGTCTCAGCCTCCTTTGGGCATCCCCCTGCTGCAGTGTGTCCCAGGGGCACAACCTGCCTCACCACAGTCCACATCATGGGCTGCAGAGGAACCTCTGCTCCAGCACACATCAGATGCTCAAGCTGTCCTACTTTCTCTAACAGGTGGCTTGGGGACAGCTCAGTCTCCTGTAATACTCATTTTGAAAGTCCCTCTGGTCTAATAACAACGCAAGTATGCATCAGTTTATATCACGGATGCTGCTCATTGCACAGCCAGCCTATAAAAACAGAACCAACCTGCTGAAGAGATTCTCAAGACAAAAAATGTGTCAATGGATTACAGCTGGGTTTGCTTTCTTCCCCTTTTGTTACTGAGGGAATCTATTGACACTGCCTCTGCTTCTAGTTTTACTCCTTGTAAGTCCATGATGCAGAAATCAAAAACACTCAGAGATTTGTAATTTCAATTGTTCCTGGAGGAAAGATGGCAAACAAGGCATGTCCATGGGAGGACTGTCAGGTACATACAACTCTGGGAAATCCAGCCTCGCTAGTCTAAATTATTCAACTTGACCTAGTCAATAAATATTGCATCAAAATTCAGAGCAAGAAAAAGAAATTTTGTACATGAGATTTATGTTTCACTCTATGATTCACATTATAAGTGGTTTGATTAAATATTTATTCTAATATTCACTCGGGTTAAGAATTACACCAATCTGTCTATACAAAGCTATGCATAAGCTCATAGGAGATTTTATAAATACAGCAGAAATGCGTTATCAACCTTCTAGTTTTATTCTAAAACCATTTTTTTCCTTTCTTCATAAATAATCCTGCCAATATAATTTATTCCTTGCCACCAGTGGGCTATTGATCTTCACAGCTGTTGCTCATGGGCTAAATCAAGAGAGGTTTCTGTTAAAAGAGAATTCAAGTTCTCAGACATCTCAAATACCTTCAGAAGCAGAAGTTCAGTAGAGAAAATACTAAAGGAGAACTTTCATAAGGTTCAGGTAAGCTCTGCTATATCACCGTGATCTTTGATACATTTCAAGATTTAGATCAAATTCTTCAAAAAGCTAAACTTCATCCCTCTGATATTGCAGATAATAACATATTCTTTCTGCTAGAGGGAATGATTATGGCAGCTCGGTTTTTCTCAGAAATCAGCCTAGAAGTACATGTTATTTTCTTGAGATGATAAAGAGATCAGTGACATTTACATGAAAACAGATCTGAATGTTTAAAACTAGCAGGTGATGTTGAGAGACATTTTATAAGATTCGGTCTTAAAATTGTTTATGGCTCAGACTCTAAAAATGAGTTCCAGTTGTGTATGTCCCTGTCATTAGTCATATCATAAAACAGAAGCCACAAGTCATGATTGAAATTGTTGATTATTGGTAGCTGACAGCTGCTTGTACATGGAGCCGAAATCGAGGAACTTTGTTGTCAGCTCTAGCACTGTTTGATTCACTGAGTTACATGGTCCTCACCTTTATCTTTCTTCCTCTGAAAGAATTGAAAATGTTATTCACCTGTTAAGTGTTGTAAAGTTGAGACATAAAAAGCACTATATAACCATTGTGTTGCTGTTTATTAATTAATGTAGTAAAAAAGCACAATTAGGCATTTTTCTTTGTTTAGAAACATAATGGGCAGCCTGTGAAAGAGCTTCAAACTTCACCTCTGCTGATTTGATAGAGGGAATATCACATCATTAAATACAAAAATGGCAAGCACATTATTATTCTGTTGGATTTTCTTTGCCAGAATCTGTAAGCAGACCGCATAGATGGTCAAAAGTTCTATGTAGTGAAAAATATTCAGTATCTCTCATCTGCTTTTACTATAATTTCTGTCAAGGTTCTTTCAGCCAGCCAGCTAAGAGTATCTGCTATCAGTTATTTAAATTCACAAGCTAAACCCTTCTTTCAGCTCAGGAATGGGATACAAAATGAATGAGGCTTGTCCTGCTTTTTTTCCCCCATTATTTTTTAGCACCGGACAGAGAACTCTAATTCTCCAGATCACCAGACCAAGTATCAGTATAAGTGAGCTAATTTAACTGGAGAGAATATACCAGTACAGATGCTATGGGCTCTCCTCAGTCCTAGAGCAAAATTATACTAAAAAAATCATGGTATGTTTCCAGTCTCACTAAGGCCACTGCCCTCCTGTGTGACCGAACCAAGGCGCTTTACTTCAGCATGCTTTTTTTTCTCATTAGTTAAGACATGTATAATAAATAAGCCTGAGACAAAAAGTGTTTTGAAACTCATCCTGAGAATTCTTTAAACCTAAAAGTACAAAGTCAAAAATTGGTGTTAATCCATTGCCTTATCAACCCCTTTAGTTTCACTACTCAGATATATGCAGAAATAATCAAAGCATGAGTACCTGTGTTCTGAAGAAAGAAGAAGCACAAGCACAGGAATTTATATCCACCACTTCAGACAAGACGCAGATAATTCCTTAACAGTTCTTGGAAACAAAGCTACATGCTGTGGTCACATTAGATCATTTACTTCAGAAAGATATTAAATCTTTATTGAAATATTGCAGGTAATTAAGAACTCCCAACATCCGCTGGTAAGCTGCTGCAGATGCCATAACCCTGATGGCTGAAGTGTCACCCATCTTTCCCGTTTCAATTTAGCTGACTACAGCTTCCAGAGGGAGGATCTCAGAATGCCTCTTCCTACTAATTAAACAACTGTTTAATATGGTGTGCCTTCCTTTGAGTATCCAAAGGGCATTGCTGAGCCTTGTTTTCACATCAGGTCTGGAAGGTCACTATAATAGCACTCTCAAGGATGTGCTGCCTACAAGCAGTTGAAGCTCCTCCTTGCACATTCATAAAGGCAAACCCATGGTTGCTTTTGCCTGGCTGGCCCAAGGAATGTTTCCTGGCACAGCCCCATTGCATTACTGATAGGGCACAAGTCACCCTAACCTACATCCAAGCACTGGATGGCATCCAGTCCCCAATGTCCTTGTCCAAGCAAACCCTTCCACCACCAAACCCAGCTGATACACTGCGACCTCTGGTCCCAAAGGGACAGAGCCTGTTAAGGGAGAAGTTGGAGTGACTCTCCAGCCTGCACAGTGATGTCTGTTAAGATCCACTTTTCAGAAGAAGACAATCTGGCTATACAATCCAGACTCTTTTTCCTTACTTCTCTAGTTCTGTGTTTTATCAAGCAAAGAATCTATAACACTAATAGAAGATTATTTTACAGAAAATATATTCAGATACTTCTCTCTCTCAGTTTATTCTGCCAGGCCCTCTCTCAAATGTGGCTGCTCCTGAAAGCTGGCAAAACCATCATGCAGCTGTTTGCTCAACAGCTCAGTGCCTCGGTATTCGCCATGCACAGATTCTTCACTCTGCATTGATTAAAAGGAAGGTTCAGTGAAGAATGGCACTACCAGGAAAATGCTGGTCCCAAATTCCTCCTCCTCAGAAAAGGTGTGGTGGGCAGACAGATAGGACAACCACATGACAACCCTGCCTGTTGTCAGCTGTGGACAGGACAGCCACAACACTAAACACATATCCAGGTGAACACCGTCACCCCAATATGTCAAATCTTATCAGACATCTTCCTTTTCAGCGTGATTTGATCAACTCATCCAGTACTGCCACATCAGCATTTCCTACTCAGCAAGGAGCAGACACAACAAACTGTCCCAAAGAACTAGGACTGTGTAGGCTTTACCACCATTCTCCCTTGATTGCCTTTCCTAGCTGTGAATCATGCAAGTGCCTGTGCAAGGCACCAAGATTTCTCCATTGCTATGGGAACACAGCACTCTGCAGCTACTGAAATACTCAGCCCACCTCCATAAAATACCACGATTCACAGATACCAGCCAAGTACCTGAGCAAAGAAAGGTTTTCAAAAGCCAATGTGCTATTAGCATTTAATAAGGAGAAAGGAAGGTTATTCTCTCTGAACAACTTGAGACTACTCCAAGAGATGGAATCACTGCTGACCTGCTGCACTCAGCAACTCCTCCTCCCCCTCACCTGAGGTGTTCGTAAAAAGGCAAAGTCCTGCATTAGAAAGAAAACAAAAAGAAACACCTACCCTCAGAATAACACAAACATTAGCCATTCAAATGTGACTGAATATCTGTGGTCGGTATCCAGCTATCTGGCACCCAACAATTTGGATCATCTCTGCCCTGAAATTACTCTCCCACAGACCTCCAGGATAGGTACAAAGACAGCACACAGACATCCGGCCTGTACCTCCTTATGGGCTGAGGTTAGATGGCATTTCTTTACAAAGAGCTGAATATTTCCTCCTTCCTTTTACCCACAAACTCAAATATAAAAAGAAAAATAAGAGTTTATTTCCCATCACTGGCTGGCACAACTTTTATGTAATCTGGAACAATAAACAAGGACACTTGCATGGGATTTGGTTTTTTCTTAGGCAAGGACATTACTGGGATTCAGTGGGTTTACTTCTGGTTTATTGGTCTATCCCACTTTAATAAGCCAGTTCTTACACAAACATACTTTGCCTGTCAAGTGGTAAGATGAGGCATAAAAACTAAGTTGCAACAGAATTGAGTTCAGCAGGAAGGGAATTAATTATTTCTCTTTGAACAAAACAAAATAAAAGAGAAAAAGTCTTCCACACATAATTTCAGGATCATCTTGAATCTATCAAATTACCAATCAGTCAGGAAACACCAGGGGGAAGGGTGATGTTTAACTGTATCACAATTAAATGCACTGTAAAGCTGCTCTCACTGGACCTTTTATGCCTGTTTTTCCTGTGTTCCCAGTGGTGATAGGAGCTGTCGGGATTGAAGGAGTACAAGAGGACTTGCCATAACTGCAGCCTTTGCTGAGCACCATCAGTCACACTCTCTGGAGATCAAGCTTTCAGATCCAGGGTCCAGCAGTGTAGGAACGGGAGGACCAGTCCACGATGATTGGCCAAAACCCAGGATTTGCCTTTCCCTTAGGTTATAGCCAGCCATGGTTTCCAGAGTCTCCCACCTTCCTGTACAGGCTAATTGCAGCAATGGTGTGGCACCCTTCCAGCCATGCAGTGCCAGACCTGGTGCATGTGTGACCTCAGTCGGTCACAGGAACCTCCATCTTCTCCTTCTGCCTATCAGTGAAAGTGTTCACAGGATGCTTTTGCAAGTCACAGGAAACGAAGTTACCCCAAGACATCTGATCCAGTCCACCAGACAATGGTCATGACTTGAAAGGATCTATCTGGACCTTAGAAGAGGCTCATAACAATCTCACAAATGATGACCAAGTTTAAACTTCCTGTTTCCTAGAAAACTCATAGAAAATTTCCAGCTGCTAACCCAATCTAACTTGACCTGAAATTCTGAGACATTCTGTGTTAGACAATAACACGGACTTCAATCTCTTTTAGTGGTGGTAAAATAGATTATCTCCTCCTGTATCTACAGGAAAACAACCCCTATCTCCCCTCAGTCTTCATTACTCTAGGGAAATAAACAACCACAACTTGAGTATTTTTTTTCAGCAAGTACTCATACATATCTTTTCTATTTTTTTGATCAACCCAGTAGCCCTTTTTGACACCTTTTTTAAAGAGAGACATCCAGGCTTCTGTACGTATTTTGTCAATAGCATCTTACATTGAGCTTGGAAGCACTGCGTGTTTGTAGTTGTCAGTGAGCCATGAAAGCAGAGTAATTATTTCATCTGTGGTAATGCTGTCATGTGTTTCAGCTCTTGAGATTGCCTAATGCACCACTGGAGGACTGTCAGCTCTGGATTTGGTGAGCACAGTACATGAATGTCAGATAGGACATGAGAGGATACAACAGGACAGGACAGGAGGAAACACAAGCTACTGGCCATGCTGTTACAGATCACAATAACATCAAAGACTAAAAGTTCAAATAGCAAAAAGAAAATATAATACAGGCCACAGTAACAGAGGTCTTTATAATGAAAAAGTAGGTAGCTTCAGTTTATGCCATGCACAAGTACATGAAATGATAGTGATTTATGATTTTTAAACAAAAGAAATAAGTATTTTGATTAGGCTTGTGGGGGAGGGAGTACAGGGCTTTGTATTTAAATTACTGACTGCTGCATGAGGCAGCATTCAGCTTCTTTCCCTTCTCGAGCAGGGCACCCGGCTTGCATCAGGAATCCAAACCCGGCAGGACGCCTTTCTGACATCTCCCTCCTGAGCAGCCGTGGGTGTATCCACTGACATTAACCAGCGTGAGATCTTCTCAAGGAAGAAAAGCCCTATATGAAAAGGTTTCACTGCAAAAAGTGGAAAAGCCTTTAAAGGGAAAACTACACAGCATGCTGCTCCAGAAGCCAAGCTGAACTTTAATTTTAGATCTGAGCATTCTGTAAGAGCAGAGTGCTCATCTACTTCCTACAGTAAATTATTCTTCCTCAGCTATATTTCTGTACACTTTAGATTTTTATATAAACTTCTATAGAAAAAGAAATCACAGCAATTATAATCCTAGCAATTATGTAGACCCTTTTTCCTAGATGCCAGAAGCTGAATTGTTACCAGGAAAAAAAGCACTGTGCCCTGAGAGAAGTGGGGCAATGAATTCCCATCACGCAAAGATGATGAACTCCTCTCCAGGTAATCAAAGCCTGAAAACATTTTCAGGCAGAATCTATGGAAAAGAAAAGCAGAAACAAAAAGCAGCAAACCCCAAAGGTCTTAAAGCCAGCTAAGAAGTTTGGCCTGCAAATTAAGCCAGAGAAAAATCTTTAGCAGAGAATTAACGCTGTGCCAACATTGAAAAAGCACAAGCAGCGAGTTAGGACAACTGTAAACTATAGAGTCTGACATCAACTGCAGGGAGATGAATGCAAAAGTTAATACAAAATGCAATTGATAAAGATGAATATGGTCAATACCTCAGTGCATACTTCAATCACTGAAAAATCTTGCCAAACAAACCTGACTTGATTCTTTAATGAGCCAGCAAAATCTGGCTGCTTAATTCTGGTTGTATTGGCACACTGCACTTACCTATTTATAAAATTTTTTAATTAGTATGGTGCAACACCCATTTTAAAAATTAGCATGATAATTTACCAATGCAGTATGCATTAAATTAACTCAGACTTGGCTAACTGAGATCTCAGATTGCACATGAAGGATGGGTGTTTGCAGAGGTTTCTTTGGGAACTATTATTATTATTATGCCTGAAGCCATGGAACATTTCCATCAGTGTTCAGGAGGCAAAAGTAACTTTGCTACTTCTGTAATGCTTGATTTATACAAGGCCTGGTAAAGCAGCATAGAGTAATGAAGGCAGGACAGTCTAGTACAGCAGCAATCTGGGTTGCTTGGGAATCAATTCCAAAACCATGTATTTTTACAAAGCAAGGTGAAAAATGATACAAGAAACAAAAGGCACAGGAAAGTGGGACCTTCTCCGGAAGGCAGCAAGTTTGAAGGAATTTAGGTTAATGAGCTACAGCAGCTGAACCTAAGTTCTTTATTCAACGGTGTTACAGAAGGGATCTACAAACAGAGGACTGCTAAAGAGAAGAACAGGAAGAATTGGAAAACTACTGTAGTTTATAATCAGTATCGTTACAGTGAGATTGAAATTTTGAAAGTGATGCAGAAACTGCCATAAAAAAATCAAAGTATGGAAAACAAAATCTAAAATGAGATTTTCAAAAGCTTAATTTACATAGTTTACCAGCAATAAAGCATCTGACTGCATCACAAGGTCTAACTCCTGCCAGTTTTAGAAAAAAAAATTCGGATGAAAAAGCCTATATAAAGACCATGACTAACCATAGGTTTGATTCTAGGAAGACCTATGTCAGTTCTCCAGTTGTACTGTCTTTGTATTAAATGGGATTTTGTTCAAGAAAGAAAAAAAGAAAGGAAAAAACAAAGCCAAATTAACTCAACTGCTGAGCCTCAGATGGCTGAGTAAAATAATTTCCTTTAAAAACTGTGCACTCAGCATGACAGTCAACGCTGACCCACAGTCCCCTACTTCACACAGCAGCAAAGTTCAGTGGTGTAACCCACTCTTTGTCACACAGCAGATGCCCTGAAGTCTTACTGGGAACTCGGTGCACTTCTGCAATTTAGGCCTGGGCCCCTTACCTGGGCAGCACCCACCTGCCCTTCAGCTGGTGAAGGCTCAATGAATTTGAACCACTCAACTGAAAAGCAAAAGGAGGGAAAGGAGTGAAGATTTTTCAGATACGGATACACATATGGAAAGGCTAAAAAAAGAGGAAAGGAAAATGCTTCTAAATTAAGAATATTTTCCGTGGTCTTTTGATGGGTAGAATTAATATCTCCACAAATAGCACAACCAGGTCACCAAGAAGTTAGGACATGCTATTCTCTGAACACCCTGTCAGGTGCCTTAACTACCTGTCACAATTAAAATGGGTTATGAGACCTAGAAATAAATCCATATTTGTGGATACCAGACCACGGCGTCTCAGACAGACCACGGAGTCAGTTCATGGGTCTGTTCCATATTATGTTCAATTAATTTCATGTTTAGCTTAATAGCATTTTTATGCAGTTATTGCATAATAATAACAGAGAACAGCCCATCTGCGTGCTCAGTGTTCATATATAATGTCTCGGGTGTCAGTAAGTCTGCACTCCGAGCCCAAGAGCAGAGGTTTTCTCTGAGTCCTGACCCAGGGAGGGCAGCACGTCCCCTGTGGCTGCTGCCCCCCCATCACACCTCCAGCCCCACAGCCCAGCACAACCACCACCAGACAGCAGGGCAGTAAAAACCAGACCTCTGGGCTGCTCTCCTGAGCGTCTCACAACCGGCCCGAAGTGACACTCTGTATATATGCACAGCTGAAAAATCTGCACACATTTAAGCGGCTAAGTACTGGGTATGTTGTTACACAAAATATTCACTGACCTCTTGCTGAATGTATTTTAATTGAAGTAATTATTCACTCAGCTCCAGCTGCTAGAACTCCAACCTGATATGTCTGAAAGTAAATAGCTTTTCAGATTGGTTGCTCAGAAGGCTGGAAAGTATCTGCAAACTGATATGCAGCTGGGAAGGGAGTCTTCCCAGGCCCGTCTGTTTGCACGGCTTCTCTCAACAATTCATCAATAAGTTTTTAATGCTCTTATCAATGAGTTCCTATCAGGTCAACAGCCTGAAGTGGGGATGAAAAGCATAGCCAGGGAGAGGCTTACGCTTTGTTGATTTCCAGTTTACTCCAAACCCTTTAACATTCTCTTGTTTTCATCCAAGTGTAAACTGAGTTTGAACTTTCAAGGTAGGAAATGTGCTTCTGGAGTTTCCTGGTGAGGATTTTTTCTCATTAATTAATCATTATGTTAAAGGCCTGGGTTTTTAAAAGCAATTGGCAAAGCTTCCACTGATTAGACTCATAATGATTTCATCCTAACCTTAACACTGTTTGTGCTTGCCTAGAAATAATTTGGTGTCACAAAAGAGCATTTTTTGGCCCCTTCAATCTCTGAAACAGCCTTGTGCCAATGCTAGAGCAAGCTTCTTGAAGGGTGAAGTAATTTTTAAGTATCCAAATTCAGTAACACTGCCCTGCACCTGTGGCTGAGTAAGAGTTTCCAGAAACATCCCCATTAATGAGAATATCACAGTGTAGTGTAAAGTGGGTCTGGATGACACAAGGGCTAAATGACATTTCTCTAGGTAAAGCAGTTTTACCACCCTGAGTAGAACAGAGGGCCAAACATTTTAATCCTTTTAATGATTATCCAATTTGTTAAAAAAATTTACCCAAACAGTTAAAGCAAGTCAAGGTCAGAGCCAGGAAAAATCCCCAACCAACCGAGAGATTTACTGCTTCCCAGCCTCATGCTCTAATGAAGTGCAATCAACACTGGCACTAACAATACCCATTTCTTACGGGTTTCTGTCTTGTGGAGGAGTTCCCTGGGGTGTAAGACACATCTTGATCCAAAGCCTTCTCTACAGCTTGGTTTTCAGAACCACCCTTTACAATAGGATGTCTCTACAGTCTAATAATGATATAACTCAATTCATACTTAGTGTTTTCCCACTGGGCTCAAAAATTACCCAGAGAACTGTCAGTATATTTCAATCACCACAGTGGCGGTGGTCTTTCAGAACCTGGGCTAAGGAACAAACTGAATTTGTTCAGTTGCTTATCAAAATGTTTTGCAAAGCCTTTTCTACATCTTCTGCTCTGCATAGATATCACAGTTTGCACATCCCATCCCAGGTATTTCTAAACATGACAGAGGTTTAGCTGAGCTGATTATGCTGTGTGATTAGCTAACTAGGACTATATAAACAACTGAAAACTTCAAGTTTAAGAAGATCTCTGTCTAGCAATTGATACCAGATCCATCACTAGGGATGATGGTTCTTGACAGTGTTTGGTAGTCTAGTGACAACAGAAGAATTAAAAGATCTCTTCAGTTATTCAGTCAGAATTCCTAGCATTGTTTAAAACACGAATGAACTTATTTATACATTAATTACATTCAATTTTAAAAATTTAAACCCATGACATAGCAGGAAAGATTTATACTGCAAATGACCAAGGCAAAAAGACTGTTTAGAGAAGAGAGAAGATTAATTACAAAGACTTATGCAGTTAATAATGGCTTTGCACATCATCCTATCATGTTTCTTTTTCATAAGTTTGAGCTAGAAACTGATTGTCATTATCAGAGAGGCCTCAGCTCTGTTGATTTTTAGACCTCTGGCAACTGCACTTTTACAGGTTAACGAAGGGAGAAAATTACTCCATTTCACATTTTAAATAAAAATCTGATACTTTTCAAGGCACAGTGAACTCCTCTGGAAGAGCCTTTGTCATGAAGAAATCTCCCCTACTAAGAGAACACCCTGAAATTGCTCTGCATGCATAGAGCACATGTTGAGACCCCCCGGTTAAGCAACTGCTTTTTGTTAGTCTCCAGAGGGATCTATTAAGACAGTGACTCCCACACTGTCCCTGTAGGCACCAGGAGTAATTCTAAAGATTATTTCCCCTTTGCAGTCAGACAAGTAATGGTTCAAGTAAGAAAGGAGAGATTTGAAGTAAGCTGTACAAGGGACAGAACATAAAAGTTTCTTTAAACAAACATAACTAGTGCCACTTAGATGCCGCAGACTGCAGGAGATGGCACAAAAGCGAGGAGAGAGATAGGGGAGAGTTTATGTATCAGCCATGTAAACAAGAGTCACAAAGCCATCATAAAAATAAACTTTCAGCTTTGCAATCTCTCCAACCCAGCCTTTCTCTGTTCAGAAGAGAGGGCCTCTGGCTGGAAGGTGCAAGGCTGCAGATCCCCTCAGAGGACTCTGAGCTAAAAGCAAAGAACTGTCTAAGGCAGACACGCAATGCTGGCCACGGCCACGCTGTCCTGGAGCCGAGCCACGGCCCCCCCACCACCCACCATCTGAGGGACACCCAGCCTTGAGCATCTCCAGAGGGCTTCCCACCAGACCACTGCGAGTTGCCCACCTACCACCTTGGCTTTCACTTAATGTGCTTGAGGAACTGCAGCGTTTACAGGTCCCACGTCTCCCATCTCAGCCTGTCTCCCTGCCTCATGCTCTGTAGCTGCCAGCAAAGAAAAATCCAACAGTTCCCTCGTCACCCAGACACTGGCACAGAGAGTTCATGTTCCCCATTTACACTGACCTCTACAAAAACCTTATTTTTTTTTTCCAGAATTAGAACACGCATTTCACTTAAACATTTTTTATAGGGCTGCTCTGTCCCCTCAGGTAAGGCTGGGTGACGTATCAGTGTCCTGACTCAGGTGCGTATTTTATTTTTGTATTTTCTAAGTTGTGAAATACCTGAGGAAGGGACTACTGTAATATTTGCATCTCATACAGTGTTGAGAATATTATGAGTGCTTAACAAATACACAGCATATCCACATACAGGAGGGAACACAAAGAGAAGAACCAAGATGAAAATGTTGCTTCCAGCCAGCAAACGAGATATAGTAGATCAGAGCATTGCATTTCTCATGGTCTATACATTGTGTGTCTCCAAGCCTACCTTGGCAGAGAATTAGTACTTTTTAGGGGTTCTTTGCTGGCACTAGCAGGTTCTAAATGAATATAAAATGAGGGCAAGATATTTCACATTGAAATAGTATGTGGCACTCTACTCAGATGTCAAATTCTAAGAGACAGGTTGTCGACAGTATTGGATATAAATCTAAAGGTATCTCGTCTAAGAGACAGTACAGTATTTTCACAGGGCAAGAATTAAAACAGATATAAATCTATTCTAAACATTCGGTTCACCCCTTTGATTTCAAGAATCCAGATTTCCCAAAACAAAGAAATTCTGCAAGATCTGTTTTGTGTACACCAGTGGAAGCAACACATCTGTTAATGCCAAGAAGTTTAGTTAAGCACATTCAGAACAGATTTGCTGCACAATGTTAGTGGCACTGAACCTGAAAGCAGTCATTAGAGAAAGAATTTATTCTTGTGGTAACCCCAAGCAAGAGTCACCATCCAGCCAATTTAGTATCAACAGCAGTAATTTCAACAATATGGTATTTAACCACAATCCTAAAATGGCTCAGTCTGGAAGCAACACAATATCAGCATTTGAAAGAATGCATCCCCAGCAACATCTGAAGAGGGAGGAAAGATCCAAGGCCACAGTGGCTTTTTCATGGAGTTCAGTACACAGCTCTTGCTTGAACTTTTTCTTAATTGAGGTTGCAAAAGAGTAAGCTGAGGAATGAACCCAAATACCATTTCAGTCGGTAGCAGAGTCTTCAGAGGACAGTAACAAAGGACAAGTCCTTCGCTCTGGGAGCGTCTGGATACAGTGCTCCACCCCAGCCTGTGCATATGCCAAGGGCCACTCAGGTATCCACCAACCCTTTACAGCTTTTACAGTGGTGAACCCCTAAATGCATCATCAAAGGAGACCACAAAGTCCATAGATAAACCCTTTCTTCCTCCTGCAATTCCTTCCCTTGCTTCCCTCCTCTGTTCTCCAGCAAATTCCCCCTCCCCAGAGACAAATTCCCTTCCACTCCTGCTCCCCTGAAAATGTCCACTAATGGACGATATTTTCTCTTTGCTCCCATGACCCCTAAGCAACCCTGACTCAGTGAAGCCCAGACTCCAGTCCCTGAGCCAGATGCAGTTTTTCATGACAAGTCATTTGGCCTTGAAATTTTCCTGTGGCTTTTGGGAGGGAAGATGTCAGTTCAAAAAAGTTCAAATTGTGACCCGAATTGACAATGCCTCTATGAGACTGTCCTTATGAATCCTGTCCTTGTGTCAGTGTAGTCACTGTGTGTCTTACCAGGCTACGTGATTAGACCTTTCTGCAACACATTAAGCGAAATTCTATTTCCACTAAGATCAAGTTAGTTTTACAACGAGTTTCAATGAAGAGCACTGCAACCATTAAGGAAAAGAAGTAGACATAAAAGTTGATAGAAACATCAATTTCTCAATATCTGCTGCAAACAAAGCGTGCTATGAAACTGTTCCACCCAACAGACTGAAAATAATGGGACAAATGTAACATCCTGAAATAAAATAGCACCACTGCTTTTTTAGCATGTTTGACATGCACTTCCACCTCAATAAGCAAAGAGGAAATAAATAACAAAGACACAAAAAAGGAAAAAGAATATTAAAAAACATTTTTTAAAAGTACAGAAATTTGCACTTCTAGAGATTACTGGTCTGATCTTTATCAGTCTCCATGCTCTTACAAGCCCCTCTGTTCCCACTGCAACACTGAAGAAACACTTTGTTTCATAGCTGGAATTTCCTTGTAGCATTCTTTGCCTCCTGAAGTTTATTGTAGTTTGGGAAAGGATAATCTCAAGATGTCACAGACAACAGAAATGTAAGGATTCCTGCTGATAGCTCCTTGACTAATTGCCAGGAATGCATCCGCCATACCAGCGGGGTTTTCTCTTGGCGTCAGCATCTATTTCTCCTCCAAACCTCAGTAAAATAAGAAAGTTTTGCTGCTGAAGTAGACACTTCTATCAGTTTTTCTGTACTACCTGTGGATAACTTGAAAGGCTTAAAGTATTTCAATAAATTAAATAGGATATGTAGGCACAAGTTCTCACGAAGGATCAGATAACTTTAGGGCATTAGGAGAGAAATTAAGACTTAATCAATGTTTCTGTAGAGGGTCTCTTGTTCCCTTATCACTTGTAAGAAAACAAATGTACTGGTCCTTATAAATCTTAGATCTTAGATGCTCCAGAAGCTGGTTGTGACTAAGCATTCCCATCTGCCAGCACAGTTGCCTTGACTTAGCATTATCTAACCTCTGATGACACAAATTAAATACACCCACTTCTCATTCAAACAGTGAACGGAGCTCTTATCAGACAATTCGCTCTAAGCAAACTGATTTAGGGAAATGCATCACCAGGAACAAAGAAGGTACCCACTTGCTGGATGTTTTCAGTAACTTCAGTGTCACTGCCTTCAATCAATTACCTGTAACCAGCCTCCAGCAGTTCCGTCTGAAGCAAAAGGGATACTGTGCTGTAACCAAAACAGCTTCTAGTTCTCTACTCCAAGTCATTCTCTTAAAATCTTTTTTTTTTCTCATGCACATGCAAACACATTGTTGAATTTTACCATAGCTGATTCTGAGCCAAGAACACAATCTTCATTTTTATCACAGATTGGAGTAGAAAGGCACTAAACAGCATGCTTGTCTGACAGATTTCTTGAAAAAAAAAAGAAAAAGCAAAACACCCCAACCCCCAAAATTAATTACCGAGTGTTAATTTGAAACATCACAAAGACGTATTTTAACTTTTAACAGTCCTTATCTTTATTTCTTTGCAGCTGTCATCAAAAGAGGACACTGAGGAATGAAAAACCCACTGCAGACAGACCACGGGTTTTGCAGTCATGAGCAGCCTGGGAGTACCAGGCACTCATCTTGGGAGGTGCTGCTCCTCTGGACAGCCCATGCAGAGCTCTCCATGTGCCACAAGCTATCTGTGAAAAGGATGTCTCCAAAATGCAAGTTGAGCTGGGCTAAGATTACCTTATGCTGACATAGATATGCCTTTTTAAGTTATTATTTTTGCAGCAGGTGGAAAAAGCCAAGGAGTGGATCTAAAATGCATGTCTGTATAAAACCCACTGTACCCAAATGTTCTATAAACTCAGCTTTTCCATGTTTAAGTTCTTGAAAGAATGTTGATGGATATATTGGCCAATTTGGATGGAATTCTGCAATCACTTTTGATAGAGATCTGTGAGGTCTCTGTGTGATATATGCATAAAAAAGACTGGAAAAGAGCCCTGCTGTTAAAGCTTTGTAGCTCTTCCATTCACCTATAATGGGATGGAAAAAATGACGATAGTTGCAAAATTTGTCTCAGAAGTCCCATCAAGACTGAGTTATGGGCCCTGGAAGACACACATTTCTTTATTGAATATTTTAAACTCTTATCTTTGCAGGAAGCAAAACCAGACCATTTCTAAAACAGACTTCTGGTGATCTTTCTGGGAGGCCTGGCTTCACCACTGGCAGGCTCAAAACACCTTGAGTCCGTGCTTTGGATAGAGACAGAAGATGTCAGTGAGCCAAACTGAAATCCTTTCCTACCTTGCCAGATAAGTGCTCATAACTGAGCCCTTTCTGCTGCTGGTGAGGATGCCTTGAGTATTTGTGACCTCCTTCTTCCAAAAAAGCCACTCAACATGTTTGGTGAGATGGAGGGTGATGGAAAGAAATTGCAAGAAATGGACGGAGGGAAACTGCAAGAAAGAAACCAGCATCTGGTGCAATGGATTAAGTCTTGTGCAGGCAACATCTTAGTCATGTTGCCACTGATCTCTGCATCAGCACCAGCTTTACTCTCATGAATTCTTCATCAGCATGGAAGATAACAAGACGGACATAGGAATATCACATGAAGAGAAAGGTTTTAGCTGGACACCACACTGTATGTTTGTGCACAGGTGTCCGTGCTCCTCATCCCAGAGCAGATGTGTGTCAATGGACACTAAGGAGGGGTTAATCTGTTGCTGGACAGTGATACACAAAGAGGATGTGGATTAATATAATCAGACAAGGTTTATTTGGTAAATACAACATCGTCAACCAGCTCCAAATACACTGTTCAGAAGCCTGGCATATTGAACTACTCACATGAAGGGTGGTGTGGATCCCAGCCAACCTTGGCAAGATCTGGCTACTAAGGTTGTGTGAACTTGTGAAGTGTTTCACAGGTTTCAGAGGGGACTAAAATTCTTTCTGAGGAGCCAGCTGGCTGGTGATGCAGAGTCAGCACAGACACTGTGTTTCACATGATAGTACCAATTTTTCTTTGTCTTACTATATACACAGCTGAGCAAGGAGGAACTGGTCCAGAGAGATTCCTGACTTTACATTTTGAATTAAGTGAAGCACTTGTACACCAGGAGTGATGAACCAAGACAAAACTCAGAGCATTCCTCTGCTTTACAGCATTGGACAGAGGTAAAAGGAGGACATCAACAGCAGCAGTCCCTGGATGCAAACACATACATATAAACAACAAATTTTCTTAAAATCCCAGCTCACTCAGCAGAGCTACAAGTCTTCTCTTGATGGGGCCAACCATGACCACAGCTCTCCTCCTCTCACAGAATCAGAAAAGGTTGCAAGGAGACCAGCTGGTAACAGCCCAGTGCTCTCTCCTGCACAGACCATCCCTGGACACATGTGGATGTGTTCTGTCATGTCAGTGTCGCCTCTTTGGGTCAAGATGAAAACGCAGAGGTTTGGCTTTTCCACATCTTATTTCCCATTTACTCTCACGAGCAGCAGCTTTGACACTTAAAGCAATTTTGGTTTTCCAGCCTCAACAGTGCCTTATTTGTGTTCCTTCTGCTCACCAAAACTTGCTCTCGGCTCTCTCATTCTATGCTGTGGGTTTGGTCTGGAGATTGCCCAGGCAACTTGCCCCAGGTTTTATTTTCCCACAGGCAAACTAACTTTAAAATTTTAATTCTAATTTTAGGCCACCAAATACTGCAAAGGAGAGATGGAGATTTCGGGTGAAGCAGAAATAACAAAAAGAATGTCATTGCTCATTTCTGTAAACAAACTACACGAAGCAAATGAGTGTGTTCTTTCTCTTTTGAAACCCTTAACCATCAAAAACAATGATCTCATGCTTCTGAAAACAAAGAGGAGTTTTGAGAAATTTATTTTAAAAGGATGAAGACAGATAGGCTGCAAACAGATTTAAAGGGAAAAGCAATATAGGTGGAAGGTACTGGATAGCAGAACTTTAAATTACTTTAGTGGCAGCTATAAATGTCCTGAGTGGCTCAGAGCCTGGCCCTCACTGACTGCTGGTGTGGGGACCCTGCAGTGTTTCCATGTGGTGTTTGGCTGTCACCAACATTATCCCGTACCCCGTCAACACTACGTATATCAAAATAAAAAATAAGTTAGTTTGAGTAAATACAAACTTTTCCTACTCCAAATAAACAAAATGGGTTGCGTAAGATAAAACTGATGTGGGTTTATAGCATTATGAATTGATTTTTTTTCCTAAATTCAAAAGCAAACAGAAAATCACTTTATCTTCCCTTCCTGTTTTGTTTGTGGGAATTTTTTTATGTTGTTGCATTCTGCTTTGGTTTCTTTTGTTTTTGTTATTGCTTCATAGTGAGCTTTTTTTTTTCCATGCATCCCTAAATTAAAACATAACTGCTGCTTGGAAAAGCTGTAGTTTTTCCCTCCTACAGATTTTCATCCTCTCTGCTCCTGGGTTTGGGGACAGGGCAGAAGCCGAGGTGAAAAATTGAAGAGCTGAATTCAAGTGATGGAAATCATTGCAGGAAGCCGACAAATCTCCCTGTAATATGCTGTATTATAACCTATGGCAGCATCATTTTAGCCAGGTCCAGAGCGGAGAGGTCCACTCTTTGGGGGCAATGCTCTGCTACCCAAAGCTTTTCAACACCATCTAAACACAGAGGAGCCTGGATGGCTCCAACCACCCAAAGCAGCTTCCCCAACCATCACCTGCTCCCCACACCCTGGGGACAGCAACAAGCAGGCAAAGCCTTGATTTGCACCATGGATAGAACAAATAACGATTCATGTTTTCTTTGAGATCCTTTCTTCTGTTGCTGCCCCTCTAAGCACAGGGCAATGTGTCTCTGAATAAGAGGGAAGCATCCTCTGGCAAAAGTCCTGTTTGGCTGGAGGTGAGCACTCTCCAGGGCCAGAAGGGATAACCCATCAGTAGTGGAGACATTGCTCATGGGTAGGGATCCAACAAAAGCTTCAGTCTCAGGCTCACAAAGGACTAAGATGGACTTAACACCCTTAAAGCAAATAAGCAGGGAGGACATACCATGATAGCCATTGTGCAAGGGCTTTAGCATCTAAGGGTACTTTAGGAATTTCTCTCTTCACCATTAATACTGAAATTGCACCACAAACAGGCAGCTAACCTAAAACTATCTCGGGGTCAAGTCCTACCTGGCTCTCTCATACACACACTAACACACACATATACACACACAACTTCTGCTCCCTGGGAGTTCAGGGCTGGGCACTTGATGGAGTCAGACCCACATAATCTAAAATTCTTGCAAGTGCTGCCTTCTTTGCAGGGGGCCCCTGCTGGTGTCCCCCCAAACCACCATTGACAACTCTGCTCTCGGCAAGAAGAGCGGCTCCTTCCCGCACTCGAGGCAAGCCGGCTCCAGTTCAAACGTTCAAGCTCTGCTGGGCTGGCTCAGGCAATGTTTATAGTTCAGTGGTACGGATGAAAACTTACACAATGCTTTATGCTGTCAAAGCAAAATGTGATCGTTCCAGACTGTGCACTGACATTATTAAAAATATCAATTAAGGCCAAAAATGCACTTTTACACTGAACTTCTTGGATTAGATTGTAACCAGCTCAAGGATAAGAAACACTGCTTGTTTATCTTAATCACATTTAAAAATCCAGGCCTTTATATTATCTCCCCCCACAACAGCCATTTCAAGTGACAGAAGGAATTCTCCAGTGGCTTCAAATGGATTTTTTCTGCCAACACATTCCCTCTTCACTCTTAAAGTTTTGTCTCTCCTATTTTTATAACTTTAAGGAAAATACTATGAACTGGTGATTCCCCAAAAACAAAGACACAAAGCGGAAAGAATAAAAAAGTCAATGTACATCAAGAAACACAATTTGCAACACAGTGCCAAATAAATGCTCATTTGCCTTCAGTGGAGGTCAGTGAGGCAAGTCGTTGGGAACTATTTGTAATTACAGGTTGGTGAGATACGATTGTGGCAGTTACGTGGCCTTTTACTGATGCCTTTTGCTCTAACTTAGCTCTGGAGATCTCACAAGAAATGGAAAACACCCAGAGATCTGCAGGTTCCCAGAGTGTATATTTAAATGTGTTCAAATAAGCCGGACTAATTTGTTTCCAAACTCCAAAATTTTATCTCCATAAAATCTGTGAAATATTACTACATACGATCGGTGCATTGTGTGGGATGAATATCAGCAAGTCCCATTTGTGTCACATCTGGAAGTACATACATAACACATAAGAGAATATGATATAAAACTTCAGTTCTCCATTACTGTTCAGAGCAGACTTAACATACGGTAAAACAGAGCTTGGATTGCTCCTGATTTTAGCACAAACCTCCTGAAGCTTCCCTTGAAACCTGGTTATCAATGTAAACTTTAAAAGGACAGATCCTAGAGCTCTTAAGACCAGGATATATATACAAAAAGCTAGCAAAGATACACTTCTTGCAAATATCATTTTGGAGGCATTGGTGAATCCAACCCGCAGTTTTTGAAAGCCTGAAGTTCACAATATTTCTTGAGGCTTCCAGCTGACTAAGTTGATCAAATGATCCCTATCATATGCCAGAAAGGAAGGAGAAACCTTGCACCCCTGAACAGCCTTGTGCCTGGTTGATAGCTGGTGATACCTTTTGCTGATTGGAAGATGAGAAACAGAGGTTCGATTTAGGTACATTCACAACTGTAAGTACAGAGCACTTAAGATAATTTTGAAGTTTTCCATTACTGAGCATCTTATTCTGTTACTCTTACTGCTTTTACCAGGACACTATTGGTGCTTATCAAATTTATGCTTAACCAAACTTATTGGCTGAAGCCCACTTGCAATACTTCTCTGGGAGTAAACTTCCTGATGTGTTGTTTCCTCCTACGTATCACTGACCAAAGGAACCACTGCTATTTTCTCATTTCTGAGAGATGAGGTTTTTGGCCTGTTTAGGACTATTTATGACAGTGATTAAAAAAAGCAGGCCAGAAGAATGGCTACACTTAAAGAATACCTGTCTCAGTGACAGAAGGATATCTGGACTTAGTGGTGTGTTATCAAGGCACATATTTTAATGCAAAGAATTACCTTCTAACGTGGAGAACTCTTGTGCTGCAATCAACCACTAGTCCTGAGCAGGGCACCCATGTACAGAAAAGAAAATGGAAACTCCTCGCTGCACCTCTGACTTCTCACTCAATCTCTGCAATGCTCACTGGGAGGGCATTTTCCATGTGGGACAGAAAAACCAGAAACCATAATTTCTGTGCCTTTTTAATAACACCTCTGTCCACAGCAACAGTGTCTATGTACATAAAGACTGCAGAACAGTAAGTTGGACTCTTGGCAGACATAACCTGGTGGAGCAGCTGAGCATGTGGCTGTTACCAGCAAGAGCAGCTCTGCGGCTACAACTACACCAAGATCTAATGTTATTTTTACTGCACAGTGGCTGTTTAGAATTAGTAATTATGCACATTTCTGAGGTTTCCTTTTTGCATGAAAAAAACCATAACAAACAAGGCAAACACTCAGCATCCTGCAGCTTGAAATACCAGGACATGGACTATAAGGGCTTTTACAACGTCCTGGGTGAGATCCATCGTGTAACACTGAGATTCTGTCAGAAAGTGAAGGACACTCCTCTCCTGCAGGCCTGGTGAGACTGTCAGACTCAAGGATGCAAAATAGAAGGTACATTAAAATAAAATTCCCTTTCCCTTTATCTATGATTCTTTTCTCCATTTTGCTGACAGCCTGGTACCTTTTGAATGCAGACATCCATTGACTCTACACCTTCAAGAAGTTAGCTTCTGATCCTGTGATTTAACCTTTAATGAGCAAAATAGGGGCAGTTTTCTGACATATTCACATTCATTTAAATCTATACAACTGGACTTGCTTAGATCCAGGCCATGCTGGTAGAGTTTCCTCTTCAAACCAATGTTTCTCCTGAACAACTCTTTGCCTATAATATATGCCAAAACCTTCTTAAATTAAGGCCATAAATTAAAATAGAAGAAATATGAATACAAAAAAAAATCTATTGCAGTCTTAAAAAGTAAACAAACTTTGTAATCTACTCCAGTAATGGGGAAGAGAAGAGAACTACACAAGAAGTCACCAGCTTTTCCCCACCATGGTGCCATCTCAGTGCCTCTAAAAAGCTCATTCTTGGAGGCTTAATTCTGACTTGTAGCAACTGACTCTATTTGTCCTAAACATCCAGCTGAAAATATGTTCTACATTACAGTATTGCACAGAGAGCCTTTTAAAAGCCTTGTGATCATTGAAGTTAAAAGTCTGATGAGTAATGTTGTTCTGTCTAAAGTATATGTCGTTCCCTTTGCCTCCTTGCTTTATTTTGAGACCGATATACTTAAAATAGTTTTAAATAAATATGGAGATTATTATCCAATCTAAAAGATTTAATTTAGCATTTATATGGGTTTTAAATGCATGCCAACACTTTCCTTCATTTCAACCTTTGGCAACTGTTCACTATTCATGATTCCAAAGGCTGCAGACACATGCCTGATCATTTTAGGATATTTACAGTTGTAGCCAATAAAGACATTGCTGATTTTAATTAAAGTTCTAATTGCTTTCTGAGACAACAACAAGAAATCCTGATCACATGAAATTGCGACTGGCTCCTTTAAGAGCTGGTGGCTGAGGACTGCCAGAAACAGCACTGTCCATCTCTTCCTATTGGGTGGGTATAAATAAATCCTAAATCATCACTCCTGATAGCATCAGTGGCAGTTTGGTAATCCAGCCCGATTGTAAACATCTTTCTTTCCAGAGAACCAGAATATGGATTGGACAAAGAAAAAAAGCAATCCATAAATTAACTGTTCTGTCAGTCTGTCCCTGCCTTAGGAAACTGTTTGCCAGCAGCTACGACAAACATAATATGTATTACAGCAATTCCTGAGGTGGAGTGGACAAATCAGGGCACAGGAACCCATGCTCAGTCATTTCCATGTCACCAGCTCAAGTCTATCCAATTTCTCCTGGAAGCAAAATCCCTGTGCTGCCTTAAGATTGTAGTATAGCACCCACATCTCCCAGACTTTCCCAGATACCCTTACTTTTTGCTCTCATTTGGAAGACACCCCCCATGCCATTCATTTACAAGCCCACTCCAGCCATTACTGATATGGAAAACTCCTGCATTTTGGAAGCCACCCTTTCAGGTGCTTGGGCAGCTGGAAGCATGGCTGTAGCTCAGTCACCCGCCCGCAGGGACCACCAACAAGAGTCCTCCCAGCTTGACCCAGGCACCACAGGTGGATGGGAGGAGCCTTAGTGGCCTTGGGACAGTTCCTCCAGGCACACATCCATGACAGAAGTCACCAGGATGCCCAGGACAGCTGGTCCCATGCAGGCAGCCTTGGGTGCTTCCCCACACGGGGCCAGGCTGGGCTGCTGCGTGCAGGACGCTCCGTGCATAAATAAATGACTTCAGCCTCGGAGCTCTCTCCAGCACTGAACTGCTGGTTAGGAACATCCATCACCCGCTCAGCCAGGCTGTGACTTGACAGACCCTCCTGAGCCATCAGCTGCCATCTCTGCCTCAGAGAAATGGAGATTGTGCACCAGCTCTGCACCTATGCACCAGCCAGGGCCGTCTCACGGGCGCTGGTGACCACCCTGAGCACACTCAAGGGCTTTTGCTGCATGGAAAGCAAAGGTAATGTTTGGTTGCTTTTTATAGGCTTCCTTCAAGTCATTTGGAGAGCCACTTACACAGTTTACATATTTAAACATATTACATCATTCTGCTGGGAAGATTTTACTCCTTGTTCATTATTACCACTGTATTCTGTAAAACAACAGCAACTTGGATATATCATTAGTATTTTGTGACAATTAGACAAAACATTACAAGGTCTCTCTGTACAAAACATTTTCAGGTTCATCAAACATAACTGTGTGGGCCATGCCAAGAAACAGCCTTTTAATGTGGTTCTTGATGGGAGCTGTTAGCCTGTCTATAAATGCTTACCAAACCATCCCAATATAATTCTTCTCTGTGCTGAAATGTAAATACATTTGGTCTCTTCTGGGCAACACAAGATATAAGCTCCTAACCACCAGCCAATAATAACATCGAGTTTTTGGGAGTGGAAATATGCTTACATAGTTATAATCAACAGCTGCTTTGTGAAATGACCTGCCAGACATTAACACTGATGGGATGTTCTAGGTGTGATTATACAGCTACTTCAGGCAAGGAAAGCCCTGCCTAAGGGCTGCAGGAAGGAGCTTTTATGGTCAGCAGTGACTGGTGAAGACAGTCCCACCCACATCTCTCAGTGATTAAAACCTCCCAACTCTTTCAATTGCTGACAACCTCCTTAGTTCCCCTAAAGCACCTTAAAGCTGTTTGGCTGCATTTCCCACTATTAAGTTATCCAGCACTGACTCTTTGCTCAAGACCTCCTGTATCTTATCGCATGTAAATCAAACAAAATTTCACACTAAGCCTTTTGACTTGCTGTAGTCTGCTCTGAGTGCCGATATGCACACTGCAAGGCAGCAGCAAACACTGCCTGCAAAAACCTACAGGTTTCCAAACCCTGTCATCATTAATGGAAATGCTGTAAATCCCACTCTGTTGCTCAGAATAGCCCATGATGGAACAGAAGAAGACCCTTTGTAACTACAGGCAATAAGCTTTTGCATTTCCTTAGTGATACCTTACAGCATTCCAATGCAAGAGAAGGATCTGTACGTGAGCTATAAAAGAATATCTGGTTGGAGCCACTCCTGTAACACAGATAAATTTTCACTGTTCAATTGCACTGGCATCTGAACATTACCTGTGCCAGGGAGCATCCCTGGTACACACAGTTCAGCGAAGTGTTCTATGAACCAGTGGAGGGAAAAATTCTTTTGTGCCAAAAATAAAAATTAACCCACAGTCATCATAGCCAATCTTTATAAGGGAGAAAAAGGGGACTGATAAATGAAAATTATTCATCAAATGCTGACAAGGCCTCATCAGTTATTCCCAATCTCAAAACTTATCATTTCCTACATAATTTTCACATTTTTGCCAAGTTCTGCCTGCAGTTAAATCCCCCATGCAGTTAAATCCCCTCTAGCCTGACTGATGTCAATTGGTTTACATGTGTTTAACTGGGAATGGGATTTTCCCCTAATGGCAATGCCAGCAGAATGGAGTAGTGATCTCCTGAAAGTCAAGAAGACCCTTGGGATGCAGCACCGTGGACCCCATACCTGTTCTGCCCATGGAACTGCTGATTTCAATGACTGCTTCATAGCTGAGACCATGTATTGGCTACAGGAATCCAGGGGAAAGACCAAAGGCTAAAGTTGCTCTCTGTTTTCAAATCGAACAGGATATACACCAAATCAATACTGTATTCTTCATTTGCAGAGCATTTAAATTAGTATTCTTCAGAAGCTGTTGAGCTGCACAGGGCACGTAATAAAATCCAGGGTAAGTGATTGATAACGTACCATGCAGACCTCAAACTCCGGTGCATTAAATTGAAAAGCCCTTTAATTATACCTCACCTGCTATTATCTCCAAACTCCCAGCACTGTAATGCAACATAGAGAATCTGTGGAGGATCCCCTTAATTAACCTGTTCATCAGCTTTTTAGACTGTTTGTTGTATTTTCATGTGCTGCTTTGACAATTATTCATATTTTATGCTTCTGAAATATTGGCATACTCGTGCAGTCAAAAGCAAGCCCTAGGTGATGCAAGGAGAATCCCTCCATCAACTTCAACAGACTTTCAGGCAAAGCCTGAATACCTACAATTTCAAGCTGTATTAGCCAGGCATCTGGTTTATTCCTATATTTTTTGGGAATATTATTATGCACCTTTTTACACCGTCAGCTTATTCTGGAGATATCATTTAGCTGGTTTTGTACTTGAATGAACTTACAAATGAGGTATCTGCATGTCTAGATTAATATATAGGTATAAAAGCCAGAGACTAATTTTTCCAGCTCTAGCTGCAAATCACACTTTAGGTTCTGCATCAGTGAGGTGCAAACTGCTGCCCAAATAACTACAGCCCCAGTATTGCAAGCCCTGGAAATGGCTATTCATGTACTAGCAAAAAAAAAAAAAAAATCTTGTGATTCACTGGCATCCAAGAGTTTTAGTGATGCCTTATGCATTATGCAATGGGTTTTTTTGGTGTTTATTCCCAGGGCTGAATGTATATTCATGACCTGGTAGCACTGGGGATCATCTACAGGTTGGCTGGATAAGAAGAAAAGGAGCATTCAGAGCTCTTTGTTGGCCAGGCTTTCCTTCAGATATCACTTGTAAAGCTTCAACAACCAAAAAGGCTGAGGTAGGCTGACAACAAGGATATTTGGAAATTCCTTCTCTATACCTTAGCAATGTTTAAGGTTGAGAAGTGGTGCAAGATCTACAACACATTTTGATTCGTTTGATAAAGAGACTTCTGTGAAGTTCCAGGACCATTTTGCACGGACTCAAACAAAAAAGTCCATCTCTTGCAGCTTCTGACTGTGAGTGATGGGTAGCTGTCATCTTACATATATTAAGATTATGTTTCCTCCACCTTAAGTAATCTTTCATATTTCATTCCCTCTGGTTCTTTTCACTTAACTGCAGTAATGCCATGTATCTGTGTCAAAAATGCAAACAACTTTGGCAGACCATAAAATGTCATCTTACTCCACCACAGAGAACTATTGGTAGCATGGAGATAAAAATCGTCTACACAGACTTCTACTGCAGTTCAAATTAATTGATGAATTCTACCCAGTCAGTAAATTTTTCCATACTTCCTGATTGATTTGGAAGCTACATCACACTGAAGCTGAAACGCTGCTTGATAAAGATGAACTTTAAACACAACCTCATGCTTTCTGTGTTAATGCACAACAGTATTATGCCAGAACCAACACCAAGCAAACAAATACAAATTTTTTAAAATTGTATTTGAAAAATTATATAAAAAATTATTTAAATTATTACAAGATGGCTTTCGTTCTTTAACTATTTCATTTGAACTTACTCTGTGGTGCTTCTAAGGTATGTTTGGATTATTTACTTTTATAAGATAGGTCTCCTTTGGACAAAATTAAAGGCAATGGAGATGGGCAATCTTACAAATGACAAGGGTCCATGTTTTCTTACATTTCAAGGTAAGACCAAACAACAGTCCATTAGCTCAATCCTGCTACTCAGGGACTAGGGAAGAAGAGATGCAAGTCAGATGTCCTACACAACTATACACTTTTAACACACTGGGTCCTACATCTGGTTAAGACATGTAGGTGCTTCTGAAACACAAAAAAAACCATGCAATTTACAATAAATCAAATCATAAAATTATATGAACTAAAATGTTCTGTCATTTTTATTCATTTTGGGGAAAAAAAATTACTCTCATGGCTTCAATTGTTTCGTGCTAATGTTGTCCTACAAGAAGTGATGCTGTTTCCCTAAGAGATGCTGAAGTTCTCCCAGCTCCTCCTGGTAGCACTCCAATGACCCACACTGCTCAAGGCTGCAGTGCTGGACGCAGTGCTCCACAGCTTTACCTCACCAAGGACCTCATCGAGACCCCAGCTCAAACTGTGTATGTTGCTTCACAGGATTTAAGTGTGATCAATGTGCCCTTTTGTCTAGTTTAAAATGCTTTTAAGCATGAAATTTAAAGTGAGTATTACATGGTAAAAGTAATTAGTATCATGTGTGGAGTTGTAAAACAGATGATTTTTCTCTTGTGTATGCATTGGACAACATCTTCACATTTCTAAAAGTTCTGCCCTTAGGGAAGATTTGTTCGTAGGTCTCACGGTTATCCATTGCCATGGTTCTTTATATCTAAAAATAAGCTTGTTTAGATGAAAAATATGTGTTTAGATCTTGGGATATGAAAATACCAGAAGCAATATTGAAACTTTTTCAGCTTTTTGACATTGGACTCTTGTTCTGGAAAGCCCAAACTCTGGATATGCAACCAATGGGTAAATGAAACATGAAGCAGAAAACAGAGACCTGAGGCCCACAAAACTTTATAGAGATTTGCCCACGGTCCAACAGGACATTTATAGCAAGGACAAGAACTGAACACAGACTTACTGTCACGTAGCATAAACACATTACCACTCTTTCTCCATCATCTTATGCCTCTACTTCAGCTGAAAAATTGGCTGTAAATTTAAGCCAAGTTACAACAGCTGGAGAAATATACTGGTCCCTAGTTACTGCAAAACCTTGTGTCACAAATCTGACAGAAATCAGTAACATCTTCTTTAATACGCCAATAGCTTTCTTGTTTACTCCTTCTTCCTGATCTCCAACATCTCCTAAGTTCACATGGGCTGGTTCAGTTCTTTAATATTATTTGCATTCAATAGTGCTTATGCAAACAGTATTTTTAGTTAACATGCAATTTGGATAGGAATAGCATTCCAGATCTAACATATATCTTGATTACTTTAAGCTAACTGTACCCACAGGTTCTAAAATGCCAGTTTGGAAACTGCTCTAGGCACAAAATAATATGAGATCACTAATTAACTAGGAAGTTTTAAAAGAAGATCTGATTTAGGCCCTGATTCAGCAAACAAATAACATTAAGCATGAGTAACCCCATGGAAAACATGTGAAGTCATTGCATAAATCACACAACATTAAGTGCACAATGAAAGCACCTTGCTGAAACAGGGCCGAATTTAAAGGTCTCGTATTCTCTTTAATGGAGTGTACTCCAACCAGCTGCCTGGTGTGTTGTGGTTTCCTCCTCTACGTTAGGGCAAATGGTCTGAACGCAGGGCCAAGAGCCAGGAATTCCTGCTCTCTTAATCTCCTTCTGAAACAATCTGTCTGAGTTTTGGATGAGTCCACTAACAAGACTGCATCCCAGACTATCACTTGAAAAACGGGAAAAAAAAGTTTCTACTCAGCAACTTCCTCTACAAAACTTTGGTTAGGATCAATTATTTATTTAAAGGTCTGTGTGATTCACTTTTAAGGTCTTCTAATACAACACATTTTCTACTGTCCCTAATCAACTTTCCAAAGTTACGCACCCTGCGTATCTCTTCATGTATTGGATTTTGGGGTTTTTAATTAATAAATGTCATTATTTAAGCACCGACATGCAGAGGAACAGTAACTGAGAAGCTGCTTTCCCACTGCAAATATCTGGCACAAAAGGTTGATGAGTCCCTGAACGGGGCAGCCTGGCCAGGAGGCTGTGGCTGGCAGCCCTTTCAGGCAGACCTCGGCACACACCTGGTACCAACCCCACCACATCAGCTCCGTGTTCTGCTGCTAGACACCATAAAATCAGCACCCACACTTGCCTGGGAGTGTGATCTCCTCACTTAATCTCCCCAATATCACCGACTTTTACTAAGCCTTACAAAAATAAGAAAGCGGAAATAAAGCCAAGAGGTGCCTAAGGAGATCTGACTTGCAGTTCCAACATCATACTCTAGTTCTTCCTCAGGTGAATAGTTCAGTGCTGACACTGTTCATCTCTCTGATTTTAAAGGAAATTACCAGGTAATGGCTTAACTGGCCACTACTGGATGCACAGCACAGCAGGAAATACCAAGAAAGGAAAATGAAGGGAAACTAAAGATCACTATATGGGTTTCTCTGATTTTACCTATCCTGGTGCTCCCTGTGATGCACGATGTCCATAACTAGTGGGTGTTACTGAGACCTGTAACTTCGTGGAACAGTCAGAAAATGGGAAGCAGTAAGAACAGATGAGGAAGAGCAGTTTCTGAAGGAGGCTCTGATGTGAGGGATGAAGTTTAGAACAATAAGAGAATCCCGTTCTTTTTCTCTTTAGCAAATGAAGAACAGAGACCTTGCTGTTCATACGAGCTCATGGCAGGGGCTGTGCAGCAAAAGGAAGGGAAATTTGGGCAAATAGGGGCCAGTGTGGAAAAAGCAAGTGTGGCACATACTAAACTAAGACATCTCTCTCACTTAACTCCTTTCCTGGCCTCCCATATTCTTCAGGCAATGATACACTGAAAACTTTCAACAAGTCCACATTACTTCTCATAGAAGGTATGTTACCTGACCACTGCACTGTTACCTGGTAATAAGCATGTTAAGAAAACGGAAGAATACCATCCGAGGCTTTGTGACAAAACAGTGCTGTCTTCTTAGCCATGACTTAGACATTTTCAAATAGTATTTCCTGTACCATTCAGCTGATGCATTTTTTTTCTTACGGATTTTTACCTTGACAAATATTGCAGGGTCTCTGAACAGTGTCAGAACAGTAACTGCTGGTACTGTATTTACCAGAAAATGCACTCCCACCACTAAAGGTGGAAGAAAGATATTTTTTAAATTGAGTTCCTGGGATAATATTTTTCAAAAGCACAAAAATGCTCACAAAACTACAACCTGCACATTATATTTTAATTTGGAGCTTCACCAAGACCTAACACTCACACAAGTGAAGAGGGGCAGAGAGAGTGAGACAGGCTTCCCTCCCATCCCTGCCTTTGAGGCTGACTTGAATTTATTTTGAATTCAGAAATCTGTCAGCTCGTTGTCTCACCCTGAGCCACTGGGAGCACAGGCGTGTGTGAGCTCCTCTGTGTGAAGGCAGCCGGGTGAAAATATTTTGCCTGATCTCCATATTTAGGGGTCTGTCATATTCCCTGAACAAGCTACAATTTCACTCATGACTGAAGAAAGCCGGTAGAGCCACACAAATGTAAGCAGCTACATAATGGCTGCATCTGTTTTAATTTTTAGGGGCTTTTCAAATAATGATTGTTATTAAAACAAAGTGTATTTTGTCACAGATGCTCCCAACAAAGACTAATTGGCTGCACAATTACCAGGCTTTGGCTGAATGGGCGCTGGTGCAGAAAACTGGGTCTGCCCAGGGTCAGTGCCCTGGTGCCCTGCTTGCGTAGAGGAAAACCCAAGGGCCATGAGGAGCTCCTGGTTTAATCCCAAAAACATAGGGTCAGAAATCCACCCTGCACAGCCAGGAACCACCAAGGAAAAAAGGCTTTGATCTGGCTCATTTCTGGGTTTTGATCTGAAGCTTTATGAGTGGGATAGAAGACACTCTCCAGGTTCTGGAAGTTTTGGGAAGTGTGATGCCAGAGGAGGTTTGCCTTGTGAACCCACACTTTACACAGCCCTTTAAAGCAACAAAACCCAGGAGCTGCCACAGGTCACTCTGCCTTGATCCTGAGAAAAAGAGAGAGCGAACCTGTGACCCTACAAGCCATTCTTTAGACTCATATCTACTCCGTCCAGAGCTTAGGATGAAGGGTTTCATTCAAACAAAGGTTTCTTTTTATGCTTTTAAATAATGATACCAAATCTTGTTCTCCCCTGAAAGGTCTCATCCATTCCGACTGCATACGGTCTACATAACTGGAAGCCAGTATTTTTTAGACAAACATTGATCTCTGGGAACTCTCATTAGTTCAATGAGACCAAAACTCAATATTCTCCAGAAAAGTGAGTGTTTAAAAAGAAATTTTCCTTATTTTTAATTCAGTATGATTTGTTCTTCTTTAAAAATGATTTTGATTATATTTCAGTTTTGAATTCATTTCCACAAGATGCATAAGTTATTATTCTTCATTTTGACTGTGTCACTGGAAGCATTTCATTACATGATAAAAAACCCCACAAGCCTGTCTGGCCTCAGGGCAGAAATGACTGGAATGACATCTCTGTATTTTTAGTTCAAGAATTAAATGTGTATGGGCTGCAGCTCCAGTCCCTTGTGGCAGGCATCCTCCAGGAGGAGATGGCACAGCAAGCATCATGACAAAGGAAAGCAAAGCTGGTGATGGAAGGCAGGCAAGAGACTAACGACAGTCAAACTTCTCTGAATTTTACAGACACATGGAAAAGCCCATGGAAAACTATGCTGAGTCTAAAAAGAAAAGGAGGAGCAACCATCTGGTACATTGGATAGAATTGCAATAATCCATAGGAATATATAGTGTCAGATAATTGCTAAGCATTTCTGCAACAGAACATGCTTCAGGAAGGTGAGGCAACTGCAGTAAATGGACTCGGACTGTGGGTGCAGAGTCCTGACAAGCTTTAGCTACCAGAGTTGCTGGGCTGTATTCTCTGATAGAAGATTTACAGGTTCGGGCACAAAAAACAGATCCTTCACTCAGCACTGATACTATGTTAGAGTAGAGATTATTCCACATCCAAATTATATGCTCAACAAGATCACCTCCATTTTGATAATTGCCTCATGAATGCATAACACAGCAGCGTGGGGATTTGTATTCCCAGGAATGTCTGCTATCAGGCATCAGTCGTTAGTCTGCCAGGGATGTGGCTCACCAGTTGATAAAGAAGAGACACAGAGCACTCTTGGAAGATCACCAGCGAGAATCTTATTTAGGCACAACCCTGTGTTCTATGTAATACAACAAATTTCAGAGAGGCTATGCAGGAAAAGGTCAGATCTCAGAACAATTTCTGCAGGTCTGGTAGAGAGTAAAGCCCTTCTCATAGAGGATGCAGCGTGCAACACTCTCTGCCCTTGCTGACACCTCCAATCAATGCACAGGGCCGTTTTACAGATGCTGATAGTATTGTTGAGGTAAAAAAAAAATACTCCATCTATTATAAATCTTTTACTGAAGGCTTGCAAATTACTTCTCTCCATTGGGTGCACAAGGAGACAGGATCTGGCATCCCCGAAGTGAAAAAGACCTCAATTACTCATCACTCCCTTAACCTCAGATACCCCAGTAATTGCTGTGAGTCAGTGAGGCACTTCCAGTAAGTGCTCCATACACGGGCTGATATCCTCTCTGCTCTTTTCCAAAATAGCAACCACTTGAGTGGGAGCAGTGCTGATGTGTGCACACAACTCCCTGGGAGAGAGGGAGGTGGAGGGGCCAGGCAGGGAAGCTGGGTGCCTGGCTGAGGGGCACAGCATGGCCCCACGGACAGCAGTAGGGGCTGTACTGCAAGGGGAGATTTGCAGATGCTGCCAGAGACAAATGTGTCACGCTGAGGAAGGAGAATGCAAAGAAGGAGAGTTATGGATGTGCATTCATCCTTCAGAGCCACAGTAGTAATTATCACTGATTAGAGGAAAAGCAGTGGCCCCTCACCTCACAAGGGTGAGAGCAGGTGCAGCTACCTCAGCTGCACAGGTCCAGAATGCACTTTTGAAGAAATCTCCCAGCTGCTTTGATTTGTGCTGCCAAGGGGGCTTATGGACAGCCAAAGAGCACCTTCTTGGATGACGCTCAAATGACTGACACACACCCCACAGATGGGTGCTCTGGGTATCCACGGGGCGGGTCCAAAGTGCAACAGTTGAAATACACAGTGTGCAAACATCAGCTCCTTCGCACCAGCCATCTCTCAGGTGCAGATTCACTCCTTCTTACGTTTTATTTACTACTCTATATGTAGCAGCATGTACCAGCTGGGGATTCCTCAGAATTTCTGAGTGCTCCAAGCTCCAAATGCAGGAACAGCATGTGATCCCTTCCACAAGACATATTTTTCAAGACTGAAAGTCCAAGCTAACTATTCTCTGTAACTTAGATGACTGTGGATTGGAAAATGCTGAGCACAGCTAGTAAGTGAACAAAAAGATTGGTCAGAGAGATGGTTTCCTTCAGCTATAAAAAGAGGACATTCTGATTTTAACGTATTTGAGGCATGCAAAAATATTCTGCTCTAAGAATTATAGGCCCAGCCAGGAAATGCCTGTTGTCACCACACTGCACCCTGTGGCTACTAAACTTGCAAAAGAGGGGACAGTCATGCACAGGTCTCCATCATCCATTTCATCATCCCAAGACACTGCTCTGAGTTTGGGAAAGTTCATTTTTCATTTTTTTCTGCACACAAATACGACAGAAATTTATTTTACAGTATTAGATTCATAAAAATTTCTCTCACATTTTGCTACAAAACCAAGAATACTTGAAGAAGTCATGTAGCCACCACAGGAGGTTGTTTCATTCAGAGGCTTGATCAACTGTTATGGGTGCTGCCTCCCTTCTAAAGGGCTGTGCTTTTTGAGACTGTTTTTTCATAATCTTGTTGCCAACTTAGGTAAGAGCTATTCTTCCAAGCCATCTCAGCACAACTGCAACTCGAGCATTTTCACTGCACAACCCCAACTTTTGGCTTCCACAAGACTCCATCCTGTTTGGCTGCTTCCCCTGACAGAAATGCGCCTTCAATCCATATTCCTGCAAATATTAAGTCTATACATGTGGCCCTGATTTGCAACCTCTCTGCAACTCCAGTGCTGAATCTGGGCCATTTGTTCAGTGGGAAGGGCCAAAGTTATTACTGCAGGTAACCACAACTCAGAGCTGCAAATCAGCATAGAAACAATAAGTCAGAAGCACTAACAGTCAAGAACCCTGATACAGATCCCATAAAACCAGCACTTTTCCAAAATGCTTAGGCCAAAAATCCTTCAGCAGATGCCTTATGAGTAACTTTTTAGAAATCATAATTTGAAAACCATTGGACAGATCAGCAACTAAAAGATAATATCACTGAAAGTCCAAACTATGTGGGTTTTCTTTTTTTCTATGAACAAGCAGGACCATATTCTGGTCTCATTTACAGCCATGAGGATGGTTGGTGTCAGCAAACAACCAGTCTAGATTTACATCCACAAAACACAGAAAAGTTAATTTCAGATTATTTCTGTGGCTGAATTTTTTGTTCTTGAACACAAAGAAAAAGCTAAGATACAATTTCAACAGTCTCAGGATAGCAGGGAAACACAAGAGAAGTTTTCCTATGTCCCAGACTACTGCAACAACAGCAAGGAGGCCTGAATCAGGGTTAGTAAGTAGAGAGGGCAGCTGGCTTGCAGATGAAGAAAGAGATAACCAGTGTGCAGCTGGGATGGAACAGAGCAGCCAGTAAATTTACAACTTCTTCTGCTGGATCTTAGTTTCATTCTCAGTTACCCAAAAATTCCACCTGAGAACTAGAAACAAGTAAACACTATAGAATGAAGCAGAAGAGAATAACAGACAATAAGTGAATTACAACATTCAGGAAATGAAACCATCCCAATCACTTGCATCAGAATTACAAGAGATTCATTAAATTGGCACTGGGCCACCTGGAACAAGCTGAATTAGTTGAACAATGAAATGTTAATTCTTTAGTTTTGCCTTCTATTTTACCTAACGAACTGTTCGCAAACACTCTGTAACTTTGCCACTACCAAAAAAAAAAAAAAAAAAGAAAAAAGAAAAAAACCCTCCCCAGAGATACAAATATGCAGAGGTCCAGAGCACACAAACTCCTGGGAAAGATGAGAGAGATGGAGTTATTTCATCAGAGAGGACTATGGAAAGACACACAAAGGGTTTTCAAACAAATTCACGAAAGGGTAGCTTCAAACTTGCAGATTCCTGTTTAAATTTCTGCAAATGAGATGAAGTTTTAGGAAAAAACGTGTACAAACAGTGCATGAGTGAAGTGCTGGAACAGATGCCACTGCAAGGGCTATGGCCATCTCCTTGCTGGAGCTTCCAGGTAAAACACAAGAGTCACTGTCCCCACCATGAAGCAGGGGATAGTCTGGGCAAGGGCAACCTCTTGATGTCCATACTTTCTATGACTTGTTTTGCGCACAGCATGCCCCTGGCTTTGGCAAGCAGTGTTGCAAAAGGTGGTATGTCGATGACAAACAATAGGCCACATCAGTGGCACCTGTCCAAAGCACTGGGCTCCCATGTGCCCCTGGTGAGATAAAACATGGGAATCTCCCTATGCAACATCCAGCTGTGAAACATCAGACACTTGACAGCATCATCCTTGTGACAAATCTGAACCACAGCTAAAGGATCCCAGGAGTCTCTTAATCAATATGTGTATTCTTTAAAATATCCTTATAATTCATTTTGCAGCAGTGGTAGCAAATGGTTTAAACATGCGAAGGGTCATTTTAGGTAACTCTCCAAAGGGTACCCTCCATTACCTGCAAGTTTGAGAAATATCCATTACAGATATCCTTTAAACTTGGTAATGAGCCATATTTAATAGGTTGTGGGGTTTTTATGTAAGTAAATTTGAAACAGATTCTCTTAAGTAATGAAATAAAGTTGGCGAGCTAGAATTTCACCATGTGGCTGAGCGCTGGCATCACAAGTACGTGGGGGTGCTCAGGGCCCTGTGTCTGTCCCAGGCATCTGGCAAAAAGCCTCTATTCTGTTTCTCCTGCCACATGAGGCTTTTATGTTCAAAGAATTTAAATGTTTCCTGTTCCTGCCCATCCATTTATCATTTTTCTGAATGAAAACCTAACAAAGAATTTAACAAGCACATAGTTATTTCAGGTATCTCAGTTTTAGGCACCAGCTAGAAACAACAGATACAAGAATCTGAAATATACATTACTCATTCTGGCACTTGAATCTCAAATTAAATCTGACTAACCAAAGGGCAAGTTTAACTGCATACTAGAATAAAAACATCAGGAATAATTCTGGACAGGATTGTATAGCACTGTGTCTGCCATGATGTATCTATAATCTGCTTTTCCCCTAGGTATCCCCTGGGCACAGTTAGAATCAAATAGTATTTTACGGAATTTTGCAGCTCTGATTATCTTGTGTTTAATCAACCTTTGCTCTTCTAGATTTCCCAGTTTGCAAAACTAATTATAATGAATTGGCCAGCATGTGTGAGCACTGCTGCCCTTCACTGTCCCAAAAAGGACTGCCCAAACATGTGCTACGGGTCAGCTATAAGTTAATAACCACAGACAAATTTGAACAGATGCTGCTAGCAGAGGGCTTGGTGCTCTTGGAACTGGAGAACAATGCTCCATCCTTGCTGCCCTTTTGGAATTAGACTTATCTCCCATTGATGATAAGAGATCTTCTATCTGGATAGACAGATAGAAAAATAGAAAGAAAGCTAGAAAGACAGGTATCTAAGGACTGATATTTGTAATTATTACTATTATCATCATTATCATAGTTGATCTGCTGTATTTATTCACATTATTGTTGGGGGAATACCACAGACATCCCCTATGCATGTAATAAATCAATGCCTCCCACCATCCAGTTGGTAAGGAGCAACAAACTACAGCGAGTTTTAAAGCAGATGTGCACAGATTCTACAAGGGAAAATTCTATGGTGCAAAATTGCACTGCTACAGTAAAGCATTCGAGTGAAAAAGACTTACATTCAGCCTTGCAGCAACACTTAACATTTTTACTCTACAGAGCCAGATATCTGTCCCCGAGTACTTTTGCCTCTCTCATCTAGATTATAACTCCCGCAGAATAAAAACTGTCACCATTAACATAAAAAGATCCCTTGACTGCTGACCCGATTTTTTTTCGTCCCCTAGAAAACAAGCATTTGAAACTCTGATTAAAGGGGACATGCAGGAGCCTACTCTCTTCTCCCCAGCGGTGACAAAAATAGCTTTTCTGAGCAAGCACGTCAAGAGTAAACACAAGCTGCTACAATAAAAGAGAAAGTTTGATTTCGTAATTCTTCCTTGTGCAAGGAAGCCTTTTGAAGAGAATATTAGGTTAGGCAGGACCCTAGACAAAGCAGGGGAAGTCCCATGGCAGCCACACAATAAATGGCAGCACCATTAACATTAGGTCATAACCTCTGTGTTGCTGAGCCTTTGTGTGCGCTGAGCCTGGTGCGCTCAGAGCTGCCGACAGCTGTTCCAGGGCAACACATGGCCAAGGAGAAAAGCAGTAGCCAGCAAGGGGTTAAAACCTTGCTTTGGGGTTTTTTGCTGTAAGCAGCACCCCTTGAACTTGCTATTATCTTCCTGTCATCTCCTCCAGACCTGTCCGAAAACATGGGCGGGTGATCGTAGGTCTATGAATTCAATGTAACCGTGCCAGGTGCTTTCCTTTCCAGTATAAAATAGCTGTGCCTTTCCCATGTTGCTTTTAAAATGGGCACTAGTTTCTAGCACTTGTGTCAGGAATGCATCATCCAGATTTATTCAAAGCCACCACCAGTTTTGCAATGAAATTAAGTGCTCTTGTATTCTGACTTACCAAGATTCTCTTTTTCAAATTAAGAAAAAAATGCATTTGTAAATCCAAAACTTCGAATTCCTCCATTCAAAACAGCAAACAACAGACCTGTTGAGAAGCAAGCTGCTTCACACCCCAATAACAAGTTTATCTCAAACATCAGATGTGTCATAAACATCATCTTTACAACCTTTGTTTTAAGTAACAAAAACAAGCATTCTTTAGTCTCATGGCTTTTTTTCCCAAGGTGCTGGCAACACATTGTTTCTGAATAGAACATATTCCTAGAGTCCAAGCTTTGCATATAACAAAAAGAAAGATGCAACTTTTTTTGACTGTCTTGTGGCTACTGCCAAAAAGCATAAAACTATCTTCCTTTTAGGAGTTCATATTTATTCCTGAGAAACAACATGCCCTGGATGGAGCTGATAAATAATTCAATAGGGAAATACTCTTTTTCTACAACTAGGAGAGCACACACTCAGAATGGGAAGTACAGAAAAAAAAAACCAGGAGAAAGGACGAAGTTTTGCTGGAAACTAATTCTTCAAGACATGATGGCACTGACAGGGAAGAACAGCTTCCTTCTTAACATCTACATCCTCGTGGACTGCAGGGAAGCTTACACCAAGAGGCCTTGGTAAACCGGAGTGACATAAAATGAAAAGTAAAACTGCGTGGATTTCTCTAATTACCAAAGCCAGGTCTGTACGCAGTTTTCCTCCATGTGCAACTGCTGGTGAGGGATGGGATTTTATAAAATACAGTTATAAATGCAGCCTCCCAGAGTAAGCCCTGCTGTGCCATCATGGGACGATTGCAGTGCTCACCTCTGTCCATGCAGGCAGAATTTCCCCTGAGCATCAACCGTTTCTGGGAAAAGCACCTTTAACTCCAATCTGCAGCTACACTGGGGAGTGTTGGATTGTTTTAGTAGCACTGGCGGTGTTACAAGTGATACAGCTCCCCAAGAGAGAAGGCCTCAGAGAACTACCGTGGGTGTCTGGCGAGCTCAGATGATGTGTCCTGCACCATGAGCGAGCCGTAATCAGAGTTTGCTGCTGAAACGCCACAGGCTGAGGTCCCTGTTGCTCTGCAGAGCGTAACATCAGCAACACACACAGCCAGCAAAGACTGCTGTGGGCTTGAGACAAAACACAAACTTTTTAAAATTAAAAAAAGGGCAAGAAAAAAGAAACTCCCATCAACCTTGCATTCATCAGACATAAAAACTGTTTTGTTTTCTATTCAGATCTTGCCTTAATCTGGTAAAATCAGGTCTCTTGCTTCATGAAACAGGCCTGGCACAAGCCTTCCCTGCCCTGCTCCATGGACAGGACAAGGTTCAAGACCTCATAGCTCTTCAGTCATTCACTGCTTTCCAAATATGCTTGCCATTAATTCCCCCATTTTCTCCCTTGAGTCCTACATACAAGCTGCACAGCCATTAGTAACTATTAACTGAGTCTAATCAAATACTTCAGCTGAGTTTGAATGTTGCTATTCAGTTTGGGATGTTTAAACATAATTACAGGCAGCAAGACTTTTTGACATGACAAATATTTTTTAATAACATTACCAGAATGGTTAGTTCTGTTTTCACTGTGAAAGCAAACAGAGCAATTCCAGCTGGAAAGTTAACATTTATCCTTGCAGTAGGGTAAAAAAGACAGACTCTGGCAGCCACGCAGCCAAGGAAACTTCTTCCACTAACCAGGGAGAGATGGTGCTTCCAGGGACACTCTCCTACCGCCAACTTTTCTGCAGCTCAGAGTAGTGAACCATTAACAACTTCATGAACTACTAGTTCATTCCCTTCTATCATTTTTCCTCCCAATTCCTTCACAATATCCTGCTTCTCACACACCCTTTGACATGGACCAGGTTGAGCTTTGATGAGAATTACTGTTTCTTCGGAAAGGGAAACACTGGGTTACTCAACAAGGCAAATCTCCCAACACTAAGATGACAGCCTAATGCTGAGCACAGAGGGTCAGAAGGAAGGTGCACGCTAAAAACCTTTGCAATCAGAACCAACAACAATAGAATTTTTTTCACTTGGGCTCATTGTTTAAATTGTATTCTACTGCAAGGAGTCTGGGCGCCTTTCAAATGTAAATATTTTACAAGAGAATACCATATGGGAGACCCAGCTGTTTGTTTTTATTAGGAAAAAAAATTAAATCCTTTCATTTTGCAAAGCTTTTTTTTTTTTAAAAGCCCAACTCATAGTTACATGCCAACATTTGAATTATCTTAATTCAAATGAATCCCTAAGTAGTTGCAGGAAGTGTTTGAAGTTGGGGTTTGCAGTTTTTAAGCACTTAAGCTGTAAAAGAAATCAAGATTTCAATACGTTAACGCAGCAGTATTTTCCCATGTTTGATAAAAAACCAAAACACATTGACTCTGTACACATTACTATAGGTGACACATTTAGAGTTCAGTAAGGCACGATGACACGTAAATAGGTTCATAAGCAGTACCGACTACAAGAATAAACCTACCTAGCCCAAAATCAGAGACCAGCAAAAGCTTCAGAGTTACAAATTCACCTGCCAAATTAAGCATCTAATTTTGTTTACACATAACTCAAACAAAACTTTGAAGATGTTCTCAAATGTGTTGTTGCTTAATTCTAAGCCAAGAAATACTCATACAGTGAGTCAAGGCAGAAAAAAAATGCTTCCATAAAGTCTTTAAAGCTCAGTTTGCACAGGACACACCATGAGCCATAAGTAGGAACACAGCATCCACATCCCCAGCACTTGTGCTCACAGCTCCCAAGAAGTTACTCCTGTTTTTCGGGAGAGGACTCACTGTACTGGTCTCTAGAGGCCAGCATTAATATACATGCACGTCTCACCTTTTTTTATCCTACTAACTCTTTCATTTTTATCCTCATACTTACCACAGGAAAAGAAAAAAAAGTCATGAAGAAACAAGGATCATTGTGGAGAACATCCATGCTGGAGCGCTATACTTGTTCAGGCCTAGGCCTGACCCCAGGAAGGACTGATATAACCCGAGGAACCCTCACAGAAGGGGGTGTAAAGACCCAGGCACCTGACAAGTGATGCTTCTCCAGGATGCTCTTCCAGCAAACAGTGTTCATTTTTCTCTGAAACAAATTCTAAATAAATTGTCCTGCAAACTTTATTTGCTGGGGTTCCTTTAATTCCTCTGTGAATCCATTTATAAATTTGAACCCTACAACTCCCTGTGACAATGAATTCTCTAGTTTAATTATGCGTTGGGCAGAAAAACTATTTCCTTCACTTAAATGCTTCCCTGTCATGCAACATGCCCTCAGACTTGGGAAATGTGCTGCACCCTACATAGGCAGCCAAAAGTAAAGGTTTTAATGTGAGGTCCAAAAGTGCAGAAGCTGAAAAGTGCTGAGAGGTTCATCTCCAAGGCTGTGGGAATCAACTGCTGCCTGAGCTGTGCACTAGAGAGAGGTGAAGGGTGGAAAGGGAAAGAAAACACAGTTTTGGAGGACACGTGCTTACACCTGAGAAAACATCAAGTTTTTCATTAGCTAGCACAGCCAGACGAGCAGGGCTACATATCAGAAAACAGCCACTGAATCATCATTGAACTCCCCAGCTCCTCAGCACCCAAAGCCCTCAGCTTTGCAGCAGCTGCTCCACTGCAGCCATCCTCACACACAGTTGATGGCAAGGTAAACGCTGTCTCCCTTCCTCGTACACTAGCTGAACCCTTCCTGCTCCTTGCCATGCCCCTGCTGCTTCTCTCATCTCAGGCACCCTGAAGCTTATTTGATTCCCAGAAAACAAGGACCAGTGCTGTGGTGTTGGGTGAGGAAGGTTGCTCTCCTCTTGAGGGTCCACATAATCCATCCAGTAGGAAGAGCAACTTCCCCATCCCTGCGCTCAGGGCCAGTGGCACAGGCTGCAGTTCTCCCAGCAGCAGCTCTTTGCCTTTTTACTATGGTTTGTAACACTGTTTGCATCAGCTGGGGCTTTGAACCAAACTCGAGTAGGCCACCATACACACAGTAAAGACAACATCCACTCCAGACAGCTCAACATAATAAAAATGAATAAAATAAAATGAAATAAAACGAAATAAAATGACGAGAAATGGCTGAGAGAATTCAGGTCAGCATGTCCATGTCCCAGGCAGGCAGCAGTACAGGCTGCCCAAGCTGCTGAAGGTGAGCAGGCCCTGTGTTGTCCTAAGAAGGTTATTATTTCCACAAGTTACACCCATTTGGCACTTCCTGGGGGAGGCTGTAATTCAGCACAGCATGTCTGCACTGGCCTGGAAGTAAAATATATTATGGACTGACCACACAGTAAACATTAATTATATCCCTAAATATGACTGGCACTCATGGGTCAAGATGGGAAGTCCTTCTCCCAAAATAGACAGGCTTGGTGCAGACCCTGAAGCAGAGCACATACTACAGAGCAATGACAGTTTGACTAGGGTGTGTCTAAATAAGGCAAATCTCACTGATGCTCATTTATCTCTCCACATTCTCTCTGAGATTGTATTTTCTCTCCCTGATGCAGGCAAGCTGTTCTGCAGTACCAACACAGCACACTCTTCTATGAAGTAAAATCTCTTCCTGGGGGAAAGCTGAAATCCAAGTCACTTGGGCAGTACCTTTTCACCTCCTCACACCTGCAATGCTATAAACCACTGCTACAGCCCACCCTGCATGATTCTCCTCAACACAGCACCCTCCCAAAGAGTGTCTGGAGGCTTTTCCTGCAGCAAGTGACAGTGGCGAAGCCTGTTGGTGACAAGCTGGTAAGATCTAGTCACACTACAAACACTGCATCCTAACACTGATTAACACTAACAGGAAGCTGTCCACATGTTACAGCCTATTTAGCAATGCCATTGAAAAGCCAGACCACATGAGAGCCTTTGCCTTTTCAGTGGGTTTGTGTTTGAAATTCAGTGGTAGTATTCAGCACAGAAAAAGTTTTACAATATAAGGGAGAGGGATTTCTCTGGACAATTGGCAATGGAGGGGTTACTGACATTCAAATGCGTGCTCCAGGCAAGAGCTGACTTTCTGACACTGTGCCCCAAACCATGTTGTTCTTATAATAAAATCATTCAGGCATCAGTCGTGAGGTGGAAGATTACACTGAAATAGTACTCCCCACACTGTATCTTTTTCATTTGCATCATTTACTGCTGGGCATCTGAAAAGAAAGGATGGCTTATGTAAGAGACTTACCCATGTCTGGGAATGTTTTTCATTTCTCCTTCAACACAAAATCTTTCTTCTTACAAAGGAAAAGACAATTTTTTTTTTTTTAAACTGGACTATACAAATTCAGACATTTCCTCTTTCTGGTTGAAGTATATTTTAAGCATAAGAGCAGTTATCACTTTAGCCCCATGTTCAGGCTGAGAAGCACAAATAATCTTTTAGATATTAATGAAAAAGAAACATCTATGGAAAGGAGAGGTCTCCAGAATGATCTCCTTTGCCTACAAATAACAAATCTACTTGTAATGACACAGGGGCTCTCTAAATTTAGTGCATGAAGGAGTGACACAGGACCTTACAAGTCTGTTTCTCCTGCCAACATGACCAGGCTGCATGTTTGAGGCTGTGTTTGAAGAGGCTGCCCCAGGTGCCCCCATTGGTGTGGCTACCACTGCCCTGCTGTGATGGCACCGAGGCACCTGATGGCACAGGAACCCATCTGAGAGCTACTGCAGGTGAATTTACACCTCAGGCATGGAAGAAATTCAGTATGTACCTAAACTGCCCTCCTTAACCACTGAACTGACTGCATTTGTGTATCAGCCTGGTTCACTGAGCACACTTAGTTATTATTTCCCTTTAAAGGTGTAAGGCTGTATGCTAGCTCCATCTCAATTCCTCCCAGCAGCACTCTGAGAAATTGTATTCAAGTGTTTATTAGGACTGAAAAACATCAATAGAGATTTGCTAAGGTTTCTTAACTCCATTGCAGCTCAGCCCTGCTTGCCAATATGAAACATCAGTTTTGTGTGCAGGCCACAGCTCCTCTCCCAGCTCAAGACGGAATCAGGCTGAAGTTTCCAAGAAAGGCGGGGGAAGGTAAACCAGCATTAAGTTTCCAAAGTAACAGCTTCAAAGTCATCAGAGAAAAAATTGTTGTCACGAGTTCCAAGTTTCTGCATAGGCCATTGCCCCCATATCCACCAGTATGCAATGAGCAATCAGAGAAGTTACTCCAAAAATAGAAAAATACATTTTGCATTAATGATAAATTCACTACAAAATATTTTTAGTAAATTATTATTAATAGCGTGTTCCCCACTTAGGACTCAAGTGCCATCAAATAAAAATAGGCTGCTGTTGCCAATTGGAAAAGTAAGTCCATATGTGTTTATTGGAGCTATAACAGCACTAGTGTCCAGGTGTAGGGGTTATAATTTCAGCAAGAAAAGCCCTACAACTTCTGGAAATACCTGATCAACATAAGCACAACTTGGTGTCCCCCTGATGCCAGGCCACATCAAGAGGGCTGTACACCTCAGCTGCAGCAGTAAATGCAGTCAAGCACAGATTTCAAATGGCATTTTGACATGTGACTCATTAATTCAAGGGTTTACTCATGGACAGTTACCAAAATACTTAAAAAGCTACAGCACTCGCTCCAGAACCTGCATCCACACAATCTACTTCATGTTCACTGCCGGGCTTAGTAAGTATTTATTTATGAGGTTCTGGCTACTGAAATCAGTGGAAAATAAAAGTCTAATTTTCTGATGCATCTAGACCCTAAAGTCTTACTCATTTTTGTAGGGACCTAAGACCAAAAAGAAAAGTTTGGCACTCAAATACATTTGCGAAACTGGATGCCAGGCAGCAAGCACCTGTACAGGACCTGGGAAAGACCTCAGACCCTCTTCAAGGCTTCTGGTGTCACCAAATGATAAATAAATAAAATTATCAGAATTATAACTTTGCCTGCGGTCATTAGCTCGTCTGGGATTGATCTGGAACACCAGGAATGCAACAGCACTGAAATTATAAAGGAAGTGAAAAAGAAAACTCAAGTTGATGCTTCAAAATAAGGCAAGGACCTGGAAAGTATATTATGCTAACACATGACATAGCATTATTCATACAAATGACAGAAAGAAGTGAGGCTGGAGAGAGCAATTCCCCCGTGTGCAATACTTCTTTTGTTAGTTCAAATTATAGATGATATAGCTAACAGTTATTACTTCAGGAAGAGAGACGCCATGAAGCCAGGCCCTCACGAGCTGGTGTAGTACCAAGTCTTCCCCAACTGATTAAAGAGATCATAAAAGCTTTCTTCCCAATCCCTAATGACTTGTTTTAAATAAATTTATTTTAAAACCTTAAATCATAGGTTTACAGATCCTCTCTATTTAATCACTGTAAATGTCACTGAAATATCAGACAAGATACCTGTATGACAAGAGGGAATCAATTTCCTCTCTTTCCCCAGAGTGTCTTTGGTTTTCAGTTTAAATTGTCAAACTTATATCAACTCTATCCTGGCCAGATGATGTTATAATTAAACACCCTGTGATTCTCAAGCCCTCATGATGCTAAACTGTCTCTCCCTTCCATCCAGCATCTCAGGGACAGGCCTGGCACAGAGCAGGACATGCTGCTGATGCTGGGAGCCCTGCACAGGCACTAGGCTTTTCCTGCCATGCAACCAGAGGGGTGCGTGGCTCCCCCCAAAATCGCCTCTTCATCAGAGCACATTCACAAAGGTAGTAACTAGGACACAATCTGGCTCGGTGTTTAATAACTCCATCATTATGCTGTGAATTTGCCCTGGTTGTTTACGTCTGAGTGGGAGCACGACTTGGGCACTGCAGTTACAATGATGCCAATTTGTTACATTCTCCTGATGCTGATAGTTAATGGTAAAGTTTTGGGAAAAGATTTCTTTCCTATATGATACAACATCTGCACAGAGTCATTCTTCTGCCACTAACAGGACACCATTTGACAGTTATAGTTTACTAACAATAGCCTCAGAGTAGACGTTTTGACTGATCCTTTGTCATGTTTTTACCTTCACAAGGTGTAAGCAGGCATGTAATACAGGTCTGGCAGCTACAGGTAATCATTCAGCAAATCATACTGCTAGCCAAGAACAAACAAGGAATATTATGCCAGTAAATCTCATCCATTACAACAGGAAGCATGGATGTGTTATATTAGATAGTTTTTGCAGTAAATTTGCAGCAGTGAAAGTGAGGAATTTGACCCCCACTGAGAGAGGCTCTTAAAATAAAGAAGTGAATCATCCAAAATATCATCATGCCTTGTGCATAGAGCTACACTAAAATCATACAGATCCTTGATCAGAAGTGCAAATTGGTAATACAACCTGAAAAGCCCATGCAGTGAGACACGCCACAAACTGTTAATCGTTAAATGAGCAATTGCTGGACTTGTTAATTTCTAAAAGAGATGAAAGGAATCTCATCTTCTTTATCCACAATTTAACAAGCAAAACAAACCTCTGAGCATTACAACACTAGGTGTAATCAACCCACCAGACAGCACTAAGTTAAAACAATGGCTCAGATATCACTAAGCCTCTTACAGGAGTTCAGTCAAATCCAGACTTATTTGGATTACATGGTAGTTTAGGAAATACTGTAGTGAGGATCATTTAACTTACAATCAAACCCAAAGAATATGAATTTTTTCTTCCCTTACAAGCAAAAAAAAAGAAAGAATTACATCAGAATTACATTACAAAAAATTGCTCAACTGAGCCAACCTGTAGCCAGCCTGGAAGCTTAGTGACTCCATTTCTGTGCCAAGCCATGTTTGAATAACGGTCCTTGTCTGCTGCTCCTGAGGCTGAGGACACTCAAGAGGCAAGAGAAGCTGCTTATTTCAGGAAAAGGTACATCTCATCTTGTGCAACAATAGCCCACTTTGGCTCTGATCTTGGGGTCTGGAAAATAGAAACTAGATGATAAGGAAAAGCACTGATGAGACTTCAAGGAAGTCTTATCATAGCCTTCTGTGCTTTCAAGCTGGTTTATTTGCTCACAAATTTTGAAGGAAGTCCATCAAAAAAAGAGAGAATGGCAAACCCACTGAGCCCAGAGAGCTGGGAGCTCAGCATCTGGCTCTAAGCTGTGGATGCTCCACAACTGGGCATGCACATGAGCAAAGCAGACCCAAAGCCCTACACGAGCTTTAGCAACAAACATCTCAATTTCCATTTATGCAAACAAGGACTGCAGAGATTCAGCATGTCTGAAAGTAGGCATGTGTTAAAGACATGTCCATATATGGATTTAAATGTCTAAGTTTTTTAGAATGCTGTGCTGAAAACATTGGCCCTTTCTCCTCATAACTGTTAGCACCCGGTAACTCTTTAGATTGAAGCAAGAGATTTCTCTTTTACTTCATTCTTTTGACAATGTGGCATCGCTGGCTTCAAATGAACTATAACAGAGTAAATCCAAGTGTTAACAGTGAAAATTTAGGCCCTAAAATTATATTTAGTAACTAAACACTGCTGGAGTAAATAAACCAGAAGACTTGCCTAGGAGAACAATTTAACCAGCACTGTCTGTGCTTTTGCTGGGCAGTAAAGGCCAACTTGTGGATGTTGTGACAAAGCTCAGCTTGAAGCTATTAATTTTCCAACATGACATACTGTGATGCCGATCTAAAAGTTGTGAATTAGGAGATGGAAAGAATTCCTGACTTTTAGATTCCATCACATATTTTCATGGTGGGGTAAAAAAGAAAAAGTTTTGTTCTCCTCATCAGAGGACTGTTGTGTCCTTAGGGAGAGCTTTCTTGTTGTTCAGGATTGCCATCTTCCCTGTGTAGTGTCAGTCAGCCCTGCACTGTGACTGTACAACTCTGTACACAGCTTGCACAGCTGCTAAGAACCACTACAACATGGCAGTGAGGTTAAAAGGAAAACTGCACCACTGCAAACTTCACCTCAAGTTGAAAGGTAAATTCTTTTTGTTTTCTGGATCATGCATCATCATCACAAATCATTTCAAGTCCAGTGTTGTGTAAATCCATTACCCATTAATTATCTCTCCTGCGTCATCTGGCCAACACTACTCCCTTTCTGGGGCTGTACATGTGTCACTGGGAGCATACTTTGAAGACATAAGTTTATCCAGGTGGCTTTGCAAGATCAATGCGGGTAACAGTAGTTCTGATAGTGCAGAAACAACAGAAACTTTCAGGTTTTTTGGCTGGACTTGTAGAGCAGAGTAACAAACACCCAAGACCTGACTTTCACTATGTTCAGGGCAAGACCAGTCTATGTAATTTCTTTACAAAGAACTGTATCTTAATCACTGGGAATGTCATGGCCTGGAGAAAAGGAAACAAGGAAGGCTTAGAGCAGCACAAAGGAAGTGTTAAAACACCCACATAATTTTGCCTGCACGCTGTGTCTGCCAGGGATGGGCTGAGGTCTTTGGTCCAGCTCACAGAGCTGTGCCGGTTTCAAGGGTTTCATGTCAATGCAATTAAACCAGGACAACTGTGCTGATGAGGCTGTGGATGCAGCATTTATAAGTAAAAAAGGTAAAGCTGCTTGACAGATTTATACTAGTCTTTTCAAGGACAGGGTGAGCACAGCTGCTCTGGTAGAGGTGCATCCGTGCAAGGGCCTTTGGTCAGAAGAGCTGTGGTGGATAAAGGAGCTCAGCAGTGACAACCACATGCCACTGAGGCTCCAAATAGTCCAGGAAGTGACTGAAAACCTCACATCAAAAAATTCACATCTTTCCCCACTGGCTTTCTGAGCACTGAACCATCACCTCCAAGACCAGTTTATCCTCAGGCCCTGCTAAGTGGGAGTGCTGGCGTGACAAGTACACGTGAACAGCCCAGAGCTGCTCTCAAGGAAGTCAGTGACAAAGTTCCCAGTGATCTTGATGGAAACAGAACCTGGCACAAAATGCTGCAAGTCATTGCATGATCTCATTGTGACAGTACTCTGAGAAAATCAATATTTAGGTTGAATTTCATTTTGCAAATTGAATCAAGGATTAAATTCCTCTGTCTTGCAGGAATTGTCTCTGCCTTACAAGATACCAGAAGGAGAAGAAGAAATAACTCAAATGTGCCTCATAATCATTTGCATGTATTCTAGGACCACACCACTTAAATTCCTTAATCACACATTTAACATTATTTCAGGGCATTAGTATAAAGATTGATTGACTTAATTGTGCATTTCATATTACGTCATGGTGATTTATTTTAGGTGTCTCTTAAACTTCAAACTCACTGCGATTGCAGTGCTTAGATTTGGGGAAGTTCTAATAAAATATTCCCCCACCCTCCCCAGCCCCCACTGGGAGGAAGACCTGTCTGGGATTCTATAAACTCAAATGGTACTCTGGGTGTTTAATTCAGCAGACAGTTTGGCCCAAAGAATGCAGAAAAGGTCAGGATGGGAAAAAGGAACAGCGTGTTCCAGCCTGGAAAGCAGGTCCGAAGGACATCGAACCACTCCTTACTTGTACTTAGATTAAAACAGCTGATATTGGGAGTGTCCTGAGCGCTCTTATTCACTCTACCCCTGCTAGAAAATCATATGATGTGCTGAGCAGGAATGTTAACTTTAAATCACAGTACAAGCAAACATTTTTAGAAAGAGATCATGTCTAGTGGGTTGGACAAAGGGTGCTGGAAGCCACTAACTCAGTGATGGAGGTGTGACCCTAGCACTGCACCCCACCACCCCTTTGGTAAGGTGTTTACCTGCCCCATTCCTCATGTTCCAAAGGGCAATGAGATTTACTGAGTTTGATAGGCAAGAGGAATTAATTACTGACCAGGTTCTTCCCTTAGCTATCTTGCAACTCTGATTTCACCATCAGTCTTGACTGCAAACATGAACATTTGTTTCACTGTTCAATTATCAGACCTCAGGAAACCAAAACACTTTCCCCAACATTAGAAGAAACAGAGATGTAATATTAAAAATAATCTGGACCATATTTACTGCTATCTGATTTAGAGCTAGCTCTACCCACCTGCTTCCTTCCTGCTCCCAGCTTCAATAAAACACTCCATTCATCTTTGTTTCCTCGAGGTCCCCATATATCATAGGTTACACTCCAGTCCTTGTTTCCTCAGTTTGATTTTTATGCTTACTTATCAGCTACATTTTCAGATTATTCAGTGAACTTTATTCTTCTATCTTTTTAGAAACTGATGAGAGCTAAAACAACTTTTGCTATTAAAAGCACAGCCAAATAAAAAAAGAACATTTTACTTTGGAGAGAATCCATTTGGATGCAGTCACTCTGTTCTAGAAGCTCTAAACAGCTTGATCCAGGAGACCTGCTAAAAAGAAACGTAATTTCTACTTATAGCAAGCTGAAGAACTTTTCCCTTGGAGATTACATCACTTTGATTGGATGTTATGTTTTCCATCCTGATCTCCCTAGTAAAGTGAAACTGTAGGAGAAACATATTGCTCACTGAAAAGCTGCATCCAGAACTACTGCAAAACAGGGAGAAAAGTACCAGAGGAAATAGAAATCACTTGAGCAAAATTCTTTTCTGATTCACCCCTACATGGTCAGGTTCAGTTGGAAAGAGCTGACTTCAGTACAGGAAAGACAAATTCCGTAACATTTTCCTTTGAATATTCACTCCTAAAAATGTTCAAAAACAAACTCAAAAGATGAAACAACTCCAGCACGAAATCAAGAACAAATAACCAACTGAAATCCACTACTAACATTACAAAACATTTATTTTTGTTTATACTGTGTGCATATAAATAGAACACAGTGCAAGCACTACTCTGAGGCAAAGAGAAGGTTGCACAAAATAGCATTCAAAAATCAGGAAATGCCAGAATTAAGGTTACCCAGGCAACCTTAATTTTACCCCCCGTGCATATGCATTTTTACAACACAGCCCTTCAATACACCATAGCATTCCATTTCTCATATAGTATCACATACAGAAGAAAGCTCATAACAGCAAATGCCAGTTTGGCATGTTGTACATGTTGGTGGCTTTTCCTACAGGGAAGAAACAGATTAGGTTGTAGTATTTCTTATTGCAACAGTGAATTAATTTCACTCAAAATTTAGCATGAAAATGTACCTTGGAAAACAGAAGAGGATTTTTATCTTGGCATAAAGCATGATACTAACATATTTAAAATAAATATACCTGTATGGGCAATGTAGTCTTTGCTCACAGGTAAAATTCATGTTCTCTTGTGCTAAACAGATACCATGTTTGCATGTTCGTAGTCAAAAAAAAGCCTGGGATATTGCCCAGAAGAGAGTAGATGAATTAACTGAGACAAATCCAGAATTTGTTAGGCTTTGCTAATGCTTTTCTTCAACAGGTGAAGGGCTGTTCCAAGGAAAAAATACACCAGTCCCTGTGAAACAACAGAAATCTCCTTTTCTGAAGAGGAATGGCTTTAAAAGGAGAGTAGGTTTAGATTAGATATTAGGAAGAAGTTCTTCACTTTAAGGGTAGTGAGGCATGGAAACAGGTTGCCCGGAGAAGCTGTAGCGCCCCACCTCTGGAAGTGTTCAAGACCAAGCTGCATTTGAGCAACCTGGGACAGTGGAAGGTGTCCCTGCCCATGGCAGGGGGTGGAATGAGATGAGCTTTAAGGTCCCTTCCAACCCAAATCATTCTGATTCTATGACATGTAAACCATAGAGCTGTAGAGAGAAAAAATACATGTACAGGAATGAAATTAATAAACTTCACAGCAGTTGATAAAATTAAGGAACCCTTACTAACAATAAACCAAATGAAAATATAAATTCCCTCCTTTCCCACGGAAGCTGATGAATAAAGAAACACAAATGAAAACATCTAAGACTAACTATAGGGGTGCATCTTAGTTCAGGGGACCTACTTCACTCCTGTTTTACCAAGGATCTCAGGCATTTCTGAAACACCCATAGAAAAACATCAATTAATTGTGTTTCTCTTATTAGCACATTAAACCATTCAGCATCAGGACAACTTTCCTGAGAAGGCAAATGGTTATTCATGGGACCAGATAAGCCAAAGAGAAATGCAGTGCATGGCTTCTATTCCCCATGGAAACAGGCACTGTAATTCCCCAATACACAAAAGTCTCTCCCTTGTCCTTCTGCCCTTCAACAGCACGGGGCAGATAGTGCTCCAGCTGAAATCAATTTGAAAATTCCTTCAATCCCATCAGAACAGATCCAAAATTAGTCCAGCACAGAACAGAACAGTGTGCTTGGGAGCACTGAACCTGGACCAAAGAGACTTGGCTGCACTCCTCATCCTTGCCTGCCACTTCAAGCAAGCTGTGTCCCTTCTGCACAGCTCTCTTTCTTTGCCTGCCAGCTTTCCCTTATCTTCCTAGTTGCATTACAAGCTCTTTGGGGCAAGCTTCCTCTCCAGGTACCTGTTTGCATAGTGCACAGCGTACTTAAGCTCAGTCAAATAATAATGAAAATATATTATACAAATAATAATGAAAAACATAGCAATGAGGAAAAAAATCAACTAAAGCAAAGACCTTGACTTGGGCAAAATAATCCATGGCTTGGATAGGCACAGCTTGTGACAGGTTCTTTCATACTCCTATTAAGTTGATGGCAAAGTTCCCATTAGCCTTAGTGAGAGCAGGATCAGACCCAGGCTGTGTACACTGAAAACTTCCAAAAGGCCAAAATTTGTCTAGCTTGAATGACACACTGCATTTAAGTTTCTACGGAAATTTGAAATTCCTACAGAGTGTGGGATGCAGTCAGTCCTGAACCACAAGATATATCCACTTCCAAGCATAGAGGCTCCTCAGGGACGCAGGCACCTCAGAAGCACTGGATCTTTTATGAGAAACTTCATCCAGCCAATAATACTTACAACAAAAATAATATTTTCCATTCTCACATATTGCTAAGTTGTAAACTGTTCCTTAGATACCTGCACATGGAGTTTATGAGAAACACATGTAAAATCCTGACAAGCAAACCCTGTTTATACCTTTATACAAAATAACTATTGAAAGGACCAATTTTCAAAAGATGCCTATTGGGACCTGTCAATTATGCAGTGTGCCAAAGTCATCATCAAGAAATGCACTTCAGATGCTGCTCTGCCTTCCCTGAGATGCCACCACCTGTAACATCCTTTGCTTTCTTCCCAGTGCAGGCAGCACTCTGATGGTTGCTTCAAATGTTATTAAGACTCAACAACAGCTTGTTGAGCTTTCCCAGTAAAACAGGGGGAAATTCTCAGGTTTGAGAGAATTCCTCATAGTGTCCGCTGTCTGGTTTAAATCATGCCTGGAGGAACACCACATCTTTGCCATGTTCACTGGGACATGGCAAAGAACTTCCTATTCAGCTCAGAAGATGCAAGACCTGATAAATAGCTCCACCTCTGCAAACCAGCCAGAGGACTCTGTCACATCCTTCTTGGGCTACATATCTATTTTCAATTATAACACCAAAATAAGGAAAAGTCAGCACAAAAAGGACTTTCTGTTGCTAAAGCCTGTAATTAGCCTGTAATTAAAAAAAAAACCACAGTACAAATGAATCTGATTAAACTAGTTAAAAAGTTGGGGGGGGAGGTGTTTTAGTTTGGTTTTTAACTGATGCTTTTCAACACAGCACTGCGTGAATGGGTCTCAGCCACAGCAACTTCGACTGTGTATTAATGATCTTATTCCACCCCTCTCTTACCACTTATGAAGTGTGTGGGAGCAAGTTACTTGTTTTCAATTATTTTTTCCTACTGTATCTTTTCTGTATCACCTCATGACCTCCTTTGGTTAACTTGACCTTTGAACCTCCCAACACAGCAAAGACCTGCATTCAAAATGGGATTTGTACTTCTTGCAGTGCTGCTTCAATGTGACTAAGCTGGTTTGTATCAATTCTAGGATGACAGAAAGCTGCTTTTCCCTACTTAGATACACATATCCATCGAAAAACACTCCTTTCAGCTTTGTGCTGTTGTAGGATTTTAATCCCCAGAGCAGTAAATGTCGCTCTAATGTATCACTCAATACTTTACTGATAAAACTGGATTCACTGTAGATGAGCAATGCTGAAACAAAATAAAATATGGTGTTGAAGAGCCTGGGTTTACTCAGCAAGAAATCTCCATTTTCTAAATTCACCAGAGTGTGTCTCCACACCTAAAATTAGACCAAAATCCTGGGGTTTCACTTCCAGTCTTCATCTCTTACTTTAAGCTACAGCTTCCCAGCACCAAGAAAGTGCTATGAAACTTACTCTCTGGGCAACACAATCCCTCCAGAATTATGATCAGAAGAGTGGCTTTATGTCATTTTAGAGGAGCTGTTACACCACTGTTTGGACCTCTACACCACCTGGTATCACCATCTATCCCACACACAAGCTGGTCTGGCATTCCCTATATTTTTAGAGAAATACAGTTTCTCAGCCCATTTCACAAGTTGTTTGTTTGTTTAATTATGAGTGTGCAGGTAAGAAATATCCTGAGAAAACAACTGTGCTCTACAAGAACTGACAGATGTGCAAATGGAAGTGTCTCTTTTTTTGCACACAAATAATATTTTTAGCATGAAACCAGTAACGTCCCTCCTGAATTTATGATACAATTAGAAGAACTGTGTTGTCTTCGACCTTCGGTAAATACTCTTTGAAGATTTCTGAGGCCCTTTGCAAGCTGAATCTGTTTAAATCAGCAGTTACAAACACAAAAACCTAATGAAGATGCTGAGAAAACTGTACTTCGACTAACTCCAAATCATAAAATTGAAGCTGGGAGATGACAAACAGGGGTATTAAGTTTATCACATAGAAAAACAACAAAGTGTGTACCCCCCTCACCTTCCATTTAGAATTATGCACCAGTGCAATGGTGAACGAGAAATCTCATCCATCACTGTCTAAAGGAGAAATCTGGAACTAAAACTTGGGGAATTTCAGCCCTTTCAAAAAATTCTGAAAAGCTCTTAGTCCATGAGCTGTTTAGATATGTGGGTAATCTTCAATTGTTCAAAAATCACCCTCCAAAACTGTCAGTGTTAGAAAGGGTGCCCAGGATGCAGAGAAACTCACTACAAGACAACAAATTAAAATAAAGAAAAGTTAGGGGAGTCCAGTGGGGATTGAGGGATCCCACTAATCAATTATCCCAGATAACTGAGGGAAGCATGACAATATTGGCTCCAAGTGGAATTTCAGAAGCTCAGTCATACCCTCTAAATGCTCCATTTTCCCCCAAAAGCTAAATTATTATTTCCTAAGACTTGCGTGTAGCTCTCTGGAGATCATTACCTCCTGTTTACGTGGTGAGTGTTTAGAACCGTGTGTTGCTAATGCCAGCATTCAGGAAACACAGATACCACCCAAATAGCTTGGGGTTTTTAATTAAAAAAAAAACAAAACAAAACACAACCCCAGAGCACAGCTTATCCTGGTGAACTGTTCACCTTCACCTCTCCCACTTCATGCACTTAGTGAGCTCAACACTTGCTGCTGCAGACTGTCACATACCCCCTGAATGACCAATACCATCAAACCACCAGAGTAACACCTTCACTATCAGTGAGGGTCTCAGAGAGTTCCGCTTTCCTTTAGAGGAAAAAGAGGCACGTAAGCTCCTGCAGGAGGGCAGTGCACTGACATTATTGCAGCAATGTGAATGCTTGGTGCTGAAAATCTGGTTTTCTTGACCGCTTGGCAGGTGCTCATAAGGGCTGCTATTATTACTGTAGCGCTTCTCCTCTTCTCTTTGCAATCCAACAAAGCAGGCTCAGGCTGTTACGACCTGCAGCCGTACATCAGGTATGATTCTACAAACTTTCTGTTGGAAACGTGCAGTAAGTGCCAAAATAGGCAGGGATGTTCGCTTCAGTCCTCACATCCAACTCAGAGAGCTTTTCTGACCAGTGCTCCCCCCAAGCCTGTCTGAGGTTACTCCATGGGTGACAGTGGAGTTATTTCACCTAACACAGACAGCAGCTTTCACTCTGCTTGAGGCAACAGGAGGAGGAAGCTTAAGGGAGCCAGGCTGACCAGCTTCTCATGGGTTTCTTGGTTGTAATCCAAGCCATTAACAGGCCAGCAATCCCTCTGAGGCTCCAGTTCTGTGAAAGCCTTTCCCTGTCCTCCTTTATCACTAACTCAGAGAGTATCAGACAAAATGCTCAAGCAAAACTTGGACCTGACACAGGGTCTAATTTTTCTAAGGGGAGGCAGCGGTGGGAGAAAGGAAGTCCTGAAGTCAAGCAGGGGAAAATTGGAACCATTTCTGTTCTCTCAACCACTGTCAAATCCTACCATTTCATCCACCTCTCCGTGCTTTGGTGCCATCTGTGAAACAGAGATGCTAATAATCCCCCACATCTCACAGCTGTTCTGTGAATTACCTCGCCAGGGCTCAGTGGTGTTTCGGTCCTGCTGACGGGCATTCACAGGACATGCACAGCATTACCCCTTTTCTTTGTCAACTTCTTAATTACTGCACGTATTCTTGCAACTGAGTATGTTTGAATTGATGAAATAAATAAATAATTGAGAGCCAATAACGTTTCCCTGCCTACAAATCAACCATCTGTCACATTCTTGGGTATGAGAAAACTTTTAACCAATATACAATTTTCACCCTGTTTTAATGAGTGTTGCTGCATCACTACCTACTGCTGACTGCAGTTCTGTCTCCTGTTGGGCTGGTATTAAACACTTCTGTAATGGGAGACAATGCCAGCCCAAGGCCTTCATCTTTCAGCTGTACCCGATATGCCTGCACACATGAAGTGCATGTTTATATTACGTATTCCACTCAGTTTCTTAAGTGGGAGACAGCAACAGTTCTATAACCATAGCAGATCCTAAAAGTTTAAAAAGCGATCATGGTAGTTTATGCAGAAATATTTCAAGGAATAACCAAGGAAGTTTTCACCAAGTTTGTTTCAGACTATGAAAATGAACTTCTCTCATGCTGCCTGGGCTGTATCTTCTACTGTTGGGACCCAAGGACCGCATTAAACAAATACTTAAACGGAAAACATCCAAGGAAGAGTTAACTGTTGAGAGAAGGGGATTTGGGATGGTTCTCTTCCTTCTGGGTCAGGAACAACTAGAGCTGGGAAGAAAAAGGCTGTTGCCTAATGCAGCATTTTAGTATTTAAAAACCTGGTTTTCTTCCAAAAGAAAAATGGGGCCCTAGTGGCTTGGCAGCCTGCTCCTGAGCCACAGATCCTGTGATGCCAGGAACCTCGGCCTCACAGCGGTTTGCATGCCCTGGCACCACATCCCTCCCAAGAGGGCATTGCCAACCCCACAGTGGCTGGCAGAGCTGGCAGGCTCCACAACTGGGACCTTGGGAAAGGTCCAACTTCTCTCACAATTTCAGCAGTGTCAAACCATCTCAGCAAAATATGCAGTTCCTTTCAAAGCAGGAAATCCAGTGAAATAAAGCTTATCAGCTTTAATGTAAATCTCGCAGTTCAGGACAGTGTGGGATAAAGTGAGATCTCATCATCTCAAGTAAGATCAGGTTTGGGACCACATGTGGTCTCCTTGCAGCTTGTGCAAGAACAGCCTTCACAGTCCGGTTTGGGTCATACTCTGCTTCAAAGAAAGTGTGACTGGAGATTAAAGAATTTGGAAAAAACACAGTTGGGTTTTATCATTAAGAAGAAAAAACAAAAACAACCAAAAAAACCCCAACCAAACCCAAGAGAAAGAGCCCACAAAAAAACCCCATAAAAAGGCCATAGTCAACAAAGAACAACCACCAAATAAATATAATTTCCATATTTCCATATCATCACTTTGTAGGAATGTGATTTAAAATTTAAATTCTAACTTTCCTTCTGCAGCCTCCCAGTCCAGCATAGAGCAGTAGAGAGAGAAAGCATTGCAGAGTAAGAACACACTTTTTTCAGCACTGGCACTCTGGAGGATGAGCAACACTGCAGATCTGATGAGAGGGACAGGCCAGCAGCCCCTCGTTTCATGCACAGAGAATGGCCTCTTGTGACATTCTGTTTTATTTTTTGGTCCTCAATTGGTTTGAAAAGCACTGTGTGACTTGGTGTGAAGACAAAATTACAGAAAGGAGCAATTAGTCAGTTCAAGTAAACTGTTCTAGGCTATTTTATAGGGGCACAAGTGTCAATAAACAGCAGTGGACGGAACTGGGTGAAGGACAGAGTAGGTGTAGGCTCACTGGAGCACAAAACACAAAATAAGAGCTCAAACATTTCAGCTGCCTTCTCAACAGCTCCCAAGCTGTTCATACTGCATCCTCGAGATTGGGAGGATCCAGGAGCGAAGGGCAGTTCAGAACCAGCTGAGGCTGGTGCTGATCCTGGCTGGAGCAGAGCCCTGCGGGGCTGAGCTGACCCTCTCCTGGCGAAAGCTGCAGAGCTGAGGGGTTGTGGCTCACAGCACCCAACTTATCCCATGTGCCACCCAGCTCAGGCCACATGCACCAGGACAGTGCAGCAACAGAGAGGCCACATAAAACCCCCCACTTCACACACAGATAAACAAAGCCCAGATGGCACTGGGGAGAGGCAGAGGGAAGCCTCTCTGTGTGTGCACTTTATAATTTGGGGAAAACTTGCAGATAGCAGGGCACAGAGCTTTGCTACATCAGCAGACAGATGTGAATTTAAGCAAGCCTCTAATATTTGCTGCTACACTACTGCTTTTAATGTCTGCTAGAACAGCAACGAAAGAAAGGATCAGGGAGTAGAGAAAAAGAGAATTTTTGGTGGTTAGAGCAGACCTGCTTTCTCAGTAAATCACTGAATCTCTGTTTCTCTCGGCTGCAGAACAGCCTGAGCTTACCAAAGGCAGTGGCAAAGCTCTCACTGACTTTACTGAAAGGAGGATTACTGAAAATAGCTAACTAGAGGTGTCAGGAACCTGAATTCTAACTAACATTTTTAAAACCTACAAAAGTATTGCTTCTTGCTTCTTTCAAGTGTGAACACTTCTTACACCATTGACATTTTAGCTGTTTGAGAATTCACCCCAAGAAGAGCAAAGTGGGGCAAAAAAAAAGGGTCTGACACAAATCACTGCCAGAGCTGCATTTATCATTCTAAGTTCCTAATTACACTATTTAGAGAAAACATTTTTCCCTCTCAGATTTTCTCTGCTCTAGGCTGCATGTCTGAGACATTAAGTGAACTGCTCTATCACAGCACCTGATCACCAAAAATATTGACCTTTTGTTGCTATCACAGCCTTTTTTGGTGTGGAAGATCCAACATGCCACTTTTAATGAACCAGACCAGCATTTCTACCTCTTGGCTTGCTCAGAACAGACAAAACTACCTCATTGTTCGTGCTGCATGAGCATCACCACAGACTGCTCTTCATAGGTCCAGCCCCCACGATGAGTGTAAGGATACTCCAGGTAAACACCAGTATGAGCTGTGCTGCAACTCAGAGGCTTGGACACCTATTTCAGTCTCTTGAACAAGTGACTTCATTTGCAGATGCTCATGAGAGCTGTGTTATTACTCTTTTCCAAAATGTAGTCTCAATTCATATCCAAGTCCAAAATGTACCTATATATCTAGTATTAGGATCTGCAGTCTGAACTTTTAGCATAAGTATCCCATAAAGCTCTGGAATGAAAACTCATTTTCACAATGATGGAGAAGACAAGACCGTTTTGCTTACAAATTGCATATTTGATACATCTAACAACTAGGTTGCTTTGGATACCCAGTAGGGCTGGTGGGGATTTTTGCTCGCTTGTTTGTGGTTTTGTTTAATGAACTGGTGATACCTGGAATATTAGTTACTAAAGGCTCAGCAATATAGTGATTTTTTTCAGCATCTGTACATTTCAGCAGCCTAGTGAATGAAGCAACAAGGTTTCATATGGTACTTAAAGGTGTTCAGATGTCAACAACACCAGCTGGTCAAAAGGATAAAAGACAGATCACCATAAACTGCTGCATTAGCTGAGGGAATACTCCAGGTAAAGCAGATATCAACTTTCAGAAAACTAAGAACAAAATACCTTACCCAAGGCACAATATAAGCTGCTGCTGGATTGAACCAAAGGCACCAGAAGATATTCAACACACACTAATATTAGGCTTTAAACAAAAGAGCTTGATAAATACAGAGGTGAGAAGGAAAAAAAACCCTCAAGCTTCTTTTCCAAATACCAATATTTCTTTGTGAAGTACCAAAAATACACAAATAATGAAAAGAAGAAGTATTGCAGTCATTCAATTTCTGGTTTCTCTGTGGGCAAAGGCAATTAAGAAATCTATTCAATAAAAAAATGGAGTGAATGTCAAGATTTTCAAAGCAATTATGAAGGTTATTTTTTTTCCTTTTTAGGACATCTACTTGGACCAAGACAATGGGTTGCTTTTTCATATTACTATCTGTATCAGAAAAGCAGTGTTATTTTATATCTGTACACAGAGCAGCTTAGTTGTTGGGATACAGAGAGATATGTAAGGGGGAAAAAAACCCCAAATATCTGGCAGCAGTTCACCAGAATGAAGTTGTGTTACAAAAGACAGCCCATAGCAACATACGGTGCCACCCTGGCAACGTGGCAAATGCAGAACCTGCACTAATGCCAAGGTGCTCCAACGTGCCCAGGTAAGTCATGCCCAGGGTAGACCTGGCTCTATCTATTGCCAGCTCTTCTGAGCAATCCCAAAGGAATCATCCCAGCCCGAAGGATACACATTTTCTGATGCTTTCAGCCACAACAGTGCTCTCTCTATGGTTCTGGTCATGCCCACGTGACAAGTCAAAACCAGGCACAGTGCAAATCAACCCAGTTTTCCTAAATTAATTTATTTTTCTAAAGAGCTGGACAATAAATTAGGCAAGAGTGTGACCACGATGTAGGAAGAAAAGAAAAAGAAAGAGACATTTGCCAAGAAGTCTCTAGAAACTGATTTTCCACTAAGGAAGTAATAAGTATTTGGAATCACCTGTAAGATTTTTAAAACAAATTCACTGGAACATCCAAGTGTCATAAGGATTACATTTTTCAAAGGAAATACAGTAAGTGGGGGAGGAAATTACATAATGAATGGATTTTTTCCTTTTAATTCGTCACATTTTACTTCAGAGACAGAAATACACTCATATATAAAGGAAAATATCCTTTTCCTTTTAGACATCCTAAATCACATTCAGTGGACAGGTTATGGGCATGCAGACCTACTGTGAAGGCACAGAGAAGGAGAAGGAAACCCCCTGACATTTATTTCACTACTTGGCTCACTTAAGGCAACAGCTTCTGACACAAATAATCCCATATATGGTCTCAAAACATAAATACTAACAAAAAAAAACATTACAAAAGGCACTACAGCATGGACTAGCCCCAGTTTCTAAACTCCTTTTCAGGAACTACCAGCAGAGGCCAGAAAATTTAAGATGTTGGTAATAACTATTCAAAATCTTGGCTTAAAACCCAGTTTCCAGGTTTTTTCCCTAATTGCTTCATTTTCATGTGGTGTAGCACATCTTCCTGTGTGATCAGCCGTGTGCAACAGCCTCTCAGGGGGCCCAGGCTCGGGTGGCCTCCTGCATCAGGACCAGACCGCTCTGAGAAGATACCCAAGGGAAGGTTTTGACAGCTGCTGGAAGGAAGACAACAATTCACAGATGAAAAAAATTTAAATAAAGTTGTGAAAACAGATTGCAGGTGAGCACCGTTCACATTGGCCCACGTAAGGGTTGGGACTCTGTCCCCAGAATGCTGGAGGTTGTGCTTGTCACTGCCTTGTACCTTGTCTGCTTCCTCTGAATCACTTAGATGAGATGGGCTTTTTAAATCATCTCTAATCAGTGGAAAAATTCCACATTTACACCAATAGGAAAATTAGCCTCTTTTTACCTGTTAAATATCCCTTATTTCTGCTCAATTTTTGCACTCTATGACAAAATAAAATAAATAAAAAACAGCTTTATCTCACTTAAACTGCTATGAGACATGACAGCAAATCTGTCAGTCTCATAACCCAACACCACATGTATCTGTCCTTTCTTGCCATAAATTTCTGCTCGAGCAGCAGGACTATGACAGCTGTACCATGCACTGGCATATTCACAACACTAAACCTCTCCAGAGTAGCTTGATGAAGGGATGAAAGCTCCATACCCCTCAGTGAAACAAAGCCAGCCTGGGAGATAAATCCCCAAGCGCCTTGGTGGCTAACAGCCCTCTGAGCAGTTTGATGGATAAATACTGCACGAGAGCAGGAGCAAGCAGAGCTTGCAAACTGCAGCCTCTGTTGTCCTTCTGGAACTGTGATACTTTTTGACTTCCAAATAGCATGAAAATTGACTGCAGCTACATGGTAAATTGCTGCTTTCCGAAACATTCACTATATAGTCATGCTGTATTCTGCAATATTTGTCAACAGAAACAGGGAATTTTCTTTTATTCCAAGTCTTATCTTGGAAGCAAATAGGAGGGAGAGGGTATTTGTAACCTTGAAAGAATTACTTACCCTTAAGGTCTACTGATTTCCAAGTATCCTACACGAGACAGCAGCCCTGGGACCACTTTGACCCACCAGACTCCCAAAATAAAGTTTTTTAAAAAGTATAAAAGTATGTGGGGAACCATGTTTTGTCAGGGAGAATCTTGCCTTTCCTGCTTCTCGTATACCCTCCTCACACACTGTGATCACACAGCAGTAGTTGATCCAAATATCTTAAGGTCTTTTGCAATGTTTGAAATGATCCCATATACACTGGTGGCAGATGTCCCTGAAGCCCCCTTCCTTCCACACTGTTAAATCTCTAGTCTTGGCACGTGCTATTCAGAGTATCAATTTACTTTTCCTGCTTAAATTGCTACACCTAACCCAGGATCTCTAAATTGCCCTTGTCTTTTAAAATATTTATTCTTACTAACAATGTAAGCAAGGCTTGTAAATTTAACAACATGCTGAGCTGGCCCTACCATAAATGCTTATATTAGAGACAGGAATATCAAGTAGGACAAACACGAGGTGCATTGCAGCAGGCAGCCTGTCTGCCTCATCCCACAGAGAAGTGAATAAAGAGTGATCCGGACCATCTTTGTGACAACGAAAACATCTGAGCTCTTGAAATTCTCAAATCATAGAATTATTTAGGTTGAAAAAGACCCCAAGGATAGAGTCCAACCATTAACCCATCGCTGCCCAGGCTACCACAAAACCATGTCCCTAAGTGCCACATCCACACATCTTAAACACCTCTATGGAAAACTCCGCCATTTCCCTGGGCGGCCTGTTCTGGTGCTTGACAACCCCTTCAGTGACAAAATTTTCCCTAATATCCAATCTAAACATCCCCTGGTGCAACTTGAGACCATTCCCTCTTGTCCTATCACTTGTTACTTAGGAGAAGAGACTGATCCCCATCTTACTACAATCTCTTTTTAGGAAGCTGTCGAGTTGTTTTGGGGGTAGCGGGGGGATGGTTTAAGCTTTGTTAACTGTTTTCCAAACTATCAACAGAAACACTTGAGGATTTGAAATTCACTGAGACCTCTTGGATTTAAAGCTTTCTATAAAATACAATCTGCATATTTGAGATATGTGCTTCATGGGTAAATATAAATCACCCTTATGGATAACTTTCCACAAGGAATCATGTCCACACGGTGAAATATTGCTTCCGATGGTTAACATGAACTTCAGGTGCCTGTACATAAAGTGTAAAGACAAGTGAACCCATCATGTAAGGTATAACTCAGCCAGCACATCCATAAGGGAACCAGGTACAACTGCACTGGTTGTGTCCACACTGGTCTTCACAAGTTGGCTCAGGAGCAGACACAAGGACAAGACGGGTGTAGATCTGTCTGCTCTCTACTTTCAGGAGTGTCCCCACAAGCTGCCTGGGGAAACTCCTGCAAGAAGCCCACCTCATGCCTTCAAACCCACACCTCTGCCACACTGAAACCATCAAAAAATGCCAGGCACATCCATGCAATCCCATATATTCCAAGATAAGGACCTCATCTACCCCTAGTATAAAATCTGCAGATTCACTGAAATACAACATGGCAACCGGTTTTACTGGTTGGTGCTCCCATAAAGCAAGGGCATTCCCATCTCCAGGTAAAATTCCTCCTGGCCAGAAGCATGACAGGTGCTTCAGAGAAACACAGACATAACCCCAGCACTGCCAGTGCTCAGAAGCAAAAATAAGACAAATCTGTATTAAAGTGCATCATTATTCAGTGAGTGGAGACATTAACATGCAGACAAGACAGAAAGAGAGGGAAGAGGCCACTCCATCAGAGCACCCATCAATCACCATGGCACGAACAGAGCTGACAGCTCCATTAACTCTGGCACATGCAGGTCTGGGGCTTGCCTGCTTGTTGGTTTGTTTGTTAATATGTTATCAAACCTCATTTTGAACAAAAGTATTAAAACATGGCGGTTTACTGGTGATGCAAACAGAATGGGTTTTTAGGAGGTGCTTAAGGAACTAGCTGAAGGAGCAGGGCTGAACAAGGAGTTTTCAGCAAAACTTTCTTTTCACTATGAAATACGTCTTTGACTCAGAAAAATAATCAAAGTGCCCCATGTTCTCAAAGAAAATGTAGTATTTTTGTTGGGAAATGTACAGTACTTACTAGCTAATAATTTCTATTCTAATAATCTGGGTAGTTTTCAAACAAAATTTTTCAGTTATTAGTGTTTTCTTGCAAACATGTCAAATTATCTGATTTTATTTTTTTCAAGAAACGCTGAAGAGACTTCTGAAATCATCAGTAAACATGGACATTTTTATTGTTACCACCAAAATTGTCAGGACGAGGTTATGTGGAGACCATTGCACTACTGGGACACAGAGATGGCATGGAAAAAGCATGAGAAATGGTAAGTGAAACAGCCTGCATACCATGAAATTGGACTGAAATTCTATAAATAAAAGACAGTTGTTGCAGAAGAGCAGTGTTTAGGGCTGAAGGTAGCCAATTCCAGCTCAAGCCACAAGCTCACAGAGTCCTAGCCTCCAGGCAGGTATATGATTTGAAGGAGATCAGAGAGTGCTACAAATGCCAAGTATCCACAGAAAACACAACCAAATCATAGCAAAAGCATCTGGGATGCAGCTTTTCCTGTGTTTTTGTGTCAATCAAACTCATTTCCAGATGTGCAGATAAACCATTCATTCACAGAGGTCTCCAAAATGCTGAAGACAGCCTGTAGGCTGTGTGTAGACTTGTTTCTACATGTAACACAGCAAGCAGGAGACCAGAGAGCCTCGGCTGGGAGCACATGCTCATAACACAGAAGAAATTGCAGATTTGCCAAATGCAACCACCTGAGGCCAGATTCTGTTTTTTGACAGGTCAGCCCCACTGGTGTCTGAGTACTACTGTGGGACTTTGTATCCCACCCCCTCAGAGACTGCACAGCAGTAGAACTGACCCTCTGGGTTGGACCCATGGTTGTTGCCTCATGGTAGAGCCCTGCAGAAGTGTGTGCACGAGGAAGTGTGCTTCCAGTGTAAATCAGTTCATTTCTCCCGTATGAATTATGCCTGCTGAGAGAACCACAGAATAAGCTGAGATAGAAGGGACCCACAAGGATCATCAAGTCCACCTCCTGTCCCTGCACAGCACCATCCCCAAGAGTCACACCATGTGAAGGAGAAAAACTGCCAAATGCCTCACATTGCTTCCTCACAGCCCCAAAATGACTGGGTTTAAAAGACTACAACAAAATTAAAACTAACAAAAACAAGCTAATGGGCTGAGATTAAAGATGCTGTATTTCTCCTTTGAAGGACAAGCATACAATGCATTCAGTGACCCAGAAAAACATACTGCAACATCTAGGTCTGTTTGTTATGAGTACATGTCACAAGAGGTGAAACAAGGAGAGGTCAAGCCTTTGCCTCAGACAGCTGGAGGAAGCACTGTGTTGTGCTGTGAATGCATTTGGAAATAATCGCCGGCGAGGGAAAGTCTTTTCTTTCTGGTTCTCATGAGCCCGAGGGCTGCAGGACATGAAGCTGTCACAAGTCATCATCAACACACCTGTAATATGCACGAGATGGCATCACTGAAGTCAATGACATGGGCCTTGGTGTTTGGGGAGCACCCCATCCAATGGCCCAGCCATCTCTCTTCACCACCATACACTGCTCACACCACTGCAGCAGGGCTTCCTCCATTGGCTTATATGGATGCTCGACTCTGCTGAATGAGTCTACACACAAAACCAGGATTCTCCGATTGTTGCCTCCACCAGAAACCGAAACAGGACAGGTCACATGATGGCAAGAACACAGTGCCCTGGTGAGGAGTTGGACCACAGCATCCAGCATGTGTGCTATGGAAACAAGGGGACTGTATCTCCTGAGGAGGGAAGACAGGGTGAGAAAATGCTTTTTCATAGCTGAAAGTATCTGAAATGTCTAAAGCCAAGTGATAGAGTGGTGGCTTTTTGTGCAGACAGGTCACAGCATGTGGACGTGTGCTGCATAACCACTGCCAAAAGAATCCCCAAGAGGAAAGAAAAAGTATCCATACTTTCAGCAGGCCTAACTCTGCTCTCAAATGCACTGATGTTAAACCAAAGTAATTGAGTCTGAGCCCAGCAGAAATCAATGAGATCACTGTCAAGCCCAATGTCAAACACACACACATTTACAAACTTGCCCAAGAGATTTCCATACTATCCTCTGTGAACTAAAATCTTGAACATTGTCATTCAGTTTCTGCAGAAAGTCTTGCTGTATCTGTCTTTTATCAGCATGTTTAGAACGCTGTGAAAACCCACAGAGCACCCCTCATGTCAAGATTACACGTGTGTCACTCATGTCCATAAATATCTGAAAATTACTGATGTTATATAGAAAATACTGCCTGGCTAGCAGCTTCCTTACAGCCCAGGAAAGCAAGCACAGTTTAGCAGAACCTTGAAGTTGCTCTAAATTGCCTATAGGGGAAAACCCAGTCATTACCAGGCCCTTGGGCAGGAACATACATCTACAATAGATGGCATCAGGCTGCAAACTGGCCATCAGAGGCTAAAACTGGGAAACACCAGCTGCATTTCTCTCCCTTAGCCTATTTCATTATTTCCTACAAACAAAACTGTTGTATAGGACAAAAGTCATGGCAGCTTCCTGAACTCCTGCACAACAGTGTTCCCTGGCCTGTGGTCCCACTCAGGGTTCAGCTGCAGCAGAGCTGGGTTCTGCCCCTCCAATCTGTCACTATATCTGTACACAGTCGCGCCCTAACCCGGTTGTGTCAAAATGATCCAGGTTGGCTTTCTATTTAAAAGCATGGAGGGTTTTCTTTAACCCAGATCATTTTGACTGATTTAGGTTAGAGAAGGACCAGAGATGTGCAGCTACGCTTGCAGACACCAACCCCCAGCTGTAGGGACAGTGCCCAGGCACTTTAGGCCTGGCTTGTGTTCAAAGCCTTTGAACCCAGCTCAGCTGCAAGCCAAGTAGCACATCTGGCCACAGCTGTAGATGCTGTAGTTCAGGGAAAAAAAAGGCAAATGAGGCTACATTCACTGTCCTAGATAAACTATGGAGTGTAAAAACTTAGGGTATGATTCACAGGAAACTTAGAAACTCAGCTTCAGATTCCATTATCACAGTTTAACCTCCCCCTCCTTCCCCCCTCCAATTCTGGTACTAATGGTCATCATTTTTCAACTAAATTCTTCATTTTAGGGTGACTAGGATAAACGTATAAATACAACATAGCCACACACCAAGACAAGCATCCCACAGTAATTCAATCACCTCTCAAACCAGAGCGATGTGGGTATTTATTTTAGCCACCCAACTCCAGAAATGTGAATTTTGAAATGGAAGCACACTAGAAGAGCTGAGAAGTTTCTCTCCCTCAAGAAAAACTCCATGTGTTACCTGTATGGGGGCAAGGCAGTTCAAGTCATTCTCTTCCTCTATGCTGGCTGTGGTTACACACACCAGAGCCCTTGTCTGGCTTTCCAGGCATGGGCAGAACTCCTAAAGGATCCATGCAAACAGTCTGCAACTCAGAGTGAGAGACAAACAGTTTTGCACCCTTTTTTTGTTCACCCACAGGAGGCAACAGACTTGTAACCAGGATTACAATTGAGTCAATGTCAAAAATAGCAAGACTCCAAGAATCTGTTCCCCAAGTTTCTTACCGAGGTATGCCATCCCATATCATCTTCCAGCAATCTCTGCTACCAGCCTGACTTGAGAGTGAGATATGTCTTGCTGCTGGTTGATGCAGCTCTAAAATGGGAAATTACATTTTCCTGTTTCACAGAAGTTTGGTTAAACTGAACATATTTGGCTTTGTAAAATACATCAAGATGAAAGATGTTCCTCAGGTGAAAAATACTAAATGTTTCTCTTCAATTAAGAACACAGGGTCTAGAAATCCAAAATTTGTTTGGGGATATTCTAAAGGATTAGACTCTTAAGATTCATTAAAAAAAAAAAAAAAGGAGAAAAACTGGTTGCACATATGCTTCATCATAAAAGTATTTATCTGACCTACAGCCAAAACCATTTTATCTCTGTAAGCAATCCTTAAACACTGCAGAATGCATTCACTGCTTTCATTACCAAATTACTTTTTAAGAGTTCAGCAGGTAATTGAAGTTCCAAATGTCTTAAAATGGTTTGGCAATGCTGAGATTTCCTAGTGGACTTGCTATCCAAGAACTTTAGAGGGAAAAAATCAGCTGGATACTAAATATATACCCTAAAATAAGATGGGATTCAAATTACACTAAGACGCAGGCTTTTAAGGAGGGAGAATGTTTTATATGAAGAGTGAAGCTCTGCTCAGAGGAGGTTCCACAATGTTGAAGCTCCAAGCTCATATTCAAAAAGTCCTGTGAATTTTTCAAAGACACTGTGTTGGCCTAAATCTGTTCCTACTGAACTCAAGGCCTGTTAATTTCGACAGAAAACTAATTAGGACAATGCTGTCCCATATACTTTGTACTATTTAACAGATGACTGTTAAAAACAGAGGGCTCTAAAACCTTTTTCCTAGATAAAAAACATTTTGTGGATTACCTTTCCTGCTCAGCAGGAACAGTGACAGGAACGGGCCTAAATCTGTTCCCCACACCAAAGTCCTCTGCATTCCCCCGAGGCTGCGGCGCTCGGTGGCAGGGGCAGGAGGGCCACGAGCAGCACGAAGCCTGCAGGCTGGGCAGGCAGCTGCCAGCTCCAGAGGTCTAATGAGGACTCTTGCCCCAGCTACATCAATAGCTTTTGGCAAACCATTTTCTGCCTCAGTTCCTCACATTTATGGAGTGGAGATGATGACAGTGTTCTGTGTTTGTAACTGTTATATGCACTGCTTTAAGTGCTATTATTTTACAGGGCTTTTTATCCACAGCCAATTACCCAACTCTCAGAGGGAAACTGAGGCACAGAGCAACACTAATCGCCCAATGTCATCCAGTAGGCCAGAGCAGAAGCAGGGTCTTCATAGCCAGAATTTTACATTATTCTCTCAACTTATCTACAATCTTGGTATTACAAGGTGAAAATTAGTTTGCTGTTTGTCCAGCACTGTCAGATGGCACGATACTTGCTTACTTCTGCTAACACTGCTGTTCAGCTGGCTTGTTGTTGCTCTTGTTCCTGCAGAGAAACATAATATTAGATTTGTAAAATCACACTGTATGCGAAGACACTGTGATGGTAAATGCAGGATTACTGTCTCACTGCAGGCTCCAACAGCAGGGAAAGCTGGTGATGATGTGGGCTGCTCACAGGCTAACACAAGAAGCTTTAATGATGACAAGGGGAACACAGAACAAGAACACCAAGAGCTTTACTTTTCACAGCAGCAATCTTTTCTCTTAGGATTACTCCTAGGCAAAAAAAAAATCCTCGTTCTGCAACGGATCCGTTTTCACAGCAAGGGGATAACTGATATTTAAGATGAACAAGAATGACTGAGGAACCTTCTGGTCGGGCATAGAACAGAAGAGGTTGGATGCATGAAATTAAAATCCTGGATTCCCCTATCCAAATTATGGTTCCCACCCAAAAAGGTACAACTGTCTCAGCTTACAGGAATGCAGCACTCCTTACTGCTTTATGCCCACTTACTGCCTTACTGCTGAGACATTTCTGTTGCAACACTACCACTTGCAAATGGAACTTGGGGATACCCACAACTGCAGGATGAACGTTTCTGGCTGCACCTAGATGCACCGACAGCAGGAAAGTAAACCCTTAGAAGTATCAATTGAGCTGTCTGTCAGGTAAAGCATGCCAGACTTTTCCTCAAGGAGCCTTAGGAAAGTTACACATGCAGAAGCACGAGAGCTCTTGTTAGCAGAGCTTGCAATTCAGCTGCTGCACCCTAATTTAACACTGTAAGAACACGACACACAAAACAGCAGAAGAGGGCTGAGATATTGGGAACTCAATTCCAGTCAGCACCAGAAAAAATACCTGTTGATTTGGGATGCTGGAGACAATCAATGCCTGCCTTTCCCCTTCTTTTCATAGAAGGTGTTCCCTCACAAGTTTCTTACCAAGCAGGGAAAGTAAGGGAGCTCTGTCTGACCAACACATGGTACTTAAGCATTTATTGAGTTCTTTAATAACAATAACATCGTTGTAAAATAACATTTTCCAGCTCCTCTCGTGCTGCAGACTGCAGCGCACTTTGCCATCTGAAACAATGAGCGCTGACGTGCTGGACCCACGTGCAGCTGGACAGGAAGAGCTGAAGATCCAAGGAGGTTTCCTTTAGGCACAGAGGCCGGGCCGTGACGCAGGGGAAGCCCGTGTGTTCCCGGACGGCTCTGGGAGCAGCCGGGAAGGATGGGGTGCCTGGACATGGTGTCTGCATGTGCTGTTCCTGACACAGCTGCCAGAGACTGTGTTTATTTTACCTTAACTAAAGCAAGGGACGTTATGCAAAGACAAGCAGAGGTGCTAAGAATATCATCTTCACGCTGAAGCCCTATGGAAGAGTCACACATACCAATCACCTCTCAAAATGAAAATGCAGCAATTATCGCAGTCAAATTCAGCAACTACTCATGCACATCAGCACTGCAAAACATAACCACACAGTTGAAGAGTGGAAAAGCAAAACAAGAATATAGCTACCCCAACAGGAATCTGGGCAAGACATAGAGATGCACACTTCCTTTCCAGAAATTGCACAGGGAATGCCTTATTTGCACCAACAGCTTCAAAACCATGGACCTCAAGCCTTAACTTCAAAAAAAGTGCACTTCTAATATCTAAGTGCCATTTAGGAGCTCAAATGGATGGGTGCCAACAAGAGAGCCCTTAGCACCTACTCATCCATGGAGGCTTTCTATCTAAAAATCCCATTTGTCAGCAGAGTCTCAGCAGGACTTCAGTATGATAAAAACCTCCATGCCAAGTCCTAAACTCACAAATTAACATATTCATTTACTTATCCATGTGTAAAAGTGTGTCACTTAGACAGCTTTCCTGAGCATCAATACCTAATCCAAAGCCATCCATTACAGCTTTCCCGTTTCTTCCTGGATTGAGAATCAACTCAAGTTACTTCAGCACAACTGAAATATTGTGTAGAATTATACAATAGAAATACTAAGACAGTTTAAAGAGACTGAGTACAAGGTTTATATTCACTCCTGCATGCTGAATGCCTCCTACCAGGAAGTACAAGCCCAGGCTGGCGCCCACCAAAATCCCATTGTAAATCTCCTGTGCCACTGATGTTAAGAGGAGCTATGCAAGGACCTGTCCAGACAAGGCATCAGGGACTGATTCTGCTTGGCTTTCTGGATCAAGGCTGTTCAAATTTCATTCAAATTTCATTCTCAGCTGTAGCTGAGAGGTCTGGATGTTTGGTGTTTTAAGGTCTTAACATAGTACCTGTACCTGTAACTCCATAACAAAATTAAGGATGAATCTTCTGTAAACTCGTGCATAGAATCTTTGGTCATAGAGGATTTTTTAACTTTTTTTTTTAAAGATAGTCAAAATAAGTGTAATAATGTTTCATAAAGGATGACAGCCCCAACCCCAGACTCCCACCGCTTGAAGGGAAACAGGACAGCCAAGAAACTGCTATGTAACAAGTTTTATTTTCCTCAGCAGAAGATCTGCAACTTTCCACTATTGACACAGGATTAAGAATGGAGAGAATAATTTGGTACTGTCTGATACAGAAAGCAGATAGGATTGCAGTGGCAGAACAGCACACAGGGACACTCCTGCGGTCCAGGCTGCAGCAACGTAACACATGGGTGCTCAACACCAGCTCAAATCAGGTCATAAAATCCAATTCATCAGAATAACCTTTTAAAAATAGATTGCTAGAGTTAGTTTCCTCTGGAACCTAAATGCTTCAGACTCCTGCCTGAGCCACTGTTTGCAAGGTATCCTCACACCAAAAAGAAAAGTAATGTCTAGGGAGGTTTAAATGCAGTTCCTGGAACACTTCTCAGGAAAAATACACACAGAGATTGGAAGAGCGAAAAGGGAGCCAGGAGAGGAGATCCCTCCAGAAGTCATTAGCTGCAGTGCTAACACAGCTGCATGTCAGATTTACAAAAAAAAAAAAAAAAAACAACAACAACAAAAACCCAAAACAAACAAACAACAACAAAAAAAAGCCAAAAAAACCCTTTTGTCTTGCTTGCACCCTTAGTCTCCCCCTTCGCATTATCCTGTTAGTTTCAAGATTTGCAGTTGAAATTGTATAAAGTCTCTGTCTTGACCGCTTGACATTCATCTACTTTGTGTGCAAACAGAGGTCGCTGCACATCCCAGGAGCAGGACAAGAGGAAAAGGAGTGACAGACTCTCTCAAAAAGGAGTGATAGCACTCTCTCATTCCGTACAACTAATTGGAGGCCCATTCGGATCGAGGACATCTAGAAAACAGAGCCAGGGCATGGGTTTGATACTTCTTGTCATGAGGGACACAAAACTGGACACAGGATTCGAGGTGCCTCACCAGTGTCAAGTACAGGGGATTAATCACTTCCCTGGTCCCACTGGCCATGCTATTTCCAACACAAGCCAGGATGCCACCAACCTCCTTGGCTACCTGGGCACGCTGCCAATTCATGGCAGCCCTCACAGTGCTGTGCTTTGCACTAGTAGCTATAAAGGTGTTGATAACACACCAGTGTTTTGGCTACTGCTGAGCAGAGCTTGCAGCACCACCACTGTCTCTCCCACATTCCCTCCCTTACCAGCAGGCTTGAGAACGGACACAGCCAGGACAGCTGACCGAAACAAACTAAGGGGACATTCCATAGTGTATGATGTCTGCTTAGCATAAAAGCTAAGAGAAAGGAGGAAGAAAGGGGGTCATTTGTTATTTAAGACTCTTGTCTTCTGGAGCAACCACTATGCACACCGAAGCCCTGCTTCCCGGGAATTGGTGGTACATTCCCTGCTCATGGGAAGTAGACCAAAATATTTGGTTTTCCTTTGCTTCCACGTGCAACCTTTGCTTTTTCTTTATCAAGCTGCCTTCATCTTGATCCATGAGGGGTTTTTTTCCATCTTATTTTCTTCCCCCCGGCCTAAAGAGGAGAGTGACAGAGTGGCTTGATGGGCACCAGCCACAGGCATTTACAGGAGGAAGAGCGCTCCCACACGAATCTCTACAGGCCTCAAACTGATGACCACTGCCTGAGCTATAACTCCCATAGCTTCTGTCTCTAAAGATAACTTCCAAAGAGGAAACTTTCCTTTGTCTATAGATTCCCAAAGGAAGAGGCAATGTGACTTTCTGTTTGTCAGTGTGAAAATTACTCTTTGGAGTAGCACCTAATTAGAAGTCTCCGCAGTTGTCTCATTCACACGTTACATGGAGAACATTACTGGGCAAACATAGGAGGGATGTGCAATCAATCAGTGCTCTTCAGAAGGCCACAGGTATTTATTCTACCCTGGACAATGCCACATTAAGCAAACATTGGGAATAGCAACACACAGGTTCTACATTTGCTAGATATAGACCAAGAGGAAAACGTACGAGGAATAATGAGACCAAGAAAAGGAAATCGTATACCATGGTTATAGCTCTATTAAACTCAGCTGCCAGAACCAGTCAGGAGGTACCACCTCATGCCCCGAGTAACTAACAGGGTCATGGGAGATATCCACAACATAAACTTCATGGTAGGGTGGTTGACTGCAGCAAAAAGGGACCTGGCTCTTGTAAACAACAACAAAGCAGGATCAGAGCTGTAAATGGCTCCTGACAGCACTCTCTTCATGGAGAGATCTCTGTGAAATATGGAATACATTAGCAAACCTGGGCTGGAAAGCAAAGCATTCTTAGGTAGGTGGAATTTTGTAATAGCATGTCATTAAATCTCTCTTACATTTAGTATTTAATAGATGTAACTTTCACAGCAGCACGCTCATTACCAAAAAGGCACAGGGACCTTACCAAACAGCGAGCAGAACAGACCCAGAGCCCAAGTGCCTTCTTTTGGGAGTGTTTGGGTACCACGGTGATGAGCAAGATCATGTGGATGTCTTAACACATTGAATTGGAAATATCCTTACTCTGCGACCAGTCTTCTTTGGCCCTATCCCCACACAAGTCTGTCAGCTGAACATGAGCCAAAATTTCTGCCTGTGTCAATTACTGTAGCTCTTCTGCTGTCACTGGCATTGGGCCATTTTTTATACCAGCTGTGGCTCTGACCTATGTATATTTAAAAATAGGGTCAAGTGTAATAGAAATCTTAAAACCATTTGACTTCGTGGTGTGGACATAGGCAAGGTGTGTTAATCTCATTTCCAGGACTAAGGCCAAGAAGTACAACCTGTCTGAAGAAGGACACCTGCATCCATAAATAGGCACCCACACCAAGTGGTTTAAGAAGAGACGAGTGTTTGCACATCTCTCTGATTTCACTTGTCACTTCAGCAAGAACTTTTGAAAATCCTATAGTAAAACGGGATTGGTGTGCTTTTCCTGGCTCATGCCCTGCCAACAGAAGGTGAAGCCATTAAGTGCTTTGTCAGGGTTTGCTCTACCATCAGGACATGGGTTTCTCAAGAACATGGGCACTAAGTCCATACAACCTCAAGAAAACCACTCACTACAGCTTTGGGCCTGATTCTCCCCTTTTTGTAGATGAGACTTCCCTATTTTACACAAAGACTGCAAAATTTAAGAAAGTGCTCTGAAATGCCATACTAATTCTGTGTATTATCTCTAATTACTGTTATCTACATTAGCACTGCACACCAAGAGGAGCTGAGGATGGCTGAGCCACGCAAAGAAATTATTGTTCACTCTGCTGTATGTCAAGCACTTCTTGATTTTGGAGGTGGATGCTGTAGAAACTTTCCCTTTGTCTACCTGAGAAAGAACCTACCAGTCATTGGAATTGTGTTTGAACAATTGCAAATGAGCATATTAAGGCCCCCAGGCTGAACCATCATGATGGAGCTGAAGCTGGAACAAACACTGAAATCAATCTCAATCACAGCAACCAGGTCTAAGCTGCCAGTAACACCTTACTGCACAGCTCAATGGTGAAGACAATCAGCTTTAAAAAAAACCCAAAATCTTTTCCTATTATAAGGACTTATATGCTGGGAAGTGTCATTTTTACAAACTCCCATTACCACATGGATCAGTTTCAATTGATTTAAACTCATCCAATCAGGGTTTCCTCTCCAGTTTCAGCATCAGAGGTGTTTTAACTAAGACACTGTTAAAAACTTTCTCCTGGCTCAAATGGTTCAAGACCATTTCATTAAGGATTTGATAAATAACCTGAAGCAGCAGACAGATTACAGACTAGCAGGAATCTGTACGAGATAGGTGACCTATTTAACACTCCAGCTAACTTTCGAGCAAGACTGAGTTGAATAGGAGCAAGCTGTTAACAGGAGATTCACACACCTTAGATCTAAGTCCTCGAAGCTCACAAGATCATTACTATTTACCCGGTAGGCCTGACTTTCTCCTTCGGACTAAATTTATCTGAATGCTTCAGACTGACTCAATTAGCATCACTCCTGAACTCTCTGCCTCGGCACAGAAAAGCAGAGCAGGAAAGCTAAATTGCTGCAAACAGAGTGGCAGTCAGATCCAAGGAGATCGGCTCTCCATGACATATTTCTGCGAACAAGAGGCATTAAACATGAAGCAGAACATGCAAGGATTTTGGCTCTGTGTCTTTACTTCACATGGAAACGCCTTCTCTTCACAGCATCAAAGCAAGGCAGGCATCTGGTGCACCACTATTAAAAGACTGCAGCGTGATAATAGTCTTCAGCGGTGAGGGGCATGTAGAAGAGAAAACCTTGCTATTTCTCCTGTGCTTTGTCATAGTTCTTATGGCTGCCTTACCCAGACTGAGCACGGAACACGCACAGGCTTTGCCTGTTCCTTCCTTCCACTACGTACCCAGGCAACCTTTATATTTTTTTTCTCTAGTGTGTCAGAAAACCTACCTTTGGCTTTCTATCCCAAAAGCTACAACTCCAATCAAACCCCTTATTGTCTCATTCCTGTGATTTCCTCTGGCTTCTGACCTTCCCCACACCGACATCATCGGCTTTCCTTCCACGGAGGATGCAGGCTGTGATCCCTTTCTCAGCCAAGTGCCCTCCAGTTCTGAAGTGCTCTCTTTGGTAACTCTATGGCATTCTTCCATGCTTTCCCTACAATTTTCTCATTTCTTCCCTATCTTTCTGCTTGTACCTTATCCTCAGCCATTTCTTCTGCTCTGCAGCCAGTGCTTGACTCCGTAACTCCTCAGGCTTGTCCTTCAGACGTGTTTAAAAACAAAAGTAAAACATGAATCTTTGGTTAAATGAATTCAGTCCACTTGACAGCTTTTATCATAAGCACTCAATGGCAAGGATCATCTTTTTGTTCAGTGTTCCCACAGCATCTGCTTCAGAAGGAACTAATCAATGACTGAGACAGCAATACAAATAATAAACCCTGGTAGAGAACCATCATAGCATTATGACAATATCATAGGTCCTACAGGAGGGCAGCCCAGCTGGAAGTCTTATTGCATACACTCACAATTTTTTGAATATTCTCAAGCACCTACAGCTTCAAAAGCTGTGCAGACTGACAGGTACAGCACTTGAATGGCCTGCTGAAAACCAAAGGCAACTTGCTGAAAGTTTTCATCTGGAGTCTCCACTACACTTGTCCCGTGGGAAAAGACAGTAGTAAACAGTGGAAAAGAAACACAGTCCAGATATTTCCTCAGAAAGTAAATCTGCTTCTACAGAGAACTGCATATTTCTTGCTAGCTATTATTTTTAACCTCTTGCAGATTTATTTTTACTACAATTTAAATGTATCTGTTATATGCCATAACATTATTATTATGGGAGACACTAAAATAGCAAAGTATTCTAGGCACTTGATACCATTTTACAGAACAGGGAATTACAGCCAACAATGACTTGACTTCTGCTCACTGCAGCAGCCACCAACGCTTGTGACCCCCCCCTTTCAGCCTTACTTCTTACAGCTCCTCTGTGGAGTTACTCCCAAAGTCATGGTGTGCCTTCTCTTGCTGTTTAACTGGTTGTGGGGAGGGAGAGGGGCAGCGAGAGGAAAAAATGAACGAAAATTAATCCCATTTATTAGGATGAACTTCTGATTTCTGCTACCAGGCTGTGGACACAGCTTTGGGCTCACAACCCACAGCTTGAAGCTGCTGAAGCCATCAGCTAAGCCTACACATCTCATACCAAAAACTACCTGGGATACCTTAGAAGCATAGAACAGTTTGGATTGAAAGGGCCCTTTAAAGGTCATCTATTCCAACACGCCCGCCACAAGTAGGGACATCTTCCACTGCCTCAAGTTACTCAGAGTCCCATCCAGGCTTCCAGGGATGGAGCATCCACAACTCCTCTGGGCAAACGGTTCAAGGGTTTTATCATCCTCATTGTGAAAAATTCTTCCTTATCTCTAGTCTGAACCCACTCTCTTTTACTTTAAACATGATGCCTCCTGTCTTATTGCAACTGATTCTTTTTCTGAGCCTTCCCTTCTCCAGGCTGAAGAACGCCAGCTCTCTCAGCCTTGCCTAACAGGACAGGTGTCCAACTCCTCTGATCATTTTTATGGACCTAACCTCGAGGGGCTTTAATTCCGTTTTTCACTGAATTGTTTTAAATAAGCAAAAGTTTGTTTGCGCAAGGGTCTCAGGCTTTGGCTTCATAAGACCAAGAAAACACATTTAAATAAATAAATTCCATCTTTGATAATCAGCTTAGCTTTTCAATGCTCCAACACTGAGGAACACCTCTTCTTATCAAGTCAAGCTACGGTGGATCATAACTTTCCACTCGTGACAAACACAGTTGGCAAAGCTCTTTGTGTTCAGCTTAGATGCTGTTTGGCACAATGGTCTGACAGAGATTTACAAGACCAGTGAAAAATATGCACTGCTAATTGTCCTAAGTGCCAAGCCAGTGCCTCTGGGGGCCATGCATTCACCTACCTTCCCATATAGTAACAGGATTTGGTCCCAGCTAATGAAGTGGACTTCACATCAACCAAGGAAAGACTTTAGTTAGGATGTCCTCCTTCTTCATTACCGAATGATATATTCATGGCAAAGCACTAAAGTTGATAACATTTTTAAAATACAATTTTTCCGTAGTGTGGGGGATACAAGCCGCTAATCCCTGCAGATCTCCTTTTTCTCCCCCATTGCCCCCGTGGTTTATCATGTCCAATTAGCCATCTGCCATGCCCGCACTGCCATACAAAGGAAGCCCCCTCTCCTCCGCCGCAGCCCATCAGCGGGGTATTGTCCCTGCTGACAAACAAGAATCAGACACTATTGTTTCCAGCTGACGATGCTGCTCCCAAAGTAGGCTGCCAGTTGCCACTAAAACAGCAGGAGCACCAGGGTACGCTCCAGGAGGCAGGAGCCATGCCAGCAGCGCCAATATTACCGGGGAACCTATACAAAGCACTGTTTGAGATATATCTGTATAGAGAGAGATATATAGATATTTTCTGATTTCAGGTAACAAACCAACCCGGGCCAACTACCACCCTTTCTATTGCAGTTGCACTGGAGCATGCCTGACCTGCTGCCTTTACTGCTTCACCAGGCAGCCACCTGGCAAAGAAAGAGTCACAATCCCCAGAAGAGAGCAACATCTTGGAGTCAAATCTTTCCGTGTTATGTTTTTTTTATTATTATTTTAAAGATAAGGCATGTCTTCTACCACTTCAGCACAACTAATTCCACTCAGCAAAACTACCCTCCCCCCACCCAAAAAAATTATTTTAAAAACCTGAAAACTCCACTGTGTCTACGTGGGTACTAATTATGTAATGAGTTTAATTTAATTTCTCTCACGAACAACATACATTCACCCTTTTTCCCAAGGCCACTTCACTAAAAGAAATGACCAGAGCAGCTGGTCTGTCAGTCACCAAGATGTTAAATTGAAGATCATTTCCTCTTATTATTCTCAGCAAAGCATGATGTGACCTTACACTAAAAACTACAGTGTGCCTAATTATGGTAGTTTTGTTCCATCAGTGAAACTGAAATGCTGGCTCATATAATTAGGGTTACTAAAAAAGGAATTTCATTTTTAGTTTTAAAGGTAATTTTTTGCCTTGAAGTGGAAGTGCAATGAATTAGACCTATGTACCTGAATGTTTTCATTTTGTGCAACTTGAAGGAAACAAAAAGCACTCCTAGATGTCAGTAAGAAAGCCACATGTTGATGAGAGACAAAGAACCCCAATAAACCACAATTTATTCTGAGCACTTGTAAAGAAAACGAGCAAACAAAATGAATATTTAGATTTAAAAGTAGAAACAGAATTATCTTCTAAGCCCTTGATTAAGTAATAGAAATTACTTAAACTTCAACAAATGTTTTAAATATTTAACACTCCAGCACTGAATATACTTAGTTTTGATACATCACTTTGAATGCTCACTGAATAGTTCAAAATAAAATAAATTAAAAACAACTGAAACTAATGTGAATCTACAGTAATCACATAGGTTAATGACTTTCACAATGACTTATAAACAGAGGAAAATCTTTGCCCTGGATTCAGGGATCATTCTGAAACAAATATGAAATACAACATGAAAACTTAAGATATTTTGCTGAAATGTTACTCCATCCCTAGCACAAAATGCTCTAAATCCCATTTCAACACACTGCAGGCCACATATCACACAGGTGACTGACTTAAACCTAGATTTACGATTGCCATTGCAGTGCCTGGGCCAAGTTCTGTTTTCAGTTACATCTGTGAAAACTCCCAAGCAATTCCTCTGAAGTTCTCTGGATCTGTACAGCAGTAACACAATCCATCCTAGAAGAGAGTGGGAAAGAAATAATTCAAAATATTATGACTTCTTTTTTTCACAGTCCTTTACACTGTAAGGCTCTCCATTCAGACAATCATATTTGACTTCTCTTTTCATATCCAGCTCTCTTTTGCAAAACGTGTATTGGAATATTCCTTGTTATTCCTGCCAGATTCTCTAGGCAAAATTCCCCAAGTGGCAGAGTCCCTTCAGTTAAACACAGGGTGCGTGAGCCATGCAAGGCTGTAAAACGGGAGTTGTTTATCCAAAGAAATATTAAAAGCAGGACACAAGTCCAAATCAAACAAAAGCACAAATACCTCTAAGTCGTTTCATGACTTTAAGTTCCAGCTGTAAAAGGCACAGCACTATGGGTTTATAAGGCCTAATACTCTGTAAGTATTTTCTTTGATGTAACTATGAAGTACTTAAAATACCACTGGGTACTGTATGGTACATGTCACCATGGAGCAATAAAGCTGCTATACATCCATAATCAGCCTTTCCAGAGACCATAAGGTCACAGCAGCTGAAACAACAGAATACTTCATTCCCAACCTTCAAGAGGCCCAGAGCACCTGTGCAGCCAGAAGACTCCCTAAAAGGCTCTTAACATGGGGGTGTGACTGGAAATAACAGCAAAGAAAACCCACCAAACCCATCAAAGCCGCTCCCACTTTTAAAACCTCATGTTTCCCCAGCAGGTTATTATTATGGGACTTGATAAAATACAGTATGGGAGGCAGGTGGTAGGAAAAAGTGATAGCTGTATGTGCCTGGCCAGGTTGGATACTCACTTGTATCCATGTCACTCATCATTCCAAGACTCACATGGACATCTAAGTCCACAGATAAAATGGCCTACACAAGCACTAGGAGGGTTCCTCTTTTGTGATGACTTCAGGATCACACTTCTTTCAGAGTTTCAACCTCAAAACAGTGTAGGCAACAGGTTCCCCCCCATAACTTCTGTAGGTGCCATATCAAGCCTTATTAAAGTGCCCTTTACTAATGTCTGTGTTTTCAGATTATGTTCCCTATCACACCTTGACCTGGAAACCAAGGATTGTGAACTTCAGTACAGATGAGCTCTGAACAGAAGCTGGGTGTGAAAGGCCCCTTCCTCTGGAAGTAATTACGTTCAACATTAATTGAATTAATATCAAATAGAGTAAGTATCTTCCTACTGGCCTAAAACACAATGCAATCTCATCCAGAATAAACACATTGTAAATAACTATCAGATATCACCCCTGTTGCCCTGTACATATTTCTGAGTGAGAAGGAAGGAAGTAGTATGGGAAAGAGATGCTCTTCCGAACGTAAATCACTCATTTAAATTGCTTCCTTCCATCATCAGACAAAAAGAGATCCTTCTTTTTTGTCACAAGACCCCACAATCCAGCAGTTTCTGCCCCATCTCTCAGCAGCAATGGCATGGCAAGAGCAGCAAGAGGACAGCCATTCCCACCAAGATCTCTTGATTCATCTGTATGTGCTTTCCCATGGCTACATGAAAATTCCTGAACTAACAGATCTGCCTCAGAGAGTCCAGAGGTGGAGGAGATGGGACAACCACAGGGCAGAGCCACACAGCCTTCCCCATGCACTGTGGAGGCTTGGAGGGACCTGGGCTCCCACCTGTAGAGAAACAACTGTGCTCCTCCTCCATGTCAATCACATGAAAAAATAAAAACCACCTACATTAGACAATAAAGAAAGAAAACAACCAAATTCATATTCCTGACAGGGTCAGAGGGCGAAGCCCCCAGACAGCGGCACAGATTTTGATTAAAAGCATCACCTCAAAGAACACAAGAGCTTTCCAAAAGGTAGGACAGACCTGACAATCTTTTCTGCAACACAGCCTCCTTTACCAGCACCCCTTAGCAGACCAGGCCTTATGAATTATAAAGTCTCAAGGTAAGGAAGCCAGGCACCACATGCACACCTCACTCCTAGTGACAACTCAATTGAATCAATTTACCTGCTCTGCGAGGAGACACTTGAGTCCATCAACCTCAAGGAGCACTTCTCTGCTGACATCATTTCAAGCACATCTTTTGATCAAACAGCCTGGCCAATGCCAATCATTTCAAAGGTATTTAATAGCAGAATTCCAGGTCACTTGTGCACAAATGAACAACACTAGAGGTATAGATGGCTGAAAAGCAGAGAGCGAACAGAATAATTCATCGCATCCAAAGGAGATGGAACAACATCAATTTCCAACTCACTCACAGGAAGTATCGATGACAAAGTCTGCATCTTTATATCAGACATAATCAATGTTGTACTTAAGTGCCAGAAAAATAAATTAGAAAATAAAACAGTACCTGCTAGTACATAAGAAATATTGATGACTACTTTCACTAGTAATCGATAGTTTGCTAAATTGTTCTGTCACTGACCTCTATAAGTATTTAAATTTTTGGTAAAGAATTTCCTCATTTGTTTCACCCCTGTATCCAAAATACACTGCAGCTTACGTAGGAAGCTAAAGCTTTCTCTCTGTGTCTGTATTCAAATGATCTCTATTATTTGTACACTTTGCAAAGTGACTTATTTATGTTTGAAACTGTAACTATTTGGATTCCATTCCATGCAATAAAAAAGTTTCACTACACATTTAATGCAGACTATTAAGAGTTCCAGAGAACCTGGTCATATTTTACTGGTCAAAAAAACAGACTTAAACCTGGTAAGGCGTCCCTAGGCATAGATTCGGTTTTTTACTCAAACAGAAGCTCAAACAGAAGCGATAGACATCATGCAGAAATTGCTGCTACAATTCAGCAGATGGTGTTATCCTAGAAATCAGAGCTGGAGACAGCAATAGCAATTTCTGCCCTTCATGTCCCTCTGCCTGTTAATTTTTATCCCAATTACATGGGATTGATTCTCTAAAAGAGAATTCCTGAACCTCTTACTGCATATATCTGATGGTGAAAATTAGAATAGTCTCTTTCCTACCGGACCCCAGGGAGGTTTTAACTGACTTGCAGCATCGACTACACAGTTCTTAAATCCACCCTTTTCTTAAAAGTCATTCCTAGTTCTCATCAGTATAAGCAGCAGAACAGACCTTCCTTTATTACTTCATGTTAATTTCTCCAGTTTGCCTTTCCAGGTACAGCTCAGAAACCTGCTATCTCAGGTGTCCCCGCTGATAAGGGACGGGTACCTCGAGTGTTCGGGTGCTGCTCGGGGAGCTGCTCTGAGAGCAGCGCCACTCCCAGCATCAGCCTCCTCTGCCGGTACCAGGGAGCAGCCTATCGATCCTCGCGGCTCAGTGCAAAGCCCAGCTGGTCGCTAAAAACCTCGGAGAGAGGTTTAGTTGTTTCGACTCCGTTTTTTTAACGGAGAATGATGAGTTCAGGCTTCTCCATGTGGTAACAGTGAATTTGGGAAGAGTCTAGGCTGCTTAGTATACACTTCAGTTATTACAGCAGCTGATCTTTAAACCATATAGATTCATTTTTTATTTGATGTGAGCATGTAAGACAATGGTTATGCTTTACAAATCCAGAACACAAGTCAGGACAAGGTATAAAAGAAAAAACTCTAGTATCAAGGGAAAAAGAATGCTAAGCAAATGCAGGTCTCTGTAGCTATTACAAATCAGACCCCATCTCACAGTCCTTACTCAGACAGGATTGCTATTGTCAGCTGGAGAGGTGTGGGAGTCAGTTGTGTCCTGGCTACGACTGTCCTCTCAAGCCTCACATCAGCTGATCTCACCACCATCCATCAAACCCAACTTCGCACAGGCACAACAGCAGTGCACAAACCCCACAAGTGAAGGGGCCCCCAACAACACAGAGGACCAACAGTGTCATTTCACGTGTCACACCTGTGCTAGTGCTTTCCCCATTTCTCAGGGATGTTGCCAGGCCACTTTAAAGGCAGACAGCCAAAATTAATTACTAAGAGCCTGGGGGTTTTTTTCCACATCATCTTTTTGGACACAAGATGCAACGTAATGGTGCAGAAACAAGAATTTTGCCATCTTCTTTGATGAAGTTTAAGGTGAAGCAGACAACCATCAGGGATGGCCTATGCATACATGCTTCAGTGCAAAGATAGGACCTAGGCACCTCTTCCAAGCCCAGGTTCCTGTGATTTTGTTTCCTCAAGAAGCAGAAGTGTTAGGAGACTCTCTGAAATCTCCAGGCTAAATGTACAATGCAGGTTACAAGGGTACCCATGGATCTACAGGTGAAATTTCAGGTGAAGGGGGCAGGTTGGGAGAAATGTCTAGCCACATGGCTCCCTGTACTTTTCCCTCATTTAGGAATACTTTTTTGTATAAGCTAGACAGATTTAACTCTCTCCAAATCCAATTCTGCTAACGTCCTTACGTTGAGAAGGCAGTGTCACAGAGAAATGATTCAGCTTTGCGTGAAGGAGGGGAGAGAGCGAAAAGGTAGGGGGGAACCTTAATTAACATATTCCTTTTAAGAGGAAAACTGGTGAGTTATTTTTCTTTTCTTTTTTCTAACAAATCTGTCATTGTTGAGACTTAAGAAATTATCTTGTAAACAGGTAGGCTATCAACAGGCAAATATCCTATGGCTTAATGACTTGTGGATCATAAGATACACACAGCCAGACCTTATTACACTCATCCTCTAGATCAAAGGGTTTTCACATAAATGGGGTGCAGTCTACCATAGCAGAGAGCTGCTGTAGACCTTCAGGATTTTACTTCTTTAAAGTTTTGGTGATTACATAAACGCTTTTTTGTAACTGGAGCTCAAAGCATTGTGTGCAGCTAATGAGCAGGTTGAAGAAGAAAAACAGCTGAAAAACAGTCTTGACAAACAGCTGTGGCAGTAAGTGTCAGTCCTAGCCCAAAAGGGTCAATCTCCTTATGAAGCAAGTACTTAATCCTTTACAATTTTTAATTAAAAATCTACCAAGAAGATTATAAAACTTTCCTAAGATTTTGACGGGGGAGGGAGCGAGGGAGAAGAGGGGGTGTGTCATACAGACCACAAGTTGCTTCAGCTGAGATGCTCATCCTGTCTGTGCAAAGCCATGTTTCAGAGCTGGGGGCTCCCACACAAACACCACCTCACAAACGGGTGATGATGCAGTGGGGACCCCAGCACGTACCTACTGCCCACAAAATTTAATTAATCGCTGCTTCATTAGCAAAGGCCCCCTACTCTCTGCTGTAGTCCAGCTATACTTTGGCTGCACTTCAGCATCCTCTGAATCGGGAGAGTGAAACACAGGGCTCTCACCCAGCCCTGAGCTACTTAGCGAGCCCGTCTCCGCGAGGTCAGCATCCCCGGCCGGCAGCGGGGCTGCGGGCGAGTGCTGCCCAGGGCGCCTCTGAACTCACTCACTGCCCACCCGAGGGCGGCAGGGGTAGCGCCCGGCGCTTCGCCCGGCTGGAGCGGGGCAGGCGGGGCCGGCAGCCAGCTCCGCTTCCAAATACCAGCCGGTACCCGGGTGGCCGCCGCCGCCCGGGGCGGGGGCCCGGCGGGGCCCAGCCGGCGCCGCTTCCAGCGGGGGTGACAACGCGGCAGCCCTCCCCGAGCATCCCCGCGGGGTTTTTGTGCATGCTTGGGGCGGGGGCCTGGCCGGTCCTCTCCCGAGGCGGTGGGAGCGCAGCCCCGCGGTAGCATCCTCCCGGGGGCGACGGGGGCATGGACGCACCGAGGGGCTGCGGCGGACAAAGCGAGGAGGCAGGCGGAGACCCCCTCCATCCCCTCTTCTCCCCTCCCCGCGGCTCCGCTGCTGGCGGTGCCCGCGCCGCAGCCGCCAGCCCCGCATCCCGCGGCGGAGGCAGGGCCCGGCGCTGCTCTGGCCCCTTCCCCGCGGCTCCCCTACCTGTTCGGAAGAAAGCATCCACCTCGGAGTCAGGGACAGCGCCTTCCTCCGCCGCCCCTTCGGCGGGATTCATGGCTGGGGGAGAGGCGGCGGCGAGCCCGGCGGCTGGTAATATCCAGTGAGTTAGGGAGGAGGAGAGCCGAGAGAGAGAGAGAGAAAAGGAGGGAGGGAGAAGAAGAGGGAGGGAGGGATGGAGGCGCGTTCAGCTGCGAGCCCAACCGAGCGCCGCTCGGATCATCCCTTCCGCGGTGCCTGCGGGGCGGCTGCCCCGGGGCTGGGCTCCGCTGCCCCCGGGCTGCGCTGGGCGGTGCGGCCGGGGCGGGGTGCCGATGCCGAGCCCCGCCGCCGCCGGCCCCCTCCCCTCCACCCGCTATTGTTNGGGCGCGGCCGCTCCGGGCGGGGCGCGGGTCCGGCCGCTCCGGGGGGGCGGGCCGGGCTGGGCACAGGTGCGGGCACAGACGCCCGGCGGGGGCTGGGAGGGAATTTTTTTTTTATTCTCTACCCCTGTACGCTTGGTAGCCGTGTCGCTGTGCATCCCCGGGCTGCACCGCTGCCATGTCTCCCCTCTGATTAAGAGCCGCGGGGGCACGGCACGGCGCTCGGCTGTCAGCTGGGCAGGTACTCGGGGAACGAAAGTGAACGCTGATGTGGTTACACGGACACAAAAAAATTATACTTTGTATTGGCATGGGGTAGAGGCGTTAGGGGTTTTTTATGTTCAGGAGCTGTGGGGCACGATTGCTTTGGAAACGATCAGTGAAACTGCATGTTGTTGCATGCATGCCTTCATATTTTATTCTTTACAGTCCTCGTTGACTAGAGAGCCAAAAAGGAGTTTGGAAAGCCAAGATCCTGGTCCCAGCTCGGACATTGATTCTGCTCGCTAAATGATTTTGATTTCTCTGCTGTAGCTCCAATATTTGTGATTTGGGACAATAATTGCTTTTTCAAAAGGAGTGCTGTGAGGAATACTTGTCTGTACTTTGTAAGCCGCTGAGTTAAATGTTCTTCCCTGAGCCCAGCTATCAAGACTTCAAGCACAGACAGGCAGAGATAGACAAAGACAGATGTTTGCCATTTGGGCACTTTTTTCTCCTGTTCACCTATTTGAAGTTTCCCCAGCTCCTCATTCTTCTATAATCGCACAACAGCTCTAAAATGAGCTTAAGGAGAAATGTTGCTTTTTCACCTATTCAAACCACCATTGTAAAACAGGAATGTTACTCTCACACCTCACAGTTGTTCATCTTTGCTTCCTCTACCATTAGAAAGAAAAAGCAACTGTTGGTGTGATGACCCCTCTGGCTGTATTACCCTTGGATAACCCATCCTTGCTGCAAAATCCCATCCATCACTCTCAAGAACAGAAGTCTTTTAGCCAGGACATCCCCAGTGGCCTCAGTGTCTTTATCCTGTAGGGGTAATGCCTAATCATCACTCATTTACCATTGAAAATCTCTGACGTTTAAGGGACTTGAGGACAAAACAGCTCAAAAAACCTGGTCAGCACAGCAGGATGCACTGGAGCACTTCAAAAGAGGTATCTGTCTAGTGTATCTTAAGGAAGAAAATACTCTGGCTAGCAGAAGTGTCAGAGCCAACTGTTTGTAAGTGACACTGTCTGGATCAGTTCTCAATCTGTAGGTAGTTTAGCAGTTGAGGCTGGCAGAACCTTTTCTGTTTCAGCCCAGATTATTTTAGATGCAAGAGGAGCATGGGTTTCCTCCACCTGATCTCTTCTCAACAGAACATAAGGGAAGGCTGGATTTGGATGTATATTACACTTGATGAAAAGACTAAAAATTTCCTTGCAGAAATTTAACTGTCAGAATGGTATTGACCAGGCAGGATGAGCACAGAGATCCCAGTCACATCTCCTCTGACCTTACTGTTTACTACTGTGATTGAAACAGAAAATGTCATACCCAGGGACTTAGAAATAAGAGCAAACATCCTACAGAGATCCATCTAGCATTTAGTTTCCTCATTCCCTCCTTCCTCATATTTCATGTAGTGCCATTTCCAATGCCTACCTCCAGCTGGTTTTAACTGAAGCCATTTATCTTTTTATGTTTAGGGATTAAAAAAGGTCATTTCACAACTATCTGCAGAAAGTAGCACCACAAAGGCTATGTCCAGGCTGCCAGAGCTCATTACAGACCCCTGGGCAGCCTCTGAGCTCCTCTCCTTAGGATGCAGGAAGCACATCCATATCAGGCATGCCAGCAGTAGGGCATTGCTACAGTATAAGCTCCTGAGTAAAATCAGTCTTTCAAGCACCAGACTTTCTTCAGTGACCATTTACACTTTCTTCCACATCAGAGCACAGTGCAATAAAGCCTTCCTTCTTCCACGCTTAAGCAAGCTGCACCATTTTGAATGCCATCTCAAGATCTCATCTCTGAATATTCACTAGCCCAAAGTAGATTTGCTCCCCAGGAATCTTACATACAGGTTCATTCAGGAGTGTGAGCTTGGTAGCTGGGAAGAATGTGGTTTCCTCATGAAGCTTCGAATCCACTCAAGATTTGGTACAACCTGGTGTGTTTTAGAGTTAAAGCATTTTGGAGCATCCTTAGAAGCTAGACAGGAGTTACCCATAGGAAAGGAAGGTTCAGCATCATCCAAAAGGAATTATTGTTGTCAGTGACAGAGAAATTGATATTCCCCTTTCATTAGGAGCCCTGCAGATGTGTCCTACAACATCAGTTGTAGAAATCATTTAGGCTACAGAAAGCACATTTGTCTGTATAACCTGCAGTTGAAGGTGTTAGAAAATGCTGAGGGGAGGGAGGTTCATTTAGCTTACCAGGTAAACTAATCCTAATCCCTACACAGATTCCTGGTTAATGCTTAAACCAGTGAAAATACTCATATTTAACCATATAAATTACCGGTATCTTCTGAAAACAAATGATTTCTTTTTCTTCACAGAAAAGCTTCATTAGAACATGAATGGTCCCAGATGTCTCACAATTTAAAACAAGTGAGAATTTCCACTTTTTAAAGAAAAAAGATGTTTGGAGAGGTTTTTCATTTAAGTCTATCAAGACTTAGCCATGCCTTTTTCTTGCTCTTCTCTGCTGTGTAAGACACAGCAAGTTTGTTCTTCTCTCCTCGCAGCTCCACTGGCCAGGGAAGCCCTGCTCAATATATCCACTGTTTCCATGGCTTTATCATTGAAGCAGCAGTCCTGCTGTCACATTTTGCACACACCTCTCATATGCACACTGTGGCAATGCAGGACGGGCAGTACTACAGTCCAATATCAGTAACCTTCAGTGGAAACCCAGACACTGAGTGAGCTACTGTTTTTCTTAACACTGCAAGCAGAACAGGGCTGTCACTGTAAAATATCATTAACAACTAGGAACCACCATGACTTCAGTTCAAGTCCCAGCAATGAGTTTACAGTTTTTGTTGTTCAAAGAAGAGCTGTTAAATATAGAATGAAATACTATCTGCAATGTATAATTCCCTTTTTAGATATAATGCTGAAGGCACCCACAGTTTCCTTGAAAAGCAGAACATGGAAAAAAACCCTGTAGAATTACGTAAGCCAAAATACAGTAGTTTCACTGACAGACACTGCTTTAATCTTTTGCATGGCTCTACTTGACAAATACCTCAATCCATACCAAACAACTTCGTTGAACTAGGTACGAATGTTTTTCTTTTTGACAGCCCCTAAAGCTGCTCAAAGATCAGAAACTGTCACACAGGCTTTTGATTTAAGGCCTCTGCTACAGCCAAGTCTTCCAATGGGATGGCAATAGGTAGCATCTGAGATGAAACATTTTTTAGCTGATTCTCATGAGCTTGCATGCTACAGGGTGGGAGGAGGGAGAAGAATGTGAACAAGAAATCAGTAAAATTCCTCTTTCCAAGACAGCAGATCCAAGAAAGCAGAAATATATTTGATGGCTCTAGGACAGCTGCACTGCTGGAATCAGAACAGAACTCTGAGAAGGCACATGCAAAGGGGTGTCCTGCACAAAGGCTCAGGAGTCCAGTGCTACAAAACACAGTATATGGGCCAAGATTTGTCATTCAAAAGGGACAGGGAGAAAAATCCTGCCAGGCTCAGCAGATGAACTGCAGTCTGCAAGGTGCTTCAGAGACCATTGCTTGTGCAGAAAGTCTCTCCCATTCAGTGACACAGCAATGTCTAAATAGAGACCTCTCATTAGGAGGTGGGATTGAGAGAAAACCTGAATAGTAAAGCAGGAAAATATAAGTCTTAAAAGCACCCAGGGCTGCCTTGTTAATAAGTTATTTGCAGCTACATTCTGGTTATGTAGAGAAGAATTTCTCACACCCAGAGACCTGTTCAGGCCTATATCTAGGTATTAGACTTGAAATTACTATGCTCTTACATGGGGCCAGGCACAGTGGGGTGGAAATTTCCATCTGGATTCCAGACTATCAGGAATCCTGCAAGGGAAAATCTGCAAGTCCCAGGAAACAGGGTGTTCAGAGAAGCCTTCAGGGCAGGATGGAGGAGGCAGAAGACATTTCATATGCTTAGACTCAAATGCCCATATATATGCCAAAGATTACTTCTGGCTCAACAGACAGCACGCACACATCCAGGTTGGCTTTGCAGCACCCACATTCACATTTACATGTGTGGCTTAGCTCTACTATTTGCTCAGATGTGGAACACCTGTATGGGCAGGCAGAGAGCAAGCTCTAATACCATGCTGAAGTCCCTGTCCCAGTATCATCCCTATTCTTGTTATCCTCCCCCTCTGGATCACAGCTGAAGTGGGAATGTCTGCTCAGTTGCCATCTAGTCTCCTGCTTTCAGAGCCAATTTCCCCAAACTAGGACAGAAAGCTGAGCAATAATCACTTATCTACAGAAACATCACCCCACCCAGAAGAAAGCAGTAACAATTAGCAAAACAATTTTTAAAATATAGAATATTTTTATCACTGTGGCAGTGCAAAGGTTTACTAGCATCATCAGTCAGACAAGTGTGTCTCCTCCGTAAGTTTCAGAACTGCATTTGCCACTCTGGCCACAGAAGCTTAAACTGAATTAGCAACAAGCAGAACAGCTGATGCATCCAAGAAGAAGACACAAGTCTTAGCTAAGTTTATAAATATGAATCCGGAAGAGCCAACAGTGACTGAAAATCCTTTTCTCCTTGGTAACTATTTGGATTAATTTGTTAAATAAGTTGCTAATGAGTGCTAGTGGATCACAGATTCTGTTAAGTAATGAAATAAATAAATCTAAACACAAAAGTGGTATCCCTCAGACAGCCTCTGGTTGCTACATCAGGCTTGAAAAGAGAAGGTTGTGTTGGCCAAGTCTACACTGTACTTTTATGTACATAAAGAACATCAGTCTTAAGCACCGTTAAGCTGGAACATTTTATTCTAACTAAGTTCCCTGCAAACATTTAATCCTGATTCTGAAATTCTGCCAGATTCTTAGTGATAGTGAGCAGTACTTATTTACCAGGAGCTCCTAAATTCCAAGAAATCTCCCAGGCAAGTTCTGACCAGTGCAGAAAGAGTTACAGAACTAGACCAGAAAAAGGAAGTATTAAATATTGAAGTGTTTTGGGAAGAATGTAAATGTACATAGTAGCTATTCAGAAAACCAATTTTAAAGTGAAGCATGCATTAAAATTAAACAGTGACTACTACTTTATTACCACAAGCATTCATTTCAATGCACTTGTAGGATACTAATTTCACACATGGTTGGACATAAATACTAACCTGTTTTCCATTTCACCAGTATAAATTAGTGTGAGAAAGAAGTTTCTTCCTGTGATAAAACTAGTAGCGGTGTATGCAAAAACAAAACCAACATGAGCCCAGTTTATTTATATTTTTTTTTTACAAAAAGTTAGAAAACTAAAGTTTTGGATCTGTAAATGTGCCATAATGTTTAATCTTTGGATTCTCCTCAGAAGCCCTAGTAAACATAAAATTAATCAGCTAACACATCAAATGAGTCATGCATTCTTATTGAATCAGGTGACAACCTTTCAAAATCCCCTAGAACTCCTTACTACAAAGTACAGTCCTTGAAAATCCTGCCAGCAGCCCCTGTAACTGGCAGCTGTTTATCCAGCTTAGTGCTTTGCAATAGCTGTAACACTGAAAATGTACATTGTGATGTTCACACCGGACTTCTGTCACTAAAGGGGAATATTTTTTCCATTAATTACCCAAATGAATAAATTTAATCAAATAAATTTTGTTTTGATTTTAAGCAAGTATCCCAGTATTGCTCATGTAACGGATTTGGATAAGTCTTATCTACAGAGCCTCACCTGAGGAACTGTCAGAAGATACCCCCCAGTGGTATTTTTTGAGGCAGTTTAGCTTTTGGGTTGTTGCTTTGTTGGTTTGGTTTTGGGTTTGGTTTTTTTTTTGCGGGGGTGTTGTTTTCTTTTTTTTTAAATAGTGTTTTCGAAGGCAGCAATCAGTAAATTACTGAGACCAAATCTGATGCACTGGAGTCATTCAGTGACTTTGAGCTTTCCCCCACACTCCTACAGGCACACAGAGCAGTTCTTGCAGCTACATCTCAGGGGCAGTCATCACTCCTCCTGACACCAGGAGCAGGGCTCGGTTACTCAGTGTCTCCTTGCTTTCAAGTAACCACTTCTCTCCAGAGGGCTTTAAGAGCCTTGCTGAGCACACTTCCTCTTCTGTCACTTTCCCCAGGTATATTTTCAGCCTGGTTTACAGCTATGGCTGGAAAGGTTCCAGATGTTCTCCTTCATTTATTGTCTTTTTGGCTTTTTTTTTCCCCACTGTAGCTGGTCTCCTTTCCCTGCTGCCTGTAAACAGAGGTTCACAAGGATGGAGAGTAGCTCCAGCTTCCTCCCAGTATTGCTTGCTACAGGCAAGTGCAATGGAGGAGAGGTGTTGGGATACTGGGAATAAAGGAGAAGCACATGTGACTGCAACCAAAGACTTGTAACTAGACAAGGAGGAAGATGTGCCCACGCAGATGGGCACATCCTCGTGCTTCCCAGAACCCTGGGCTGAGGACCAGCCTTCCACCCCTCTCCACAGTGACTCCAGACCTGGCACTTACCTACCTGCAGTGGTACTTCAGATCTCAGTTCAAAGCCCAGCTTAGCTCTGAACTTTAAAAGTAGGTCTCTACTGCCACCACATCTTGCTCAGAGTATCCTACATTTTCCATGCAGTAAGAGGTCAGGGATGAATTCCTATGGCTCACAAGGAGACCCAGATAGTCAGGGATAACAATGTACATATGGCGTACTGAAGATTCCTGATGGGGTTTGTGCCCATTCCAACAACTGCAAGTATTAATGTTTTTCACCCTAGAAGAGATGCTTCAGTGGCAGAACATTCAAGAAAGAACCTCTGTGTAATTTGAGTTTTCAATACATATTGCCACTTTGATATCTGTATTTTTAGTTCCAGTGCTGATGGGGCCAAGATTCATACAGAAGTGTGTGGATCTGGTGTGCTGACAGCTTAGAAGGAGACAAAATTAGGAACCAGATGGGAAGTCACAGATGATACTGTTCTGCAGAAGGGGCAAGACACTATCTGCAGATACTATTTTCAAAACAATATGTTCCAAACCACTGTGACACTTGCTCTGAGAGGGAGGTCATTTATATAACAGCAGGTAAGACTGACATACTTTCTGCAGAAGAGATGCCTTCAAGGTAGATATTTCTACAGCCCCATCTGTCAATCTGATAGAGGCTGGTATCAAAATTGACCTCCAGGGAAGCTGGGCTATAAATTCTTTAGGACCACACATGATTCTGAATATCTTTGAAAAGATAATGCCTCACAGCTGCTAGAGCTGAAGTACTGCCTTCCTTCAAAGGGTAAACCCTCTGTGGTCATCTGGATCTGTTTAGGAACACTGATAAATGCTAAAAAGAAGCGCTCTGTATCACTGACTGATATAATGAATCTAGAAATTGTACACAAGAATCAACCATCTTCCTTTCCTTGATTGTGTCATGTCAGCTCTTCCCTGTGCTCTGGTGAACATCTGGAAGAGACCAATCCCATGCTATGCTATGCTAGCATGCCTTATTGCACAGCCAGCACTAGACAGCTCATGCTCCAGAGCTGCCAGAAGTCTGAGCTATAGGCCACAGGCCATCTGGCTACCAAGAGCCAACAACAAATATATATTAGAAACAAATATTAGGAGTAAGAATTCTTAGATTCAAATACAAGGTTTCTTTATGCTGTGAACTGTGGCGTTCTAGAGAACAATTACCCCTCTAAATAATAATTAACCTACCAGCAACAGAGCTATAGTGTATTCCTGCCTTCAGGGGAAGGCTAAATTCCTTACAGTTCAGTGAAATACTCTCAGATCTACAGCTGAAGAACACACAACTTCGGGGTGAATTTTACTCCTATGAGAAGCCTTAATGGATCTTATGCATAGAGGTGGTTTCCACATTCCCATTTATGGTGGATGGTAAAGCACTACAGCAGGACATTTTGGTGCCCAAGAACACACATTCCCCTTCCAGCTTCTGCCAGCTCCTCCCAGCTGGCACAGTCTGAGCAACAGCCACATTGGTGCCCATTTGCTCACAAGGAGCAACACTCAAACCTCAGCCACCCCTGCTCCAAGTCTGATGTTCTGCAAGCTCTAAAGAATTACCAATTGTAAGCTCTGCCAGGAGAATATTTTATCTCAAAAATACATCTCTTCATCAGTTATAAAACTGAACAGCACAACATGAATTTAAGATTCAAATGTCAATATTGCAAACATATGCGGCTTTCCTAGGCAACAGAAATAAACACTACAGTCATTACTATCATCCACACAGTCAAATATAATTTGGAATCCACGAATTTGTATTTGTTTATATGTAATGGCATTTCAATGCTTTTATTTTAATCTCTTGCCAAGGCCATCCCTCCTGTTCCCTTCCTATACATGTGGGTACACACACATACTTGCACTGATTCTCCCACAGTCAACAGAAAGTTTTACACACACTTCTTTTTTTAATATATGTATTTTTCTAAAATATGGGAAAACAAAAGTAGTTTTGGCAATGAAGATTAATGTTCTCTACTAAATAGTTTTCTTTATTTACCAATGACTATCATCTTGTCTAACTTATTAGACTGAATAGATTTTTTATACCTTGTATCTTCAACACTGGCCCAACAGCAGCGTTTAGTTTTAGTCAGTAGTGTACATGAGTGTCTTATACCTACTATTGACTTTAACTGTGGGACTGGAGGAAAGTCCCTGGTCTGGTGAAATTCAAAGCCAAAGTCCCTCTAACATCAAAAAGACTGTTTCATCCAAATGCCTTTCAGTTCGAGCAGTATAAGATCTTTTTATTGCTGAAAATCTCAGGTTCAAATACTACTATCAGCACAATTCATCATACATCTAGATTGTGTAACCTGAACGAATCCTAGGAAGTTTAGTCGGGAGCAATTTCTTACTTGAATTAAAAATCAACATGTTTGCATTCGACATGCTTTCAGTAAAGTGCATTGTTCAGAAAATCATTCTTCTACCTTGTATTAATGTGGCCCAGGATGTCCCTCACTACTTCCTTCTGCATCAGTTCTTAGACCTTGCACTACCCTTGGTAACACCAAGTTCTTACACTTGAGAAGTTGCAGCTAATTCAGAATACATCAGTGCACAGGAGCAGCTTAAATTATTTCCCCCAATGCATTATCGCGTGTTTATCTTCTGTGAATTTCCTTTGCCATCATATTGCCCAATCATCCAATTTATTAAATCCTTTGGGACATTATCCCAGTCGTCCATACTTTCTTGCTTGGTTTCACCACCTCATTATTCAGTTAATCTTCTAGATCGTTATGGTGTGTATTGAAAGGTATATTCTCCAAACTACAAAGTGATTATTCTTAAAATTGAATTGGATTTTGCTGTGATACATTCAGTGGTGCAAGAAACACAACCATGAAAGCATTGGACAAAGAAAAATACTCCAACATACATCCCTAAAGAAAACAAAAGCTAAATGGGCCTCCCATGCTCACCAGGGACACAATACTTTGTTGTTCCAGGCCCAGTAACACTTTCTGTGGTTGATGGGATGCTAACAAAAGCAGACACTTAAAACAGAGCCTAAAGCTTTCAACCCCTTCAGTGCAAGGGAGCTGAACATCCCCACTGCACCAGCAGTGGCTGCATTTGCTTTAGTTTTCCTTATGCCTGGGAAGAGCATCACAAACCTGCTACTGCTTGCTGACATATTGGCCTTCCTTCTAGGAACTCTTCCATCTCCTGCAAACCCAAGTGGGAAGAGGGAGATTAGTGAAATGGAAAAGAGGATAGAAGGAAAGCATCACCATGCTGGGATTATGCCAAGAGCCTGATAGACTTAGGCACTCCATTTCCACTACAGTTCTGTGGATGTTTAGTGCCAAAGACCATGAAAGTGATTTCAAAAATCCCTAAAGAAATTACTACATCTGCCACACTTTGCCAAGGCACAGAGCTGCCTCCCTGCTGTGCTATGGTTTTGTCCATAACAGTGTAGGTGGACATTTTTAGACACTAACATCAGGCAGAGGAGCTACTGACTCAGAATCTGCTCTGAACTTTCAACCTAACAGGAATCTCCCTCTGCAAAAAACGTCTCCAAGAAACCAATCCATGAAAAGGTCACAGAAACCTCTTTCTGAGCCTACCCAACAGATGTTGCTTTTAGTTCACCCCACAAGAAAAGACACCCACTCCTTTAGAGTCCAGTACAATTGTCATAGAAGTCAGAGGAAAGACAGTTTGAGTTCCAGGGCTGCCAATTCCTTATTCATTTTGGGAATAGTCTCAGATGAAGCAAAATTGTCATTAGCCTTCGTTCGAGATTTCAAACAGAGAACAACTGCAGTGTTTGACTCTCACTTGTATTTTCTGATTCTTTAGGGCAGTGCTTTCCATTTCCTTGAAATTGGCAATTTTCTACCCATGTTTCTAGAAATCTCATTTTCTCATCTTTTGCTCTATAATCTTAATGAGAGACAAAGTATCTGAATAAAAAATGGAGTTGGAGGTTGATCAATAAAACTCACATGCACACGCATTCACATACACACAGAGGAATCTCTGGATCTTTTAACAATTCTGCTGTGGATTTGCAAAACAACCCCAAGCAATTCACATTTCTGTGCCTCTCCTTTATACTTCTGTAAAATGGGTATAGCGATACTATTTGCCTCACAAGAGTGGCAAGGAACCCTTGTTCTAGTTTATAGGTTTCTGACATGCTCAAGGAGTGCTACAGAAAAGTGGAGAATTAATTGGTTCATAAATTGTCAACCTTGCGGTTAAAAATAGCTTTAATACGTCAATTCTTTCTGAGTTAACACAGAAAAAGGCCATTACTTATGACAAGGTAGGAAGTTGGGGGTTTTTTTGCTGAAATGTACCCAAATGCTAATTATTGTGTAAATATTTATAACAGACTACCACTCTCTGGAGGCCGGCAAAACAAACTTCAGTACAAACCAAACAAAGGCTACAGCACAGACTGCTATGCACACATCACATACACTTTGTAACATACCACTGTAATACTAATGGCTTCAAGACTTTGGGATGTAATTATAACACCGTTATGGAGACAAAACAATGTTTCCATGGTTCTGTCATGATACCCAAACCATTCTGTGAGTCTATATCAGAAACTCTCAGTGTGCACACATGGAGGCAACACTGGGCTGCCAAAGTGAAATGAAAGGGTGATGCTGGAAATTGTTGATGAACAACTTTTAACAAGAAAATGGAAGTGACGCTTCTGCAAAGATGGCATGATGACCAAATTAAACTAAACTAAATCAGAGGCATTCCATTTAAATCATGTTAGGAACAAGAGCCATTTATGCATTAGTGATTCAGCTTTTTAAATGAGTCAGTGACAATAAATTACAATGTTTTGACAGTTCTTCTTGAATGGCAAGAGGATCATCTGAGCTGTGAGCCTTCTCTTTCCCCCCCTTCCTCTGATCACCTTCCAAAGAGACTGTAAAGTGCATTTCTGGTAAGAAGAGTGCTTTCATAAAAACAACAGTCTTGAGATCTATATTTACTCATTGTCAGTGACCACCAGCGGAAAGCTCTATTCCTACTTTTTTTCCCTATAATGTCTCATTTTTACTGTAATGTCTAGAAAACATGTTAAGACCAGATCTTATCTTACCACATACTATCTAGACTGTATTCACAGTCCTTTGTTTGGAAGAGTTTGTAGCCTGAACAGCAGAACTCACAAGGAAGTTTCAACCAAAGTATTATATTTTAAGAAAAACAGTCTCCCAAATTTCAAAATTTTCCAATAGGAATACTCCTGATTTGCTGACTTACTTTCTTTTTTTTCCATTTTATGATGGAAAAATCAAGTTTTCCTTCTTTCTTTTTCTTTCAGCTCAAATTCCTCACCCTTCCATTCTCACCTAAGATTAGTCCTCCAGCCTGAACCACCTCCCATGATGTGTCACATCTCTGCCCTTCACAAGACACCCCATGTCGCAGGAGGCAATCTGTTAAAAAATCCCAGCCATATAGAAGAAATATCCTTCCTGTAATTGTGCTGAAGTGAAGATGGGGCAGAAGATGCAATAAAGACCAGCATTTAGGCCCAGTTCATTTCTTGGCTACATCATCCAGACCTCTGCATCTGGAGAGGCACCAACTCAAACTCTACACTTAAGTGCAGCCACTGCGGCCTCACAAAAGAGCTTCAGTTGACACATCAGTGCCAAGCACATCGTCCTCCTTCTTTTCAAGAGCCTCTTTAATTGAAGGAAATACATTTTACAATACAGAAATCTTTCTCAAGTGACCACCCAAAGGATTAGTGAAAATGGGCTGCCCAGTAATGGCATTGATTTTTATTTGACTTGCAGTTAAAAGTCCAGTCTGGGAAGGCTGATACCTTATAGCCTGTAAGTCTCATTGCATTGAATAGAGGTCGTAAGACATATCCTGTATTAAGATGACTTTACCCAAATAATTTTCTAATTTTTCTGACTGCCTCCTGCTTCAAGGAAGTGTGGTTGAACAAAGAGACACTGAACCACCATCACCCCTTCCACTCCCATTTGAGCGTGGAGAGGATCCAGCACGTGCGTACTGTAACCTCACAATTTCCATAGCAACACCAGCAGGGTCCTGTTAACCACAGGTAGCACAAAACACTCACAAAGGTTTTAAACCTTTCAGCAAGTCTCAAAAAAAAAAAAAAGTGCTAAATATGCTGACTATAATTTAAAATTTTCTGAGAAGAGCATAATTTTAAGGTAGCAATTGAAAAAGGATATATCTCTTTCAGGTTGAAACAGTATTGCTGTTCCGCTCATCCAGCTTATCCAGTTGTAAGACAACTCCATAAGCATAATTTTCTGCTTTCTAAAAGAGAGGTATTATTTCAATAGTTAATATGAATCATGAGGGAAATTTTACTATAGAAAAAACCACATCATTACATCTCAGTAATTGTTGTTTTTCTATATATCTGCTCTATAAAGCTATAACACAACCTACTGCCAAAGAGAAATAGTGCAGCAATGGGGCTATTGCTCCCTCTACTGTAAATATTCATGATTTCTTACGACAGGTGACAGAATACAATCCAAGTCATTAAAAATACTTCAACTAATCAAAAAACCAGCAACAAAAAACATGTTTTCAGAATGGCTTAACCAAATGATTATGTTTCCTCACAATGCAGTGGAAAGAATATCCAAAGAAACATGATGCTTTTTGTTTCTTTTTTCACTATATAAAAAACCAGGATGGTATCTGTAGGTTTTAACTTAAAAATATACACACATGAGGAAACCTTTCTGGCACTGATCACACTCTGGTTTCCTAGTGGCAAAGGAAAAAAAGAAATAATAAGTGCCCAGTGAGAGGCATTTTGACCTTCTGAACAGCTTCCCATTATGAACATCAGCACTGAGGAAATCAGCAAATTAATCAGGGAGAATGGAAAATAAACAAGAATGTGATTCATGAGGAGATTTACGGGGCTGAATTGTACATGCATGGGAAAGCAGATTACTGAATCACACAGAGCCTTCCGTTACCAGAACCGCCTCATTTCTCAGCTCAGCATCCGAACAGGCTCAGTGCTGAGGTGCTGGGCCCATCCAAAAAGTCTCCAAACAAACTCTGATTCTCTGTCAAAGGCCAAAGAGGCCGAACATAATTTTATCCAAACCATCTAAAAATAGATTGTTATTGAGCAGGGGACAGAGAGGAGTTGCCTTAGCACCAAATTGCTCTTTCAGAGGCTTTATTCCTTCACAACCAGAGATTCGTAATTTAAGAAAAGAGCTGCTTCTATCTTTTCTGCAATATTGCAGTAATGAAGAATGAGAGTATAGCCACTAGATTTTTAGTGCAAGATTCCTGCTGGGAGGCAATATGAAATTGCCTTCTCTTTCTCTATCTCTGCTAAGGCTCAAAGCAATCAGCAGCAAAGAGAGTCCAGCCAGGGAGGGGCTGATGGCCAGCAAATACCAGAACATCATCCCTGGACCTGGTTGGCATTTGCACAGGCAGCAGCATCTTTGATAAAGACTTCTAAGACCACAGGACAGAAAAGATTCATACACCTCTAAACTTCCCATCTAAATATTTCCTTTCTATCCTTTTGCTAAGATATTTTACTGGAAGGAATGAGAGAACTTTCATTTTCTGCTGATCTGAGTTACACAGGATAAGGTTCCTCAACTGATTACTTTTAACACACTCTCCACTCTTCAGCTTGGACAAAGCACCTGGTCTTGATTTATCATTGTTTAAAATCAATAGTAAAATCTTCTCTGATTTCACTGGTGATGGATGAGCTCTTTGTGCTCTGCAAGGATCTGAAATTGTGACTGTATTTAAACATTAGAGATTTTTTCTTTTGGGCCAGGAAGCAGTGTAAGGCACTTTGGGGAGTGTCTTCTAAATGTCTTGTTCACTCTGGGCTCCCTGCTTGAGGAAGCATATGGCTCTTTGTGCTTGGAGGCCCCTAAATCTGCATTAGTTTAAAATATATGGATATGAATCATTAGCCTAAATTTCAGAGCTAATAAAAGAGAACACAAGTTCAATATCACTTCTAAGCATTTCTGAATTTGACATTATCACGTTACTGACCACTCTTATGACAGCTTTTTCCAGTGATAAAAACTTCTTTTAAAGCTATAAAATACTTTTTTTTCTTTTGAATCTTTGTGGACAAATACCTTGTGAAGACTACATACTCAAAATAGCAGCACCATCAGTTGAATCTAATTAAAACCATTTGTCAGAAGCATATTTTAAAATTCAATGAGACCTGTATAACCAGCTTTGAGTTCAAACTACAATTATACTGGCCTGTGTATAATTGGAATCACAGGGATTAATGAGCACATACAATTGCAATTTTTTTTTTCCTCGACCAAGGTTTTTCATTGTAGAGGAAGAAAGAAATAAGTCACAAAATAAAAGTTGTGCACTTCAGAATACACTACAGTGAAAAGCATCCACAGAGAATAAAGGGGGTTTTCGTGTGAAAGACTTGGCCAAGTCTGGAACTACTCACAAAACTTTTAGTTCTAAACTGTTTTCATGACCTGGCCAGAAAGATTTGATATTCAGGTGTGTTTGTTTTCAGTCACAAGGATTATTGTCCTAAATTAAACTTGAAAGTTCTAGGTGTTTAACCACCAACTGAATTAACAAAAGCCATTTATTTCAAGCAAAGAGAAAACACACATTAAAATACAAGAAGGAAATTCCTTCTTTACATGCACCTCCTTTCCACTTTGATTATTCCTTATCTAAAGAAAAGAAAAAATAAAAGTGAGATATAGTGCCAAAGTGGCTTTTCACTAACTTAATGCACCTCCCACTTAAAACCTTGCAGCTGTTCCAGTCCTTGCTCTCTGTTGGGGCACAAAGAACAGAACAGATAGAAAACAGTGAACTTTTACTAAAACTTCTCTCCAACCATAATTTATTAACTCTCTTGACATTTCTTCCATGGTTGATTAGAGGTGAGCAGCAAAGGGCTACTCCAGCTGCTCCACATCACAGGAGATGAGCGGAACTAAAAAGAATAAATTTCAAAGATCCCGGATCTTAAATCACACTGCCATCACAGAAAGAGATATGGTCTGCAAAGGCAAGGAATACCTTTTACTAGTTCAGCAGGTATAGCTGGGAAACACCAGATACGGTTTTGGGTACAGAATTCTTCCTCCAGGCCTTTGAAATATTTTTCCTCAAAAAGAGGTACACATTACCCAAAATACGTCTGTTTTTTACCAGTAATGCCACCTCATCTAAAATATAGAATGTTTTGACCTATGATTTGCCTTACTTATAGTTTAAGGTTGGATCATCCCAGCTGCAACACTGCAATGCTATGGCAAGATTGAATCCTACATTTGTTGTTAGTTTTGCAGCGGGTTGGGGAGGCACCAACACCTTTTCATCATCCAGAAATAGTTCTCCAACAATAATCTTAAAGCATTTCCAGGCACAAAGAAGCCTCTGGTGACAAGAAAAGAAATCTCCATGTCAGATGTATGAGTAAAGCTCAGGACTCTGATTTGGTCATTATGACTGGTTTAATTAATAAGTACAAAGCTGTATCAGGGCTGTGTCTTTTCATGGTTTCGTTACACTTCACTTAACCTGATCCAAAGCTTACCTTTTTACTAGCTTTTCAGGGACTCTGGGTAAAACTAAATTAACTAATCCAATTGAATCAATAAAGAACTTATCCCTCATTGGCATCATATGCTTGCTTCCCTTGCTTTTCCCTTAGGAGATGCTCCTTTAAAGGCTTGATGAAGACTCAACCCACAGTACATAACTTGTGGATATGCAGATTCCCTATGCTTCCACGGCTTTCCCCCAGATTCATAATAAATGGTGCTTGCATGGTGTGGGCAGAGTTGTGCTACTGACAACTTGTCTCTATAACGCTTCTATTTGGTATAAGAAATCCAACTACTTTTTATCAAAGCAAAAGGTGATAAAAGCAGGCTCTGGCTGCTAAACTAATCAACAGTAGTTTCCTTCCAACTTTCACTGCCAAGTCATTTCCTCCCATGGTCATTATGCTGTTATTTGTACAGCAACAGCTGCTTCACAGGAGAAGACACTGCTCCTTTTGCCAGTGTCAGTAGGTGATGGGAGGAGCCCATCTCAGACCCGTTGGGATGGACTCACACGAAGGGTCTTTGGGCAAGAATGTTTGATTGCCTTTCCAGGGCCAGGAGAGCAATCAGGCTCTCATTTTCAAATGATCTGAAACAGAAAAGTGACAAATAACACAGGGCAGACAAAAGGACTGCTTTGTAACAACATGATGACATGATTCTCTAGTTTCACTGTGTGTTCAAATACATCAGCTCTTTCTCTACAGAAAAGCTGTGATTTAGCAGCCTTCCTGATTAGCCAACAACTGCTATACAGCAAGACCTGTCTGTTAATTAAGTCAGCATTAGACTCTATCCTCTTCCCTCGTTAGCAGCTGAAGGCCACTGAGGTGGTTTTTCTCTCTGCTGCTACACAGCTCTGTACCAGGGTAACCGAGGGCTCCTCTCCCAGCACTGCCTCCCTCTCCCACTGGCCCTGTAGCAACCTGTGGCACCCCGGGCAGCACCTTGGTCTGCCTCTTCCCCCTGCCTCATTCCAAACCCTGATCTTTCTTCCAGGGAACTGTAATTTAGGCACAATACAAAACCTTATAAAGAACCTTACTTGATTTCATCTTGTTTAGGCAAAGGAAGGAGATAGGCTTTCTGAACTTAAAGGATTTATGATTGGTGCCCAAAGCAGTACTTTCATTAGAAAACTCTTCAAGGTCATAAAAGGCAAGGTTTTATTTTATTTTCACTGAAAAGTTTGCAGTAATATATTGCATTTCTTCTTATTTATCAAAGAAAAGCTCCAGAGTCTTTCTGAATCTTAATTACATTAAAATAACGTGGTAGGAACAAAGTCAGTCTAATTTTTTCATTTACCATGACATTTACTGAAATGGGCCCTGTGGCTAATTTGGGAAATAGAAAAAACGGCACTTTAACCCCAGTTGTCCTCTCCACTGCCCCAGAACGTCTTTTCTCCCCCTGCATGGCAGGGCAAGAAAATTCTGTCTTGGCTGCCGAACTGTAGAGTTTTGAAACTGGGCAAGAAAGAATTGTACTGAGCAAAATGTGGGGCAGTAGAGACACCTAAGCTTCAGAAAAAATACACTGTAAAGCAGTGAGTTGAAAGCACCATATCCTACATGCAGACTGTCATGCACAGTATACAAAACCTGTGGGTAAGACCCCAGGCTTAAGCCCTGATTGCAAGAAGATGCTGGCACCAAAGGGGTCATTGATGCCTGTGGGCAGCAGGATCAAACCCCAGATTACTCCTACAGAGCACTTCTGTTTGGGCTCTTGCTAAAACTCACCAGCTACTGCTCCCTCCTGGGCAGAGTGTGACGAGAAGCCTTGGCTTTTTCATGCTCAGCCTCAGTTCCCACACACTCACAGGAACATGCTGGAGAAACTTGCTACAGCAGCAACAGCTCATTACAAAATGGGACAAGTTTCCATGTACCTGTTTTTACCCCTAATGCTGTTTAAGCAGGACCATTTCAGAATTCTTGTTCGTTAATGCATCTGCACAAGTGACCTCATGATTTGAGACAGGCCCATTCCAATTGGAGGTGAGCACAAAAAAGGGTCAAAAGCAGGAAGTTAACAGGTTCTTTGCAAGGCAATGGCCATTTTTTTTTCAGTCTGCTAATGTATATCCATTAAATATTTTGTCTGCTTATTCTCTTTGTGACACTAAATGACCAATTCAGTTCCTGGGGCTTGTGATATTGTTCTCTTCAACTTCCTGTATGCTACACACATGCATGTGTAAGTCTTCTATAGGTTAGAAGACTATCTGTTGAGACGGCCACCAGGTAAAAATCATTAGAATTATCCCTGGAAGGGGATAACACCTCCTGCACACGCACATCAATTCCTCCCATTTTACTGCTATTTGATTTCAGCATTTCTTTGCTGATGTATCATATCTCACGTATTTCCATTGTTAGTGGACAAAACATTGTGAGGAACGAGGGTGAACTGGATGTCTTCTGCCATCTAATGTCACTAAAACTGAAAATGCTAATATTGCTATTCAGTTCATTGAAAACAGGCTGGAATCTTGCCAGTAATTATGATTCAGTGAACAGAGCTTATTTTAAAACAATATATTTTCTCTCTTGGCACCCTCTTTCGTTTCTTCATCTCCAGGGAAAACACTGTGTCCATGCCTGACTTTTCTGTCTATTTTTTTTCCATCATAGAAATTTGAGGGAGGACAACCCTACGTTGCTTTACTGTTTTAGGCTCAAGCCAAATCTGGAAGAGGTCTAAAAATCTTGATCATTTGTTAACACAATATGGGGATTAAACCCTCACAAAAGATTGTCACATAGTAGAGAATGGAGAAATAACTCTGAAAAATACAGAAGGAAAAAAGAGTTGTAAGCAGAAGAAAACATATGCATAGAAAGTGGTTTTGCTGCATCATTTTCAGCATAAATCTATAGAGAATCTAAGGAAATTATGGATTCCTCTGCAGGCTCCCATGATAAGGAGCTCAGATCTCTCCACCATCTCCACAGACTGCAACAAAAGCTGACACAGAAAAAACTAGAGCCAGAAAATGAGAAAAGTCACTCTTATTTTCTTTTATTCCCACCTGCTAACCTTCCTGAAGGTCAGTCCATTCCCACATGAGATCATTATTCAGCCTCTGCTACCAGACTTGTCCTTAAAAGCAGGATCATGTTTATAATGAGCTTCTCATTAGTTTCTTGATTTGTAACTTAATGCTTTGAAATAAATGTTTGTAAGTATCATGCGTTAACCAAAACCAGGTCTAGCAGACCGGTATCCAAAGAATGCTGCACGGATCAGCTGTGCTAATTGCTTCCACCAGCTTGCTGAAGTGCTGAACATAATATGGAAAATACATTTCTCTTTGCACCACTGCAAAAGGATTTCCAACACCTCTCCCTGAACAGCTGAAGCTGAAGCTATTACTGTTCTTATGCCACCATCCCTTGATACAAATGACAGAATGCTTCTCCATTTAGCAGCCACTTCTATTTGCTCTTCTCTGCTGTTTCCCCCACAAGTTCTATCTTACTGTAATTTTTTGTTTTAGTACCTTTCAGTTTCCCTTTCCAACTGTGCATTGTCAAGAGTCTTCTATTCTAGTTTGTTGAAAATTATAATTCTTTCTTCTGCTCCTTGGCTTCCTACCCTTTGATCCCTTTTTTGCTTTCCTAGTAAGCCACCTGACCCTTTCATACCTCCTCCACCCTTTTTTGCCTCATTCACCTCCTCCTCTTCTTTCTCAACTGCTTTCATTTTTTCTTCCTTTATGTGCTCTGGCTGCCCAGTTCCTCTTCTCTTCAGCTGAAAATGTAAATTTTTTCCTAGAGACTGATAAAGCCCAGAAGTCAAAAACTTCATCTTTAACCTTATTTTTTTTATTTTCAGTATGGATTCTATTAAAATGGAGTTGGGCTTTCCACTTTACAGTATACTGATGCAGTATTAGGACAGTTCCAGTTATGTGGTAAAGGACCAAAGGAATTAAAAGTCAAAGCAAAATTCAGATGCTTTAAATATTTTGCTAATTTAGATATTAGCTAAAATTACGTACAGATGTACACAGCACCTCCATCTTTCATTAAGTACTACTCTTTGCAACACTCCGGTCTCTTTACATTAGCAATGCCAAAAAAGACTGGTTAAAATAGACCAAAACAGGAGATGTTTATCCAAACTGACAGGTTTCTGGTAGTGGGCAGGGGACTGACCAAGATGCACAATGGGAGAAGAAGAGTCAGGAATGCAACAATTGCCAGTGGCCTTTGTGACACAGTATGAGCATGGGTCTTTTCTGTTCCTGGAAACATCTGAACAGATGCAGTAGGACACTGCAGTCTCCTCCCTGATGCAGAGGGATACAGATGTGGGGAGTGAGAAATCCACAGTCAGCAGAAGAAAGGAGAAAAGCTTGTTCGATGAATCTCCTTCCTCCATGTCCCTGTGACCCTCCATTCTTTGTTTCCAAACTTTCAAAGCCAAGGCCAGAAAGCAACCATGTTTACACACCAGCATGTCAGAGGTGCTGTGCCTTCACCTGCTGATGGCCTGCAGTTCCTATGGTGCCAATTTGACTTAAGAAAAATGTGTATTTGAGGAAGAGTTGAAAACACGGAGACTTTTGATGGGATCAGTTGTTATTGCTGTAGCTGGCAACCCATCACACAATACCCCTTCTGCCTCTTCTCCAGCAAGCACAGAAGTAGCTGCACGGTACATCCAAGGCTGGGTGAGCCGGTGTTCCTCCCCTGCTGCAGCTGTATAGCAACTTCTCTGCTGGATGCTGGCTGGGTCATGGAGAGAAGAGAGACAAAACTGCCTTAGCTGCTTTATTTCCTGTTTCTCTTTGAAGCATGGAGTTTACAGAAGAACTGGAGTGGAGGAATGACTGATGGGATCCAAATGAACCACGATGAATACAGTTCCTCCTGCCACTCATGGAAGCATAGGGGCCATGAAGTAAGAAAATCCAGCAATCAGGTCATGACTGTCCTTTTTCTTTTCCTGCCAAGTGTCAGAGCAGCAGGTGGTTGGAAACGCTCAGAGGTCATTTAGGATGAGTGACAGCACACTTTGCTTGAGCCAGGGCCACATTTCTGTGTCATCCCACCTGCAGCAGAGAATTAGGGAATGAAAAATTTGCGGCCTGAAAGAGCTACCCTACCCAATTCTGCTGCCCTTGGATTGTCGGACTGGATGTCAAAAAACCAAGATCAAACAAGGAACTTACAGTAAATAATTGATTTTGACCTCCCAGGCTTGATGAAAGATGTATCCTTGACATGAGAACGTGAATATCTGAGTTTCAGAATGTATTCAGCATTCAAACCCCTCCACCTACATACGTATTGCACCCTGCTAAGGTCCAAGAGCAGACAATATATGCAAGGTTGAGTGTGCAAGGCTATCGTTTCCCTTGGCTATGGCTACAAACATAATTACAAACACTCAAGTCTCCCCTCCCTATTTAAAGATACAGTGATACAAAACCAGCAAGCTCCTCTTCACTGTCTTTCTTCCACATCTCTTGCAGACCCCGTTCTTTCTGAAAGGCTGGACGCAAACACAGCCTGCTTCCACTTACCAGGCTGTTGGCTTTTATTTTTGTGTTTGGCAAATGATCCCTGTGCTCCAACCCATGAAGGACTGATCAAAACCTGGATTAAAGAAGGATGAACCACTAGGAACAAACTGGGGGAGGAAGGAGTGCAGGCAGAGTTTTCCTAACAGACGCAGTGTGCACATCCATAGCAGCCTCCTGTGACTTGCTTCCATCAGTGGTGGTGTGCTCACCACACAGCTCTCTCTGGGACACTGCCTTTGCACACCTGGATCCACTCACTAAGGTTAAGCATAAGATTATTATTCTTTTGTTTTTATCATGAAATTACCCAGGCTATGCTAAACCAAGAATTCATCTCTCTTTTTGGATTAGTTAAATCCATTCCTATTAAAAAAGGTTTCTGAACTATTCTACATAGTAAGAAATTATGGCAAAGAATAATAGAATATAAATATGAATCACAACAAAAATCACCTATTATTCAATCAAATCCCAGTAAAGATTGTTTAATTCAATTTTCTCAAGGACTAAGTATCTATATTTGCAGTTTCTCAGATTGATTTAATTCATTCTCCACAAGCTTTACTTCTGCTCTTAGCAAGCCACAGGGAAAAGTTACTGTGCCCATGTTCTATTGCATTTGCACAAACTATCTTAAAGGAGAAACAGAATTAAACATGATGGTTTTGTCATTATATTCTGACCTAGTACAATACACAAAACATGGTTTAAAATTACCCGCCTGTTAAAGCCAGTGTAGATAGCAGTAAGTTTAAAAACAAGTATGTATACCTAGATTAAAATAATTATGTATGTGCAATCAGGGTGAGTATTTTCAGAAGATTCTCAAATGGTTTCTGTGAATCCTGAAGGTGAAGAAGCCCAGAGATAGATCTTCATTTCCCAGGTGCTATGGGGAGTCAACAAAAGAGATAAAAGCAGTCTTCTGGTTTTAATTTATACCAAGCTCCTGTGCCCTTTTCTTCAAGCAGTGTTTTGCCAACCTGAAGAGCATAAACTCCAACTGCTGCTGAGGCCAGTGTCTCTTGCAGATTGTTTACAAGTGTCAGAGACAGCATTCCCTGTGCCTGCTGTGCAGGGGGCAGGAGAAGCTGGCCTTCTACTACTTCTTTTTTGATGCTTTCTTTTGTATTCCTCCCACAGAGTTTCCTACAAGGCATCATGATCCAACTCTCAGTAATTAAGATGCCCATGCTCTTCCCACATTTTTCAAGTACAAAAGCCAGCTCTGACATCAACAAGAAAGAGAAAGTAATATTATTAGTGCTAATTGGTTAGTAACAAATCTCTCTGGGACATATAAAGCCTATTCACAACTTGAAACAGTTACGTAGGGGAACACGTAACTGAGCATGAGAACTTCATCAAGAATCCTAAGCAAGCCTGCAACCAGCTCAGCACTGACTTCAGCTGGCTAACCCCAATATCCAGTTCACACTTTGCTGAGCGACGGCTTAGCAACACGATTTAGTTTTTCGCATCTGTGGGAAAAAAAGAACTGCTTGAAGGAAGAGAGTTTCACTTCCACAACCAGCAGGCTAACTCTCCAGCATTTTATGGCCTTCAAAGAGATCTCTAAATGCAATTTTAGACATAAGCATCAGGAAGGGAGAAAGACTTTTAATGTAGAAATAAAATAACCATTTCTATTTCATTTTCTTTCTATGTAGACTAAAGTCATATAAACAAGTACTGCCAACTTCTACTGGAAGCTACTTAAGATTCACCTCCAGAAGTGTTTTTGTTTTGCTGTTTTTGAGCTAACACTTCCCTTTTGCTTATTAGTAATCACTTGGGAGATTATTTTAACGGTTTTTTCCCATTCATTTCACTCTTAATCATATTGAACAGCGAAAGTCGATTAATAAATTTCAAGGCTGTAAATAGTTTTTTCAGTTTCATCCTCTGGTTCGTGTGCAGAAACACAATCCAAACACTAAATCAGATCTATGTCTATCCCATACCTACTGAGGTGCCCACTAAGCTCACAACATGAGAGCACAGCTCACATGTCTCCTCTCCACAAGAGACCACGTGGGACAGGAAGCAAGACACCAGCCCCAAACCTTTTAAAGGCAGGCCCACCATAACTCAAGGGCTGACACTTTTGGTGCAACAAAAAGGCAAAAGAAATAGGAAATAAAATAAGGGAGATGAGAACTACTGGACTCAGACTGGGGATTAGAATTATCAGTGAAAGTGAGGAATCCAGTGGGAGACACTGAGCAAGAAACTTAGAGCAGGTCAGCAAGCTTCTTTGTGTGTTCTGACACAGATACCAAGACCAAGGCCATCAGTTTCATCTCTGAGAATGAAACTGAAAATGAAGCTGTGAATAAGTTATAAGCCCTGGAAATCAAATCAAAGAGAAGGAAAGGGATAAAATCCCACATCTTGGTAGAAGGCAAATAAGGGGGAAGAAATTCCATTTTTTTCTGAAAATTCGGGACAGTGTCTGGAGGTCAGGTCATCCTCTGTATGACCAACATACTGGGTCACCTTAGCCTAATTCAGGCCTGAGAAGACCCTGGTTCACCCGAGGCAAGGCTTACAGAGCTAACAAGGCAGCCAGTGCCATGACAGAACAACCACTGAAAAACATCTGAGTTTAAAATCAATATTGGCAATGTAGGCTGCTGGAGAAGGACAGAGAATGTAGCCTTAGAGAAGTTGTCATATATGGCTCCTTTATGTCTCACCATATGGAGAAGCACAGACACAACAGTTCTAGCTTCCCTGGCCTGAGCCAGGCAGTGTCTCTCAGGGGTGATCCACTATAACTTACGTTAGAAAAGGAAAAACTGTTTTTATAGTCTTAATATTTTCAGCCTTCTCTGCTGTGGGAGTCACAAATTACGCTAACATATTCACTAGCAAGCAGAGTGAGACCACCGAATTAATTTCTCATAAGACAACAAAGAGTCATAAGATATGAAAAGATCTCCAGTCACTTTCATTACCAGCCTCGGCAAAATAGTATGCAGTGATTTTAACTTTGTAATTTTGTTTTTTTCACTTAAAAGAGATATGACACAGATACTGAGAAAGGATTTCCAATTATTTGCCCAAATATTTCAGGAAATATGATGAGCAGTATATCACTGAATAATTTGCATGGCTGTTCCACAATTGGAAGTAAAAATCATGGCTTGAGACCTTTAGCTGAGAAATACTGCAATACTGAAGATCAAAACCACACTTTCCAGGTAAAGACTGTGATGGAGCTGGATGAGGAAAAAGTGAAGGATAGTTTCCATCCCATAGAACAGGTTAGGAGAACCTGGGCTTAGAGGATAAATGCTTTTCTGTGACTAAGGTCTATTTTACTTCAATAATTGCTTTTCTCAGAGAAGATAATTAAGGTGAAGATGATGATAATATCTGTGATTTAAAGCTCTTTAATTCTACTGAATAATTTAAGGTGAAGACAACATTTTGCCTTCAAGCCGTTACTTGCACCCTTTGATGTAGTCCCAGTGCTAAGGAGACATATCTAACACATGCTTATTGTCAGTCATTTCCTTATTGTTTCAAGGAGCAGATAATGATTCATTTTCAGCACAATTATGTGGTTTGTAAAGGAAATATTCACAAGCCTACTATTAAATAAATAGTAAGTTCTCTAATCATTTCAAATGCTTGAGGTTAAGGTCCAAAAGGAGTAAAAAATATTGGCAGCACTGATAAGCTCAGATTCAGGAAGTTCCCAGTGGCTAAACTGAGAATACAGGTCAGCTTCCCAGCTCAGGTAAACGTATTGATTAATAGGGACTTGTATGGATTTACATCAATTCTATGGGGCCCAGCTGAGACTCCATTTTAAATGGATGGTGGTATCTGGCCTAGATCTTACCTAATTCTCCAGAAAGATGATCAAAGCTCCTAATTTTCACAGGCAGAGAAGTCTGGTGCTTTTTTTTTTTTCTTTTTTTAATACATCAGGGAATTTCTGAAACCTACAAAAATACTGCTCAATTATATATATATAAATTACATAAGCAAGGTGTGTATATTTAATGACAAGGTTTGCAGTGAACCTGTTTCCTCATCACACCAGTGCCATGTTCTGAAGCCAATCCACTGCAGCAGTGAGCCTAACCTGGAATAACCAAGCAGTATAGAAGGTGTAATACACTGAATTTTTCTCACAATATCTTCTGACAAAACTGGTTCATCATACTGTGATGTTAACATTGAACCAAAATGGTAATTGAAATGTTTGTGTTATTAATTACTTTGCTGATAGGAAGGGAAAGTATTTGATATATGAATTATGTAGAGGTTGCTACATGTAGGTAGATTAAAGGAAGCAGTTTCTGATCTCAAGGACCTAGAGGATGAAACCTAGATTAAAACTTCCCTTAACCTATTTTAACAAATTAGGAAAGTTTTGTGGGAAAAAAAGGTATCTATTCAATACAGGAACGTGCAACATTCTACAGTGAGTCATAATTCAGCAGGTATATAGACAACACAAAGAATAACTGGATTTCTCACACTCTTGCAGAAAGTTTTGGGGACTATCATAAAATTCAAGTTCAGCATCAGTTGACAACACTGTGCTGTTGCAAAACAGAGAAACATTCTACTGGGAAATATAAACAGGGGTAACATTTATAGACAGATGATGTAATCCTGCTATTCTTAGCATTGGTAAGGTCTCAGCTGAAGTGTTTTGTCCCATTTTGGGCATTATATTTCAAGAAAGATGTGTATCAGCCGAAGTTTTCAGATGAGAGTAACTAAAGTTTTATGAAACACAACACAGAGGCAGGATTGAGCAATTTCAGGTTGTTTACCACAGAAAATGGAGTACCAACGATGACATAGTAATTGCCTTCAAAATTTTAAAACACTACTGCAAAGAAGAAAGGGAAGTGCTGCTGTCCAAGTTCATGAAGAATAGAAAATAAAACAGTAGGTTCAAATCTACCAGGGAAGATTTAAGAGGGGAGCAGGACAAACTTTTCCCCAGTGAAGCATTGCAACAGCTTGCTCAGGAGGATGGTAACTCAGAGGGCACAAGGGCCTCAGGGGTGGGATGCCCAGAGCCATGTCCAATGCCACAACTGGCAGGACACAGACCTCCACCCAGGGCCCATCTCACTGCCCCTAGCAAGGAATTAGGGCAGGCCAGGGGAGGCAGCTTGGGCCAGTGTTACCTGGCAAGTTCTGGTGATGCAGCAGGTCCAAGGTCAAGCCAAGCACCAGTCAGCAGACTGAGATCAGGAAGGCACATGGCCAAGAAGGCAGGGCTGTGGCTTGAGCCTGGCATCCTATGGCATTGCAGGGACAGGGACTGATGGCCCTCGGCTGGGCTGAAAGTGAAGTCCCTGGCCCAAGGGCAGGCATGAGGCCTATTCCAAGAGAGGCTGGGCAGGACCAATAAGGCCACTGATGTCCTCAGAGCTGCGGGATGTGGAATGCCACATGGAAAGGCTGGAGGTCTTCAAGAGCAGGCTCCTGGCAGGATGGGCACAGACATCTCTGATCCAGCCTTGGGGCAGAAGAAACCAGGTGAACTCCAGGCTTGCCTTCTTTGTTTTGACACATCAAGTTTGATGCCAGAGATCTCAATCTCTCTATTGTACATCTGCTGTGGCCCACAGTGATGTTCCCCAGATATCAGGAAGGATGCCATAGACAGAATGCAGACATCACACCAGAGCTTTTAAAGGTCCCAAAGCAAAGAGCAAGAGATATCTTCCCCACTTCTGGGGCAAATATATTGAACTTTGATAATATACATCCATAGGTTTCTTATTCCATTATTCCAGCAGTAGTGTTAACACTGACTACATTTCTAGTTTGGATAATTTGCTTCCACCCATACGTCCATAAATATTCTATATGGATAATATAAATACAAGAGATGGTGAATACTGATCTATTAGCTGTTTCTATATAGTGGAAAGTAGATTATTTCTTCAGCTGTGCTTTCTCTGGCCCTGAAGATTTCTGGTTTTCATACTCAGATCACTTGCTTACTCAAGTCATACCTCTGTTGGCAAAGAAAGAATATGCATGAATAAATGTCCACTAACAAATATAAAATTATAGCCAGGCCACACTTCTGTAAAGTTAACATCCTTCCAGATGTTACAGACCTAGTTATTATCTGTACTCACACTGTTAATTTTACCTGCATTTTTATGACTTGTAATTATTTATGTGCTTCCACTTTATCCTCCCACTTTATTTATGGAGTATTTTTGCTATAATCTTTCTTAAATGTACCCAAAAAATATGTGCTTTGGGCATTGAGTCAGTCTCTGATATCACTGATGCTCCCCACATATCACAGCACACCTCAGGAAGAAAATTCTAGGTCAAGCCAAATTCAAGTATTTTGGGGGTGATATTGGATTACAGAAAACTTTGTCATCCTCTGAATGGAGGCAAATAGGAAGATTTTTTCCTGTGATGCATTTTTAATTTGTGCTTATCCCCAGGTGGAAGGGAGAGCTATATTGCCTGTAGCTGGACTGGCTCACATGTAGGAGGCACTCAATCTCCCAGAAGACTTATTTGAGAGTGCAAGGAACATTGGACACTTTACTGAAAGAATTGAGTGGCTGAAGTTTTTAACCCTGACATGTAACCTGCTCAGAGTTGAAAGTTTATTCATACTTCCATGGTGTCCTGAATGAATATGCTGTATATTGTGATTTTGAGTTGATGTTTATGTTGCAAAAGGAGACCAAGAAATCATGTTTTAACCAGGTAACCACTGAAAGTCAGGAAGAAATAGTTTTTTAGGAATGTGGGAATTACTTTGACTATCTTCTTTCAGGGATCAATGAGGCAAGAATATTTGTAATAGCTTTTTCCTTTCCAGACAATTGATGACAAATTAAGCATTGGAGAAGACAGCTGGAGAGACAGGGACAAAAGCTGTAGGCTTCATGTAACAGTTTGCTACAGCTGTTTCTGCAGGGCTCTGCCTTTGCTGTGAGTGTGATCACAAAAGATTTCCTGTTTGTTTCCAGCATCACTCAGCAGCCAGGACTGATTACTGAACCAGTATCCTGGTTCTGTCTTGCTATTCCTCACTCACTCTGATTTTGTATAGCTAATGTAAAAGACTGGAGCAAACTTCTTGTGTCAAAGGAAACCTCAGCATCTTTCCACACTACCTCATATTCAGGCAGTATTTTCTCATATTTTCTCTGTCTAAGAAACCCAATAATATGAGGGGAAGTCAGTACCACAACATGTGTTTTCAGTTTCTAAGAAAACCAAAGGGCAGGTAATGGGTTTGTATCTAACAGCAATTGATAGTAAATATGTTTGGAAAGCAAACCACAATCTTCTCACATATCCTCAAGAAACCAGAACTTTAAAGCTTATCAGTTAATGCTGACAACACAGGAAATACAGTCATGGGTTTCACTATGGATTCAGAAAAGTACCTACATCCTTCTCACAGCATTTAAACGTGTGACTTCTTCAACTCTTTTAACTATTCCATAGAGAGAGGAAAGTGGACTTGTGCATTTCTGTTATCAGTGCGAAGACAACCAGGTTACTGTGCTGATGTGACTAGTTAGAGGTATTGATGTGATTGATTCACTGCAGATTTTAGGAAAGGACCTCACTCATCCAATTTAGCACAGTTGGGCAAACATTTACAAACTGAACTCTATAGTCCCATAATTTCTATGTGGGATCATGAGGAGGCTTAACAGAGCACTGGCTACAGCACTGTTTTTATATCAGTATAGCCAGCTTTATTTCCCAGCCGAAAACTTTAATTCAGATGAGGTTAGGCCATGGATGTGAGTAAGGCAATAGATTACACTGAGGTAATCAAAAGCGGATGTGAAGGAAAAAAATATAGAAGAAGAAGGTTTTGAATCAGAATCACAGAATCATTCAGCTTGGAAGAGACCCCTTGAGATCATCTGAATGATCTGGTACAGCTCAAATGGAAGTTAAAGTTTCGAGCAGAAATTTGTGGTTAAAGCTCTGCTGGCTGTTTGCAACACAAGTATGTTATTTCTAAGTCTCTCAGATATTATAACTTGCTTATCTATGAATTTTCTCCTAAAACAATAAAGATTACAGGATTCAACTTTGGTGGGATCAACTTCATTGACCTTTGATCTCAATACTCCCACTGCTTGTACTAGTTCCAAAACCTGCCTCACGGGAAATTTGAACAAACAGAGAGAGAAAATTCTGCTCAGATATTTTATTTGCTGTTCTTCTATTGCTTAATTTCTTTTCATAACACAGAACAAAAATGAATATTTGAGAAATTAATCTGTTGTTAGAGTTTGTTTTTCCCCTAATCCCATCAGATTCTAGATCTGCTATTAAACTTGCACGCTGTGAAAGTTGTCGATGCGGTTTTAAAGATCAGTTTGATGTCACAGGAGATTTTCTATTTAGTAGAGCAATAAATAGTGCTTTAGATAAAAAATACTATTTTCACACACTTTCACTAATAAAGCATTACTCTCGTCAGTAAGATTACCTGAAAAGACAAGCTGAAATATCAGTGGAATTCTCCTAGTATTCCTTAACCGAAAATGTGCTTGGATTTGTCGCACGGAAATCCAAAACTCCTTTTAGGTTTAGCGGAGAGAGATTTATTTTATGTGCCCGTGCCGCCATCTAGTGGGAGCGAAGCCTCCTGCACCAGCCCTGTGTCAGCACCGTGTCACCCGCTGTCCGAGCGCTCCGGGTGCGACACCGCCATCAGCTCAGAAAGGCCGTAACAGCTCCACTCTTAGTGATGTCTCCTACAAGTCGTAAGTCAAAACCCTTCTGATCTCGTCCTGGTGAGAACCTCTCAGGATGAGGAGCATTTAACGTGCTTTACATAAGATCCTTCACTTAAATGTGGGCAGACAGATCAAAGGCAAGTTATTTTTTCCGCTCTATATTTGCATAATATGAAGAAGAAATTAATGGTTTATTGACAGATTAATTCCAAAGACCTCGGAAAATCAAAATGTGACGACAGGCTTTGTGAACCACTGAGACCACAGGTCTCCCACGCAGCAAGCCCTGCTGTAGCTTGCACCACACATGACTGAAATAGGACTGAGACCTTGAAAATCTAGTGTAGATTATCTTGAAGCCTCTTTCACAATTGCACCTCAGTTCTATGGTCCATAATACATCAATCTTAACCTCCTCATTATATTTCTTCCTAGCCAACTGAAATGGTCTCTATTAAATTTCTGCTTCCTCTAATAATATTTTACTGTGGTCAAGACATCCCTTAAGCCTGACTTTGAAAAACAAAGTATCTGTCTTCTATAGGTTGCTTTCTTAGCTACATATTCATTGCTATTCACCTCCCTTTCCTGTTGGCTCTATGTAGATTCAAGGATAGGTGGATAGACAAAAATCTATTAATTTGCTTTCCATTAGCCAACGTGTAGCTTTATTCCCTAATTCTACACTCACGGGGATTTAGGGAACTACAAAAATAGTCTCAAACAATAATCACTGATTTTCTTGGCCTACTTGTCTTATAAAAATCTCCTTATTTTGTGAAATGCTCCCTTGTTAAGTCCACACAACGTTTTGGTTGTAATCTGCTCAGAGGAAAGCTTAATATCAGTTTGTGCTGGTGCTCAATCATGCTGAGGGTAGTACTTAATTAGATCACTAGAACTTGTTAGTACTGATAGCAAGAGACTTTCAGACATACATTGAACGTGAACATGCCTTGGTTTTCCTAGGTAGGAACGCATTTTCTGAAGAAACTGGGTTGATTGATTGATTGATTGATGTGTCTTCTCTCACCTTTATTAGGCTCATTTTCTTTGCTTTCTCTCCTTCTTGCAACAAAAGAGCATTGTTTTTCTTTATTAGAGAATTTTTCCCTCAAAAATCTCTGCTCCTCGAAAGCTTTGTTCTGTGTGTATTTATTTCCTTATCATTATTAAGCACATCAGTCTTGTACACAGTTTTCTGTAAGACCCTGGTATTTCAACTCACTCTGTAAATAATTTAGGGCAAGAACAAGCTTTTTCTTATTTTCAGTGATGCTTCATGCAATATAGACAGCACCTCAAGCATTAAGATTGCAAACACAACCACATGTATGTTTTAATTATTCATCATTCAGGCAGCTCTTCCTTGGCTAATGATTTGTGTCTTTTCTTCCACGTACACTACACTTTTATTTAGATCACATTTGCCAGGTTTTTTCTTGTTTTCTGATTGACATTAGCATTATTTCTACACCAAATAGGGGTGAAATCTGGAAGATTGACAGTTTTCTTTCATGAAGGCCTCAGCCATATCCAAAATCATGTCCTGGAATTGTTTGAGGAATGCTAGTTATCCGTCAAACAGGAGGAAAAGATAAAAATGGTTTCAATAAATAGAATTAAATTTTCTCTCTGAAAGATATCCTGATGATAAATATGAGGAACAATATAATTTTATGTATGAAGGCAGCTCATGACTTCGAAGCATTTCAGTATGTAAGACAAAGAAGAATCTTTTTTGTTTAATCACAGTTTTACCATAACAACCAGACAGGTCCAGAGATATTCAGTGATTCTCCAGACTGTTTCAAGAAAGAAAGCCAGTGTCAGTCAGAAAAAGTACCCATCTTCTGATGGCTGACTCTATGCTCAGCATACACTGCTGCAAACTCTTGTAATTCTACCAGTCTCATGACAGCTTGTTCTTGTCTTTAAAGAGTGACTACTTGGAGCTCTGTGACCACAAGAATTTTAATTATTTATGCACATTTTTAAATGCAGTTGCATCTTAAAAAATTATTTATAAGACAATCTTGCTCCTTCACCTGTAGTTTCAAAATGGTTCAGTTGGCAAGAATGGAACCTGATAGCTTTCTGTATTCATTTTCCTTCTCATGAAAAAAATGAAGTGCTGGCTGATCTGTGTGTCCTCTAACCAAAGGATGGGATTGAGGGGGAAATTGGGTTTTTTATGTTACCTATTGCTAGGAATTATTGCTTGGAATAATTCTTCCTTATTCAAATACTCCACACACATCTATCGGCTGAATGAGAATTTATCCATAAGCTTCCAGAAACTACGTTAAGAAGAAAGTATGTCAATGGTTCTGGCTCTGATTTGGTAGTTGCCACACATTTTCTTGAGCTTTTTTCATCTTTCTTTTTTATTTTTCTAGTTTATATCCCTTCCTTCAGCTGTTTTATTACAGTGATCTTATAATTTTCAATTTTCTAAAGAGAAGAATTGAAGTAGTCTCCAAGTTCCTGCCAGAAAACCCTTCTCAGTTACTGTTTTGTTTGGGACTTTTCTTGACAAGCTGATAAATACCTTCACAATGTGTTTTTAATTCAGGTTTGTCATAGTTTCAGCGTAAATGTCAACATGGTAGTAGCAACACAATTTACACATTGGGAGAGCAGAGATGTTGAATATTTATATACACTTCTGCTATAGTCGTCTTAATAGCATAGTAATACAACCACATTTTCAGCCTGAGTAAATGTAATTGCTTCCAATTCTGTGTGTTCAGAAGGTCTATTTATTTGGTTAATAAAAGCGAGGAAATGCAGGATACTGATACGCCAGTGATAAACAGTGTGTGTGCTTGTGAGTGTGGAGCCTGAGGCACCATCCCTGATGATGTGTGCAAAGCGGTGTTTTCTGGGAATGCCACAGGTTTAACAAGCTGGGAGCCAGCGTGCAGAACCAAGAACCGATGGATTCAGCCTGCACACTGTGATCCAGCACCTCCTTTCCCATGTCAGCCTGCTCTACCTTCGTGTCCCTGCAGCAGCACAGGCAGGCCCAGAGGGGCCCGGCAGGACAAGAGGGCATAGACTCGAGCTGTGCCAGGGGAGATTCAGGTCAGGAGGAATTTCTTCACTGAAAGGGTGATTGCATATTGGAATGGGCTGCCCAAGGATGTGGTAGAGTAGGGGACCCTGGCGGTGTTTAAGGAAAGGCTGGAGGTGGCACTGAGTGCCACAGTCTGGCTGCCATGGTGGTGTTCCGTCACAGGCTGGGCTTGAAGAGCAGGAAGATCTTTTCCAGCCTGGTTGATTCTGCGATTATGTGACCACTCACCTTTAAGGCTCGGTTTTCCGCTTGTTTTATGAGTGTACGGAGCCCCTGCCCCCAGGGATTGCTCTTCCCAAAGCTTCCCTAGGGAACCGAACAACACGCGGCTGCAGGACAGCAGCCGGACGGGAATTCCCAGCTCCGGAGGGGGCGTTCCCTCAGGGAGCGGCGGGGCGGGGCCGGGGCACGCACCGCCCCCTCACGGCCCGCCTTAGCCCCGCCTTTTCCCTTCTCGCCTCCCATTGGCTCCTCCGCGCCCGCTCTCCGCCAATCCTGTGCCGCGCTGCCCAGCTCATCTCCTTCCCCTTCCCGCGCCCGCGCCCGCCGGCGCGCCGCGAGGCGGGGCCGTTATCCCCGCCCCCTGCATTAGTCCCGCCCCCTCGCAGACGGACCGGATGGTGATTGGTCGGCGCGGGAGAGGGCGGTGCGGGCGTGGGCGGGGCCGGGCCGGGGCCATGGCCGCGCCGGGGGCTGCGCGGCCCCGCAAGGTGCGTGAGGGCCGGGGGAGCGGGCGGGGCTCGGCTCTCGTTCGGGGTCTCCTCGCCAGAGCCCCGGTGTGCTCGGAGGGGGTTCGGGGGAATTCCTCTCGCCGTCCGCGTAGCAACTCCGGCGCGAGGTCCGGCCTTCCGAGGCCGATCCCGGCTTTCACCGCAGCCACCTGAGGGTGGTTCTGGGGCGCGGTGTGCAGTTCTGGGCTTGTCTCTCTGCCCGAGAGAGACAATTGAAGCTCCTAGAGTGGCTCCAGCGGAGGGCAACGAGGATGACTGGGGACTGGAGCATCTCTCTTACCAGGAAAGGCTGAAGGGGCTGTGGGTGTTCAGCCTCGAGAGGAGATGGCAGAGAGCGGACCTTAGCAATGTGTATAAATAGCTAAAGGTGGGTGTCAGAGGATGGATCCAGGCTCTGCTCGGTGGGGCAGCGCAATAGGACACGACGCAATGAGCAGAAACTGATGCACAGGGAGTTCCCATCTGAACATGAGGACGAACAGGTTGTCTGTCCAGAGAGGGTGTGGAGACTCGGGTTAGGAGAAATTCAGGACCAGGTCATGATGCAGACCTGTGCCATGTGTTCTGGGAAAGCCCTGCTTGAGCCACTGTGCTTCCTTCCTGCCTCACCCATGCTGTGATTCTGACTGTGTGATTCTGTGACTGTGATTGTGTGTTTGTGCTGTGTGCTGTGTGCTCTGGCCATAGCTGATTCTTAAAGACAGTTCAGGTCTGTATTTATCAAGCCTGGTTTCCATTTGAAACGTGTTTGTACATCAGCCCTTGGAGTGTCCTTAAGTGAGCGAGTGTGTCTGTAGAATGCTGTGGAAATTAACAAAGCATCCTGCTGTCAAAGCATGTTTTGTGAAATGAAACCCACAAGTCTCAGGCCTTGCTGGCAGCAGTTGCCCCCTCCTTGGCCTGAGAGCTTGTAACTTCTCTTGAACTGATCCACCTCGGCAAAAGTTCTTGGAATTGGTGGGCAATAGTAGTCTTCAAGTGTGTTGTGAAAATACTTTATGAAAATCAAAGTTTGTTTCTGTAACCAACAGGCTCTGTCTTCTGGAAGGCTGTCAGGAGCAGCTAAACTAACAAATGGAAGAAAACAGTAAGACCTTATTTACTAATACTGATTGAAATTGAGTGTATGTCTGAACATTTGGGCGCCTTATACTTGTCATACCTCACAACTGAACAAAAAATCCTTGTGTGTATATATGAAACATTTTGAGCTGAAAGGTTCTAAGCAGCCCATCAACAGACAAGCACAAACTGAATAGAAATTTTGCATATAAAAGTACAGATTTCACTCTGCATGTTTTATTTATAAAAGATTGAATTTATGTAATTACTAGCTGTAAGACTGTTGAGTGGAGACTGAATTCTTCTTTGACGTAAATTGTTATTATCTGCTTAACATGTTTGTTACAGCCGTGCAAAGTTTTCAGAAAGTTATTTTGTTTCATGATAAAATTAATTTTCTGTTGCTTGCTATTATTGAATGAAAGTAAGTTGTTTTTTTTAATTTTGTTTCATATTAAGGAGGTGATATAAGCAGTGAATTTCACTTTTTCAGATTTGGCTTGAGGAAAGGATGTCATTCTGATGTAGAACTCTATTCCACTGAGCCTGACAATCAGGTAATTAAATGACTCTTTAACACAGTCATCCCTGTTATCTAAAGAGAAGGGAAATTGGAATACCTTGAGTAACAGAGGAAAGCCAGATTAATTTAGATCCTAATTAATTTGCATCTGAACCTGAAATTGCTCCTGCAAAGCAAGCAAGAGTGTCAGTGCTGCATCATGCAGATCGGAGCAAATGGGCTTTGTGTGCAGTGAGTTTGGCTCTGACAAATGTCCTTAAGGCACGGGATACATTTTGCAAACACAAATAAGCTGCTTATGGACAAGGGCTGGCTCTCACAGAAGAGCAGCCACCCTTGTTAGGTTTTTGTGCGGGAAAGGAAGAGTAGCACAGAGTCAGTGCTGTAGCACTGGATTTTGTGTAGTGCTGAGCCAGTTGTCTCCAAAATACCAATAGGCTGTAGATAATTGTTTAGCTTTACATTGAAATAAGAATAAAAAATGATACTTTTTTTTTTTTGGTTATGAGTTGTTCTTTGTCAGGTGGCAGATTGGGGTACACTCACCTCTAAAGTTTTATTTACTGAAAGTCTTGGTTTACTGAAAGAAAACAGTGGTACTCATTTGCTGACTGCAGTGTTCTTTGTGCAGGTTGATACTATTCATAATGGACTTAACCATTGTGCAGCTTTACTGAAGAATATCTTACAAAAAGAAGCTACAGGTTGTACCTATTGAAAACACAGGTTACATTTTTAGGTTTTGTAATACTCTTTTGCTTTGTTTTGTTGACCACTTTTTCTTTCAACTAATACTAGGAAGGGAGACTGTCCATAAACAACCTGGGAAAACAACTACCTTTAAAATTACTTCCAAGCCTTTGCTAACCAAAGGAAATACTTCCAAGAAGAAAGGGTTAAAAAGAATCATTACTCCTGCCCCTGTCCAAAAAGAAATTGGTAAGTGGGCTTTCTTAGTCTTGATTTTTTTTTTTTTTATTCAACAACATTAAGAGACTCCTCAACCTCTTGAGATACAACAAGGCTTCAAATAATTGTTACTGTTTGTTAACAGGTTGATCCTGGGTTGAATCCACAAAAGGATGTATTGTCTTTTAGAAACCTTAAATGTTTACTAAATAATTACTGAAATTCACAGATGTTTGAACTTCATGTACAAGGAAGAAAGTTGAGTGTGTTTACAAGTACCAGCATTATCAGGTTTATCTCATAGGAAGTGTGGAGATGAGTGATAATACCCTTTCCCTGCTTCTCTTGGACAGGGAAGCATTTGAGTCTTTGGTCTCTGTTTAGGATCCACAGCTAGAAACTGGTCTGGAGATCAGTGTCCAGCCAGGCTTTTCTCAAAGAAGGATTTGTGGAAACAGGGAAGTGTGGCTAGAAATGACAAGACCTCAAATGGTTTAGTGGCCAAAGCACTGAATAAAAAGGTAGATGGAATGCCGTCAGCTGAGTTGCTGCTAGTGGAAATATTTCACTTGTTATAATTTCTGCCTCTCTCCACCCCATTTCTTCTGTGCAATTTCTAATCCAGTAGGTGGGTGGAGCCTGTAGACAGGTGTGTAGCAGAATGCCCACTGGGAATTACAAGAAGTGAGCATGCAGCTGATATCTTCCCAGCACTGTAAAATTACTGAGTTTTAATTGTACCTAAGCAGAGATTTTAAGAATTGCATTTTAGAATTGGCCTTCTGTAGGATTAAGTCTCTGCACTTCCTTCAAGGACAGCTGCCTGTCCAACTGGTTTAGGTTGCTCTATCTGGAAGAAAAGATTGATGGATTCATTTGCTGGTGAATCAAAATCTGACTGGAATCCTGGGCCATAGGATCTTTTTTTCTGTTTTAAAGGGAACCTGCCAGAATCTGCCAGACAGTACAGTAGGTTTGTGTAGATCAAGAAGACAGGCACCTTCAGACAGAGTTTTTTGTTCTTTCTTTCTCTGCAGTGCCAATATCAAATAGAAAAGTTGCCTCATCTACCATATCTTCTCCTGAAAAGGAACTTTGCAGTGCAGCACAGAATCAGATGGTTCAATCAATTCATGTGCCTTGCAGTGAACACTCTCCTGGGGCGTATCAGAAACTGTACGAGCATGTGCAAACTCAGATGTCTCTGATTACTGGCCAACCCCTACAGAAGAGTAATGAAATTCCTGCTGTAACTCCTTCTCCTACCTCAAATCAGGGTTAGTGGAGCTATTGAGGTAGAGCTGACTATTTAAGTGCATGAGTTTTGCCCCACATTGCCCTGATCTATGAGTGTTGTTTTCTTTTAGGTTGTCAAAATGTTACAGCTTTGAATTATCAGTTACCTGCTTCCACATCAGTGCTGTCTCTGCAGCATTCAGCTAATCCCTTATCCACTCAGTCAGTGAGTAAAAGTTTGATTCTCACTATTAATAAACATTGCATTAGCACTGCCTATTTATTTATACATTTACTTGTTGGTTTTCCTAATAATTTTCCTTTTAAAAAATTGTGTATTTCAAACTGTAGTAATGCACAGAGAATATACTGATATTCAAGACACATTTTATGTTTACACCAAAAAATGAAATTAGAGGCATTTCAACTGGCTGCTTGTTTCTGCCTGGGGAATTCTGTAATGGACAGCAAACATGGAAAGTGCAGGAAATTATTGATTACTGTTAATTGCATTCTCAGTAATGTACACTGGGATCATTAACCAACTCCTGATAGAAGAAATCACATATTATATGGAGCTTTCCCTGCCAATGATCAAGGCAATTATTTCTTCAGACACGCTGCATTATTTCAGAGCCACATGTTAAAATGCCTGTGTATTTCAGGGAGTAGAATAGAGCTGATGGAGAATACCAGCTGCCACCTCGAGAAATGTGGCAAGGGGCTTCCACCTTGAATTTGTAACACTGTAGACTTACCTTCCATCTGCAGGCAGTCCATGTATAGCTAGTGATGACCTTGACTTTTAAGAAATTCATCTACTTAAAATACTGAAAGGTAACAGTGTTGTCCTTTATATTTTTTTTCTTCCCTGTTCTGGTTGGATTCAGGAAACTGCTGAGGTTTTTTCGTTACATAACAGTTGTAAAAGAACTGTGCTTTAATGGTGCCGATAGCATTTAAGATAAAGGTAATCTAAATCAGATTTACATTTTAATTGCTCCTTATTATACAGGAAAATTTTTCAATTATTAATTTGTAGTTGTTCTTATGATTAGCAAGAATCCACAAGTCTGCATTGAGTCAGACAAGGGTGGTGCTGTTTGGGTTTTTTTTTTCCTAAAGATTTAAAAATCACATTAATTTTTTGCTTAATTAGAATGTTCTTTATGCAGGGCGTTCCAGTAGACAGTGCCAACGAATGTGTGCCAGAGATGGGAGGATCTGTAGTTTGCCCAGTGGTTTCTGCTGCTCCTGCTGCTGCTGCACAAATACAGTCTGGCACTGTTCTTCCTGGTGTGATCCCTTGTACAGCAGCAGGAGCATCAACCCCTTCAGTGCCTGCATCGATCCCAACCTCTTCTGGCAGAGAGACAGCCCCAAGCCAAGAGCAGCAGATAAAAGAAGCAGATTTGATGCGGTACATACAAGCCCTGTTACAATCCCATGAAATGCTGAATGGCAGGGCTGAACAGAGGAGCCATCATCACTGTCCAGCAAAACATGATGGCTCATGTGACACAGAGGAGGATACTCCTGAAGAGCACAGTGAGGACATGGTCAGTGAAGATGAACTGAATGTACTTGATGGATCTCCAGTGAGAGATACAAGCTGTAAGACAAGTTATGTGAAGAAAGTTCTAAACTCTAGAAAACAAAGTCCAGAAGAAACAGCCCATAAAGTTAGGACTGTAAAGTATCTTATGGGTGAGCTCAGAGCACTGGTAACAGATCAAGGTGAGGACATTTTCACTGTGCAGCAGATTCATTGCATACAATAACACAAGAGCTCTAAGTGAGTGAGCACTTCAGTTCTGGAAGCTGTATGTGTCAGATGATATATGACATCTTACTGTGGTTTTTTCACAACTGTAAAACCTTCAGGATTCACTCTGGATAAGTATTAAATTATTTTTGTAATATTTTATCATGACAGCAAGATAAAGATTGTTGCTATTCCATATACAGAGCTTCCCCCTGAGAAGGGTCCTGGTGTGGACAGGTTGCAATAGCAGTCCCACCAAGGCTAGTTGGAAAGATGGTGGGTTGTGTTCTATTGAGGATGTAAAGCATGCTTTTCATAGTCAAGCTTAACAATTTCAAATGAATATAGTTAAAGATGAAGTTTTCTTGGAGGGGAGGAAAACCTCAGATACTATTAAATCACTTTGCAGATTGCTTTATCACATGTAAAATGTTAGTTATATTACAGATTCATAGGTTTACGGAGTCTCTTTTTTCCCTCACTTCTTGCAGGTGACTCAGAAGTGTTAAGGTTGATGAGTGAAATAGAAGAGTCCATATCATTGCTCCCAGCTGTAGTGGGAAGTACGAATATCCAAGCTGAGATAGCTCTGGCTTTGCAGCCTCTGCGGAGTGAGAATGCCCAGCTGCGCAGGTGGGGAACTCCTCCCTGAGCCTGTGGTTACTGCAGGTGCACCTAAAGCATCTCTGACTGCTCTGGTTTACATTGCCTTTGTTAAGGCTCTTCCCTTCTTGTCTGTGCAGTATTTATGGAGTAGAAAGTGGGCTGGTAAGGCTATATACTTTAAAAAGCAATAATTAACACATAGCACGACTTTGGTACTTTAGTAGCATCAGTTACTTCATGATTGGGCCTTTGACTGGGTGGGGTCAATGCATCATTCTGAAAACTGCACTATCAGGATAGTTAGCCTGCTCATATTCTTTTTGTAGTTTATTCTCAGGTGCAAAAGTGTCTCTCATTTCAGGGGAGTTCTCACATAACCGAGTAGCATTTACTTCAGAAGAGGGTTATTTACCAGATATTTACCCGATAATTCAAAGGGTCTTTTGTGTTGAAGAAGTACCAGAATGTAAGAAAAATGTGTTAGTAAGACTTCTTTATATCTCTGAAATATTACCTGACATTTAATTCTCAAAAGCAACTTTTCACCTAACTAATTTAAAGTGCAGTCCTTTTGAGCATATTCTAATATTTCTGAATTTGTGCTTTTTCACAATTCATGTTTAGGAGACTAAGAATATTAAACCAGCAACTTAGGGAACAAGAAAGCAGTGAGAAGACATCTGGACAGAGCTGCAACTATGAATGTAAAGTACTGATAATATTGCTTGTTAGGGCCATATTTGTTAAAGCTTTATTACAATAGATTTTATTTTTTTAATTTATATATCTGTAGTTTCATATGTCTCTATGTATCATGGCCTTTGGTAATAGCTGAACTAAGTGGGTCTAATGCTGCAACTGCATTTGCATGGACTGTTGGGCCTTTTTAGACTCCACATAGTGGGATTTGGCTCTTCAGCTGCCAAGGAGATTATTTTTCGTGCCTTTTAAAATGAAGATGACTGATTACATAATTAAGAAAAAAGCTTGAGCTTTATCTTGCTGCAAAAAAAACAACAAAACCCTTCTATCTGTAACCAAAATTTATATTACCAAGATTATTTAAAAACCTAGTTTGGTTTCGAAATTCAAGCTACCACACAAAACACTTAAACATTTTGTGTTTTACTTTTGGTAGTGGTTTCTTTGCAGTCCTTGAATATGATGCTCCAGAGTCAGTTGAAAGAATCGCAGAAAGGCCTTGATTCACTGCAGGCTAAAAATGAAGAACTACTGAAAATTATAGAAAGTCAGAAAGAAGAAAATAAACATCTTGCTAAAGGTATTCACGATAAAGAAGAAGAATTGCTTGAAAACAAACAGCATTATGATATTCATTCCACCAAGCTCAAGATTGGTACGTGTTTCCAATTTGGTCATTCTTTGTTTAGCATTTTAGAAGTTAAAAGAAATAATCATGTAAGTTCTTCTTGGCATTTCAGAAGTGGAAGAGGCATTAGGAACTGTGAAGAGCCTTCAGTTTAAGCTGGAAGCTTCAGAGAAAGAAAATAAGATTTTGGGCATAACGTTACGTCAGCGTGATGCAGAAGTTAAGAGACTGAGGGAATTAACCAGGTACTATTGGCTAAGCTTTTCTTTGGCCTCTTGACATTATTTTTCTTTTAAAAAAATATTTCTTCTTTCTTATTCCTTGGGTTTTTGGGTTTGTTTTTTTTCATACTTTGGATTTTAACCTTAGTATCGTGGTAGTGGGAGGTCACATAGGCCAAAACTTCTCTTTGCTGTTCATTTTGTTACAATGCTGCTATAACTTTGTTTTAAAACAGAATTATCATATTCCATGACTTAAGTTCTGTGGTAAAGTAAAATACTATCTGTCATAACTTATGTGAAGTCTTAACTTTTAATAGCAGATTTGCCAGTAAGAACCATTGCTGTGAATTTATTTTATCTCTCTCTTTTATGCTGAGAATAGTGGCAAGCTGGGAGACGTAAATAGCTTTTTGCAGATGCATAGTGGTTTGTATATACAATTGCTTTGGATATGTTGTGCACAGGAAAAAAAAACTGTTGTCTGTCGTGTTTATAGTTGGGACTGATTGGAACAACAGAATATTTTTAATAGGCATGTCAAATTCTTCAGCAGAAGTTCAGACACTTCAGTGAGTGCTATGCTGACCACCAGGTGGTGGTAGAATGATGTCACATTACATGTATTTGTGTATACGCTAGGGACATAAACATCTAAACGTTCATCTCTTTTGATGGACAAAGCAGTAAGTTAGAAGAATTATTTCTTTTTTATTTTTTTTTTTAATTTAGATGCAATTGGAAGAATAATTCAGAAAACCTTTCTTAGTGATTTTGATAACTGCTTCTATCTGCTTTGTAACAGTTTCTTGGCATCAATTTATTTCATCTTGTGCTGCTCAAAGCAGGTACGCCAGGAATAATCTGGAGAACTTCATTGGGATGTGCTATTTTAGTTACTTTTTAGCCACAGTGAGCTGAAGAAGAATTCAGAAAACTTGGAATTGGTTCACATTTGTACTGCATTTTATGACAATATGTAGAAAGTGCTTTGCAACTTTGCCACAGCCTGAAAAATGTAACGTTTTGTTTCTGTAGAAAAGTTTTTAACTATTTCTTTTAGTGACTGATTTTGGATCTGTCTGGTTGACCTTACCTTAACAGAACCTTGCAGGGCAGTATGGCCAAGCTCCTGTCTGACCTCACAGCGGACAGTGTGAGACCCAAACCTGAAAAAGCTCTCTCAAAGTCTCTTTTGGAAGACCATGAAAAGCAGATGCAACCTGAGCCATTTCCTGGGAGTACTTCAGTAATGACTTACCTTAAAAAATTAGAAATGGATCATATTTTGATAGATACAGATCTTCCATTCTCAAATAAAATGGGAGAAGTAGAAATGCAAAATCTGTCCTATGAAAAGTTTGCTGCTGAAGGAAGTAAAATTAACAGTACGTTCACAGAAGAAGGAACATCAGCTCCCAGAGTACTACCAGCTCCATTGAAGCAAGATGCAGAAGCAGGGAGTGATTCTGGGACTTTACTAGATGACCAAACCAAGCTGGATGAGACAATTTATATTCCACTGACTAGCAGTGCCTCTAAAAAACAGCAGCCAGTCTCTGGAAGAAGTGGTGTGCTACCCCAGGGCAGAGGGGCTTGTCAGAGGTTGGATTACCACTGTGAGCTCCCAAGCTCTGTGCAGCAGTATGGCTGTGAGGATCCAACTGTACTGGATAAATTAAGTGCTGGGTACAATGTGAAAAAGACTGTGGAAAACACGCTTGAAGTTACAGGGGATGAAGCGAAGCCAGAAGGAGACGAAGTGAGACCAAGAGGCATTCCAAGTGGGGCTGCAAAAGATTTCACAGATGAACCAGACCAGCTTCAGCCTGGCACATACCCTTGTGCATCGATGCCATTTCCAACAGGGATTTCTCAGAGAACAGGCAGCAAAGCAGCTGATTTTAGTTGCATTTCATTTGATGATTTATCAGGGAGGTCTGACTGGAGTGCATCTTCTTTCTCAACGTTTACTTCTCGAGATGAAGAGGACTTTAAAAATAGCTTAGCAGCCTTGGATGCCAACATAGCCAGGTTACAAAGAACTCTGCAAAGTAACATTAGGAAACAATGAGTATGAGAAAGAAAAATGGGCTGCAGCTATTTGGATAAATTAAGTTTTTCTGAAGTATATTAAGTATGGTACTGATATGTATATTTGTATGTAACAACTTGTTCCTAGCTGTCTCAATTACGGATAGAATTTGTTCAGTATCAGGCTGTGGTGCTGTTCCCCTTGATGTGTACAACTTGAAATAACTGGCTTTTTATATAAAATAGAAATGGCTTTTTAAATTATGACTTAGTTTTATACTCTTTACTTGCAAAATTAAATGTACTTGTTTACTTGTGGTTTTTTTCCTTCCCCAAAGAACTATTGTAAGGTGCTGTACATGAGCAAGAGGTTCCACAGGTACAGGCCAAGGAAGAGCTAGTTACAGAGTAGCTCTGCAGGAATGCTGACAGTTCCGGTTGCTAAGTCAGGATCATGGTATTCCAAAAATAAAAAGGCAGCCATCAATAGGGGATTTTTAGTGTATGATATATCCTATGAAATATATGAAGCAATCCTTTTTCACTCACCACTGATAAAACTTTATATTCTCTTTGGAGGATTGTACTTGAAGGAAGAAGTTGATGAAGTGGAGAGTCCAGACAAGGGCAAGAAAAGAATCATCAAAGTTCCATAGCTTTCTACACTTCTGTTACAGGGCATGCTTTTTACAAATGTTTGCCTTTTCTCTAAAGTAAAAGGGAATGTAGAACCAGGGGATAAACACAAAACAGAAAGATGCTGAGGAACAGAAGCAGCAGAGCTGACACGAAGGAGACAGATGAGGTTTTAGCTGAAAACTGCCAAACCAGTACAGTTAGGAAAGCACCAGAATACACAGCATGAGGAAGGCATTCTACAGTTGTTGAGGTGTCAAACATCTCTTGGATATAAATACAGAGAGTCTGGACTGAATCACCCGAATTGGCCCTCACAGGAATGGGAGTGGAGCAGGGAATGATTCCAGTCTGTTGTTCTCCCTGACAGGGTTTTCCAAATCTCAGTCTCAAGAGTATGCATAATGCAAGTGTTTAAGTTACAGGTATGGGAAGGTGGTATTGCTACCATTCTGTGCCTCTTACACCCTCAGCAGTGCTTCAGAGCTGTTTTTCAGGCAAAATGTCTTTGGAAAAGGAACAGCAGTATAAAGACCTGAGTTTAAGACTGCTTTTTCTGCAGAATTGCTGCTTATTTTTTTCCTAGAAAACATTGTTGTCCTTCCTGGCACTCTTTTGTTGTATGTTTCCATGTAGGAGAAAACTCCCTCATGGTTATCTGCTTGAGTGGACACGTGTTAAGGTTAGGATGCTGTCCATGCATTGTGCTGGAGAGCAGCTCTGTGATTATTTTAGTTACTGGTAACTGAGTCATACAAAGGTATGAAGAGAACACGCACTACAGAAGATGCCAACTGGCACTCCTGCTTTAAAAAAGGAAAGTTAGACTAAATAGTGACTTCAGTCATTTAAAATGCTTTTAAGGCTTGGCCTGGATTTCTCAGTTTTCTCCACACTCATTGTGCTCAGATTCAAAATAAGGTTGATGGTATGAAAGTGAACAGGTTTTAATTAAGTATTTACAAGCAGCTTCAGTGTAGAAATTAAGGAAGGTTTAAACTATTATTATGCTGTGGGTTAAAGGCAATAAACTCTAGTCTTTAGAATGCACAAGAAAGCTGAAAAAAGATGAGAATATTCACTAGTAGACAACTCACTCAATTTTCTCCTTGCAGCTAGGACTTTCTCCATTTGAAGGAAGGTATTCCTCCTGGCCAAAGCTGATTGCAGTGTGTGTTAAGGCAGCTGTGGTGTCAAGATGCCCAAGCACATTGCTCTGGTCTTGAGAGCATTTACAGTTACTTTTACCTCAATGGGGGAAGATGTTTCACCATCTTACTTGTTTCCTGTTTGCCTTCACAAAGTCGGTTCTATGAAAGCAGGAGATGACTACTGGAAAACACACTCTTGGGCATAATGGCATAGGAGCAGGTCTGAAATGTGAGTCCACTTCCAAGGAGGAGAAACTTAGAAGAAGAGACAGGAAGGAGGAGACTTTTTAAAAAAATGGTCCTTTGTTTTGTTCTCCAATATCTCAGTCAGAGCTATAGCAACTTAATGGAATATAAAATTTCCCATATATGGGCATTATGAACGTGCACTGTTAGACCTTCAGTAAGAGCAGCTGTGAAACATCTCTTCTCTTCTGTTGTATGGACTCCCTTGAACACCTCAAACTACAACACCAGTACTGGTGATCAGATACTATGAAAAAAATTTTCATTATTAGACTGGTGAGGCACTGGAGGAGGTTTCCCCCAAAAGTTGTGGTTGCCCCAACCCTGTAAGTGTTTGAGGCCAGGTTGGACAACAGGCTGTTCTAGGCTTTGAACAACCCTGCTGTAGGGGGAGGTGTCCCTGCCTAGGGCAAGGGGTTGGAACGAGAGGGTCTTTAATGTCCCTTCCAACCCAAACCAGTCTATGGTTTTATGTAGCCTCATTTAGTTTTTTCTTGTAAACACAGAAATTACAAGAGTTTCATTTTTACAAATCCTATTCTGTGAAGTTAACATCTGCACCTTTCAGTGATATGGAAAGAAAAGGAACTCTTAATACATGTCATCAAGCTTTTTTTCCCTTTTTGAACCCTTTCCCTTGTGAAACATAGAAAAGATTGGGCAATACTCCAGAATACCTGAGTTTAACCCACATATAATTCCTTGCTCTGTTTTCTTGAGCAATGAGTGCCTAGAGTCCAGTGTTCCATTCCAAGAACTGGGGAATGGTAATGGCTCCCTGCAAGCACAAAGGATTGCTGTCTTACTACTGTGTCCAATTCCATCAAAAACTTCATAAGCAACAAAAGCTGCCCTATTTGCTGAAGTGAAGCCAGTATTGCATCTGTGTGTGTTAAAAAGTTACCTGGGACACCAGTTGAGGTCAAGTGGCAACATCATTCACTTGCCCATGGAAGGGAGGTTTTAGACCTCAATATTTCACAAAATATTTAAGGAAAAAAACCCAAACAAACCAGGGATTGCTGCTGTTACCTCAAGTACCTTTCTCAAGTCTCTGACTTAATGCAGGCATTCTTAACAAGGGTGATTTTTTTTCCTTAGAGGGAAAAGAAACATTTCCTTTGTTAGAGCAGGGAAACAGATTAAGGCAAAAAAAAAAAAAAAATAATAGGTTTAGTCACTTCAGTGATCTCCAAATAATGCAGAGGAGTATTCCAGTTTGAATGGGTCAGTCAGGACAGGTCTGCACACCCACCATAGCACCAGAACTTGCAAGAAGAGATGAAAATGTCAAGTCAGATTAGGGGTATTAAAGTGGGTATGACAGACAATTCAGTCCAAACACACATTTAGCTCTAAACCATCCTAGGTAGGTCAGACTACCCACATTAATGAACCATTTCCATTTATGTTCAGGCAGCCCATCTCAAGTGGTTCTTCATCAAGACTGAAGCAAATAGTGTTAGAGATAGTATCTGTCTTCCCCAAAATTCAGGGAACTGCTTCTGTAATTTCCTTGCACAACAAAGTCCTAGAGTCTATTCTCCTCCAGCCAGCTGTAGGGATATTCAGCAGTCTTCAGTTACATGAGTCAGGGCTTTTGCCCGTAGAGCCTTAGGTACAGAGGAGTCAAACAAGTTGCAATGAGGTCTTATTGCTGAGCTCACTTTAACCTCTGCTTTAAGGTGAAACCAAGAGTCGCTGTCACTTTCATGACTGTTCTTGCAATCTGAGCTGTAACCAGACAGGAGCCTGAAGAGAACAACTTTCCCCCAGCCTTTGATTGCAGGTGATCAGGTCTCTCTTCAGCCTGAGCATAGGGTGAGTTTGTTGTTTTCTCTGTAAGGTTGTACACTTGTGCACATATGGTATTTACACACACAGTGCATAAGTTGAGAAATCCTTTTGGTAGAGAAGAAAATAGTTTCTTTAGTCTCCAGATTTCACTTAATCTGTGAAAATGGATTGTGTGTTCTTTAACAGTCTTGGGAAGTGTATTCACAATAGCTTTTTGCCTTTCACTGCAGTGAGGAAGGGGAAGGTGCCTCTCTGTAAGCAGTCCATACTGCTTTCCCTCCCAAGGTTTGGTGGGAATGCCACACTTACATGGGGATCTTTTTCAGAGATGAAATCGTATGTGAGCAAGATGTCAGCCACGAGATTCAGATTTACACAGATCCTGTGGCTGTATCTAAACACACCATCAGTGAATTGTTTCATTCTGTTTGAAGACCAAACATCAAGCTGAACTGAAAGCCCAATGCTTTCACAGACATCTTCTGTTTATCAGGGCACAGAATGGAGAGAATATTGTCCAAGGGTTCTCCAGCTGTACTCCTGGCCCCACACAAAACTGGAGTCACAGTGCACGGTCATGCAACAATCCCCAGTCATGAAGTGACACCAGTAGTATTTCAAGTTCAGAGGGAGGGGCACATGCTGAAAATCTCCTTTTTGCATGCATGGGAATGCATCCGCTACTGAAGTTTTTACACTGTGTTCCAAAGACAGTGTAAAATCAGTGCTTCATAGACTGCAAAAAGAGCAGCTTAAACTGCTCAAAGTGTAGTGGCCTTCTGTGCTACAGTTAACATTATGTGGTTTATAGGCTCTTTAGACATTTGAATGTCTAAAGACCACTTAGAAGTATTATTTCTTTTAAGACTCCTGGTTTTGTTCAAGCCCATGATGAATCCTGGCTATTTCTCTGCTGCAATCATAAAGCCAAAACATATATTTTCTTACTGCCTCCTCCCAGATTCTATTCTGTATTTAGAAGCTAGCAGTGATGGTTTTGGATTTGCAATTATGATATTAAGCTAAGTGTAAAATATTTTTCTTGGCATAATAGAGAATATAAATAGCTTTAACATCAGTTTCTGGTTCTCTTTATTCCCTGGGGAATGCCAGTTCTCTTCCATAGTTAGTCTCAGTACTAAGATCATCCCAACATCACCCTTTCCCCAGCACCCCCTTTCCAAGAAACACAAACAAACCAAGGCCAAGTACTCTGCTCTACTCCCCAAGACTTCAGACAGACAACACTGAGAAGATGTTCCCATTTACCCCCTGAACCATCATCCCCCTTCCCTCCCAGTCTGCAGAATGCAGCAGTTACCCATGGCACTGAGCTCTCTCCAGCACAAGTGTTGTCTCCAACCAAAGTTTCATTTCCATTCAAAGAATTTTCAGTGTGGCATTTTTATGTCTCACACAGGCCCCTGGGCAAGAACGTGACATTCAAGGACTACGGATTTTCACGTTCCCTCTGTAACACCAAACACGTGGGAACGTTGACACCTTGTCCATCTTTTAAACCGTGACCCTCTGGGTGAGAGAGCAGTGGAGCCACCTGTAAGCAGTGAAGCAAGAGTTTATGTGACTGCTTTCAGAGCAGCCATTGACTGAGGAGCAACAGGCTCAGATGAGACTTTGAAGTGAGTTTTTTCAAAAGCACTCACTATTTTTATTTTAAAAATACTATCCATCATCAATCCAATTTGCTCAGGGTAACATACACTGAGCAAGTAACAGGCATTTCCCTGTTCAAGGTTCCTAGTTCTTCCCAGGAGCATTCCTGAACAGGGTCCTGCAATCACTGCTGTGCTTTTAGGAAGCTTTGTTGTGCTTTTAGGAAGCCTCTGAGAGTCACTAACAACTTTCCTTCTGCAAGTGGTAATCACACCTGCAATCACAATGGCATCTGAGATAACAGTGAGCAGTGTGTGACTGAGGAGTCACAACCTCACCCATTCGTACCCTGTGTTGGGTGAACACATATCAAACACTCCCTCACATGCCATCACTGTCTTTACTCCACTTTTGCCATCGTAATGCTGCCCTAATCCTCACAAAAGGGTTAAGAGCCTCTCCTGGGGAATCACTGCTCTGAGAGCCAGGCTCAGAGCGCACTCACTGCAGCAGAGCTCTCTCCCAGCAGCTGGCCCTGGGAACAAGAGCAGGAATCATCGCCACAAACCCACCGAGAAGACTCAGACACGGCTCGTTCCTGCAGGCCGGCTCAGTCCGTGTACGGCAGAGCTGCTGTTGTTGGTGCTGCTTAGGAAATATTCTAGGGAGTGTGTAATTGTTTATGCTCAGATTCTTTTATCAGCACTTAATTAACTGCAGTTACAACACATGTTCACCATTAATATTTTAAATTACTGAGATGTTTGCTAAATCTATTCTGATGGCCTTCTTGGAAGCTTCCACCAAAGGTTCCAAAAGTGAAAGGACATAGTCCTGTCCCTGCAGTACTTAAGCCCCTCCTTGCTTAAGGGTCTTCAGGCATGATCTTGGGTGACATGTACATTTCAAGCCCATGACAGTATAAAAGAAGCCATTTCTAAAAGTTATCTGAAGCTCATTTTCTTCCTTTGTAAACAGCTCTGGGCATTTCTAAACCACTGTTTTACTCAGCTACAACAAAAGCTGTTGTCATCCAGCCGTGCTGCAGAAAGTGGTTGCTTTGGATTTGGCCACATCTTCCAAATACACTGTTTCATCAGTCATTTCATCCCACAGAAGCCACAATTAGAAACATTTTGCTCCTAAATTCCACAAACAACTTCCAAAAGTCTAGAAATTTCCCCCCCCAGTTGGGTCCTTCAGCTGGATCCCCTCTGCTGAAGTAACTGAGCAGAAGGTTCTTCACCTTTTAAACAGGAACACATGAAATGCACCCAAAGTCTGGTTTGCCTTTCACCGAGACCTGGGAGGACTGCAAATGAAAGTCATTTTACAGTGCCTGGGTTTTGTTGAAAAATCATTCAGGGCTCCAAAAATTAGCCAAAGAACCCTTCTCCTTTTGAAGTTTACTTTACAGGCTTGCGACAAGATTCATTACTTGAGTCACAAGGCTTGTAATTGATCATTCTCAGCCTGTGCTCAGACAGCCTGGCGGTGTAGTGCGCCAAGTCACCAGGGATTTAATGTTTGTGGGTTTGCAGGATTTTAAAGAAGTTATTCTGGCACTTTAAGGGGACATGAACTAGTCTTGTTGTTCTCATCCACCTCTTGTGAGTATTGACAATTGAATCGAGGTTACAATTAATGTATTCCTTCTGTGCATTATTATGCTCAGTAACATTGAAAGACTGTGCTTTTTTTCTCTGGAGCAGTTTTGCATTTCTTGGTCTAATCTTTGTGGCTTTATGCTTATATATTAAAGCCTCTCCCTTTCCTTCCTGCCAAACTTCTCTCCTTGCAAATACCAGGTTGTGTATGGGTCTGCCCCCATCTTCCTTCCAATGCAACCCTTACCAGGATAAGACTTTTCCTCAGTTATCCACTGGAGAAAACAAACTCTTACCATAATGGAATCTGAATATCTGTGGGTAGTTCATTATAAATCATAGCTCTAACTTCCAGGGACGCTCCAAGCCAAGTTCCCCAAAAAATGCTTGTAAAATCTGTGTACTTGTAATGAGTGTAAGTATCTCGGCTCTGAGACTGTGAAGGAGCTCTGCATCTCAGTTTTAGGATCAGGACCTGTATTTGTTAGATCATTCAGTCCTATCACTACTTAACAGAGAAGCTAATAGCTGCCAGGATGTGTTAGCTAACCTTGCAATCATTCTGGTCTTCCTACTCCATCCATAATTGATAATAAATTCCAATATTCTCACATAAATTTCAATATTCTTTGGTCCCAATGTATTCCCATTTTCTAATTAGGCTGAGCAAGGAATTGCTGTTAAACTTCTTGCTAAACTGCAGTTTCCAGCAGGATTTTTCATAAGCACTTTTCCCATATGTGATTGTATTTTTTGTATGGCAGTGGGATTCTGTCAGTGATCTCTTACCCGAGCGTTGGATGTGCCAAATGCATTTGGAGGAAATCATGCTTTTGTCCTATTTATTTAACTTTCAACTAATTTCTGTGAAATTATGTGTTATGTTTCTGTGAAAGCTTGAAAGATACCTTAGATATCTGTAGAAGGTGGAAGTGGTGACTCTGATAGTCCTGGTCTCTCAGGAAAAATTTCCATGGAAATTCAGCTGGTGCTATCCTGGGAAAAGCCTTTTTCCTGCACTACTGAGCTCTAATGCTGGACCTGCTGCTGGCATCATTACATTGGATGTGCAGCTCTCCTGAAGAGCTCAGAGCACAGTGAAGTGTCTAAGTTCTGTGAGACATACATACAGCAAAAACTTGCTTTGTTATGTGACTTCTGGAGCTTTGTAGGTCTCCTGGTTAATTCTGATCATCTGGAGTCATTTAAGCACAAATGAGTGCTCTAAAAGTGCAAGGGAAAATAGTGCTGCCTATCTCATTAGATAGACACATCCAGGAATAGCATTGCTTTCCTCATTTCTCAAGGAAAGGGCTTGGGCCCAACTTGTTACAGTGACAGTGAATGGCAGTGAAAGTCAGACTGGGACTAAAACAGATCTGAGAGAGAGAGGAAGAGAGAAAGGGAGGGAGAGAGAGGGAGAGAATCAGATTAAATAGGGAGAAAATCTCTTTTGTAGATAAAGGAGGAAAAAAGCCTTCTGCACAACTGACAGCAGCAGACCTGGTGACATGGTCCATCTTTCCACTTCCAGGATGGTTGAGTCCCTGGAACACCTGAAGGTTACCTTTGCAGTTAGCTGTCCTCACAATTCTTATTCTATCACTTTTGGGCTTCTCCTCTCCACTTTTATTTCCAAAAATCAGTTGCTAGAATGCCTTTGTTTTCAGTTTAAGCATGCTTGGACCTACAAAGGATTCCAGTTAGCTCTAGCAGGCGCAAGATATGTTGTTTCTTTGGAAACATCTACTCTAATTAAAACAGTTGTGCAGATGTAATGCCCTTGGGTGTCTCCAATCCAAGGCATATTTGGGATATGGCATAAATTCTAATCAAAGTGTAAAGGTCATTTTGGGGACTAGTGGCATCACCTCCAGTTTGCTCAGTTGTAAAAAAATTTCCTCAGAGTTTCAGTTGATATTCCACAGTTCAGTACTGGCAATGGAGCACTTGACATCATTTGATACAATAGATAATTTCACAATGCTACTGTCCCTTCCTCATTACCTTCTCTCTAGACTACACACATGCATAGCCACGTTAAAAGCAGATGTTGTTACACGCATTAAAATGCTAACATTTGTTATTCAGCTTTATTGAAGCCACATGAGTTCTGGACAAAGCTGATACCTCGGACAAAGATTATGAGTACAGAGGAAAGGGGCTTTCCAACAGCCACTGTGCAGCCAAAGGCCTCAGGTAGAGGTGTGTTAACAACAGCCAATCTGTTAGTGCTTAGGCTGTTTTCAAGCTGTAATGAAACCATATAATTTTTTTTGCTTAGCATTTGTTTTTAGATCTCTTTGATTAATTGTTTTCAACCTATCATTACATTTGCCTTAATGAGATTACCTTATTAAAAGCCATAGTTCCATGAATAACTAGTTCATTCATATGCTCAGTTCTTTAGAAATACAGCAAATTATTTGAAATGTTCTCAGAGAAAAAAGTCTTTCACACTAGAAAACTGTTAGAGCTTTAATTACAAGTTTTATTGCAAATCATTTAGCACTTGAATGCCTCTACTGATGAACAGATCTGAGTCTCAGACTCTAGCTCGTTCCATTAATTAATTAGGGCCATTTTTCTGTGCAATCAACATAATTATTTCTATTGTTATGAGGCTAAAAGACTGCAAACTATTCTGTTTTAGAAGATGAGGGATATGTATAGAGAAAAAATCCTGAAAGTCTAGTACAAATAGGCAAAGAATATGTGTAATTAATTATTATTAGAACCTCTATTTAAAAGCAGAGAGGTTGAGATACAGAAAGCTGCCCAAATCAGATTACATTGTAAGACTGTGGTAAAGAAATTAAAATGTTTCTTGAGCTCTATAGCTGTGGTGAAAACATTTCCCTTTGATGTTACTACACTGCCTCTAATTTCCCATCTCCAGCTCACATGAGAGACACGTTTCTGCTCCTAATGAACCCGCACTCTGGGACAAAAGCAATATGTGCAACATCCAAACACGTCAAACAGCTCCAGCTGAAAATCAAACTCTGGCAGGAAAACATATAGGCTGAGGGGGTTTTCTGCAGTTTATTTTGGGGGTGGATTTTGGAGTCCTTTTTTGGTTGTTTGTAATGCCAGCCTTTTGGATGTTTAGGAAGCAATGAATGCAGTATTTCAACTGAAGCGAGCATGGTTTCCAACTTAATGTATGCAGAGAAAGACAGCTGGCAGGAAGCCTCTCCATTAAGGGGTAAAATTGCAACTGATTTTTTTTAATGTATATGAAAGCATTGGGAATTGGAATGCCTGGAGACCAACACTTTCTAGTCACATGTGGAAACATCTGTTCCTCTTCTATGCTTCTCACCCCTCTCTGGAAAGTGTAGCTGGTCAGCAAGGTTGTTCTTTCTACTGAAACACTCATCACTTCTGAGGTGGCCCATGAAGGTGCTAAATCAGCACTGCTGGGGAGATAAGTATGAGCAATAATCTGATTTAAGAATAACCAAGATGTACCAGAGATACTTCTAGACCTTAAAAGACCTGCACCTCACTCATAAAATTATCAAGGTATCTTTTGAGAGACACTTTCTGTGTGGAAGTAGGTGAACGAGTGTGGGAGGAACACTGAATCTTATCTCTTGAAGTAAGCACACTGATAAACAGCCAGATATTACCATAATTCACCTGGATCTCACACTTCACAATTATCTTTTTCAGGGCTTGGTTTGCTGCATCTTTAAGATAGGCATTTTGCAATACTCCAATAGAAACATCAATTCTGATGAAATGACACCAAAGACCTGGGGATATAAGCAAGTTGTGGTTAGTACATGTTTGAAAATTCGGGAAAAGCTTGAAAAGTTCATTGGAAGAATCTGGTGGTTATGATGTTTCTGTTCTGCTCTGCTCCACTCCTTTATTCACCAAAAACATATTTAGCCTTTTGAGCTGTCACAGCCATCAATCTTCAAAGATTTCAAACTCATTCAAAGGAACTGTTTTTGACAATAATAATCCGAGTTGACATCTGCATTGCAATGACATCTTAGTCTGTTTTGGAGATCAGAGAGGCAAACTAGGCACCTTTTTCCAGATTAAGGCTTGGAAAGATCTTAGTCCTCTGCTTAATGACTAAGTATTGCCTTCATGCTAAATACAGTGGCACACATATACCTATGTATAGTTATACGTGTACACATATAGAGGCAAAAAAGTCCTTCAGCCACAGCATAACTTTTAAAAGACTCTAATATTTTGCTAATCCTTATGGTGGAATAACAGAGCATTAGTCACAGTTTTCTGTATCCAAAGCACTTCCAGAAACAAAATCCACAGAGTGCACACTTTCAGCAGAGTCGAGTCCTGGCAGGGATCTACACTGGATGTCTTAATGAATGCCAGGTACAAAATACGTACCCACAGCTGCCGTCCTTCCCCAGCTAACAGCTTGTGCTGGAGCAGCATCAAAGCTGGCTGCAGGCGTAGCAAATGTATGCACCTGCACTGAGTAATTACTGAGCCTAGTGCCAGTGTGGATTAGCTTCAGTGCTCTTGTGAAAAAAGTATGGATTAACTCACAGCATTCAGCTTATTACAGCTGTCTTACTGCACATCCAGTTTTATGAGTGCTTATAAAGCAATATCCATCTATGTTCTCTTTTGATTTCTGATGATGGAGTCCTTCAGCTGTGACGTTGGAGTGTACTTCAAAGCTACCTCTTTGTCTGCTTTTCTCCCTCCTTTTTTCTTTTTTCCATTTCAAACTCAGCAGTAATTTGTAGGTCACTGCTCATGTCCTGCCACCACACATACACCTAATGTCTATTTCCAACTTTTATATATAATTTACATTTTAATGTCTATTCGTCCTCATCATCTGGAACCAGTGGAAAGACTGGATATACATAAAAGTCAGTTTAGAGATCGCTTCTAAAAATCAAAATGGCTTTGACGAGCAGTCCTGTCTGCACCGGGTACCCATCTAATGAGAGCTGCATTTAGACACTCCTGACTTTTGATTAGTGTTGTCCTCTTCTGGAATAAATCTGGAAACACAGAAATGAACAGCTGCTACTTCTGTAGACATTCTCTTGAGCTGTCCCCAAAACCACGTAAAATTATTCTTGCAATTTCTTTTCTGTGAAAATGTAATAAAGATAAAAATAAATTTCAACTCTAGTGCCCCGTCTATCCTGCCTGCTTTGTCTAGACTGTGAGCAATGAGAACCAGACACCATCTGAAATGTTAATTTACTTTATTAAGGTAATGAGACTTATATGATCCTGGTATCTGTCTGTGTCCCTTTAATAGCTTTTGAACTCATTGCCTGATTTCGAGCTAATGTGATAGAAGGGGGGGGAGGGGGGAACAAGATAATTGACCTACTACAATTTTCAAGAAAATCAGAAGTTGTACAGGAGAGAGAGTTGTAAATGCCTCGAAAGCCTGCTGCAAGAGTGCTCATGTAGTCTGAGATTAAAGAATTCATACAGCAAAGATCTCTCCTAAATTTCTCCTCTGCAGGAAAAAAAAACCCAAAGCATCTAGAATCTGAAATTGTAGTTGATCAAGAAATACAAATAAACAGCAGCCCAAGCATGAGTAGCCTGGTGCCCAAGGAATTAGCCTGCTTATCTGTCAAAAAGCAGCACCACATCTTGTGATGCACAGGAGGAACTGTCACCAGAGTGAGACAGGGGTCAGATTGTCCGGGTGCTGGGCTGGGGATCAGCCACAGGGGCCAGGGCTGGCAGCCTGTGGAGCTGGCACTGCTTGGAACAGACAGTGAGCTGCATCAATGCTGTGTGAAAACAGAGTGTTTACTGTAAGTGTACTCGTTTGGATTTGGCTGCCAAAAGATTTAGGAACTACAAGGGCATAAAGCAGCCCATGACAGAAGTAGTTCTTTTGATCAGAAATGACTTGAATACCCAATGTTTCACTGCAGGGCTGCAGAGAAGAGGTGCCAGCTTTGATGTCTGTACATTCTCTACTGCAAGGAAGACAATCTATTTTTAAATTACTCTTTTCCTAGCACAGGTGAAAGGAAGAGCATAACTGGTATTAAGAAATTGCCCCTAGAACTGTAATTTGTAGTGACACTGGGCTAGAAGAGCTGTGTTGTGAGTGCATACAAGCAGATACAGTGTATTTTACACTCAGCATGTGGGATAAGACCAGGAAGAAGAACAGAGAAAGATCAGAAGGGAAAAATGAGTTGCATTTCTTTTCAGTACTATGTGTGTCTCTGGGCTGGTACTCACTTTTCTGCTCAGCCATTTTAAGCCCAAAAGTTCAGGGACACACTGAAGTTATCCTGTGTTTAGCCCAAGGGTGAACATGAGACAGAGTCAGCTGCTTTCCATCTATTTTCCTTCTCCTTGAGGAGCCCTGTTCCTCTCTAGCAGAGAAGGGAGCCCCTGCTTTGGAGATGGAGGGGAAGGTCTAACTCTAGGAATGAAAATCTTGCTGTGTATATGCTGATTGTGTTGTGCCAGCCTCGCTGGTAGTAGTTGCTGCTTTGGAAGTGGTCTAGAGAGGGAATGATTTTATTTAGAGTGTTAAGTAATTTTCTCTCCATAATGGAAACTGCTCACTTGAATGCTGCCCTGCATCCTCTTCTCCAAAGCACCCTGTGGATGTAACACCCCACACAGGTCTGTATCCAGGTGCTTTACTCCATCAGGCACGAGAGGGCACTGTTAAATGTGGTCTCCTTTCCTCTACATGAGAGGTTGCCTGAAGGAATAAGAGAGAGTTTATCTTATCTCCATGCCTGGGAGCTATGGCAAACAATTAAACTTTTTAAAGTTATACTTTAGACCTGTCTCCTCTGGTGCTGTAAGATGCTGACAGCAGGAGGATGTATTCATTGTGTAAGTAAAACTAATAAAGAACACAACTACTGTAACTTACTCTTTGCTTTGCAATCACAAAAAAGGAACAAAAATTTGTCTGATTTAGTTCTTACCCTGCACCCACATTCTAGGCATCCCTTAGCCTTCCTCAGCAAGGAGATGAAGGAGACTGTAGAGTGTTTTTCTAAGAAACAAAATTTAACCCAGCACAAATTACTCCTTTGTATGGTTTCTTTTTCTTGTAAGTGGCCTCAGACATGCAGTACCCTGCCTGTACCCTGCCTGTATTTTTAGACAAATTTATTTATCTAAAATATATTTTCTCAGCACCGGGCTAGATTATGGAACTAACTGCCTGCCAACAGGACACGCTGAAGTCAGAGAACTAGCATGACTTGAAAGAATCTGAATGTGTTCCTGGATACCAGCAAACACCGAGTCTTCAAAAGGAACAGGCTTTGGGGTAGTGCTCCAGGCACAAGCTTTAACAGGGGAATACTTTAGGAAATAGGGTTCAGCTGCATTGCAGCTTCTTATGAAGAAAGAGCTGGGCAGGCAGACTGACAGAGTAACTTTGTACCTGTGGGGTGGTGTCTGTGAGGCTAACAAACACTGATTTGGGACTCCCAGGCTTCTAAGGAATCACAGATTTGCTTCCTACGTAGTAAAATTTCCCTTGTGCTGACAAAGCTCCTTGTCATGCAAAGATCAAATGAGTTCTATATTTCAAGCAAAGTGAAGTCACCAAAGAAAAGGACCAAAATGTCCTCTATTGCCTTTACATCTTATTATTACTATTCCTCATTTCAAGCATCTGAAATGCTGTTTTTATCATGGCCCATGTGCCAAAATTCTTAAACCTTTGCTCAGTTGTCCTGCGAGCAAATGGAGGCCTTCACACTTTGCTCTCTAAGTGCTTTCTCCTCCCTCATTCCCAGTAGGTTAAGATGTGTATGAATAAAATACACAAATGTGTAACATAAAAATGCTTTGGAGAAGGTTGTGTTTAGCAAAACAAATGGCCTGGCTTGGCAGTTGGTTATTTGTACTGCAGGAGGCCTGTGGAGCCCCACTGGGTGAGGTATTTTCACAGGTCTATAAAAGAAAATACTTTGCTTTGGGGAACATCTTCTGCCCCCCTTGTGTCACAGCCTAGAAGTGGAGTTGGACTGTGAATTGCCTCTTTTATCTGGAGTCAATGAGCTCAGTTAAGTGGCCAGATCTAACTTTGTTTGGTGTCCCCAAACCTTCCTGTAGTTATTTCCTTACTTGATTTCTCCAAAAACTACATTGACACAAACAAGATTAATTCCTGGTGTCTGCTCATTGTTGGTAGAGCTGAGAATTGCATTCACTGCCTTTAGGAGTGCTAGGATAGCCTCACTCTTTGTGTGGATGATGCAGTTTACTGTGTTCGAACAGGTGAATGCCACTCACTACGTGAGGAAAGGTACAGTAAGAAGGCAGATCTTAGCTTAAAATAAATGAAGCTTCACCTTCCAGGTAAAGGAAAACTGGAAATGTTTTTAAAGATTTTTTTAAAGAAAAACTTGATCCTGCAGCAGGAAATGTGTTCAAAATAGAATATCAGTGGGAATTTTGCAGAAGGAGGAGTCTCCCTATTAACTGTAAGTTTCCAACCTGCTCTCTGGGTTGAAGAACTCAGTGTGTCTATGGTAAGTGTTTGCTCTACACACTTTTAAATGCCATGGTGGGAGAAGTGTATTTGAAGCATATGAAATGTTCTTGGTCTTCTGTAATTCTTGGTATGTTGACAGAGCAGTTAATGAAAGGCTGTTTCAGCTGACCAGTTGGAATATGGATAGAGAATGTGCATGTGGTGAGGAGATCTGCATTCAATTACCCTCCTACCACAGACTGGCTGCAGACAAGACAATTATTCTGTGCCTCAGTTCCCTAATTCTGAAACAATGAGCTTCCTTTGTCTGACTTGTCTACGTAGAGGAGATGCTCCTTGGGGCACCGATTGTCTCTTAAAATGTTTTTTGTTTTACTAGTTAATACAAAGCAGCTCTGACTGAGTGCTACCGGAATTCTCCTGCTCCTAATCAGAAGAGGTTAATTAGTCATTTGCTATCTCTGGGTTTAATTTTTGTTTTCTTTATCTAATCTTGGAAAAAACACTTTTTTTTCTTGAACAGCGTTACATTTTATTTTTGGAAAAGTCTCTCACGTGATGTCTTTATTTCTCTTTTATCCCACTCCATCACAATTGAAGAATGTCAGCAATGGTAGTCCAAACTGCCATACTAAGCCACGCAGACAAATTTTTCCTAGACCAAAAATTTTAGTTCTAAACAAACACATATGACTACCACTGCAGAGCTGCTTCATTGCCAGTTATCCCCCTGTGCAAAAAGTTAAATTGAAGATTTCAGAGCAGATTTGAGGTGCCAAAATGTCACTAGCCCTGGTGAATTTTAATGCAGTCTCTTGTGCATGTGTGTTATTCACATTAAAAATATCACTTTGGCACAGAAGCCACTAGGGCTGACTTAAAAATGTTTGACCAGATAACAAGGAGACGTAACAGTCACTGGAACCATTTCCAACTTGGGGTATTTAATTAGACCTTATGACTGAAAATTCTTATGATCATCAGAAGATCAACATTCCAACATATTCCTGGTTATATTTATTAAATATTTCCTTTTTTGGTCCTTAGTGTGAATGCTTGGAAAAATGTTAATACAACCCACTTGACTTCACTGGCACATTTTACAAAAGGAGGAGGAAAAAATGTGGAAGCCACTGAAAACTAAAGGGTTCTTGCTTCGGAGGAAAACAAACTTCAAGCCAGTGCTACAGACTGGCTGGAACGCTTCCACAGTTTTAAAAGGAAAAGACCCTATTGAAAGCTCTTTTCACAAAACTCCTTTGCTTCCTTTGAATAAAAGATGAACCAAGCACACTTAGCAGTATATAAAACACATTTCTTTAAGAGAAGCCAGCTTTATCTTCAAGTCCCAGCTAGTTAATCTGCTCAAACTCATTTTTAACTTTAAGTCTGAGAAATCTGACACCACCACAGGGACTTAAAGCTTTTAGTCTAGATGGAATTTGCTGACAATACTTTCAGCTAGGGCACCAATAAAGACAGATTGGTTTCTCTCATTAAGTTTGGTAAAAATGAATGTTTTCCTCTTTCAGGGAAAAAGAAGGAAGGGGACAATATTCATTTTGTCTCTCCCTAGATCTGTAAACTGTGCTAGCTACATCTGTATGGTATCTTCAGATACGTGTGCCATAGCTGAATGATGTGCAAATACAGCTGTTTTGGAAGTGCCTGGGAAATCCTGCATTCCCCTCCTGGAGGGGAGCACTCCCCTCTGTAAGTTGCATACTTTCACTTGCTCTGCAATAGACATCTGGCTGTAAATCCAGAAGCCCAGGTATATCTACAGTGAAACTGAGGCTGGCTTCCAAAACATAGATAGTGAACTACTTGTGTGAAACTCCTGCTGTGGGCGGCTGGAAATCCCAAATGTGCACTGGAGTATGGTCAGGTATGTGCTGCATTCACAGGTAACTATAATATATTCTTGCATTTCCACTGCTTGTATATTGGTTGATAACTGAACAGAATTTCCTGGTAAAAGCTTTTAATTACAAATGCTACATTACTCTCCCATAACTGTTGAAGTTACCTAATCTGAGCTTTGTCAAAAAACAATTTATTGCCATGAGTTAGGTAACCTTCAAATATATCTCTCAATTTATCATGTTTACCTCTTGCGGGTAACAAATCTGTGTTATATAACACTCACCAGACATTGTTTCTATCGCTCTGTTCTTCACTTTCATTCTCAAGGGTTGGAGTATTTGCATTCTTTAGCTTTGCATTAGAAAGAAAAAAAAACCAGAACAATAAAACAAGAATACCGTGCATCTCTGTAATTATGCTGTAGCCATGTAGCCATGACCAGTGCTTCTTTCTTTAGGCTAGAAATTGAGATTAGAGACTGAAGGTTGTAATAAAAGTAAATTATACTCTGTAGCTGGCTTGGCTGGTCTCTGTATGCATAGGAATGGGCCCTAACTCCAGATGTAATGGAAGCTCCCCATTGTAGATTATTGAGCAGAATGTAATTGTGCTTTGGTAGAAACAGTACTAGGCATATTTGCCGAATTTTTCCAGCCTCTGATTCATCTCAAACTCCCCTGTAACTCTGAACTTAGCTCTGCTGAAGTGAGAGATTTAGGACAAAATGCTGTGTCTTCCCTGTGCACAAGTGCTGTTCCCATTTCATGAAAAAGGACAAAGCTAACTGCACAGTGCAGAGTGGGAAGTTTTTCCTTTTGTTGGTTGTCTTTACAGTGAACCATAAGAAGGTTTAGGTTGGATAATAGGAAAAAGTTCTTCACCCAGAGGGTGGTTGTGCACTGGAAAAGGCTCCCCAGGGCAGTGGTCATAGCATCAAGCCTGACAGTGTTCAAGAACCATTTGGACAGTGTTCTCAGGCACATGGTGTCACTCTTGGGGTGTCCTGTACAGGGACAGGAGCTGGACTTTGATGACTTGTATATCCCTTCCAATTCAGGACGTTCTGTGATTCTATGATTCATCTGCAGGGTCAACCTAGCTTCACTTGGTATCTGTTTCTCTGTGTCTGTTTGCATAACACAGAGTAACCACTCCCTTTATCCATCACTTGACCTACATGAAAACCAATAGCACTCTGCTGATGGGTTTAATTCAGCAACAGTCAGAAGTAGTTACTGGTTTTAATGCTGTAATGTATGAAAGTGGAAATTCTCTGCCACCACCTGTGGCTTTAGAAAAGTGAAGATGCAGAATATTTGTAGTTCAACCAAATATTTGGTCTGCTAGTCTGAACAGTCGGTTAGTTTGAAACACAAGTTGTGCATTTTAGCTGCCATTAAAACCAATGAAATTGCTAGATTTTCCTTGTTTATTCCACTAGCTTATGTTATTCCAGCCTCTAAATACAAGATAATAAAACAGCTGCTGAATTTCCAAATCTGAAATTTTCCCAGCAGCCAAATGCTTACAGCCCTGCTGCCTTTTTCCATCACACATAGAAATGTAAAGGCTCAGATACCTGTACAAGTCACCAGATAGGTATAAACTACCTGTGTGGTGTTTTGTTGGCATATCTAATTAATTTTTCTTGCTTCTGAGCTGAGTAAACCAATGCTGGCCTAAATGTTGTATGTCAGTGCCTGACCTCTTGGCTTCGTCCCTCCTTAAGTACTCAGTCTCTATTTGCAGCATGAAACTCACAGGTTTTTAAAGCTTTCTATATTCACAATCAGCAAAGACATAAGCAGGATGAGGATGATAATTTAGTCTGCTTGCAGATTTGGAAAGATATTATAGTGGCTCCCTTTTCAGAAGATTATCTTCTAATCTCAAGAGGCTAGAAACTGCACTGCTTTTAAAATGAGTTCTTACATTCTGAAAAAAAACCCAAACAAACTCTTGTGCTTTTTCTTCTTCAGAAAGAAAATAATGATTTCTGGGAAATGGACAAATGTGTTCCTTCCCAATAAAGGTAGTTCCTAAGTATATTAGCAGTTTCCCTGCATAATTAGGGGTCATATCAGGAACAAGCCCTAAACTTAAACAATTTCTGAAGCAGAAGTTTAAGTGAGAAGGCAGCACATGTCAAAATACAATTGTGTTTAGGTACCTCCTGAACTTTGTCCTGAAAGGAGCCTAAAGGATTTTACAGAAAGATTCCAAGTGAAAGAATGAATGGGGAATAAAGCACAAGGCAAAAGGAGAGGTTATCTTTACTCCCTTTATGCAATGCTGCTCCTTGTACTCCTAATCACCTGATAATCATCTGAACCCCGTAGTTCAGCTTCAGTAACTCACTTTTCCAAACACTTCAGATGGGTAACTTCATCCTTCACTCATTTCCTGTGCCCTGCCCTACAGAAGCTATATAAGCTCTCTGAGGGTTTTGCTGGTTACAGCCCGTGGCTTGTAAGCTACAAAAATCTAAACGTAGGTCAAGACGAGTTGAAATCTTTAAACACAGCCAGCCGCTGTTTCCTAAACACGTCCCTGGAGCAGCTGCATGGAGGATGTTTACAATTAAAAAACAACCCTCAAGCAGCCAGTTAAGAATGCACAGGATTACTGTAGCCAGCAGCATTCATTAAATGTCATATCTGGACTTTCATTATCTTGAGCTTGGTCAGATTTAAGATCAGCATCTAAAGAAGAGGAACTATTGACTTCCAGCATCCTAGAGGGCTCTTAGGACAAAGGCCTAGCTAGAAGATAAATGGTCCCAAAGGGACTCTAGGGATGAACTGTGACTGGACATGAAGTGTCATGTCATGCTGCTTTCTACTAGGATTGGGGATCTCTCACTTTTTTTTTTCTTTTCCTTCTTGATCTGACTTGTGCAATAAAAAAACCCCAATAAAACAAACCCGATGAAAAAAACAACAACAAAACAAAACAGGAAAAAAGATGAGTTCTGCTGAAAATGAGTCAATCCCTTGAAACCCAGCAGGGGCACCGTCTGCTCTCCTTATGGAGCTCAGTGGCTTTCATCACGATTCAAGTGTCTCCTACTCCTCCCTCTCAGCTGAAGGCAGATGTGGGTTCACTGGCAACACTGGGCCTTGTTCTTTGTGAGTGTTTAAGGCCTGAGCAATCATTTTAAATTGAAAGCAGAGACAGTGATGCTATTACAAGATTGTCTAGAGCAGCGATTCCCAACTGGTAAGACATGAGAACATTTACAAGAAAAAAGTTTCATGAAGTCTAGGCTGGAAATCAGCACAGAAGAGCATAAGCATGCAGCAGAGCAGCATCTTCTTAACAGTTAAATATGTTGAGAAGGAAACTCCTTCCAAAAAGGTGCTGACAGTACAGTCTTCAGTCAGACCACATAGAAGGTCAAAGCAAGCTAGTGCCTGGCTCTTCGGTTTTCGTGTACTTTCTGTATTCTAATGCCAAATATTCATTTATCTGTAGAAAACAAGTGTTCATACAACAAGCATCTTGCTTTTAACAGCTCGTGTGCTGATGGGTGTGTAGCTGTGAAATTCTGTGTGCATGCACTGAAATCTGCTACAGACAGACAGTCATGCACGTCACCAATGATCAGGAATGGACGCCCATTTGTTTCGGACTAAAGAGAAAAACATCTGGCAATCCAGAATAAGCCACAACAAGAGATTTAATGGAGCAAGTGAGGACTGAGGTACTCAGAAACTCTGACAATAAAGGTACTTTTCTTTAGGATTCCCTTTTCAATGATTCTGGTTTAAATAAAAAAAAATAAATAAGTCTCTATTAACCTATTTTCAAAGTCCCAGAGCCTTTAAAACAGCAAAAGTATCTTGTTCTCTTATCAGAGACTCAATATAAAGGAAGAAGGAATAAGAAAACGGTCACTGCCTCCTCTTGAAGAGGCAGCAGCAATTCCCCCCAGTTCATTCACTTTGTACTGCACCTGAAAGAGTCAAAAGTGAAGGCTATAACCTTTCATGGACTCATACTGGTAACTGTTCTCAGCCTTTGCAGAAGCTCAGGTACCAGAAATGATGCACCAGGAAAAGGCAGCATCCTGCACTGCCTCCATGTACAACCTACTTGAGTTGCAGGACACGTGCTCTATCAATGGCAGGAAAAATTCACCTCAGAATCAAAATGGAAAACACTGAGGTCTCTGCAAATATAAAACTCTTGACATCACTGCAGCCAAGAGCAGTTTTGCTGTGACCTGCTTATCTTGGCCACATTCTTCTGAGTTGACGGCTGTTGAGATGAAACAGTGAGAGGAGAGAAGGAATTGTAGCCTGGGCGGTGGTTTGGTCCATCACCCCTAGAGGTATCTCAGTGCCTGGTGAGGAGGCAGGTTCTTTACAGCTTGTGCTTTCCTTTTTATGTAGCAGTTCAAAACCATGGATTAACATACCTAGCAGCAACCTGCAGCACAGAAGAATGTAAGAGGACAGGAAAGAAAAGATTTATCCATAGAAGCTGGGCTTTTTGTAAGTCTATCCATATGTATATTCATGATCAGCATCTTTTCACATAGGTAGTGGACTGGGTTGTTAAGTGTGTAAATGAAAAAAATCTAAAATATTAGAGTAAAAAGGCTTTAAGTTTGCAATGTATGTGATTATCCTTCCCTTCCTCTTCAGTCTCCAGCTCCACATTATAAAACAGCAGTTCTAATGTCTTATTGTTGAAGAGGATTCAATTTGTCCCCATCTCGCATTTGCTCTTTCATCTACACTACTTTAGCACTTAACACAATTAACTGTAAACGGTTTATTAAAATAAATCCCCTGCCCCAGATTTGGACGTCCCTAGGCAGATGTGCCAGTGCACGGGCCCTAGGCAGGCCCTGGGGGAGGGGGAGGCAGGGGCAGCCCTGAGGCCCCTGTGTGCCTGAGACAATGCCCTGTAGCTGCCATCGGGGCAGTGCACAGCAAGGCTGCATACAGACCCCTACACTTTCCATACATACCCGCATGCACACCCCTAGGGCATCCTATCCAAGTCCCAGGCAAACCTTCACATACGTCCTCTGTGCTCTCCCCTATATGGAAGCTACGCACTTCCCCCAGAACACACACACAGATCTTCCATATGTATTTCATTCACGTACCATGCAAGCCCGTAAGCACACTCCTCTACACCTCCCATACGTGCACCCCATCGATACAAGGTCTATAACCCCCATATGCCCGTTTTGCAGCCACCGCATCTCCACAGGCAGTGCACGGCTCATATGGCACCCATGTGCATCCCTACACACTCCACATACACTCCGCACCCAGCTCTGGGCACCCCCTATCCGCAGCCGCCCCACATGGGCGAGCCGCGCTCCACAGGTGCTGGGCGGGCCGTGCCCCTCACTCCGCTGGCTCTGGCGCGCCCGGGGCTCCCCCTGGACCCCCGGCCGCTGCCGAGCGAGGTTCCGCCGGGAAGGAGTGAAAGGCAGCCGCGCCGACCGCAGGCGGTATCGCCGCCGGGCACCGCTTCCCCCGCGGGCTCCGCGCTTCCCCCGCTGCCGGCGTGCGCGGAGCAGCAGAGACGGGCCGAGCGGCAGGTGGGCTGTGGCCGGAACCACCGATCCGGGGCTGGTCAGTTCTGGGCGAAGCGGCTCCGGCAGCGCTCCCCGGAGCCCCGGGGCTCTCCCTGCCGGCTGCGCCCCGGGACGCGGAGGGAAGCTCGTGGGCGGGCACGAGTGGGGGGTACCGCGGCATCCTCCGCAGGGGGAGGTGAAGTAGGCGGAGAGAAGGAGGAGGAGAAGAGGGTAACCTGCTTCTCCGGAGGGACGAGGTAGTGGCGTTGCAGAGAGCCAGCCCAGCGGCGCGGGCTGCGGGCACATGCCGGGCTTGGAGCACCGGAGCTGCGGGATTCCTGCGGGTGTCTCAGCCCAGCTCCCGTCCCTTCCCCTGCGAGAGCATCAGCTGGGCTCCGGCAGGGAGGAGGGCTCACCTACGGCTCCCCTCCCGGAGTGCATTAATCCGAGTGCAAGCAAACCTGGTAGTAAGTACTTGTCATCTTTTATGTATGATTTTTTTACAGTTTTATTGTTCTCTGCTGGCAGGTTGCAAAGGATTTCTAAGATCAAGCATTTATAGGCTCGGCTGTAAGGATAATCTCTCTGGCTCTCTCTTAGCCTCCTGAGCCTTTCAAATATAGAGGTGCATATGTGGAGGCACATGTAGCAACATTCCTTCACTATACATCTACATCTTTAGTGTTTCAGACAAAATGTGTGTGCTGGGATTTTTTTTTTAACTTCTGCTGTTCTCAAAGTAATTTGTATCATGTTGCACAACATACTTAGCGTCTCAGAGAAGGATAAATCCTGGTGACACCACTTAAACATCCTGCATGAGGATGGGGGAAGGAAATGAATGTTTAAAATCATTAACTTGGCAGAGGCGGGGAAATCGCTTCTCTGCAGGCTGCCTTCACACTATGGAGCAATATGCTTTTGGGATTCTTTGCCTTTTAATCCTCTTTCCTGTATGTGCACATCTGGACTCTGGCCTGGCACTGCTCTCTGCACTCAGGCTGGAAGGGAGTGGCATGGCAGACTAGCAGGGGCTGGAGACCAGGGATGAAAAGACAGAGGATCCTCCCCTCCTCTTACACTTTAAAGATACTTTTTTGCACTAGTCTTGTCTTCTGTAGAGTAAATCCACCGGAATACTTCTCCTAGAGTCAGGAAGTGGCATCAAAAGTGTTTTGTAGGCTGCATTATTCTCCCTACAAAGGGAATGGCTGAGAGGATAAGTGCAAATACCTGATTCCACACCCTTTTTCTAAGGGGTTTCTAAGCATTTGGGGGTTGGGGGTGGAGTTACATGACATGCAGAAGGTGTGTTCCCCACTAAGGCACTATAAAATTATGCTACCTCTTTGTGGAGTGCTGGAAATGCCATTTCTGTCAGGGGAACTGTAAGAGAAATAGCAATTTCTCTCTCATTTCAAATCCCTAAGAGAACTACTATCTTCCCCCCTCCCACACACACGCTTCCTGCACACATCTTTATTTTATTTTATTTTGCTAATGACTGGCATTATTTTGCAAAATATGATATGTGTCTTCCTGTGCAATTTTATATTTGCTGAGATGTTCCTGGAACTAAGGTTCTAGGAGTGCATTTAAGGAGCCTTCAATTTTTAAACCAAAATTATATTTACTAATAACTGAATAGTTAATTTTCATCTGGCACATATCCAGTATTTTCTGTTTCCTCAAGTGATACTGTTCTTCTGTAGCTGGTCACTGTGTGCTCTGCAGTTCATAACTCAGTGCTCATGATAACACATTTTCATAATACACTAATGTGACACCCATCCTTACCCTTTTGCAAATGAAGGCTACAGGACAAGTGTTTTAATACCAAAAGTAACTGGAGTGACTTTGTTGGTTGTAGTAGGAGAATGTTTGCTACCGGAGGACCAGCCACTAGAATGACAGGCAGCATGTCCTAATGATGTATTAATGGCATTTAACCTTTTTTCAGTGGACTTGAGAAGAAAGAAAATGCCTGGTTTCATAAACATCACAGCTAGAATTTTATATAAACGTGGGAGGCTCACACCCGTTAATATCACTGACCCCATTTTTATTGGTCTTTTAGGGAAGTCTTAAAAGGTCTGCTGCAAAGAAAGTTATAAATCAGATATTTCTGCTGTTGCAGGCATCTGTCCATAGCTTTAGTTGCCCTGCTGCATGGTGCAAAGGAGGATGAAGGAAATAAATCAGTGAAGTTCTGTTAGTTTGCTTGTGTAATGCTGGAAGGGAATTTATAATGTCTGAAATAAGGTGGGATTACGTATTACCATTGGCTTAAGTTAAATGTAAGAGACACATAATTTTTCACCAGTTCTTGGTCGGATTTGTGTTCTCTGTTCTCCCTGGCTCCTCCTTTAAGTTCATTAGGACTTCCTCTGGGCGATGATCCGATTTTTACAGTCAATCAAAATCCATACCAATATCCTTATGCAGGCCAAATACACTGTACTTAGAAACACTACAAACCAACAGCTACAAATTACTTTCAGAGCCCTCCTAAAACAAAATGCAGATGTAAATAGAGTTCAGAACTGCTCCAAATGCTGTGCCTTAAAGCTGTGGATGTCTAAATCCAGAAAATGTGCTCAGAAGCTCTATTTGAGAGCCATGTAAGGAGATGGCTGAAGTTTCTGGTTAGACTCTGGAGAACTGCTAGCCAGAGTCTGTGGCTGTTGGACTCTTCTAGGTAGTTTGAATTCAGGTCTGAGTGTGGGCTGGAAGTGATCCTGGTTTTGCAGACAGACTCATCTCCTCTCATTCATAAACTTGTCAAGTACATAATAAAACATGCTGTGGTTGTTTGCTTTCGCTGTGTTCAGAGCTGCACTCAATAGCCTTTCCAAACTTTATTCCACAGGTATGAGTTAGGAGTAATGAAGGTAATTTTTTTTCCCTTGGTTGGTTAGCACACTCTTCTCTCTTTGACGCCAAATTACTCTTTTTTTTTAAACTCCCATGGAAAATAGGTGGTCCTTTCTCTCACGGCTCTAGAAATGCATTGCTGCACCTATTGCAGTAGATTTTTAAAAACTTTTTCAGTGGCATCTGCTACACAAAACAGGATCTTAGCAAGCTTTGTACAGCTGCCTTCATCCCCTTCATTGATGGGAATGTTTCCGTGATGTACTTTAGAGCTACATATGTTGTTTGGATTTCTGCACTGGATGCAGAGAAGATATGATTAATCCATAGTGATGAAAAGGATTCATTCATGAAGCCAGATGGATCCAGGTAGGATGGACCTGGAGCTTTTTTAAATTTAGCACAGCTTAAATGTCATCTATGTTGTCTGTGATTACAGTATGGGTTTTGCTAAACCTGTGTCTTTTCTGAGCAATTGTACAGGGTCTATTGAATGTGCTACAGCAAGGTCTGTCTCTAATAATGTTTTCATTAAGCCTCTCTACAGACAGAAGAGTAAACTAATTGCCAGACTAACATGTCATTTGGCTCTGTGAACAAGCTACTGAACACCAACTCATGAATGGAAGCTTAAAAGGCTCATTAGCAACCTGCTACATGAAAGAAATGCCAAAATGAAATGAAAATACATTTATATTCCTGTTGTTGTTGCAGCTATTAAAGCTGATACAGAATTCCAGTTTGGGTTTTGTGGGAATCTTAACTAATTTCATAAACTTTTTTTGCCTCTGAAGTTTCAGCAGCCTGCTTTAGTAAGAATGAAAGGAGAATTGAGCTCTATAGAAATGAAGAGATTAGAGCTCCATGAGGCATATACCCATTTAATGCTGCTGGAAACCAAATCTGCTTGAATAATCTTAACTCTCACTTCTGATGAGCAGAAATTCTAGGGGAAAAAGAAAAATTCCCTTAGTGACTTATTAACAAAGGCTTTTCAGGTTTGCTGGGATTTATCATGTGAGCCTAATCTACCTTTTGTTCATCCAGTTGGCAGGCTTTAAGATTTAAAAGGGTCTGCAGAAACTCCTCCCCCAGACTCCTTATTTAATTAAAGAGGCTTGGTGCATTGTTTACTTTTGAGTCTTCCATTTATGTGGGAACAATGAGTTGGGGTTAACATATTGTAAAATATTTGTGAACACTGCATTATAAGCAGAGAAAAGAAACAAACTTTGGCTACACCTTCAGATTCACACTGACCTATATAGGTTCAGTGAGAATGACTGAAAGTGAGGCCAGTCATATGTAAATACTAAAGTATAAATACAGACGTGTAACTCTACAACAAATTCCCCTGCCTCTTTAGGTGATTTAAAGGGCCTGGAGGAGAGTTGGTTTCATTTGCTTCTATGAAAGCTCTTCAGAGTCATCAGATATGCAGATCAGGCCTTGCACATACCAGTAATTTTTATATTTCACTTTGCTGGTTCATCAAAGACAGACTAGTTCTAGTTCTCTCACTGGCTCTCCCAGTTCCTTCTCCTCCCCACTCCATTCATCCCTGTAGCTGTGAGCATCAAATTGCAGATAAAACGACTTCTGAGAGAGCAATGGGATGCAGCTCTTGCCAAAGGCAATTAAGTGCTTAGGATTACAGTGTGCTTTACAAAGTGTGTTCTTGCTGAATCCCTTTCCTCTTCTGTTTGCTGGCTCTAAGCAGTTTCTTGGCACTTACCTTTGTTATAACAAGTCTGAGCATTGCTAAACTTCACTACAGCATGTCAGCTAGCAAGCTGCAGCATCTTCTGTTTTGAGGATAGTCTTTCTAGTGATTCTTTACTAAGAGTCAGCCTGACCTCACCACCTTTGCTGTAATTGGATTAAATTCATTCACTTGCCAAAAACACGACCAGCTGACAGCATATTAATTCTTCAGTCTGAAGTGCTGTTTTGTATGCATAGGTTCCTTGGTACCAAAGGCATTTTTAGGGCTTGTGATGCAGCCAATGTGCCACAGGATACAGAATTGTTATGGAGGGATGTTTTCAGTTATTTTCTTCATCGCAAAAGGATTCAAACAGACCATACATTCTGTGTGAAAGTAGAAGATCTAACCTGTGCAAGAAGAAATTATTTGCTCTACTTGCCAGTCCTGTGCATCACTTGCTCCTGCTTCTTGTGAAATGTGATAAATTGCTGAGAGTCCACAGACATCCTGGCTGAAGAAAGTGAGTGATGGCATTTACTGTTTTACACACCCACTGCAGTTTACTTCTAATTATTGCACAGCAGGTTAAAATCATTATTCTCAGTTGTTGTTTTACTGCTTTTTTCTTTTATTCTTCAGCAGTCCTGTGATCTGAGGTATTTGCAGAGTGGCAGGATGATATCTGAACAAAAAAACATGTACCCAAAAAGGATACTGGAACTGTGTAGTGAAGGATAATCTGATCACCAAGCCTGTAGTTTCACCCGGAGACCTTTTATATACTGTCTAAACCAGTGTAATCCAGCTTTCAGTGGGAACTGCTGCTAAGCAGCAAAAATCACTATCCTGATCGTTAACCTCAGCAAAATGTTAAAGGATGAGTGAGTAATGGGGAGAGCAAGGACTGAGTTGCAAATACTCTTACAAAGAGGATTTGGGAGGCACAGTGGTACCCAGTGTGGCGCAGGCACTCTGAGATGTTCAAAATTATGAAAGGATCCCCGTTTTAGCTTCTCTTATCTGCCTGGAAGTACTGCAAGTTTCCTGTTTGCTGCAGAGGCCTATAAGAGCTGTGTTTTGCAGGCAGCATGGGCCAGAGGAACTAGAGCTCCCAGCTCTATGTTCCGATCAGGGCATTGTTGCACTTGATTTCAAGGTGATGTTGCTTTCTCTAAATTCTATAAACTGATGAACATTTCTGGTGCAAAACAATAGGCAAACAAGGTGAGACAGGGGGGTGATATTTTCCATATCTACTAAATGACAGTCACAATCTAATTTACTATGTGAATCTGCAGTGCAAGTAGTAACAAGGATGTCTGTCTTAATACCCCACTATTAAATGTATGTAGTTGCCTAATATTTTTGGCAGTGTTGACTATTAAGAATTTGCATGTCTCTTAATGGAAGAAATATATAATTCCATTAATTCTTTATAATGGTGTGAGCTGTTTGTTAAATACTGAAGTAAAGGGTTTTTTCATTCATGTGTTTTATGTCATGTAATTGGAATCAGTGTCATTAAAAACCAACCAAACAAAACCCCTCAGAACCAAAATACTGACCACGTATCCTGGACAAGGATTAATAGTCTGACTGGGTGAAAAGAATAAAGTATGAGGGTATGTTCTGTAAGAAGCTCTCACAAAGTCTAGGTCAGACATACACTGTATGTTCTTACACTGTTGATTGTATCAAAAGGACAGTTACAAACCAAAAGCAATAAGCAAGCTATGTTTAAAATACTCAGGAAAGAGAAATTTGTCAAGAATGGCCTGGTTTACTTAGGTTATTTACCTCAGATCTTTTAGGATCATAAGCCTTCTTTTCCTTTGGTGGAAGAATCAGTACTTCATGTCTGAAAGCATTACTGGCTCATCACTAATTCAAGTCTAGCCTGGTTTTGGAGGTGAGAAACCTCTTCTGTTTCGTGCAGGGTAAGTTTACAGCAGAGCTGTTGTGGGTTAGACTGGGGAGCCCTGCCTGCACACAGGCTGCTGCTGCTGTTTGAGAGCTGACATTGTGGCCGTGGTGGCCTCGGGGGTGTATCTTGGGCAGAGCCTGAGAGAGCATCGCAGAGGGAGCCCTGGCTTTGAAACAGCAGCTGGTGTCTCACCCCCAACATCACAGCAGTGCAGTTCCTCTGACCTCAACAGAGTTGCAGCATTCATGGTTTTCAGTGATGTGGGAGCAAAACTGGGCCTATATTCTTTTAACTGGTCTATTTAGCAGCTTTTTCCATATGCAGTCTCCATGCCACTGACAGGAGCTTCCTGGAACTGACAGCAGACACAAAAGACCCTCTTCTCTAAACCACTGGACCTTAAGAATATTGAAAGGATGTTACAACAAGCCTCATAATACACCATTGTCAGGCTCTCTCTGAAGAGGCCTGCAGTGGTATCATACCTCTAAGCTTTCCAGAGGGGGTGTGATGACCCCACATGGAAGAAAACACAAGAGTAATGGTTTGGGTGGCTATGAGGAATTTTATGGTACGACTTCCCCTGCATGTAACTTGAAACCAGCTGGAGGCATTTAGTGCTAACTGAACTCTGTATAAAGAGGCAGGCAAATATCTGAACATATATCCTGCAGGTTTTTTAGGAAGAGATCTTGGCTTGTGAGTCTGTGCATGTCTGGCTGCCTCTTTCTCACAGACAGGGGAGTGGTGAAAGAAGGTTTGTTTTATTTTCTCCTACATTTCCCTTTCTTCTTCCTACTCATTTTCCTGTTCCTTTGCAGTACAGCAGTTTTTCATGTTGCTGTGAAAGCGTCCGTGCTTGTGAGTAGAGCGAGCACATTTGAATGGAAGAGGAGGCGGGTTTGTGAAGCCTTGAGCTCCAGCATTCCCAAGGGAGGGGCGGGATTTGCATTCCTACTCCCTCAGCCCTGCTCAGGGATGTGCCTGAGGTGTGTCTGTGGGATGGCAGTCGGTATCCAGGAGGGAATCCCCTCACGATGAGGAGGCAGGAGCGGTGCTGTGCAGGCCTGACCTCCCACCGGGCCTGCCTCAAAGCGCTTCCTGCCATTTTACCTCTGCCCCGGCCTGTGGGACCGAGGCTTTATTGCAACCGATGGGGAATTTTGCTCAAGTTGCATGCTAAAGTCAGCCTGAACATAGGCACTGTGGTACTTATTGATCAATTAATCACATCTGGTGTAGAGTAAAACTCAGTTTTGTGGGGGTTTTCTTAAAATGCTTCCAAACTCAGTTAGAAGAAGCATTTCTCCTTCAATTTACCTGAAATTGTCAGGTAATCAAGTTCACCTCAGATGACTAATAAAGTATTGAGTTCCCATTCAATCTGTTTAGTTCTTACCTGATACAGAGCTCAGCTCCTTTTCCAAGGTATTTCCAAGCTAAAGCTGTGGATGTTGAGGTGATCCTGGTTAGCCTGAGCAGAAGTGGGGGCTCACTTCCTGACTGGACCAGAGGGACAGCCAGAAAATGAGGTTACAAAAGTTAAGGACTTGCAGTCATCTCACCAGCAGGGACAGTCAGAGATGGTCAGATGGTTCCCCAAGTAAAATAGTGTGGACCTTATGCCACTCTCCACATGTGTGCTATTGACCGTAAACTTAATGTAGGATCCTCTAACTGCAAATGCTTTACCACTTTTTGCTTTGTCTCAGGGGGTGAAAGTAAACATAAATGTGTAAACAAGTTTTAGTACTTGGTGTTACATTGATTTTATATTATATTGTACTTTGCTTGACAGCTGAGGTAACCTTCTTTGAAGTTGCTCATCAGCTCATGAGCACACTGCAGGAGCCCGTGTGGGTTTATTATCGGTATATACACCTATAATACAGATATTTTATATTAGTAATGTATGGCTATTGATATTGGAGTAGGGAACTGTAGTAACAAGCCTACTTCTCACCAAATTGAGGAGGAGAAAAATGCATGATGTTTCATGTCTATTCATGCCTGTCGAGATTTCTGTGGTGAGCGTTCCAGTGCTAGTCTCTTTCTAGCTGCTTTTCTTACAAGTGTAAGGTTTTCAGACAGACTGTGTCAAGGGCAGGAATAAGAGAACTTTGTCAAACTTTGTTAGTTTTTTATCTGTGTAGCGTAGAAATTTTTTCCCCAAGGACCAAACAAAAATATTTTTTAAAGCTGTATGAGTAACAAGATAATGAACTAAACTGAACATCAAAACAAAGGATTTATTGTCTTGAAAACAAGCTTGCTGTAATTGCATTTCTTGTGAGGTTTTTTCTCTTTCGTCCAAGCTTATATTCCACTTACAAGACAGGAAATACAGCCTTGATGATTGCATTTTTAGAGCTATAAATAACTTGCTGTCTTCAAAGATGTGTTAATTTAAAAAATGCTTCTAAAATGAAACTTTGTTGAATTAAAAATTAAATTGGGTGCGTCAAATAATTACTGTACTGTGTGTACAGATGTTAAAGGTGTTTTCAGGGGATGGGTGTGCTAAGAGAAGTTCTGGCCCCGGTAACTGGTCTAAATTGTTTTATTTCCTTTTCTTTGCTGGTTGTATCCCTGTCCCATTCTCACCCCTGTCATGAGGGGTAATGAATATGTTTGCTTCCTATCACCTTGCTCCTTTGTTGGGGTCATTGCCTATCCTCAGGAAGTGGTGTGATGTGTGGGAACTCCAAGTCGACCTAAAATGTGAATAACATTAGAAGTGCCTTAGAGTTCCAGTTAGCACAGTATTGTGTCTGACAAGTTAACAGGAGAACAGCTCCAACAGCTGTTTCTTGAGATCCATTTCTCACCACACATCTCCAGTTTCCACAGCTCTTGTGTTAAGGGTATTAGAGGATATATACCTGTTTAGTCCTTTAAGTGTCTATTTATGGACCTGTTGGCCAGAGTTTGGTTAATCCCTTTTTGAACCCATGAACATCCTTTGCCTTCAGAGTCTTGCGTGACAGCAGGTTCCAGAAACTCGTAACCTGCTGGGTAAACAGGTCCTTTCTATTTAAATGAGTTGGTTGCAGTGAGTACTGCCTTGTTCTAGTTTTGTAGGGCTGGACAAACAGCAGTTCTGCATTTAGTAGCTCATGGGTTTTTTGTTATACTTGGTTATATCCACCATATATGCCTTCTCTCCAAACTGAGGACTCCCAGCTTTTTTAGTATCTCCATTTCCATCTGGTTGCCCTTTTTAACACCCTGGTGATGTCCTCCTTGGTATGTGGAGAGCAGATCGTGGTACTAAAGTTGTGGGAATGCTCAGTCTGGGAGAAGTGGCAGAAATGTCCCATCTTCCTCTTTTTCTGAGGATTCCAATGATGTTGCTGGCTTTTTTTCACTGCTATTGAACACTGAACGAAGGACTTCAAAGAACTGTCAAGGATGGCTCTGGCTTCCCAGTAGGAATAGTTAGAATTGATGTCGCCTTGAGGAATTACTATACTAAAGCCTACCTGCCAACATTTCCCACAATCATTTAATTTTGTTATTGATAAACATGCTGAGTAACACCAGTCCCAGCACTGATCCCAGGAATGGCATTGCTGATTCCTCTCCATCTTAAAAAGCCTGTGAAGCACTATTCTTTCCAATGTTCGCTTTCCTACTTAAATGAATTCAGACTTGCCAGATTGTGGTTTCCAGGTTCCCTACGCAGCCCTTCCTGCAGCTAGAAGTTATGCAGGCAGGATCTGAGTCCTCAAGTACAAAGACTCTCTATAGCTCTGGCTTACACACCTTGGCTAGTGGTCCTTAAATTCATATTTGAGTTTCTTCAGAACTTGTGTGAAAATTTTGTCTCAGTGTTTTATTAACATCTAGCTTCCTTGTTTGGTCTGATATTTCCTGGTTTTATTTCAGATTGGTCTGGTTTCTCTACCAGATTTGCAACAGAGAGTGCATTGGGTGTGGAAATCTCCCCAAAGATTTCATCAGTAAAGGCTGATGTAAAGAATTCCCTCAGCTTCTCTGCTACAACTCTATCATCCCCATCTGCACCTTATACACCTTTGTCATCCAGCAGCTGGACTGCTTTTCCTAGCTGGCTTCCTGTCCTTGATGTATTTCAAGGGCTGTTTACTAGCACGGTGATCTTTGTTTGCAAGCAATTTTTGGGTTGTCTTTTAGCCCTTTTAATTTCCTGCTTACATTTTACTTGCCATGTTTTATGGCTTTCCCTGTCTTTACTTAAGCAATCCATTTTCTAAGAGCTGACCTATGCCCTGCAATATTCTCCTGACTCTCCCTGAGGTTTCCTGCTTTTTGAACTGTTGCTTTTGAGTGTCCTCTTTCTTTTTTTTCACATCCTTACATGATTCCCTTTCTTAAAATTAAATAACTGTACATAGGTTTTGTTTGGTGACCCTTACATCTGAGCTGTTCTTTGTGTTGGTTAACAAGTAGCCTTTATAGCTTTCTCTGGTTTGGATGGTCCCTGTACTTAGAAGTTTCTCTTCCACTGGAGAACTGTATATGTATCTAGAAAAATGATATTATATCATCCCTTTTTTTTGCACAGGGGCTAATACTGAGTATTTCTAAACATCCTCATGTGCTCTACAGGAGTACAGCAGCTATTAGTATTGTAATAGTCCGTGGAAGCCATCTATCAAAACTGAGGGGCACAAGCTTTCTATGAAACTGTTCTGGTGCTAATGGAGCTGGATGTGCACACAGTGTGTGCAGTGGTGATGAAAACTTTGCACTCCCGAAATCCTGGGCTAGATTATGTATAAAATTCAAAACCTACTCACTCGAAACATCCACCAAGAAGATAGCCTTGCTTTTCCAGTTTTGCAAATATGAAAAAAAACTGGAGGAGAATATTCTGTGGTTACATGAGAGGTCTCTGTGGACATGTTTACAAGAGCTCAAGTGTGTTTATATTCATTCCTGTGCAATTACTGGAGAGTTGTCCTTATTCTGTAAAGCATGTGTATGCATTTGAAGGAGCAGTGCAGGTGTTTACTCTCTACAGATGGACATTGAAGGGCTGCTTGTACAGATGCAATCCAGCACTGAAACAAGATATGCAAACAAGTTATTGTTGATTAATAGTGCTTAGCTAGTAGAAGCTAGTATTAACCAATAACACCTAGGCAGGTGAATAAATGTAATAAATGTAGTACTGTCTTCTCTTTACCCTGACCACAGGATTAAATTGTTTGTGGGCTTGTTTGAGATTTTTTTTTCTAGCTCTGAGGCACATCCGGTCCCCTGCTGTCCGGTCCCAGAATGCCTTGCATTCTGTAAATGAAAACACCTAAATTTGCAGAGTTCGTCTGTGTGAGCCTTTCCTTAACCTGTGAGTGCTGGACCAATCTTGCTTCAAATCTAGCTATGTGTCTGTGCTTTGTTGTTGAAAGTCTTGGATTCAAGCCTACGACATTTCTTCCTGGACCAGAAAGCTTTTGTAAATGTATATGCTGTCTCTGGGTGATGACTTTACTGATGAATTGCAGGAGTTCCCATCCTAAGATGAGCTAAATAATGAAGTAGAGTTCTGTATTTCAAAAGTTACTGCAAAAAAAATGAAAGTGAAATCATCCAGAGCAATTTCTTCATCAAAGCCGACTGAAATAACATCTGTGGTGAAAACCTGTGCCTCATCACTTCATTGTGACACATGCAAGGGAAATGATGTTAGGGGAAACAGTTGGCTGTCATGGAGAGGAACTGATCTTCATGATACAGAAGTCTTCTTACAGTCCTGTTTCTGACTAATCCATTCTCTTGAGTGATTTCTTACCAAATGAAATTTCTGTGCCTGTCAGGATCTTTTGCGGTCCTTGACTTCTGTGGAGGGGTTTAGCTGTGGTATTGTTCTCACTGCCAGGCTTCAGAAGGATTTTCCTTGTTATCCGGATACCATCTTCTACTTTGCAGTTGGACTGGTAGGTTTATGTAGCTATTGCAGCCAGACTTCACTTGTCTGATACTTAGGTATCAATAATTTTAACAGGATAATAATTCATTGTTTTCTATTAATTTTTTAACTGTACAATACATTCCCTAATTTGAATTATTTGCAGGATCTCTACTAGAATGTTTCACAAGTGGTATGGTCAAATACACAGCTCTTACTACTTTCATCACTAGGTTTCAAAACACTTTACAAGGAAGTATCAGAGGGAAAAGAGTTTGAAAGGACTTCCCTAAGGCCTGAAAAAAAGGTAAGCAAGGTCAATCTTCATGTTTGAATGTTTGTTTCATGTCTGAATGCGAAGTTGTCTGATTCTAACTAAAATCAGTTTAGGAGGTCACTGAAAAGAACTCGTGAGTGAATATACTTGCATTACCTTTAATGCAGGCTTAGCCTAGATTTAACTTAATGTACTGGAAAAAAAAAACCAACAAAAAAGTCATTTAGAAAAGCAAATGTACCCATGAGAGTGTTTAGGTATTATCAAACATTTAAGCTCTTAGCTTTTAACTGCAAGCTTCATATGCAGAACTTCTGGAGCTCACTGGAGAATTTTTTGGGGGTGAATTTTTTAGCCTAATTCACTGTGAGTCTCTAATTTTTTTTCCCCCGCACTTGAAATTTAATAGTAGTTCTATTCGTTCAGCTGGATTAATTAGCTCAAAAATTTGTACTTAGTTAAGTAGCGAGCCAAAATAATAATTTCTTCGAAAATGAGAGATTCAGCTTCTGAAAGTCTTTTTACATTAACTCTGATGTCTCATTATCCATAACTTTTCCACTCAGTCTGCCAATCAAGAAGACACTTAGGTGTTTATAAAGTAGACATGAAGCTACTACTAGATATTTTGGGGTGTTTGTATCCTGAAAAAACAAAGAAATAAGGATAAAAATAACCCTGTAAACTTATTACATAGATACCCCGTGCCTTGCCCCTTCCAAATGAGTTATTCACTTTCTTTCATCTTCAAATGAGACAGCTTGGATGTGCTTTATAGGAAAACTGCCCTGCAAAGTTTCTAGGTTTGTAGGAAACAAAACAAAAAAAAAAGCTTACTAGAAAAATGAAAAGTTTTGAACTGTCTCACAAATATTGAATCTCAATTTGTGAAAACAAAACCTGAGTTTAGGTTAAGTATCAGAATTTGATGCTGTTATTTTGAACAGTTCTGGTTAAGTTAAATTCAGAACAAGGACTGACTGCTCCCTTTTGTGTGCTGGAGTTACGTAGTACAACAATTAACTGGGAGTTATGTTACGCCAGCTCGCTATGCAAACACTGAGGAAAGCCTTGTCACTGTCCCTAAAGAGTTTTGTCCAAGATGATGAACAGCTGCTTACTTGTAGTGCAGTGATATACAGATATATATGTATAGAAATTTTTTTTAAAGGGGAGCTGTAGTGAACGATAAAACTGAATATTTGTGATTTGTTTGTTTCTTCAGTCTCAGGGGATCTGCTGTGCTTCTGCTTTTACTCTGCTGCTTTTCAAAAGTGTGTGTCATTTCATTCATCTTGTAACATTTTCAGTAACTGGTGTTGTTAAAACAGGTCTCTCAGAAAGCCACATGGAGGGTTTTTTTCATTTGAGAAAGATAGGAGACCAAAATCTCATGTAACACCTTTTTTTTTTTTTTTATTACTATTTTTTCCTCCTGGCTTGTTACCTTTCCTCATGCTTTAGAAGAAAGGCATCTCAAATTTAGATTTCTGCAGCTTCAGTTCCCAGTGCCTGGGTTTTGGTATGTCTCTGAGATAACTTTAGCATCTGGTACTGCTGGGTTTCCTCTGAACGTACTGCTCTGTGTGATAAGAAGCTTGTAACCCTCTTAAACTGAACTTTGTATGGGTTTTGGCTATAATATGCATATATGTACATATTTCTATTTTTTAATCTGTTTTTCCCAGTCTCCAAATCATTGTCATGACCCATTTAATTCTCTCCAGACTTTTTCAATGCCTTTTTAAGGACAGGAGTGAGGTGGAAGACATTTTCCATTATGTGTTTGTGCGTCAAACTGAGAGGCCTTGCTCGCGCTTCGAAGTTCTCCGGAATGGTAAATTTAAACCAAACACTGGGGAACAAAATGCTAATGCTGTATGCTTTTTAGAGAAAAAAGGAGGGGAAGATCTAACTAGGCCCTGGGGATCGATCTTCACTGTGCCTTATTACCACAGCTTTATCCTTTCCAGCTCTTAAAGATGCTGTCAGTATTGAACTCTAATGACCTGATTAATGCATTGGAGGGATGCCCATAGATTGTGGTATTGATATTATTTCCAGATGGCTTCCTGGCAGGCAGATTGGCAGCAAGATGTCGTCTTTGTGGTGATGAGGAGGAAGAGTGTGGGTTTCTTACTTTTTATTTTTATGGAGCTTGTCTCAGCAAATAAATACCAGTCACTGGGTCAGTCGGTCTGAAGAACAGTAGCCTTGTGGTAAGCTGAATTCTATAGATTTATTGGAGTCTATAGGGTAATACGGGAAATGGATATGATATCTATATTGCTTGCAGAGACTTAAGAGCCCGGTAATACCTGCTCTTCCTTCAGTCAGCAGGGAGCTGTCTTTTGAGGCTGCATGTATCCTGTGCATGTGAAATCTCTGGGATAATCCCAGATGTGTTTCTTGGGGCAAATACTGGATTTCATAGGATTTAATTCAGAGAATTGAGTTCAATCAATGAAGCAGGCAGCAGCTGTTAAAAATTCTTGAAACACTACTGCCTAGAATTTTCTTCCTGTATTTTGTGCTTCAACCAGACAACACTGATCAGGCTCAATATAGATGGGAAAGGGTTGAATCAAATTACTGACAATATCCAGTGGGTCAGACTAAATGACTGAGCTGTCCCTTTGTGACAGTGGTGTAGCATCCTACCCACTTTTCTGACCCACAAAGAAATTGCTTCTTTTTAGTGACATTGTTTTGCTTGCATGATGGCCACATGTGCAGCTGGTTCTGTTTAACCCATGAAACCGAACTGGTTTGTGAAGTGGCTTCTTATTTATACTGTTAAAGCAAAGATTAACCTCTAATCTTCTTTTTCTTAGAAGGGGATTTCTTCCATATATCAATATATAAAGTGTGGACTTGTTGGGCAGAAGAATCAGCTGCGAGACTGCGAGTGTCACAGTGGTTCTTCCTTTGGATCTGATTCCTCTCAGTCCTAGGAAAATGTTTCAGTTCCCTGAAGGGAAAAGACCCGGATTCAATAAACTGAAATTTTGCTTACTTTTCTGGTGGGATTTGCAAGCTGTGATGTTTCACCATCTCTAACTCATTTTAAAACCAGTTCAACTGGTGGAAGAGCTGTTGCCTGTGCAAACAGTATTGTTCATTTGTTTTGTGCATCATAGCTTACATAGAAAATTCCCTGAATTTTTTTCTTCTACCTTCATTGCATTACTGTTTCATACCGTGTCTGCATAAATGCCTGATTCTACCTATGGAAATTCCAGGGCACAATTTTTTCCTTTCCTACCTGTTGATTTCTTTTAATGTCAGAAGAATTTAAGGTGGAATGAGGAGATGTGTTTTGATGACTTCAAGACCCCACGTGCCTCCAGTGGTTTGTGCAGAAAGTGCTTTTTTGGAAGTGGGTGGTGTAGCTCTAAACTGTTATTGCACGTACTTTGACATTCAGCCTAGGGAAAACATTGTGCTGTTGAACTTCTAGGGTTAGAAGAGAGGAAGATAATAAACTGCTATAGGAGGAAAAGTCTTGGCCAGAGTTTCAGGCCTTAATAACAGTTTTTGTTGTGAGGAAGCTCTGAAATTGCAGTGATTCTGAGCCAGGCCATGCTATAAATCTGAGATGTTGGAGTCAGCTTGCTCGTAATGTTCTCTGAGATTTTTTTAGAGACAATGTGGTTCCTATTGCAATATGCCTCCTCATTCTGAGAGACTGGCAGCTGATTCTACTACTGCTGACATCAACAATGCTGCAAACCCTGCTTTTTCTCTTAATCAGCAAATTATTTTTCTCCTAGACCATGAAGTCGTGGCTTCTTTTTAGACATAGGCTTAAACCTGTTTGTTTCACCATAGTCCTCATCACAGCTTGCAGAGGAATTTCTCTGCAATACCTCTAGGCTGGTAGGGTGCAGTATAGCAGGGAGAGGCTCATGGTTTCGGCAAAGTTCCATTTCTCCACTTCACTTAAATTCAGTTTGTGACCTGTCCTTCATCAGCTTCTCTCCTGAGTTCTACTTTGCTTCTTTCTACAGCCAGGTCAGCAAAAATGCCGTATGGGTTTGAAATGACAGATGCAAGACACAACGTGAGAAAGTAAACTCCTTCTGCCATAGTTCTAAACCAGCTAAATCCCTAATGCCTGATTTGTGTCTTGTGTATATCTGGCCAAATGTTTCCCTGCCATAATTAATGGCAACTGTCTGGTGATCAGTTTCTAGTGGAAGGAACACTAAAGCCTTCTGTGGGAAAGCTTTTGAGGAAAACCAGTGTTCCAAATTCATTTCACCACTTCAATTGTCTTTTGAAGACCCACGGCAGCCTGAAAAATACAGAAGCAACCCAAGTCTTGCTCTAGTTTGGATTAAAAAATGGAATTTATGTGGACAGAAAATGCATATCAATGTCATTGGCTAGTTTCTTCCATAGGAGAAGAAATTGGGTTCATTGCTATAGATGTTTGAGAGGGGAAGGGAATGTCTTGGTTTGGTCCATCTAAACCAAGGAAATCTGAAATAGAGATTTATGTTCCCAGTGTAATTCTTAAAGTTGTGGGCAGGGAGGGAGAAAAGGAAGTGTGTTCAGTGGTATGAGGCTAAAGGCAAATTGCCCAGATCTGCCTTCAGAAATGTAAGCACAACTTTCAGTAACTTCAGAGAAAACTGCATGAGATAATGAGAGGATAATGTGGTACACGGAAGTATCCAACTCCAGCACTATCCTTGCTGTGAATGAGACCCAGTGATCCAGCTGGGCCTGGCCGGCCTTATTTACAGTGGCTGTACCTTACAACCTCTTTCACAGTCTGATAATCAGGTGAAATTAGCCTTCTTTATTTAGTGGGATGCTGCTCTCTGCTGTATTGGAAGCATTCTTCTGGTTTCTTACCTGAGTACATTCACTGTTCATTTTGCACCTAGGACTGTTATGTCTCTGGTTATCTCATCCTCTCAGTACTCAGAATTGTTTTATTTAAGTATTTTGCTGTTTGGTTTTGGTGGTTTGATGTCAGTTAACATGGCTATCAAGAGTGGGGCTCAAAAGAGGGGTGTTTATCATGAGAAACACAATTAACCTGGAGGTTATGTACACATAGAAGTTAACCCAATTATGTTGCAAATCTTCAACTTTTGGTGTGGAACTGTTGCTCTCCAGAAGCACCACTGACCTCTCACTGCCCTCCTTTGCTGTCTGGGCAAGAGGAGGTTGGAGCACTGATGGTCTTATGCCCATGGTCCCTGGAAATGCCCTGATTTTACCCAGTGAAAAGTGAGCTGTGCCAAAAGAGTGCAGCTCTTCCAAGTTCTCCTCACTTTATATCTCAGCTTCTAAATTCCTGAAAGTCAGGAGGGTGTTTAGTCCTCTCCTTGGTTGTACCTCAAACTCGTTCCTCAGTAAACCAAAATTAGCTGTGCAAAATATTACTTAAAATTCATTGCTGTGTTGTGTCATGTTTTATACCACCCAAAAGCTGTTAGGTGATATATTATGAGAAGAGTTAAGAAAATAAATACAAGTCTGCAGTATCAACATGTGAAAGCAACTATGGTTTGCTATGAGGTTGCTAAAAGTTATTTCCATTTGAAATAGTAACTGGCCCCCAGTGCGTATTGCCTGTGAATTGTGCTGTCCTGCTTCCGTAAGAGAGCTTGCTCAATGAAAACCTAGAGATAATTCAGTTGAATTTATAAGGGGGAATGTTTGAGGAGTGTCCTTTATTCCAGTGCCACCTTTTAGTAAAGCATCATCACACAAACAGGCGCTTTGTCCCAGTGGAAGCCATAGGGAGGCTTTGAAGCTCATTTCCATAGTTAGTGGCAATTGCCTCTATATTTACACTAGTCCCCTTAGGAACTGTGAGAACCACAGCATGTCTTAGGCTACTGTGTTGCTGTATCTTCTGCTTCCTCAGCCAACCCAGAATACCTAAGGTAATAAAAGAATAAAATAAAATTGTTTTATGGCTCCCATTCATCTCTGCACTGAAGTTTCATGCACACTGATAAGACTCCATCTCTCCCCACACTAGAAAGTACCAGAAAATCCCCTTAAAAATGTCTCTTGGAGCCTCACTTTAAATTACAGTTATGGGCCATATTAAAAACAAAGGGTAAGTAATGCTTGTCTACTTAGGTGAGGACTATAGCAAGAATTTCAGTTACTACTGCAGGGGCATTTGCAGGACTAACATTTGCTTAGTTTCCAGAAGAATTGCTCTGGTTCTAGCCTGTGCACCAGACTTGGATGTAGTGGGGTCAAACCCAGATTTGCCCTCTTTCATTTGCATAATGTAACATTGAAGCTTCCCAGCTCCCCTCCTGTTCTCTGTTCCCCAAAAGTATTCTAATATTTGGAATTTGTAAACACAGGATTTTGGATTCCATATGCATCTGGAATTGATAAACTGTTGGTATTACAGAGATGTAACCCTTTATACCTCTAACCTAGGAATGCTCTAGAGAGAACTTACAGACACATCTGATGTAGATGCAGGCAGATTCTAAACAGCTAAAACCAAAATGAAAAAAGTTGCTGTTGAATGAGTGGAATTTTCATTGAAAACTGTGTACCCTGGGGGGCAGGAGGGGGGGAATAAAAACTACAGAATCTGTTTGGCAATAACTGCAGCCATAATATTTTTGAGCTAGGAACTGAAGAGGTGTGAGTCGAGTAAAGCCTGTCAGATGGCATTAGTGGGAGAGCGAACCTTTTGGAAGAGACACGATAGTGAAGGCAAAAAAACCCAACCAAGCAAAAACCTCACCCCTGACAGAATCTTGGATTAGTTGAGGTTCAGTGAATGGCTTTGTTGAAAACACAAGAAAAGAATTTAAATAGAGAAGGCCTGATAAGGTGCAGGGCATCAGAGAGCTGTTTCCATAGTGACAATGTTCAAACAGAGGCCTAGAGGGACATGAATACCATTGCAGATGATCTCTATAGAAGACATTCGTCTTCCAATGGGGATGCTGCTCTTGGTTGTCTGAGGTTTTTCCCTATTAGTTGGATTTGGGGAAAAGGTGGTGAGGGGAAAACAAGGCTTAGGCAAACTGTTGACTTGACAGACTACTGCTTCCTTCTATCTCCTGATTTCTGCATTTCCCATGACCTCTCCACAGATTTTTACTTTAGTAAATTTACTGTCATAATTGTTTAAAATTGCATTCATGTGTTTAGAGGAAAGGAATATACACCTCCACCTCTCACTTGTCTACTGAAGCAAACACAACTTTACACCAGTGTGGGATTCAAGTCTGCATGTTCCTTTATGCCTTTGTTTATTCTCCTTTGATAAACAGGTGCAAATGGACCGCTAACTTAAGTGAGGGTAACACGGTACATTTCATGTTTCGTGTTGCCCACTGTCCCGATCATCCTGTATCCACTGGGAAATTCACCAAGCATCACCTTCTTTTCATAATTGATGTTTTTCCCTTTGAAAAGCAAGGTCAAGCTCTGGTTAGAAAAGAGCTGTTTCATGTTACAAATCTTGTGGTGCTGGAGTTCTTCCTTCCATTTTTCTTCTCAAAATTGCCATTCTGCGGATTTTTCTTAGTTAAGCATACTCTGAAAATAAGCACAAACCCCTTAAGCTGTATCTGTATAGAACATATTTTAAGATTTAAAGCATACTAGTCATGTCTCTGTCTAAACTATGATACATTTTCTTGAAAAACCTCACCATCTTTGACTAAAACTCCAGCAGTTCTTTGAGTTGAACATTTTTTTAGTGTGGGCTGAATAAACAACCTAGTAAGAGAAATTTATGTAGAAAGATGTGGGTCTTCAGCAACTTGACTTCATTGCATAGGAGACTGAGGCAGTATGGAAGTGCTGATTTTTATGAGAATGGCCAGGCTAAGACAACTCTCACTCAGACATGAGCAACTTCATACTTTGGATGGATCAGCTCATGCTTATCATTACCATGATTGTTCCTCTCACAGTGTTTGAGACCATATGGAGTCATTGGAGTTGCATCTAGTCTGGATCTGGTCATTAACCTGTTTTCATCCAAGAACAGAGATAGACTGAACTGGGAATGTTGTGCACTCTTGACCTTTAGAGTTAGGGAGAATTACCTAGGGATGAGTTCTGGCTTTTGTGAGGTAAATGTATTAAATTTTTCCCCAAAATCAGTTAGTGGACCTTAAATTATACCTTTAAAGTATATTGAATGCATATTGCATAATACTAACTTTCTATATGTTGATTCGATAGCTGCTTTATGAAGACACATCCCAAAGGTACTCAGAAGCAGAGGGAAGAAAAGCAAGTAACAGTGAAAGTGCAGTGTTTTGGCATAAACACACTAACTTTACACATACTATTCTAGTTAGGCTGTGTGTTTGTTTTGGTTAAGGAAACAGGCTAGTACAAACGTCCTGTAATGGCATAGAATTGAGTATATAACTTAGACTGTAATGATGACATTTAACTTGGAAAAGAATTCATTAAAACTGGATATTTTTGCAGGAACTAATTATATTTTGTAATGATATCCATTTTTACATATTCCATGGGGTGTTTTTTCTCTCAATCATAGCCTTTCTGAGTGCCAACAGAGCAGAAAATACTCATTAAATGCTTCCCCGTTTCCACTCCTATATTAAAGGGGAGAAAAAAGCTTACATTGAAATTTCTTTTTTTATTTCCTGGGAGGAATTGAGAGCCGGGGATCACAACCACCCGGACAAAAGTTATTTCTCTTCAAATCGCATGGAAGAAAAATAAAACTTTAAACTGAACTCTACTTTTAATGAAAGATGATGTTTTACTCTGTGCTATTGTATTTAATTTAAAATTCTTTGAATTAGTGGGAAACTGAAAATTTGACTCTTCAGTTTCACTATTTCCTTTTCAAAGGGATTTCATTGCTAAGTGTATCTTACTCTAGTGGTGGATTTATAAAGATTTCATATTTAGTCTTGCTGCTGAGCTGTCAGTCAAATCACGGCCTACAATTACTTGAAGGGAACAGCCAAGCTTTTCTTGTAGTAGCAGATGCAAAAATGAGGGGCAATGTCCACAGGCTGCAGCTTGAATGGTTCCTATTGAAGCTTGTGAAATTGGTTGCCCAGAAATGTTGTGGCACTTCTGTTGATGGTAGTTCTACTTCAAGCAATATTTGAGTTAGGGATGTGTAGAGATCCTTTCCAGCTAACATTTCCTAGGGCTCAGCCATTATGTTACCTGTTTGTTGGTTTTTCTTCTTTCATCCTCATCCCTGATTAAGGTAAAGACCTTTTACAGCATCTCACAAAACTAGTGAACTCTGTCTGTCTGGGGTCCTGGTTCGTTGAGTCACAGAATGGTTTAGGTTGGAAGGGCCCTTAAAAATCATCTCATTCCAAACCCACTGCCATGGCCAGTAGAAACCTACAGGATCAGGTTACTCAAAACTCCAGTTATCAGTTTATAAATGTTTAAGCTCATTTAGAGGAAAGTTTCTGAAGCTGTCTCTACCATCTCAATTCTGCACTTCTCTGGATCTCAGCAAGCAATGGTACATGTTGATCATATTTTCTTCATATGTGGGGTTTTTTTTCTGATGTAACAAATGATCTTTCTGTTCATGGAAAAGATGTTGTCCTACCTCTCTTATTCTCCTCAACAAAGAAATTCAGGAATATTGTGTATTTAACTTAGAATATATTATTAAGACACCATATAGAGAGGGACTTTTGAAAAGTTGCATTTTGGAGTAGAGGAAGATATTCAGACTCCAAATTCTGGTCCTTTTGAATGTAATGTGATTTTATTTTCAGTCCTGATCCAGATCCCTCTGTGCTTGGGTGAATGCTAGAGTTATTAAAAAGGGAAAGGTAAGAATATGAGAACAGGGGGTAGGGGACCGGAAGGAGGAACAGAATGTTGTCATTGGTAACTGCTGATACTTAGGGTGTGGATCCAAGGTCTCTCTGGACTGAAGATCAGAAACGTGTTCGTGTGGCTTTCTAAGCACAAACAGCAGACACAGCTCCTGTACTGAGGTATTTGCCCTCAGAAACACAAAGGTCCCATCCTTTTACAAGTAAAAATGAGGAACTCTGTCCTGGAAAGATGAAGTACCTCGACAAAGGTCACTGTAGTTACCCCGTCTCACAGAAACTGATAGTGGCACAACTCATGTATTCTGAGTCCAGGACATTACTGCCAAGTCATGCTTTTCTTTCCCTAATGATTTCCAACAGTCTGGTCAACAAAACAGAGAGCTGGTTACCAGGGAGCCGGCAGGGCCCTTGCCTGTGCGATGGAGAGAGCGCGTGTGTGGATTCGCTGGGTAGGATAAAACCACAGCGCTCTATTCCAAGAGCCTCTAGAAGTAATTTTCTCTCACTTGCTGTCCAGGCAAGCAGCATTCCACCCGTGGATTTGGTACCTTAGAAGTGCCCTGAGCCAGCTGCTGTTTTGGGACGTGCTGTTGCATGTGGAGAAGCCGGAAGCTCTCAGTGGGTGAGCAGAAAGCAATCTCTTCCAAGCATCCTTTGAGGTATATTTAGTTTTTAAGGGTGGATTAAAATTGGTCGATCTCTCAGAGTTAACACTGAAGAACTAGGGAATTAGATGCTTTCTTCTGCTTCCAAAGGCATCTGTATTAATTTTGCTTGTTCTGGTCATTCAAAATGAAAAAATTATTGCAAGTCCTATTGTAAGAGAGAAAAATCATTAAAGGCAGTGAATAATTTTGCAAAGCAAGTGTCCCACTGTAAAACCTGACACCAGTGTTTGTTTTTTTTTCTTTTGTGTGGGAGTTATATTTATGTTCTTCCCTGATGTCTGTAGTCTCCCCTTTAAGTAATATGGAAAATGCTGGGGCCCAAAAAAAGCTAGATGAAATATTGATAAATGTGGGAATTGCTTAGAACAGAGGCGAATTAGAATACAGCTGTTTTTTTTCTTTTCTGTTAACTTGGGAGGTGTGTGTGTGAAGCATTGAGGCTGCTGGTTTATATCCATATATCATGCTCTTGGAGAAGGGGGAAAAACAAGAGTTCTAAGAGTGAGAATTGAGCATACAGCTTTTCTTCAGGCTTTTTGTCATTATAGATCAACTTTTAAGAAACAGAGGGAATTTTTTTGGCAGTTTTTTGTCCCTCTATATGTCGAATACCTCTAAGTGCTAGGGATGACACGAGACTAGTTCATGGAATGTTTTATTCCCAAAACAATTTCTACTTGAAAAACTTTATGGAAATGGAATGAATGTTCTCCTACATGTACAGCATTGCTGAGATGATGTGGTGCTGAGAATTGTGTCTGAGTTAATTCTAGACTGATTATCAGAAAGTATTGTAGCAATAAATACAACTGAGGATTTGAGAATCTGCATACACCAAGGGTGTCATAAAACTAGAAATTATGTGGAGACAGTAAACAAGGAGTAATCAGGCATAGCTTCATTTGAATAAAGGGAGAAGTCAGTAAAACTCAGACAACAAGCTTAAAAAAAATTGTCTTCTCTTTTTTTTTTCTAATACAAGGTGTGTGCAATCGACTGTGGAACTCACTAAAATAAAATATAAAGAAGGCCAAGCCGGGTTCAGGAAGAGGTTAAATTAGTGGAGGTTAAACTCAGGGACTATGAAACATGTCTGACTTCTTAAGTCCATAAGCTGCTGACTGCCAGAAGCCAGGAGGGTGTATTTGGGAAAGAATTGCTGTAAGCTTACTCTGGCTTTGTGTTCTTTCCCAAGGCAAGTGCTACTGATGGTCACTAGAGATATGATATGCATAAGAATGAGACATTGGGGCGTTTTTGTGGCTTGCTTTCCAGCATCTCTGGCTGTCTGACTTCATTTACAGACATGATAGTTTGGTAACATTGCACTTAATGATCAAACCACATCCTATAATTTATTCTCTACTCCTCTCTTCATACATCAAGGCTCTCAGTAGCCCTTTCTGCCACAGCTTCATCCAGGAATTTCTCAGTAACCTATTCAGTGTGGCTCCATCAATTTCATCAGAACAATTGTTTTGTGAGATGCTGATCCCAATTCTGTTTTATCTCTTCTGTAGCATCTATAGCATCTGTACATTCACTGAAGTGTCATTTGCTGTTGCTTCAATCATCTTACAAGCTTCTTGCATTTCTATTTATTGAAGTTATTTACTGGTATTTACTGGTTATCCAGGTATTTTAGCTGTTGCTTCCCTAATTGGGACCCATGCTTCTCTCCAGCTTATCTTTCTGATTGTCCACTTTGGGTTCTAAATATTCCTCCCCTGAAATAATGGGTGTGGGGGATTTCCTGCTTTTGTCATGGAAGGGATGGAAGTGTGGTGCTCTGGTTCATGTTTGTGAATTTGAAGGAAGTGATACTGTAAGCTGTTGGTTCTGTAAAGCTCCCTTGACAAGTGACAGACAATTGTATTTCACATGGGCAAAACGCTTTTGAGATGTGGCTGTTCTGGAGTTTGCTTGTTCAAGTTTGTAACTGCCATGAGTGAATTCCAGATCAATGCCAGTGTCCCATTAGTGGCGTGTGAGCCAGTGTAGCGAAGCTGCAGGGCCGTGCAGATTTGTTAGCCTCGGTAGTGCTGTGCTCAGAAAGCATTCATTTTTTTTTGCTTCTGTCCCAGAGACTGGGAGTGGGAACTTGGAGGTTTCCCACTGCAGTCAATAGGAAACAAGCAAGTACTTAGGAATGAGAATTGCTTTGCTTTCTGGGATCTGGCCCACTGCCTCTTTTTGTGGTTTGTGTCGTAGTCCAGCTTTCGCACTCCTCTGGGGGTGCAGAGGTGACAGCTTTCCCCCCTGGCCATGCACAAGAAAACACAGCTCGCATACAGCTCCCTAAGCAAGCCATCAGGGAGCAGAGGAAATGTTTGTGCCTTCCTAAGAAGGCTGCCCTGTTGTAAAATGTGTTTCTGATGAAAATGAAAGAACTGTAGGCAAACACAGGACTTTTAAACCAGTGAGACAGTCTTCCCCTTCAAAAGGACTGGGTAAAGTTTGGGGACTGGATAGATACCACAGTTATACTCTATTTTCTATGACTACCTTTCTATCTTTGGGAGTTGTGGAGAGACCTCTGAAAGAGTGCAACAACTGCTGCAGCCACCTGAGCTGGCAAGCAGCCTCAAACAAGAAGCCTTGAGGTGCTGAATTCCTCTCATTCATTCAATGGATGGCTAATTCCAGTGGCATTGATACAGCTTAGAAGGTGAACATTAACTGTTTCATTGTGCATCACAGCAGCTGGAAAAATAGGAGAGTGTGTAATGAAGGTGAGTAGTGTTATCTTGGGCTCTCTTATAACTCAGGGTGAGCTACACATTGGCTTCTGAGTATCTGTGCAGCCCCAGTCTGCTCAATTAAACATTAGCTATTGATGAGCAGCAGCAAACAATGGGAAGTATGAAGTGAGTAAAAAAGTAGGAGAAAGAGGTCTTTGTCATAACATTTCATGTGTTTGCCTGTGGGAGGTCTCATGCTCACCAAATTCTTTCTCATCCTTGGCAAGCAAAAAAGTTTTGTCTGCTTGCTGGATTTGGGGTTGTTACCTGTCTGTCTGAAAGAGAGACAGCATGCCCTTCCTCCCTGGTAAACAGAATTTTGAGATAGGGATGTGCCTGTGGTATTTTGTTACTAGCAAAAGTAAAGAATAATTTCTGTACTTCGTTTGGGGTAAAACTTTAATTTGAGAAGGACAGTGCTGTTGCTGTGTAACCTGACTCAGGAGTAATTGGCATTCACATTAAAAATGGCCTTGTGCTCATCTGAGTTAGAGAACATGGAGGACATTTACATTAATTTCATTAAAATAAGCCATTAATGAAGTTAATGAAATAATAAAATTAATTCAAAAATTATTAATTAGTTAGTAAAATAAAGTTTATTAAAATAAACTGTTCTGAGAGGCTGAGATGCATCTAAAAATCTTCTTTCTCTTTCTCTATATCAAACATGGCTTAATTCCTCTAATTACAGATTGTTATTGATGTTTTTTGTATTGCTGTATTGTTAAATGACTTCAGTGTCCTAATCTGAGGAAGAGACTGATAGTCTCAAAGTTCTTAAGTCTGGAATGAGGTCAAGTGATATGAAAGTAGAAGAGGAAAGTAGTAAAGCTCTGCAGGACATTCGGTGTAGTTGCATTATCCATATAGAAGAGCTCTTGGATTAACATGTAAGTCAGTTCTGCAGAAGCAAGGATAGATGCACATTGGAAACTGTCAACGATATGGGAATGTTAATTTGAATATTTATAATTAGTTATAGCAAAATCCTCTTAGGCTGTGCCCTCCCTCCCTCCTTTTACAAAAACTTCTTGAAAGCAGATTCTCCTTGTCGGAATCTGTCTGGGCATTAATGACGTGGTAGATTTTTGCCAAGAGGCCTGAAAGCTCAGTTACAGATCTAGCACAGAATACATCAGCTGAACAACATGGTCTGTATTGTAGTCACTGGGCCTTTAACAGGCCTCCAGTTACCCCAGGGAGTTTGAATCACTCCTGGGTTTGTTATCCTGCATACCCCCTGCCAAGCACTCACCTTCTGGACTGTCCTAGAGGTTGTCCATCCCATCCTAAGGGATCTGCTAACACAAATTCTACCTTTTGGTTAGAAACTCAAACCCACGGTGAAACCAGGCAGTGCAGGTTTCTTGTGCACATGTAAAACTATGTCAAGACCACTTTAAAATCTGCCTAGTTTCACACTGCCTTGAGTCATTCCTCTTCCCTGGGGTATCACATATACTTTCCAGATAAAGGGGCCAAATCCTGTGAAACTTATTGGAAACATTTTAATTTTTGACCTGTTCTGTGTTCCACTTGTTCTTGTTTTTCTTAGACTTTCTACAATTGATAATTCCATTCAGTCTGTCCCATGTTCTTCCAATCAATTCCTGCCTAGATCTTTTTCCATTTGGCTGTTCTTGCAGACTTCTGATCTTGTTGCCACATTTTCATGACTTGTGTTATAAATTTTTTAAAGGATGGCCAGTATTTCCCAAACTTTCCATATTCCAGTGTCTGAAGCTGAGAGCTGCCCAACCCCATAAACTGATGCAGTGTCTGCTACTGCCCTAACTGATCCTGCTGACCTTGCACAGCTGAATCTGTGCATCCCACCTCAGAGATGGCTGCACTCCAGGGCTGGGTGTAACAAGTCACATGTAAAACTACAATACCTGGAAAGCAGTTTGAGACAAAAAAGGCAAATGAATGTGTCAGATATTAATGCCAGTGTTCCTGGAGGCCTCACTGTCCCCCAGTAAAACAGGTCCAGATATTGGCTTTGTTTCTCTGTGGCTGAATTCAGCCAAGAGCGTTCCTATCCAACTTCTTAAGTGGCCTGAAAACACTGAAATGAATTGCTTTAAACACTAATAAGTAATTTCTATTACTGAGAAGGGTGTATTCACTGCCAGCATGGTACTGGTGCTGAAAGTGGATTACATTAGCCTTTTGTTTGAAATCAATTGAGTTTACAACTCCACTTCAAAGCCTTTAGAGTTTTAAAATAGAGCCAGCAAAAACTGTTTAACAAGTCAATGCTGCCCTGTGATTTTCATTGTTCTAGCTTTAGTTGTGAGAGGGAAAGACTTCATTTTCCTGTACTTTCACTTCACCCAGGGAGTGTGGTGCAGAACAATAAGCAGCCCATTCAGCTTTGCCTCACCACTGTGTGCTGGGCTTTACCTAGGCACAGATGCCTCCCTTCACATCGCACTGCACAGTTTGGGTGTGTTCTCGCTTTAAATATTGATTTATTAGTAGATTGCACTGTCCTTTTGGATTGTTGCACTTTTCAAAACTTCAGTTATGATGAAGAATCTCTTAACAGGAATTTATGGAAGAGGGGAGCCTTGTAGACTTCACACATTAACTTGTTATTTCTTTTGTATAAAGGGCAGCACATTCTTTCAGTGACCCAGGGAAAACAAGAGCAGTGGTTTAAAGCATGAATGATATCCTAACATTTCAAATTCATAGATTTTTCAGACTTTGTGTGTGTTCTTATGAATCTTACAAACCAGGAAGGCTTAATTTAAACATCAACTGTTTCTGAGGTGGGGGAAGCGTTTTCCTTAAAGCGGTGGTTTCTCTTTAACCCTCACACAGTGAAGAGGCTTCTGTCAATATAAATAGACAGAAGGGGGAGCAGAGAGGGATAGGGTGTGTACCATTGTTTCACCAAATGTTTGTGTTTGCTTTCTCGTTTGTGACTTAAGCAGCGAGAAAGCTGAAGCAAGCGACAAGGTGCATTTACCCTAGCGAAACGCTACATCAGTCTTGGACTGCTTTTTGAACCTTCCTTGGTCTGTGTTGTTCCAACTCAGGAGTAAAACTTCTGTATTTTTCAAGGCCCACTTACTTGGAAAAAGTTGAGATGAAGCATGAAGTCTGTGGAAATAAAAATCATAGCTGGTTCATTTTTAGCACTGAGTATAATTTGTAGTTTGAGGAGAAAGTATAGGGGCTGAGTTACGCAGTCTGTCAAAAATGTGGCAGATAATGAAGAGCAACATGCACTGAAATTGAGCCTGGGGTGTGTTGAGCATGAAGATTTTTTTGTGGCTCTACCGCAGAAGGAACCCCAGACAGTCCTGGATTTCCCCCACCTCTTTTTCCCTGAGGACAGGGGAAAGGGGAGACACAGACTCATTATACTCCTACTACTGAAAGACCTTTTAAATGCATTGAGACATCTGCCATACATGAAGTTGTACGGAAGACTGAGGTACACAGGTGGCCTGTGTATGATTCCAGGAGAGTCTGAAGCAGAGTCTTCCACAGACTGAACACCTGTGCCCTCCTGGATCTTGATTCTTTTGGGGTATATTAAGTCTGGTTTTGCACTTTCTTTCTTTGATTAGAAATTACCTGCTTCACACTATACTGAATGAAAAAATTTAGCTGTCACAAAGGTACTGGTTTTTAAAACAGTTTCACCAGAAAACTTCTCACTCACTCCACCCCATTAACATCCTGTCTTCTTCAGAGGAAGACAAAGAGACCTTGTTTGTTCTGTTCTTACACGTGGTTTCTCTGACACCTAACACAGACATGTAACAGCTCTGCCTTGCTGCCAGGAAGACAGAAGCAAATAGATGCAAGGTTAGAGTGGTCTGGCAGCATGAAGTGCTGAAGTTTTGAACAGCCCCATGGCATTTGCAGCTCAAGGCTTCCTTGTTCATATAGCAAATGCAAAAAAATACTAGTGATGGAACCAAACAGACCTCCGTGTGTGTGGAAGGGGTAGCTCGTGGACAAAGCAGCGTCTCCCTTTGGAACTGTTGTTTCTATGAAGCTTGCATACAGATTTGTTTTGTCAAAGTTTCACAGTACTAGCAAAGACAAGAGGGTTTAAATATCAAGTGAGCAAAGCTGGACTTAGAATTTATACTCTGTTCTAGGGTGTGTAGAATTGATGATAAGACTGGAGATTGTGAGCAAAGGATGCTTGGTTTTGCTTTTTCCTGAAGACTTGTGCAAGGAAGCACGGGGTGGGGGGCGGGTAGGTAATAAAGCCAGGCCTCGTGCTTAGATCTTGGAAAAACATGCTAATATCACAAAATGGCTTTGAATGAACAATAACTGATGTTTACAGATAGTTTCTTCTGTTGCAGTACAATTTGCATTCTAACACAAGCTCTTCATTATAATCACTGGCTTCCCTGTGCTGGTACAGAAAACTGTGCTGCCAAGCACTGTGGTTTTTCAGAAGGAAGAAAAAGGCTTAATGCTATTTGTTCAACCCAGCCAGAGATCTACTGTTTATAATCTGAAATATCATAAAATGTGTTTTCAATTACCTTGTGCATATTTTTAAAGAATTAAATTTCCATCAAAGGATTTTGTGAGCTGTTTGATCTCACTGTGCCTAAAGAGGCCAATCTGACTGGAGATAGTTTTGTCTGAGCACATACAGCACAATTGTAACAAATGTGCCCTTTGAGTGTCTGTGAATTTAAGAGAAATCAGTTTATTAGTGAGAGAAGAGGATGGTGGGGGTCTAATTTCTAGTGTTAGCTGTGAAATAAGTACTTAAAGACTGGGTGTGCAAAGGCACTGTGGTTCTTTGTGTTATATGACTGACTTAAGCTTTTGTTTTCTTCTTTGTTGTCTGCATATAGTATTCCATTTTCCAGACATCTTTAAGTGTGAGACACAGCCCTACCCTACTGTGAGAGCCTGGAAACAAAAAATGTAGCATTTTTGTTGCACTGGAAAAAGACTGCTTGTGATGCCGTTGTGCTCAGCTCCATATAAGCACACAGATCCTTTGCACTGAATAAAATACAGATAAAAAGAAAAGAAAGAGAAAAATTATATAGATCTATCTAGAAATAGTGACAGCTATTCCATTTCCTACTAGTTGATTGTTCTGCCTGCTATACCAAGTTGTCTTTTCAGTGTCAGGCTTTAAACAGTGTAATGATGGAATTCAGATTTCTGCTGCTCTTGGATAGAAACTGTGTTCCCTAAACTAGAAAAGCAAAGATAGAATATTGGGAGCCCACAATTTTGCTTTCTGTGCTGATATATCTTATCCAAAGAAACACCTGGAAAAATTAGCTTAGGTCTCAAGAGTGATAATTAGTCCAGTGGATTAGCATGCTCTTGTTGCTATTTTAACTTTGAACTGGCCTGGATATGTCTGTAGAATACTGTACTGCCCTGATGAGGCTTATGTGAGACGTAAGAACACCTTTCCTGTTCTGGTAAAGTGGCTGGCATGTCTCTTTTATCAATGCAGCTATTTAGAAATAATTAACCCACTACAGTTGAGCATGTGTCATAGCTTTTGATCTCCTTTTCCACCATCCTTTATTTCTTGAGAATCCTGACACGAAAGCAGACTTTTTCTTACACATCTTGCTTCTTCCCGTCACTTACTGCTCACCTTAAATCCAAGTCTTGTTTGGGCTCCACTGAAGATTGAGTAGCTCTTGATACTGCTTTTCATATGTAACAGTTTTTAATCCTCTTAGAAAGCTGTATCTGTCTCCTTTTAAGTAATGAATGAAAATACTTACTACACCTGGTAAAACTGAAATTAAGTTGAGAACACTTAATTATATATGCGTGATTGCTTTTTATTCACCTTGCTGGCACTGTATTTTTTCCTTAGGAAATGCTTGTGATATCACAAATAGGTGTCAGGTTCAAAATAAGCAGTAGTAGGTAAAGTTTTGAAAAGACAAAGAGCCTTTCTATGCAGGTGTCATCCATACTGAGGAGGAAGGAGAAAGCCAGACACTCTGTATAGCAGCAGCACGGTTGTATCTAAACAGAAGGGGGCCTGTTTTTCCAAGGTTTTCAGCTAGTGATAGTAGAGGCAGTAATGAGATACAGGACTGCTTTCCATCTTATTCTGCCAATTCAGCTCCCACAGAGATGCCAAATAAGTTTCCATTTAAGAGTTTTTCAGTAGAAAACAGCTTTTGCAAAATCCTTGCTCCTTTTTCCTGATGAAATTGTCTTTCCCCTTTTGTGATATTTGCTACCTGTCTGACTGTCAGCAGCATGAAGCAATGGAAGATTTGTATGAAGGATGTGTGGAAAATCCCTAACTCATTCACTAGCTGTTTCTTAGTATTTCTGGAAGAGAAAATAGCGACATCTCTAGGGATGGTTTTTCTATCAACTGGGCCTTCACTAATGGGATTAGCAGGCTAAATGCTCCAAATAAATCCATCACTGGCATCAGTTGCATCAGAGGTGATGTTCATCTCTTAATATATCAGTAAAAGCCCAGCATTTGTTTCCAAGAGTCACTGGAAATGGATCAAATTCAATACTTATTTTTATCCACACTGTGTTTCAAATCAGCGTTTAGGTACAACGTGTACAAACCCATTATTGTCTCCTGACCTTTGCACCTACTGAAATCTTACGGGAAATTCCCTCCTATCAGAACCCTGACTGCAGCACACCATGTTCTGATTCTAGGTGAGTGCTTAATTCCAAGGACTTGTTGACAGAATATGAGCCTCAGTGGGGCGGAGAATTAGGGTTTTTTCCTTCTTTCTTTGTTTTAATATTTGATTTTTAACCAATAATGTAAGGAGTGCATATGTGCTATTCTGGATCTTATTGCAAGACAGATTCATGTTTGGTAACAGTCCCCTGTTAGATCATGTATATGGGAGTGGAGTGTGGGTGACATAAAATGGGATGTTACATCTGAGAAAGCAGCTTTGGAAATGTTTTGGGGAAACATTTTGGGGAAATGGTTTGATAAACAACAAAATATGGTTTGGCTTTGTGATGCTGTAGGTAAGAGATCTGATACTGGATATGTAGAGAGGTGAAAGAAAAGTCAAGGAGAACAGAGGTGGGGATGTTACTTTTTTGTAACACAATGGAGATAATTATACACTTAGCATATCCAATTCTGGTAGCTACAATTCACAGAGGCTGAAATTGGCAAAGTTTCAGGAAAGAGAGAAAAAGAGTCATGCATTGTCTGGGAAAATGCTGTGAAGACAGAGACTGAAGCTCAGTCCTTTTAATGTTTTGAAAGGCTAAGAACATGACTCTGATTATAATTGTACCGACCTGGACAGAAAGTTTCTAATGGTAGAATTAGACCCAGTGGTTGGAATCTGAAAGAGAGTTTAATTTTCAGTAGAACTGAGATGCCAAAATGTTCAATGATCTTAAAAAGTAATAATATGCCTTTGGAGACATCTGAGGGTGACTGGAATGTATGACTAGGTATGTCATGGAAAAATTGGAGTATCCAGCCTTAGAACAGAGGACAAGTATAAATCTTTAAGCTTTAATCCCACTTTTGCAATTTTTGAGAATGCACTTTGGTCAAAAATGTGATGACTGAGGACAAGTGTGTGTGTCTGCCCAGGACATGGTCAAGTGGAGGATTTGTGTAGAAGCAGCAAGGGAAGCTTAGGGAAGTGTTATTTTGTTGTGCAAAACAAAGAAACTTTAGGAAAACTCACGTTTCATAGGGGTGATTTGGGTTATTTTGTCCACTGCAATGGTGACCTTTAAAAACAATCATAGTAATTTGACTGAAGAGAGCCACAAACAGCAGCTGGGTAGTATTACTGTAGGTGTGTCAAGCCACAGGAAGAATGGCTGTCTCCTTCTGTCAGGGCGAGGGGAAAACTGGCAGTCTTCTAAAATGCCTCACTTCTCAGCTCATATGCAAACTGAAACACAAAAGAGGAGTAAGCTGTCTTTATCCTCAGTCTGGCTGAGTTGTCTGCTACTGATAGTGAAAACATGTATAGTATTGCACAAGGAGAATGACTAATTTTTTTAGGAGTAATTTGCGATCTTTTAAAGAGAGTTGACGTTGTATCAGTTACAGGTAAGCCAACGTAACAGCTAATTATGATGTGTAAATCTGAGTTTGAGATGAAAAACTGAAAAGCAATCAGGTTTTATTAAGCAAAGTTATCAAGAGTAACAGCCCAGTATTTCTACCACTGAGTGAAAAATTATCCTGTGCTAGTGCTTTTCATGTGAACACATTATTTTTTCCAAGTAATCTCAAAAGATTAATGAGACTGTTTATGCCAAAGTCAACAAATCACCCTGGGTGAAAGCTGTAAACATTATCTTATTTGCTTTGGTTGGAAAAGGCCTTGGTCTCACTCAGACCCATAGAAATTGAATAGTGTGGTGATTGGCAGAGTGGAGAAGCATTTAGGCTAACAGATTGAAGTGACAAATATATGTGGAAGAAGGATGCATTGGAGTTCTTGGGTAGTCTAGGGAAGAGATCATCTTAAGAGAGGTGGCAAATTCTCTTCTATGGATGCTGTCAGTTTCTTCTCCTCATTCTTCTTGTGGACTTTTTGGACATCTCTTGGAAATATCCAGAGGCAAGGACTAGTACAGCATTTTTTTGCTTTGTCTGTGTTCCGAGGGCTCAAGCATACAAGCAGTCACTCAGTCTCAAATTAGGAGCTGGATGCCCATGGTTGTGCTAGGTACATCTCAGGGTGAAAGGGAATATTTTTGTAGTTATTCAAAATCTCACAGAGACTAGGAGGGGATCAGGTTTGTTTCTTTACTTGCAGTGGCACATATTTTTGCCAGATTAATTAACACCTCTGATTAATTAAAATCCTGATTAAAAGGACATTCACTGTATTTTATGTGGTTGGGCTTTCCTTCCCTGCCCACTCCCCCTCCAAATATCCCTTCAGTGCAATAAAAAACAACATAGACTCCCTTTAAGAGACTAGATTAAAGGAACTATACCTCTTCAGAAAACTGATGCAAGTCACTGTAATCCCTCCGTTTCCCTCTCATGAATGTCTGCTTCTCAAGTGGATTTAGAAATCCCCAAAGAATTTTAGATAAACAAGATTATATTATGTAGTCAATGAAAGGAGAAGCAATTAACTATTTTGAGCATTAAATATGAAAAACGTGAGAATTCTAGACTAAAAGTTTTTGCAAATTATAGTTAGCAGCTTTTAGACTACTGGAATGTCTGATTTTCTTTTTTTCATTTTATGATTAAAAATGGAATCTGGTGTAGCCTTCCTCTGGTTAAGGATATGTCAGTGATTGTGTTTTCAATTATTACATTTCTACTGTTCATGGGTGTCTGGACCTCTAAATAGCATCTATATAAAACTCTTGAAGGCAGTAGCCCCATTCCTGTAAATTCATTAATTTGGTACAATTTGGATCTTGAATCCTTTAAAGGGCTGTGAATTAAGCTTACGATGAGTCTCCATTTTTCCTATTATTGGGTGATGTCATTGCAGGCATCAAGAAAGAACATGAATAGAGATGGAGCAGCCAAAATTCACAAGACCAGAAGATGTTAACTTTGTTTTCCTTTATTAGACGTTCATTTCAGAGAAGTAACTACATTTTTCCAGCATTTAAAGACATTAGGTTTTTATTTAGTTGGTTTTTTCCCAAGTTTTGGCACTGGTGAGAGGTCAGGAACTGACAAAAACTGGTCATGAGCAGGTATTGCTTAACCTGTTTTCTATTCTTGTTCATGCTGCAATGATTTCATTGCCGAGCCAGTCTCTTGATCCGCGTATGATAAAATGCAGATATTTTGATCCTCCATCATCTGTAAAATCCTGATTTCTTTGTGGTCTCATGTGTCTGGTTTGCACTGCAGTGATAAATATGTGTATTCAACAAGAAACAAAATATCAATTGTACTGAGTAAAGGCAAGTCAAGATAGCTCCAAGTATTCAGAAGAAACTCAGTAGTTCAAGTTACATATCGCCCTTTCTTGTCCCTACTGACTAGAAACATAGAATGTGCCAAGAACAGGCAATATCTGACCTGCAAAGGAGGTGCTTTGGTGCTGGGCTGTCAACAATGGCTTAATTGGATCATTTAGTGTATGAGTTCTTCCCTTTTATTTTCATCTTTATTCCTGACGTGTGGGGGTTTAGAGGGATATGAAAGTGTTTATCACTTACTGGTTGTCTCGTGCATGGTCCCTCATCAGGAGAGAAAGCTGGTTAGAGGTGTAGTCTGGTGCTGACAGTGACACCTCCAGCTAACCACAGCAAGGTGCCCTCAGTGCCTGATCCCAGAAGACTCTGAGTCTTTAATAAAGAAAATACACCAGTTTCCAGAATGTTGATGCAGTACCCTTATTAGCATAACGTTCACCTGGCTGGTTTTAGATGTAATTTTTTCTTTTGGTATCCTTTCCCAGTGAATGAGATTTATCATGTGCTTAGTCCATAGCTGCTGACCCCTAACTAGGATCTCTAATGGAATCAATCCAGTTTAGAAAATTGGCTTGAGCCTGGAAGTTAAACCATTTGTTTGGATGGAAAATTAATACTCTGAAGCTGATTTTGATTGTTTTCCTTTAAAACCATGGAAGGCATTATTATGTGCTACTTTTTCTTATTGATTTGTGCTAGTAACCTCTGTGAAATAAATTATAATACATACATATATATGTATAATACTGGCTCTAATACTCATGGCTTGAATGCTCTGCGCTTGGCTCAGGTCAAGAGAAGACACTATGCCGTGGATAATTCTCTTCTCAATGGGATAAGAATGAAAAATCACACTACAGAAAGCAGATGATTGTGGAAGATGCACTAACAGGAAAACTGCTTGTTGTGAGAAGAGTTTACAGCTGTAAATCTGCCCCTCATTTAAAATTCCTTACTCGTATTTCCTTACAGAAAGGTTTGGTCTTTTAAGCACATTAGTCTCTGATGCTACATATGTAGTAGTACAAGCAAGTTGTCTGTTTTCTTAATAGATGAGTAAGTTTGTCTCCAAAGTATTTTGAAAACACTAGAATCTTCTTCTGGTTAAATAATTTTTGATTGTTGAGTCTCTGGTGTAATGGTAAGCATATGGCCAAAATTATGATGTCCTTTGTTGCTAGAAAACGTTTCCTTCTTAAACATAACCAGTAAAGTGACCAGTGAGAGCAGAAAATGAAATGGGAAGAGACGAAAGGTAAACCCAAATAAAGGATTATGTAAGCAATTTGGGTTGGAGAGTTCAAGTTAACAGATGTTTTTCTGCAAGAGGCATTGTAAAGGGTGTATTTTTCCTTATGCTTTAACTAACAACAGATTTGCCTGATTATTTATTATATTTATTTGTAAACAATGCAAACCAGTATCACCCTGAGGATGAACTGAATAACTTGAAACAGATGTCTCACTTAGCCATGTTTATGTGCCTAGATTTCATTGGATGTCTGTTCCTGAGCCTTAAACCTGTCAGCAGTGCTCCACTCTGTGTTACAGTGGTGTTTCTCATGCCCTGTAAGTTTAGAACCAATCACTGCCATTAAAACATTTACTTTCCTCAGTATTTGCTTAACTCAAATGCGAAAGTAATGCACTTCTATTCAGATGCCAATAATGTTACATCCAAAGACTTCACAGGACCATTTTTCTTCAGACTGAAAGTTGTACTAAGATTTTATCCTTGTTCCATGATTATTGCTTCATTTCAATTTCAGCCTAGGTCTGCAAACTTTTTATTACTTATGTAAGTAAGCCCACTAAACTAATAAAGAGCTTTAAGTATATACAGCACTACAGATCTTGCAACTAAGTCCTTAAGGAAAGGGACTGACCTGAACTAGGACTAGGAATTAGGGACAAATAGCTGGTATTTTCAAACTGCTGTGTTTAATATGGTTTGCATTTATCTGTTTCATGTATTTAACATTGACAATACAAATCTCCCACTGATTCTTTTTCTTCCAAGATGTAAAATTATTTTAAAAAGCCCTTCAGCAGGTTATAGCTAAAAGTCAACTTACGCATCTCCAAAGAATGAGGAAAGAAACAACTTTGTAACAGCACAGATAGCTTGAAAAGGCTGGAAAACTGTAGGTAGACATTTATCTATTTTTCATCATTCACCTTTTTATACCTGAAGCTAAGTGTCTTTGTGAGGAGCAAAGTTGAAATTTGCACTAAGTTCAACTAAGTTCATGTCCTGGTTCATGTCAGTCTCATTCCTTAAGGACTTAGTTGCAAGATCTGTAGTGCTGTATATACTTAAAGCTCTTTATTAGTTTAGTGGGCCTACTTACATTAGTAATAGAAAGATTGCATACCTAGGTTGAAATCAAAATGAAGCAATAATCATGGAACAAGGATAAAAAAAAATCTTAGTGCAATTTTCTGCTTGTTTTTTGTTTATTCTGAACACTGAAAATCCTTACCTCTTTGAAACAGTAAGGGTATCTACTAGTTATTTCAGTGATGTGTAAGTTTTTTTGCCTGTAACAGATCATTTAGGGCTCTGGTGATCTGAATCTCCCACGCAAAAAGCACAGCAACTGTGCATAAGAGGGGTTAAAACATAGGCAGCTCTTCAGTCTAAAGAAAGTAGTAGTTAAAATACCCATAGCATGGGGAAATCTGGCAAAAAGAAAGCCCACAAAAATCCTTTTCTACTCTCTGGGAGATTTATAAGGTACCACAGGACCTTCCCAAAGTAAATTTAAACTATTTTAAAAATGCAGCAAGATATCAGGAAAGTTATCGCTAACACTTTTTTAAACTTAGGCCAGGAAGACAAAGAACTTAAACATTTAAGAACAACAAAATCCAAATCCTCTGGTCCTTGAAAATAATTTCTACTTTAAAAACAAAACAAGCATGCCTGGGGAGAAGTGTTCCATCAAATACTCTTCCAACAATGTCCAGTTACTATAAGAATACTTTCCACTTTCCTGGATGTGTTGCACAGAAGAATGAAAGACTGTCACTGATGAAGTTTGCCAAAAAGCATGATCAATATCCTGTTAAATCAGGAGACCGTTCCCATTCATTTCAGCAGAACTTGAATGGGAAGTATTAACCTTATTTTAAGTTGAGGCACGTTGAAAACTAAAGCTGAATATGAACATGTTCATTACATGTCAAGTTTTGACCACTTGTTTTAAACTTGCAGGCCTTGTGAGTATCAGGTCTGTTCTTTCACAGAGCTAAGGCCTGGGATATAATAAGAAGAATTCATATGTCGGCCTTCAGCTGTCCTGCTACAAGAATGTAGAGAACAATTCAGGTCCTCATAATGTGAGGACTTGCTTTCATGATGGGTTTGATTCAGAAGTGCAACCGTGTTGAATTGTCCTGTACTATGAAAGAACTTTTTGACAAAAAGTTGCTCTGAATCTTCTTTTTTTTTCTTTTTTCTTTTTAAACAGCTAGTATTTCTAGTTTATTTCATTATTGCTTCTAGATAATGCAAAATATATGTGCTAGATCTGGCAAGGCTTTTTTAAACAGCTTAAACCAAGATTTTATCTCCTGTGGCAGGTGCTGTTGCTAAAATAAACACTTACTTGTTCCATAGACCTGTCTCTGGTCTCTTTAAGGACTAATCTGATAATTTTCAGTAAGTACAATTGTGTTTTGGTGCTCATCTGTTCAAAGTCATGCTAGGAGACCCCAGCCATCATTAGCAGTGCTTTATATAGAAAGTTTCTGTCATGGTTTAATGTGACATGGTTTAAGAGAAAATTAACTGTATCTCAGTCAAAACCAGGGCAGCATCTAAGCTTATAAAGCAAAAGGGTAGAAGTGCAATTGGCACCTTTTCATAGCAGCATCTTGAAGATTTGAGGTTGGTGCATGACAATCCCGTGTGGCTTTAGTTCCCATCTCCCTTCAATGTGAGAAGAGATAGCCCTGCTGCTCTCCTGGCATCTGTTTGGGTCCTGTGCTGCCCTGAGGCAGCGGAATATTGCTGAGTGTTGATACTTCCATTATTCCCTTCTTGCTTCCACGTCTCTTTGATCATTGGATCCACATGGTTGATTGCAAATGGAATTAATATCACTTTAAGCCTCCAGGCTCGTTCAATTTAGCATGTCTCGTCCTTCATATGTATTCAATATTAAAGCCTCCTATTGAACTGAAAACAAACACAGTGCATTTGTCTGCTTAATTGATTTTACAAGCTTCTAAGATTCTCTGCTGCTGTGTCCCAGATAACATACATTTAAAAAAATCTAGGAGAAGGCAAGCTTCACTTCTATGAGTCTTTGTGTGGCACCGCAGCAAAGCAGCCACTTGCTGAAATGGACTGGTAGTTTTTAAGCTGAAACTATTATTGTGACTAGAGCAGCAAGAATCTCTGCAGCTTTACCCATTCAGGCTCAGCATGGATCTGTTTTATCCTGTTTCTGCTTGATGTGGTTTTGCATTAAGCTTGGGTTTCAAATTCAGAGAAAAGCCAATACTGGAAGGAAATCTTGCTGTGATTAGGGATGGCAATGGTAACTGAAATGTTTGCCAACTTCAGGAAAGTGGCCTAAGTTTTAGACTTACAAGAAACTATTTCAAATTAGGTAATTGTGTTCTTGATTCGAGTTATATTCTAAGGTCTTCCAATTGTAATATCAAAAACCTGTAAAGGTTGGTTAACTTCTCATTTTCTTCCAGATCTCTCTTCATGCATAGCACAAATAAATCCAGATAGTGTCTGTCTTTTCCAGCACAGAAGCAACTACCTCTTCATAGTAAGTGGTTAATAATTGCTTTGGATATCTCATAGATGTAGATAATTGTGCTGGGAAAAGTTGTTCTTGTCTGTTAAACCAACAAACCAATTCTTATTTGGAATTCTGCTGCATCCTGTTATTTGTTCTTGCTGTTATTCCCCATCAGATACTTAAAAATAGAAAATAGGGCAGTAGCGAGTCTTTTCGGTAGCTGTCCTGAGTGGAATTGTCCATTTTTTTTTTCTCTGACTTCTCAAAAGAGAATTTTTTTTCCTGTATGTTTATGAGCTTGTGTGTGTTAAGAATACTGATGCTTTGCTGGACATAGTTTGTGACATCATCTTTAGAATCCTAGGAAAGCTGTCCTCTTTGTCACTTGTGGAGTGAACCTTTCAGATGCTTGCTGTAGAACAGCACATAAGCAGCAATGCTGGGAATCAAGTTCAGAAATCTGGAAGTGAGGATCCCAATCCTCACTTCAAATCACTAGATTTTGTGTAGGATTTGCCTGGATTACTCTGCTTAAAAGTTACCCATTAAAGCAATACAAAGATGCTTTGAAATATTTCCACTATTTGAAAGCAGGAGCATCTGTTTGATCCAAAGTAGAAAATGCTCACTAACTGCCTCTGGTTTCAGATAACCGAGTCATTCCAAACATGGGGCTGTTGCCTCAGAGGCAGAAATTGTCCATTGTCCTGTACCTCACCAGGCAGATTCCTGGAGGCTGGTTTTTCCTGTCAGATAAGAAATAGAATAAATACTACAGGGTCATGGTGATTGCAAATCTCACAGAACTGTAGTCTTGTAGTTCAATATTAATGGATTTACACAGAGCTGCCAAAACTTTTACAGAAAGGTGTCCTACCAGATCCCTGGCTGGTGTAAGCTGGCTCACTTCTGTGGCCCTGTGAAAATAGGCTGATTTAAACCAACTTAAATCCTTGGTCCACACCTTAAAACATTCCTTTCCCTTATGGAAACATAATAGTAGTCTTAAAAGCATTATTGTGTGCTCAGAGGTTGGACTCCATGATCTTGGAGGTCTTTTCAAACCTTAATGATTCTGTGTTGTTGGAGAAGGGATTCACAGCCACTGGGGAAAGTAGCCAAGTGGTTGTGCTTACAGGAAAAGTAGGAACAGTTTTTGAGGAACAGGGGAAATCTTCCTATGTTGTGACCTGTGATGTTACATAGCAGGAATTCCCCTACAGACCTCTAACTTGCTATGCAAACAGGTCTTTGTGCTTTTACTGCCACCTTAGCTTCCTGTGCTGTGGATCCTGGAGGTGCTTCCTGAGGGTTTAGAGTTTGCTGATACTTGTCAAAATAGTGCTGTGTTGATTTGGAGTTGTTTAGTGATACATGTAGCTAGCCTATATTTTCATGCAGCCTTGTTTTTAGTAATTATCTTGTATTTATTCCTCTGACTTCACAGCTAGATTCCTCAGAAACAATACCTGATGTTAAAAGAAATCCCACCTCATTCTGACGCCTTTAAATGTAATTTAGTCCTCTATTATTTTTTTTTCTTTGCAACAACCGGGTGTTTAAGTATTTTATTTCTCTTAATTAATGTTTGTACTCGTGAGTTTTTCAACATTAAGTTATTTTGCATGTAGTTTTGGGGGCATCTTTTGAATCTGATGCCTAAATATTCTGTGATCAGCAGACTTAAATATGAATCACAAGGTGTAAATATTCCAGGAATTTCCTCAGCAAAACCAATGAACTTTCTGTTTGTGTACATTTGTAGTTTTCAGTGAGATTGTTTCTGCTCCCTATTTACAGGCTGTGGATATAAATTTTCTACAATATTTTTGTTTTAATTGGGAAAACACTGTTTTAATTATCTCCGTGAGAAACCAAACTTTTCTTTTTTAACAGGCCGAACCACCTTTTGCTAGAATTGTGTCCATGCTGTATCTGAGGGTACACTGGAAAAAGCAGTTTTCTATCCTTCTCTCTTATCTTCTCAGCACATTGAGATCTTTTTTGTCTAAAAGAGGATCTTCTGCTCTTTGCAGAACTTTCATTTTAGTTTGACACTTTCTGTGACAATTTCATAGGGTAACCTTCTGGTTGTTCCTGGTATAAAATGATACAGGTTTTATTGATATTTTCTCAATCCCGCTCCCCAAGACTTATACAATTCTTTGATGTTTTTGGTCTCATCAATAATAATCAAAGATCACTTTTCCCATTTCTTTTATTTCCAAATTAATTAAGGACCTCTTGTTCATGTACACCTAGAACTGAGTAATACTGCTACATTTATAGATAATGTAAAATGAATTATAAATGATAAATGAGTCCCTGAGGCACATCTGGTTTGGGGCTTCTCTGCAGAGCTTAAAGGGGTACCCAGTTCTAAACTGGTTTTCAGAGCCTGTAGAGCTCTGTAGGAGCACACAGAAGTCTCCTGGCAAGTGCTTGTAAATGAAGAGCTTGCCTTGGGCCTGGTTCTCTTTTCAGGTCTCGCTAGAGGTGTTGGCAGTCTCACTACTGACTGCAGCAAAATTGAAGTGAGACAACATTATTCTGCCTGTTGCTCACCTCCACTGTACTGCTCGTGGGACAAAATGTATGGCCAGGAAAAAAACCACAGAAACTGGCCAGGTTCTGCCCTTTATCCTCATGGCTGAAATTGGTTGTCAGAATAAATGTAACAGAGAGAGGTCAAATTTTAATCTCAAGGCTGTAATATGCTCGTCTGCTAAGAAGTGTAACTATCTCAGTGTTGAAGTGGGACCTAATTTAAGGGGAGTAGAGGAATGATTTTCTTAATCTGCCATTAAAGAAGAAATCTCTGAAAGGAGCTACATGCAAAAGGAACTGGAAAAAATGGATGGAGAAAACGCAATCAATTTTTGTATATGCTAGAGGTATACCACAGAGGAAATGGGATGTGAGGTGTCAGCAGCATTTCAAGAACTAGCTTTTTCCATATGTGTTTTTTGTAAATCTTCTGTAATGCTTTATCTTAAAAAAAAAGTGAAGAATGCATTTCTCTGTTTCTAATACCAATGTTGCACATTTTTATTCGCATCTGTGTAAACACTTGGGTAATTGGCGTCTTTCTGACCTGCTCACTTTCAGTATTGGCATGCAGAGCAGTTGTTGGGATCTCATATAAGGGAGAATTGCCCTAAACTGGCAAGTAGACAGATTGAGTGAGGCACTTGGGTGGGGAGAAATATAAAACACTTTGCAAACAACAAAGCTTGAGAAATGGGGAGGAGGGAGTTGTGGAGAATGACTCTTCAACAACCAAATTTGTGGATGAAAGTCAGTCAAAAGAGGTTTGTATAAACCTCACGCATTCTTGGATCATTTGTTTTATCTTATACTGGGGAGAGGAGGGGAAATTTTAAAAAATGCCCTGAAGTTTATTTAGTTAAAACTGTGGAATTAAAAAATTGAGCCATCATGACTCTGAGCCATACTGCCAGTATATCTGAATATTGGTTGGTCTTTGGCAGCCTTCATCATGTTTTCTTTCTTATTTTCTCTCTGCCTGTGTGACTGTAATCCTCCCCTTCCCTGGCAACTTTTTGTGTCCTCCGAGTTGTCTCTTTCATCTCCTGTTGATTGCTTTTTCCTTTTTAGTCTCTTGTTTTCTTTGTTTTTAATCTTAATGGTTTCTTCTCTTTTCCATCCTGTCTAGGGATCATCTCTGCCTGGCAGTGTATTCACCTCCTACCTTTCACTGCCTCTGAGGAGAGCTGGGCCAGTTGCTTGTTAGACAAGTTGATGTGACTTATGGGATCAACTGTCTGTAGAACATCTTCACAAAAGTATCACAGTGTTATGTCTGGCTGAATTGGGGCCTTTAAGAAAGGGACAGGAAAACATGGTGGGCATGATGGAAAGATTTCATTATTCCTACCAATTTTTCCCTCTGATAGAATAAATGTTGATATATGCATTGAATAGATACCGTGTGTAAAGAGGGGCTAGGGACTGGATGGGGTCCCAGTTTCATGATTGGAGCCGGTGTCCATGGTATAATTAAAAGGTTATGGCTTCACATCTTATTTCCCATGTACATTGAGAATAAATTTGTCTTCATTTTCTTTGCAGCAAGCTTTTAATTGTTTGAATATAATTACCACGTTAACTTCACCTAGTGGGGCCCTTATGGGGAATTATTCAGTTTAAGAATTTGCAAAAATGCTACCACTTTTTGTTTAATTGAAGCCCCAGGTAGTTTAGGCTTGAAATGCAGCAGGTAGCACTGGATGTGAAACCTTACTACCTGTGAGAAGAGCAGACTGATGGTTTCAGTGTTAGGAGCTGGTCCCATTTGGTTACATCATTGTTAAAATCTGGACAGTAGAGATAAAGCAGAAAAGAAATCCCCAGCTTGAAGGATGCATGTAGGGGTTCACATTTCATCATCTGAAGAGTGCTTCAACTTCTTAATCTATGTTACAGCTCTCTTGGAATGACACTCTTAAAGGTTTCACTACCAGCAATCTATGGATACAAAGGGGAAAAAAGTCACAGGAATATGTCCTGTGTCAGATGGGAAACGTGGGTGTTGTGGACCAACCATTCTGTCTGATAGACATTGCATTATCATGAAATTTTGAGAGCTGTTGCCCCTGTAGAAAAAATTAGGAACTGTCATTGTAGCACCCCATCTCACACCCAGGTTGTAACTTTTTGTGCAAGGTGGTGTTTCTCCTTGTTTTACAGTGCCAAATGCATTGTTAAGGATTGATGTCTACCCAGTGATTGTTGGAGCGTGCTGGTTTGCATGCATGAAGAAAACTTCTGTTTCCAGAAAAAATAAACTTGCAGGAGGGCTTAGAGACTGGGCTTTCTGCTGACAGTTAATGGGACTTCACAGAATAGAAGGCAGCTCAGAATTTGGCCTTGTGCTGAGTATCTCAGCATGGAGGACCAGTGGCTCTTTCGAATGAAGAGCTAATTCCTTTAGTATTAAGTATTTGCAATATAATTTGAAACTTAGTGGTGTTTATCCATGGCCCTCTCTATCTCTGGCTGAAGTCAACAGGTTTCTTTCCAATGTTACTCCAGGGTTCATACACCTCAGCCAATAGAGTACATGTGTTCGTTTTCCCAAATGGTTTAGAACTTGGCAGACTTGGGTCTGTCTTTGTTTTTTTTGAGTTCTGGATATATTTGAAACTAAAGCATAAAGCAAAATTTAGAGGCTAAGAATTCTGTGGTTTATGAACCACTGATCTTCCATGACTCACCTTTCACGCAATTTTATGGCCCTACTGGCTTGGAAATAGGCAACAGCAGTTGGCCACCTGCAGCATCAGCATCAAGGAAAGTTAATGTGGTAACTCTTTGAAAAGTGGAACCTAAAAAAACCCCAAACCAACAGAAATTTCACTGTAATATGCTGATTTAGCATAACCTTCTACCACCGCTAAGACATTGCAACAATAGGATTTTTTCTGTAAAACTCTTTATTTAAATCAAAGGGGAGGCAGACCTCTCAAAAGTTGTCCCATGCTAACGTGCACCAGCATAAAACTTGTTAGCTCTGCTAGAAGCCTTGCAGAAACCTGCACTCAGCTAGAAGAAAGTACCATACCAAATAAACAGGAAATAAGACTTTTTTTTCTTTTTAGAAGTTGAATTCTTTTTATTCAGTTCTTGGTTCTTTGAGATCTTGTTTTTACATTTTCTTTTACTGTCTCCCAGTTCTATAATCCTAGACTAAATAATTGAAGCACTGAATCATTCTTCTTCCTCAATACTGAGAGAGTCAATATATATAAATTACTTCTAAGGGGCTTGAATGGAAGGTATTGTTTAAATGCTAGAAAAGCCATATTGTTGGGCTTGTGTATATTGAGTATTAAAGTCTGAAGCCAGAGCTGTAGTTGCAAATTTGTCTTGTGTACTTGAAGCTTCATGCTTTTATCAGCTTATACTGATAATCTTCACATCCCCTGGCACTGAAAATTACTCTAAAATTGCAAGTTCAATTTCAAGATGGTTTCAAGAGCCCCTCTTCCAAATGTTTCACACAAGTCCTCTTAGATATGTTCTCATCTGGGGTTCCCAGCTGATGCTCAGATATTCTGTGGTGTTCAGTCACTGGTGACACATAGAGGTGAGATGTGGAGAAACGGTGGAAATTCCACCTGCTGTGAGAGGATGGCCTGAAACAAATACCTTCCTAATGGTTTCTCTGCTGCTTGCATTAGTGTATGTCATGAAAGGCAGCACAGTACTGGGAAAATTACTTTCCTTCCTGCAAAAACAGGTTACTTGTCTAGGTCCTGCTGTTCAATGATCAAGGTCATACCCACACCCTGAAATGTCCCTGAATTTTGGGTGGTCTTTGTGACGTGCATGTTTCTATAAACACCAACTTGTACCAGTTATTTTGTACTTGTGAAGCACAAGATGCATACACAAATTAAGCACAAAGGTTTATTGGTAAGATGAGGCCTGGTGCAATCTCTCTTCAGATACTCTGAGTGTATGCTCTGCATGTCCTGAAAATCCTTCTTTAAGGGCTATGAAAGGTGTTACTAGAAGTTTGATCCTTTGTGAGACCAGCTGCCAGTGATGAAATTCAGACTGAGGTTTTTAGTCCAAACCTTCACTAGACAAAGTATTTGGATTTTGGTATATATTGAGAACTAGAAATGATCCTTTAAAGGAAAACCAGTAGAATTTTATTGGCAGTGACCTGCTGCTTAGTACTTTACCTGCTGAAAACCCTTCTGTAGATCTTGCCTTTTTCTTTTCTTTTTCTTTTTCTCTTTTTAAATGCTGCTTATAAACTATAATTGTGGGAGGTTTTGAAGTCAGATTGAATTACTCTTCTCAGTGTGCTTCTATAGGAAGCCCCTTTGGAATTGGCAAGAACAAGCCCAGCTTGCATCCCGTTTGCCATCTGGGTTTCCCTCTGGCTTCAATTTGCTGCTATAAAACAGTTCTTAGGTATGGATGCTGTACTGAACCTGCCCAATGCATGTCACATTTAGTTACTCATATTTCTTCTAAGATAACGACTGCAAAGAAGCTGTTTCTTGTGGTCTCTCTTGATTTACTGCTTCTTAATCTGATGTTTCAAATTAAACCTGAGTCTTCAATGTCATTGCATTCTTTTAAGACATGTTCAGCTGCTCTGTAATGGGTGTGTTCTTTCTTACAGTTTAATGCTCAGTGGTTATGGAATAATTGAATAATGTAGCATGTCTGTTTATAATCATGATTCTGTGTTATCAAAGGTACACATTTATTTCTCACTTTTCTTCATATTTCTGCACCCTTCCTTGTACCTGAAATGCCCTTTGCAGCTGCTTTAATTTATCAATAAACCTTTAAGGGGCAATTGTTCAAGGGCACACATCAGGGCTCATGTTAGACATTCCACTGCAGCCACATGAACTACTGAGAGTAAGGGAAGTCATATATTTTTACAGATCCAGTGGGCCTGGTAGCTTTATTTAGTACCCTAAATAGCAATGATAAATTGAGGAAAATTAGAGGATGTTTACAACTGTTTGTGATTGGCAGAAAGTCATCATTGCTAATGAATTTTTCCTACGCAGCACAGACACGTATGGAGGGCATGATTTTCCTTTAAAAGATCATGGGTGATTTTTCATTTTGTCTGTTTTCTTATAGGATTCATATAAATAAATGTTTTGACTGCCACCCTTTTCCTTTAAGAAACCTGGCTTTAAATAAATGTAGGTCACTTAGCGTCGTCTTGATATGCTTTTACATAAGATCAGGATACAATTCTTCGCCCATCTGTGTGATTGTACCATGGAAACCATTTCAGTTTAAAGTCTATGCTGTATTAGTTACGCAAATATAATAAAAGCAAAAAGTTTATTGATTAGACAAATAGATTACCTTCTTACATCTCTCTCCACTAAAAAAAATTAAGTTCTGTGTCACGCAAGCTGTATAATATTTTTCAGTCTCTTGTAGAGACTTATCTGAACATTAGTTATGAAGTTTGTTCTGAGTCACGCCAGATTAGTCAGTTCTACCTACAGATACTTCTACAGTAGCCACTGTTATGATTTGGATATTCAACAAAAAATAATCAGTTGGGCATCACAGAAGCCTTGGAAAAGTAGGCAGAAGTCGTTGTCCTTCTTTCCAGGATACACAAGACATACAATAAAGAAAATCTGCCACAGAACACCTCTTATCTCAAACACTGTAGGCCAAACTCCTAGAAGATACCAAACATTGCTGCATAAAAAAAATGGCCTCACTTCATTTCAGAAAGCTCCTTCTATATTTCATAGCTCAAACCCTATCAGAATCTCACATGCAGCTACAAGAGAGCTTGACAGCATTTCGGTCTGAAGCATCCTGGAGAACTTTATTGTTTCAGAATGCAACTTATGGGCTGCAGCAGTATTTTGTTAAAAGGAGACCTAATAAAGTTTGAAACTGTTCTTTCCTTTTTCTGTGTGCAGGCAAAATTTATGGTAATGCAAAGCCTCGTGGTTGTGTGCTGAATGTGAAATTCAAGGCACTGAAATTATGGGATTTGAAGAACTTGCTTGCTTTTGGGAAAATCTGTGATGTGATTGTCACAAATCAAATTGTGACTTAGTTTGGAGTTTTTTGCTATCCCTTTACTGAGTCCAAGTTTTAGCACAAGTTGCAAGTTGATCTGTAATTCCCATTTTGTGTGGGTCAGTCATGCAAAAGCATATTGTGGGAACATATCCCAGGATTTTACACACATTTGCCAAAACTTTAGCTTGCAAAACTTTTGGATCATGGAGTTGTGCATGAAGATTTGGCATCTGATCCCATTCCTACTGTGATGTCTAATAGTAGCTATCAAATTTTACTGGGAAAAGGATAGGACCTTTAGGAGTCTGGGTTGAAAATGCCTCAAATTTTGTTTTTTTACAAACCAACTTTTCTAGAAACCGCATTTGCAGAGAACAAGAACCATATTGGTGAGACAACAGAGGGAGAAAACCCAGTCAAGTCAGGACTGATAGGAAATCTCTCTTGCTCCTATAGCGTCAGGACACATTCGGGTTCTGCTTGACCACAGCACTTAGAAAGACCTACAAATAGCAGAGCACAGGCAAAACGAGATCTGAACGTCACAAAAAGCATGAGTTGTGGGCAGTATCCTATTATCCCCTCAGAAAAGAAAAAGATTTATTTCACTCATGTTAATATCATTGCCACTCTAAATTAGTCCTACTTGTAGCATCATAATCTTGCTCCTATTCCTTCAGCGGAGCCCAATACCTGTTACAGTCACTGTGTCTGAAGGAGAAGCTGCCCAGGACAGCATGGCCAAGATTGGTCACATTACAAGTCTCTTGCTTCTTGTTCCAGCCTCCAGCCTTTTCTCCTCTGCTAAACACACGGATTTATCATCTTTGCTGATCCTTTGCTGTGTATTGTTCTTCCTACATGATGTTTCTCGAGTATCAGTAGCTGACAGAAGGCAGGATACTTCCTCCTGTGGTCTTGTAGGGCAAGACTGAGAAGATAGGCACAAGTTATATGGCTGCAAAAATTCATGTCTGTAGTTCAGGGGAGAATGTGTTAAGTTATAGATTTGTACAGAAGTATGGTAGCCACATGTTAGTCCTTGTGCAAGTTTGTCCTGTGGTAAAGAAAGAAGCTGTAGGAAAGGAAATAAAGTGTGTGAGAAGGGGAAACTGAAGCAGGTTTAGAATAGAAAAAAACCACTTCATTTAAATACTGAAGATTTTGAAGTATAATGGATAGCGTTTAGTCCCTGGCAAAAGTCTGAGTTCAGTGATCTGTGTAAGGGAATAAATCGTACATAGTGGTTTAAAATATGTGCTTTTTAAAAACACCCCCCAACTGATTTATAAAAAAAGAAAGGTATAATGAGATACAGCTTCCTGTAAGTTTATGGTAATTTTGTGCCTTTTGCTAGTTGTTCTATTTATGTGGTCCTTTACTGTAGCCTGGCTCCCACCCTCTAATATAGTTATCCTCACAGCACTTCTTTGTGGTAAGGAAGTACAATAATCCCCACTTTACAAATGGGGAGCCATGGCAAAAGAGAGGCTTAGTGACTCGCCTGAGGTCATGCAGGCAGCCTATTATGGAGCAGGGAATTCAACCAGGACTCCCAAACAGCAGACAAATGCTCCAACCCCAGGGCTGTCTGTCCTGTAGCTCATATTTTTAAAGCGCTCAGAAGGTTGTATCCAGATTTCAGAGATGGTTCAGGGGTTATTGAATCCAGTCTGACTAAAATAACAGAATAGCTGGACCAAGTGAAAATGTGCTGCTTAGTGTAGAGTTGCAATATCAGTAAGTCAAATAAAGGTTTTTCCTCTGGCAGCTCTGGTTTCCTCTCACTTGCCTGAGCTTGCTCTCTTATACACACACACACATGCACTCTCTGCAACTGATTTTTCTCCTGCCTCGGAGGAAGGACTTGGTGAAAGGAAATTGGTATAATTAAATGGTTATGTAGGAAGCTGATGGTAAGTATTTACTTTTATAAAATAAGTGGAGGAGAAAAAACGTATGAGGTAGATTTCTTAGTGTTTGCTTTTTTGGGTTTATTTTTGGGAGCAGAGTATTTAGTGACAGAGATTTGTTCCCAGTAGAAAATGCTTGAAACACATTAGTCTGCTTCGGTATTAGAAAGATTAGAGGGCACACTGTGAGAATTTGTAAGGATTTATGTGCTTTTTAGAGAGGATTAAGAATAAAAAAAAAAAAATCCAGATTAGAAATGCTGTCTAACCACATCACTACTCTACGGGCCAACATTTGCATGGTGGTTTTCTTTTATGTTTAATACCACAATGTTTGTATTGCAACTCCAGCTACAGTTGGTTTTGTTTGAAGACCGTAGTCTAGGTGTGCACAGCATGTGAGATGAAATGTAAGGAGTTCGTGCAGCATCCTTGAAGTCTTATTCAGCAGCAAGCTTGAAATACCTAAGAAAAATATTTTAGGGATATTCTCCTTCTATAGAGTTGCTTAAATAAAAGAAAAAAAATCAGCTACGTTTCATAGCTTTTAAGTGTGTGCTTTCTTCCTGTCTATCAAATTGTAAGCTTGAACAAGATTTGTTTTCTGGAACATTATTTCTTTAAAATATTTGGACATGGTAATTCCCTAGTAACACCAGACTGCACAACATGGAATTAGTTATTTGTTTAGGAACAGAATTGTTAAACATCCTCTAAGCTGTAAAAGGATACTTCCTAATTATTTACTAGAAGCATCCATAGTTAATTAAAGTCAGACTGCTAAATGTGGATGATTAGAGACTCATGTTGCTAGAAAACTGCTTGCGCTGATTTGAGCTAATATTTAATTTGTAAATTCAATCCTTTTTAAACACTTTATTTAGAAAAAGCATAAATCTTTGCAAGATGTTCTTATGGAAAAGACTAGCTATTTCTTTATGCTTTACAGTCTTGCTGTATTACACATCGATTTGTCGATAGTTTCTGCAATGGAAATGTAACCTGACCAGTAACAGTGGCTTAATTGTTCAGGATTTCTTTTTCTTTTTTTCCTTTCTACTTCCTCCTACACTGTTTCTTTCTTTTTTTTTTTTTTTTTTCTCCCCCCCCTTTTTTTTTTTTTTTTTTTTTTTTTTTTTTTTTTTTTTTTTTTTTTTCCGTTTCATTTTGTGTAGAGCTTGGATTTGGACTTTAGCCCAGGACTGTTTGTCCAATGCATACCTGAGCCCAGTGGTGCTTGGAGGATGAGTGAATGTTGAATGTAGTGTATTTTCCAGCCATGTGCCAGTGGCTATTTCAGGTATTTGGTGAATTTGGTCTTGCACCATACCCAGGTTTCTGTGGGTTTCCATGTCACAGTCACCTTGTGACAGTGGCAGCAGTGCATCGTACCCAAGTACAGATACTGGAGCATTTTGTCCCGACAGAAGTGCCGTGAGCATGTGCAGTACATATAATTTTCTCTCTTGCTCTTTCCAGCCATTGCAATGGCACTGACTAAAGTGGAGTGCTCTTTGCATGGGTGAACATAGTTTGAATTGGATTCTGGATGCTGGCTGTCGGGTTTAGTTTTGTTTTCAATTTTACTACATTTATAACATTATTTTTAAAACAACATTTAGGTGGCATATGCTTTCTCTGATGTTGTTTTGGTCTCGTAAACACTCTGCAAAGTTGATACAGATGTGTGAGGAAGGAGATGTTTTGTTACTGACCTCTTATGGTTTGTATTGCAGCTTCACTGCAATTTAGTTTGTGTTGCATTATAGTGCCTCCTGACAACAGAAGATCTTCATACCATCTACATTATACCTGGCACATTATTGTCACTACTGGTGATCTGAAGATTTTATTGCAGGTTTGTAGCGGCAGACTGATTTGTTAGTTAAGAGTTTCAAAGCAAGACAGACATTGCAAATACTGGCATTTATAGGCTGTGGAAAGGTGCACCTTACCAGGTGAGAAGGACATGTGGGAAGAAGTACTGAAGATCGATTATTTGAACAGTTTGGTCTTTATCTGTAAAGAAAAATAAATTTTAGAAATGTGCTGGCAAGTATGGACTCAGTATGAAGCAGTTTACAGCTGTGTAATTGATTGAAAGTCCACTGGAGTAAATGGTGGTTTTAGTTGAGTGAAGAACTGAATTTGGAGTCTTGTCCTTGATGAAAGAATAAGTAATTAAACAAATCGTTCTTTCTCTTTTTCAGGGAAATTGTTGTTTATTGCAATGACTATAGCTGTGAGAGACTGTCATTGTTTGTCCAGTCAGGTACTAAGTACATTTTGTTAGAAGAGAAGCAAGGCTTTGATTTCATCTCATGTCTTTGGAAACACATTCAGTTTCTTTCTTATTTAAATGATATTGTGATTTCATATCATTCTTTAAAGTACAAAGACAGTTTTTTTTCTCCTGGGTGTTTTAGAAGAGGTGCTTATACTAGGAAGGGGCACTTAATGCTGTGCTCTCAAGTAACTGGTGCCAATACAGACATACACTGCAAGTTTACCTTGTGGAAATGAAGGCAGAACTTCTCAGTTTGAAGCTTTACATCATGGTTAAGGAAATAATTTCTGTGTTGGTCTCAGCAATTCAAATGCTAGAAACACCAGAGGATTTTCTTCAGTTTTTGATGTCAATATACAGAAATGCTAACAGAGCACTATGCCAGAAGAAATCTGAAGTTCACATCATCTGCATTCTTACGAAGGAGGAAGGAGATTCCAAGCATTATTTGAAAATCTGTGTGCCTAATTTTTCTGATATCTTGAAAGGATTCGCTTTCTAAACTGTTATTTCCTGACAAGTGCATACTGTGGAGCAGAAAGCTCTGTGGCTCCCACACCTTAGAACAAAACACCCTCTGGAGGTGCCTCTTTCCCTCTGTTGGCTGTGAAGGAAAAAAAAACTTGGATGAAATATGTAACTTTTAGACTACTACCTTCTGTGAGAGGAGCTGCCCTCTTAAACTGTTTTGGATAAATGTAGAGAAGGTGTTTCTGTTTGTTTATGGTACATGTCAGGTATGTTCTATGGAAAACTGTGTTCTCAGGTTCTGGGTTCTCAGGTGCATGCATGTGACCTTGGAGTGTAAGTCTTGTTTGGAAATGAATGAGTTTTCTGTTCCCCTACTCCCCAGATAACTGGAGCCTGATCTAGCAAAAGTATCCTTCATACAGTCAGGAATAATGTGGCCTTAGTTTAATTGATTTTTGTCTTGTTCAAATTGAAGTTTCACTGTTTACTCAAATATTACTTATTGCAACTTCCATCGGAATTAGATGAATAAATGCATAGTCTACCACGTGGTGTGAATGCTAGAGGACTAAGACTGGAAGTCCACTGTTTTTCATTGATTTAACATGACCTATTAGTGGGTCAAACCATTTTTCAGGTTTTCTTTTTGTTAAACTTGTCTATTAAATAGGCATTTTACAGTGGGGCTTCTAATTTGCATAGACAATTCAAGGAATTAGTACTGGGGTCACCTACTACTTTTTTTCCTGAAAAACATGAAATTTTACTTTTAAAAAATACAATAATTTTTAATTTTTCTTGGGAACTTTTGATGCCTTATCAGGCTACTTAAAAACCAGAGACTAGACAAGAGTAAGGGAATAAAGGTAGGTATTTATTTGAAAGGCCTTCAAAGGTACACTCTGGGGACCCAGAGGCTACTGCCAAGATGGACCCCAAGATGGGTGACAGGTCTCGAGTTCTTCACACTTTTATAAGTTTGGTCTATTTACATATCAAGTTTAATTTTCTAATTAAAGCTTCAGTTAATGATGTAATTTCTTCAAGCTCACCCCCCCTTGCCAAGATGTTGGTTTACATTTTGGGCTTAGGACATGCTGGGTGTCTTTGGAGGGCAGGCCTGGAGAGGGTTTGTTATGTCTATCTGGCTTAAGAGAGCAGCAGCTAACAGACTACAAGAAACTTCAGAGTTATACTCTAGACAGTAGAGGATTTTAAATTATAAAAGTTATAACTTAAGGCATCACTATGTCAGCAGAAGAATTTCTTCTGAAGCAGATATCTGAAAATAGGTCTCTAAAATGCCATTCTTGTGGCATTATGAAATTTGGTTTCCATTCTATTTTACCAGTCTATGTACTCTAAGAAGGGTTTACAGTAAAGTAAAGACTGAATTTCTGCAAAAGCATTTGTTCTGTACTAGCAGTACTTTGCAGGGAGATATCCAGATGTTTCTTAAGATCTTGAAGGCTTGGTATGAAAAATCAGATTTTCCACATTCCCGCTTGCAACTTAAATCCAGTGCGAACAGAGGTCTCTTTATTTCATAAGTACTTGTTTAACACTGGCTCACTTTTGAGACTTACTGATTTTGTTGTATTCCAGGCCAGGAAAATCAAAGTCATCTTATGAAAATATCCTCCTGAAGTAAGTTATTACCTTTAAATGCAGTTGTAAAGGATGACTTTTTAGTTAAGGCTCTGGTCTGGGACTTGAGAGTTCAAACTGAGTTCACCTCAAGATGGTGACCCTGACTACAACTGTGGGGACAGGCACCATTCCTGAGTGTCAGTTCCCCTCCCAGAAAATAGCACCTGTCACCTTGGGCTGAAGATCCTGCTGTGTGTACAAGTACAGTACACATACAGAACCTCTGCCCAGGTCTGATTCTTATTGAACATCATGACTTCTATATTACCACTTGTTTCTCTTTTGCAGTCCACATCATGGGGGATGTGAAACTGGTGACATCTACTCGAGTCTCCAAAACCTCCCTGACACTCAGCCCCCCTGTCCCTGCTGAAGCACCAGCATTCACTCTTCCTCCTCGGAATATCCGAGTGCAGCTGGGAGCCACCGCGAGGTTTGAGGGGAAGGTAAGAACCAGGCAATGGAGGGCTTCTCCATCGGGTTTTGCCCTTTTCCCTGACCAGGCGGCTGCAAAGGTAGTGAAGAAGCAGGCAATGGAGGGCTTCTCCATCGGGTTTTGCCCTTTCCCCTGACCAGGGGGCTGCAAAGGTAGTGAAGTTGCCTCTGTAATACGGGACCTTTGCTCAAGAAGAATACGCCGGTGTTTACCCTCCTGGGGAGGCAGGAGCGTTACAGGTCTATTTCTGTGTAGAGGAGAGTATTGCAAAACCTGAAATATGCAAAGTATAACCTCTTTGAGCATGCCAAGAACTGGGGTTATTATCAGTGAGAAACTGCTTCGAGGGCTGTCCTAGTCAGCATGTTCCCCTGCTGCAGTTCTACATGTTCTCCTACTGCCCATTCACATCCCTGCATCCCAAATCACTGCCTGTTCATGAAGCTTCACGTGTGACACAAATCTAACCCTGCTGCAGCATGTCCTTCCTAGCAGTCAATGTAGGAATCTTCAATGAGTATTGGGATAGTTCTGTATCTGCACCACCTGCAGTACATGTTCCTAGCTTGAAAGGAAAAAGAGCATTTTCAGAGGAAAGATTGATTTGTTCAGGAAAACTTGTTAACCTGAAGGGTTTAAAAGGGTATGTAGTTGGAGTGCGTGTCCCCGGTTCTCCCTTTTTTTCATTTTTGGGATATTGAATTGTCCTTCCTGGAATGTGTATTTCTTTCGTGTGTCAATCCTGGTATGTACTCATCCTTGTTCTAGCTATCTTCCTTTATCCTCCCTTAACCAGTTCTTTTTCCTGGAGCTGTCAGCTTTCCCTCTCAGTCCTTTCAGCTTCCTTTGGTTCCTGTCACGCTCTGATTGCACGCTGACAGCTGCACCATCAAACCGACCGCACTTTCGATCTTTGAAGTGGTGGGACTCGTCTGACAGAGGCAGGAAACTGCAACTTTACTGTAACAAAAGCAAGGCCTAGCAGGAATTTGGGAAATTCATAACTTCTGAAACTCTAACTTAAACACAGGGCCAGTAGAGGGCATCTGATATTTATCTTATTTGTTTATGTAAGAGCAGGCCAGGAACTGGGATTTTTCAACAGGAACTGTGTAGGAAAACAGGTTTTGGAGTATATTAATTTTGAAGTGTTAGAGAAAAACTCAGAACTAGGTCTTAGATTTGACTTTTTGAAGAAAACTTGGCATTTTTCATAGAAAGCAAATTTCAATGAAAGTGTTTAAACCAAAGAACAGTTTTTTCCCAAACCCTCAATGTTTTTTTTTGTTAAATTGCTTACTTTTATGTAATTTTAAGGCACCAGTCAGACATTTCTGTGTATGGCATTGGCCAGTCTCAATGAGCATTCCTGTTCTTACTCTTTTTATCTTTTTTTTTCTTCCCCTCATTATTTCACCTTGTTGCAAACACAGTAGGAAAATGGCAACGTGTTTCTACTTTCTCCATGTGACACCTGTGTACAATGCTGTTCTAATCCCAACTGGTTCTTCCAGGCTGCACTGCAATAACAGTTCAGTGAAATCAAAGTTGAAGCATGTGCTAAGATTTCGTTTTATAGTTCTCATGTTTCCTAATTAAGTGCTCAAGTGGGATACTTCCAGTTTTTATTGCACACTGCAGAGTTTTTATTATTAAGTCAAATGGAAACAATTGTAAAATATAATGACCTACAAGCTAGAGTGCCATCACTGCTTTGCATTTTTTTTTTTAATATCTGGTTTTAAAGTGTTAATTTTCCAGGGATACCTATCCCCTTTTTAAAGCCACTTTGAAGACTGGAAGAGTAACGACTGAGGGATTTTTTTAGTAGCTTGGAAAAGATACACAAGTTCAATACTAATTAAACTGTCAAGTGTAATTTCCTTGAAGGAACAAAACTTTGACTGAAGTCCTGGGTTAGACTTACTTGATGAAAAATCTAAGTATCTCTCCTGGCAGTTCGGTATATGAGTGTGGCCAAAACCTTTAATTTTCCATCCTTGACATGGGGGTGACTGCATTAGTATTTTGTTTGTGCTCTTACTGTAGTAACGTGGGCAAAGTGAGGGGGAACACAAGGGCCCAGTTTGAAAGGTACTGTCACTGAGCAGCTGCAGCAGCCTGCAGAGCTGTTATCATCTGGCTCCATCTTCAGCTGAGTAATACAACGTCGCTTCTTCTGCCACTTTAATGTTTCAGAGGTTCAGAAGGACAGCTGACCCCTTCAGAAAAACAGGTTCAGGAGGACAATCTTAACAAAAACAATTTATTAAGATTTAGTAATAGAAGCTACTCAACATACTTAGGTTTTTCTATCCTGGAAAATAGGCCACAGATGTTACGATATGTTGTTGCAGTATAAATATTAAACCAGACTCAGGCTAAAGAAAAATAAAAAGTTTTTTAAATGGCTAGACAGGAGCTTTTCTTCAAAGAGTTTCTTTGCAGTGGAATTGATCTTATCAGAAAGAACAAACATTTTTAGAATCCAAGACAGGATATAAATCTGATATTGTGATGATCCTGCATTCTCATTAAGTGAACAAGGAAGAGAGGGCCCCAGAATTAAACTTGTTGGTTTTCCTTCCAGCAGCATTATTAGACAAGTTGTGTGAAATGGCAATTCAAGATCAAAGAGAATGCAGAAATTGAGAAATAGCCCATAAATGTAGGAAATTTGAGGCAGAAAGAAACTGGTGCTTCCTTTAATGGGAATTTTTTATTTTCCTGTTCCTTCAACTACCACCCTGATTTTCTTACTAAAATCTCAGTAAGTTTATTTATACCTGAGGGAAGATCTCAATTTTCCTGTGTCACCTCAGCATAGAAAGTTAAATCATCATCTTTCAAGAGTTTGAGCATGATTTTGGCTTGGAGCATGTAGTGGAAACACTTAGTAAGGCAAAGGCAAGGTTACCTTTGTTAGATAGTCCCCAAACATCTGCTGGATGGACATCTCAGTTGTTCATCAATAAACTGCTTAGGTGATTTTTAGGAAAACCATCCCAGATAATTGTGAAATTGTGTTATGTGTTCTCCACTTGTTATGACTCAACTGATGTGCTGTTCTTTAGTTGCACATCACATGTGAGGTGAACAGCTCAAGGCAGTAATCTCGTGCCTTGTGTTAAGGCATTTTAGCTCACCTGTCAGAACCTTTAAGACACTCCTGCAAAAGGAGAGCAAGCCAAAATGTTACCAGGCCTTGTTTAAGCTACTTCTTTACCAGTTGTATTGAACACTGGATGTTAAACTGTGCATTTGATTGCAGCAAGCACTTAACCTGCCTTGTGTGCACATGTATAATTTTTAAGGGTATTATTGATGGTCATTACTTTATGAGCTTAAAAAAATACTTGTGCTACAGCCCTGCTTTAGAGGAACAGCCAAATGTTCTACAGACCACAAACCAGTTGCCTAGGGGTCAGGAAGGAATTTTCCTCCTTGGATAAAGCATTGCACAGCTGGCAACAGTGCAGTATGGGTGGTTTTTCTGCTTCATGTGAGCCATCGTACGTGGTCCATTGCCAGAACCAAGATATCAAGCTACCAAATCTAGTCTGGTATTCTAATCCCAGGGAGCTAGATTTCGTGTAGCTCATGGTTTGAGTAGGTGTTGGGGTACTAAATTCAGTTTGGTGCCCATTGAGTAGTTACTGTTCTGCCCTTCCCCTTCTACCACCCTCCATGTAATGGAGCTGGATGGTAAATTTTAAGGCAAGCCAGGTCAAGTCAAATCCTACCCTTTTAAAAGTGATTTCTGGTTGTCCTTCTACCAACCTGCTGTTGCATCTCTTCAGATCAGTTAAGTCCAATGACATACGCCAATTTGAGTTGCTTTTGCTGCTGGTGGTTGCACAGGTACTGTTTGGAACAACATGCCTAAGAAAATGATTTGAGATCAGGCAGTGAGGAACAAGAGGCAATGGGAAGATCAGCAGGGATTCTGCAGTCTATTCCGGTATAGAGAAGAGACCCATTCATGCAGTGTGTTAAGAGGTAAAGAATAGGAAAGCATTGCAAGAATGAAGGCTGTGTTAAAGGGAAACACTCCCACAGCATTTATTTCAACTACCTACCAAAGAAAAACTAATTTTTAACCTATTTGTTTCACTATGGCATGTTTTGCATGCATAGCACGAGCTGTGCATGGCAAAACCTTTGGTATCTTCCCTTAGATTTGGACTGAAGGCAGCAGTGTGTGTGCCATTTCCAACCCTCAGTCAGCAGGCACTCCAGAAGTATGCCTTAATTACACCACATGCCTGGATTTCAGACGCAGGATCTGAGACAAGCCCATGTAATGACAGAGATGATGACATGGCACAACATCCTTTGCTGTTGGCATGAGATGTCTGCTGCTACAAAATGTACTGGGCAGGCAATTGCATGAAGCTGCCAGTGGCTTTGGATCTGCACTTTCTGGAGGGCTGCCTGTTCTGAGCCATGCAAGGAAGAAATTCAGGAAAGACCCATGTTTTCATGGGACACAGTTGTCTGATGGAAGTGAGTGCTGTGAGACGACTCGTGCTGACCTGTGGTAATGTGATACTCCCAGAAACCTGATATGAAACACTGAGGCATGTTTTGAGGGAGAAAGAATTGAAAAAGTTCTCGACTTGACTGTAGATTTTATTTGATCTTCCTTTCCACATACCACTGGAGCATTCTTGGGGAAAATGTGGTGCATTGAGAAGTTACTGAGACATTTTGTGTCAGACAGACATTGAGGTATAGACAGCGGAAATAAAAAAACCAAAAACATAAACACAAAGGGTGGCTGTGAACAGCTGATTGCACACTGTTTTCTGTTTGATCTTCTACTGCTGTGTCTTCTTCCTTGGTGTTGTCTACCTCCCGTCATATTCACTTTTCATGAGTAATGCATGCATCATTTTATTTGGGTTTATTTTACAGTATAACCCTCTATTGGCATGCAGAAACTGTGTCAGCTTTACACAAGGCCAAAGTGGAAGTGGCTGCTCTGCTGGGAAGTGGTTAAGGTGGGATTCAGTCAAAAGTACTTCCCTACACAGTGGCCTATGAGCTCCACTTCTGTCTCTCATAAATTCCTTTCATACCTGTCTCCCCGTCACCTTTGGCCATCATAATTATACTCAGGATTTTCCTGGTAGGAGTATTTAAGCATTCCTTGTGTAGTCTGTGTGCAGAGCATGTGATGATGCTCGAAAGTGCTGGGCCTAATACACTGTCCCTGATCTGTGCATGTGCTGAGGCAACAGCCAATATTTCTGGATGTTTGGCAGCAAAGTTTGGTCAGACCTTCTGCAGAGTTTTTTTTTCAATCTGCCAGATGTTCAGAAATCCTAGACAATGCTGAATATCCTCAAATTCCACCCAGACAAAATTTCTCTGCAGGAAAGAGGCCATGGCTGGGGAACACTGAACATACCTATCCCTGTTCTGAGTTGTCTTTTCTCAGGACTGGTTTTATTCTTTTGTATAGTTGAGCCTATGTTCAGTAACCCACCCATCTCCAAACTGTGGAAGAAATGTGCTATTTTATCCTATCACCTTTATTATTCTATTAGCTTTCTGTCTCCTTTGCCACCTAATTGCTTATCTACAACCAGCTGCACACAGGAGTTCTGCTCCATGCAGTGCCAAAAAGTTTGGCTCCCTTTTTTTGGTTGTTGTAATACGAACTGCTGTAATTAAAGGAATATCAAACACAGTCTAAAACTGTGATGTTTGTAATAATAAGAGAAGTTCTTTAAAACACTACAAATAATGTACATATGGAATTAAAGAGAATCTTGTATTATTTTGTGTAGTACCTACCCAAACCAGTGTTGTTTCAGCTGAAGCCAGGCCACATATTTGTGCTGCTCTTGATCACCACTTTTTTTCTTTCTGTACTTATTCTTTAAAGTGTTTCTAAACATTTTGGATTTTGAAGTGGAAGCAATTGAAATCACATGACAAAGCTGACAGTAAAAATCTGTGTGATTTAATTGCATCTACCTGCCCCCAGTTTGCTTTGGGGGAACCAGCAGTTTACTCTGGCATGTTTATTGTAGATATCTTTTTTGTGATCACCTGCTAGTGTAATGTATTGTTTTAAAGCATGGCTTTGTGTCAGCTAAAGAGGAAAAGAGTGTCTGTTTAAGAATATATCCATAGGGATGTCCCTGGGGTTGATTTTTAGAAAATTTACTTTATTAGGAAGGATTGCTGGACTTGCTATTTTTGCTTATAGTTATTAAGCAGAAATTAGAAAAAAAAATTCCTAAATTACGTATTGACAAATTTCCTGAGGGAAATGAGAAATAAAATATTCATATTGTGGTGTAAAAGAGTTTCCGTCTTTTACAAAAGTAATGATGGACTAAATGTCATGACTAATCATAAAGTCCACTGTTTAGGGTTGATAATATACAACTATCTGAAAAAGGAATAGAAGAAAATCTAACTATTTCCAAAGAGAAAAACAGCTGACCAGCATATCCTAAATAGCTGAACAAAGATATGGCCAGAGATTGAATCCATGTAGGTCACAGTAGAACCGGTCATTATAATTCTTCTTGGGTTTTCTGTCCCATGATGGTTAATCATGAATCTCTCAAATTTCAGCCATGTCTTATTAAGTACTTCAGTTCTGCTTTTAATTTGAAAAATATCATCATCTTTTCCAGACTAGTCTCCCTTGCTCCTCTGGGTCAGTGCATAGGTCTTTGTTGTGGTTGATTCCACTGGCAATAAAACTCATCATGTAGCACTGTGCTTTCTTGTTTAAATAAACGTTCTTAGTAGTACATGAAATATGACTGCAACTTAGCATTATGATGTTTTAAACTTGATTTTTTTGGGGACTTGCGCATTTGACTCTTATCACAATCATATTAGTTTTAAAAGTTAAAAAAGATCTAGTAACTGTAACAGAGCTGAGAGTAGCTGACTTTCTTTTCCTTGTGCTGCAATAGCCTATAGTGGTGTGACAGGTATGAAAAGGGGGGAAAAATATTTTGATTGATTTTTTTTTTTCTTCCAGAAACATGTCTCTGCCTGGAAAGCTTAAAATTTTGTTTTTCTAGCTCACCCTAAAGGTAGCATGGGGTGCTTATCATCAGACGTGCATTTGGCTAGCTAGTAATAGATTTGCTTTCTGCCATCATAAACAAGTTTTGAACTTCAAGCCCCTTGCCTGCATCTGGCTGATAAAACCATAAAGGTCAGGGAAGGGTTCAGTACCATATGTAGCAATGAGAACCCCACTTAAAATAGCAAAGTATGCTTTTGACTGTCTGTAAAAGCGTCCTTGAGAATTTGCACCAAATGACGCCAGGTCACACTTTTTGATATAATTCTGCTTTGCCCCTGTAGGAAAAGAGAGAAGTCATTAATAGACAGCAAGCACGATGCATTCAGAATCTTTGCAGAAGGCCACATGTGGAGAAGGTTTATAATCAAAACACATCATTACTCATTGTGGTTTTGCTCAGTCCATGCTCACTCTAGCACCTAGGCTCCAAAGCTGAAAATTTCTGCTTTTGACATGTTACTTGGCTCTGTTCACTCATGGATATAGTATGAAGTTTGGAAACCTACTGGGCAAAACCAGACAACATAATATTTTTCCACGTAAAATTTGGACTCCCCAGTATCTAAGTGCATGCTGAACAGAAAATTGCATCGCTGTGAATTCAACCCATTCATGAGGGGGAGAAACCCATCTGTCTGACAGGGAGCAGCAAGGGCTGGCTGCTCTCCAAAGGAGCACGAGCCAGGAGCCGAAGTGGAGCCGTGCCTGGGCTGTGCCATCACCAGCTGGCCACAGTCCTGCAGGCCCTGCTTGCAGCAGGCACTGCCATGTGCTCTGACAGAGTCCTCTGATGCGCCCAGACACAGCAAGCAATGAACCAGGGTCAGGACCTCGAAAGAGGATACAGTCAGGAGCAAAAGTAGGCTAGGCCTGATTGTTCTTCTATAGGTTTCCAGTTCAGTTTTTAATGTTCAGTCTGTAAGACATTATCTTGTTACTGGAGGTTACTGGATCTCCAGCAGGGCCTGAAACAGTATCCATTTTTCTACCTAAACTTTCAGAATTCATTGTTTAGTGTCTGGGGACAAACCTGTCCTCATCATGATTCTTAAGCCAAAAGTCATCCCAGTTTATAATTCAGGATCCCATGTGGATGCACATCTCTGTGTTCTTCTCTTATGTTGGGGAAATAAGCTTTGGAAGAGGAGAGTTATTGATGTGTTGGGCTTGTGCTTCCTGAGAGAGACACTGCTGCTCCTGTTGCTGTCAGAGGTTACACATCACAGCTCTGCACTGGTTGGAGCCGGAAAATCAAGGCATTCCATTCACTGGTCATCCCTGGGGTGACTAGTCCAGTTCAAGGACTTTGAATAACCTGCCTAAATACACTGACTTTATTCTTCTAGGGAACTTAACAACCAGGCTATAGGTTAGGAATTAGATCATGTTTGACTCACAAGTTAGTAACCTGGCCTCTAGGATAGCCATCCCACATTAAGAATATGTTGCAGTGAGATTCTGGAGATGATATAAGCTCTTACACCTTTCTTTTTCAGAGGAGTTTTAGGAATAGATGGAGTGGAAACCTGGAAATTTTCCTTTAAAAAAATAAAATTCTAGGCTTTCTGGTGGTGAAGATAGCTTTATTCTCTATGAGTCAGTGCCTTGTTGTTACCCTGTAGCCAGACAGAAGAAACAATCTTTGTCTTCTGAAAATGCCATGGCTAAAACTGGTACAAATTCAAAGTCAGCTTTGCACTGTTTTTATTGCTTAGATGGAGACCTTTGTAATTCATGTGAAGAATGAGGAAAAATGGAAAAATAAGTGATTTTTTCTTTTTCTGAATTTTCCCTGCTTTTCTGCATCTTTTTTAAAATACTGTTGTAAATGTTATTCTATGGACTGTACTATTTATTATAAATACAACAGCTGAGCTTACTAAAACACTAATTAAAAGTCTTACTGCATTCCAAGCGCGAATTTTCATTTAAAGACGACAACAATCTGCACGTGGAGCCCAAAGAAAAGGGAGATGCAAAGACAGACAAATTGACTAATTCTGCTCATGGTTATTTGCCTTTTGGCAATGGCATATTGAGCTTACTTTGTCCAGCTCTCTGCTCTCTTGGCTCACGTCAAATGAGAATGGTAATTTTCCTCCAGCTGCATGGTAGAGTCAAATCATAACTGTGTGGCTTGAGAGTCTGCCATTCCTTCAGTACATCCCGTAATACACAAGCAAGCCTCTATTTATGGTGCATGTATTATTTCAATTGCTTTTGCGAAGCTTAGAATATTAATGCAGTGCACACTGTTATGTAAAAGGTTTGTAGAAGCACCTGCACACACATGGTAGTATGAAATCTAGCATATATCTGAAATCTAACTCATTTATATCACACTTCTGTACTGGCCAACAGTGGATAAAGAATTTTTCTGTTCTGTGAGCTCTCTGGAACGGGAGTTCAATATACTTAAGCTTGATTATTTTTGTCTACATAAATTCTGGTGTTCCTTTATAAAATAATAACTCATCAATTTGTCTCTGCAGAGAGGCAAATATAAATATTTCAAAACAAAGTTATGCACAAAGCCAAGGCACTGGAAGAAAAATGATGATAAAATATTGGAAATACAGATTAAAGAACTATGGCAAATGTTACGCATTTCTGCTCATTTCATGGTACCACTTAAACAGCCTAATTCAACTGGAGTCCTAGTGTTTGTCTGTAGTATTTAACACATACACAGGGCAGAGTAGAGCTGGATCTTTCTCTGGTGGCCTTTCTAGTTAAAATAACAGAGGAAATAATCATTGTTACCCCCTTAATGTTTATGTGGGGTACCAAGGCATGGTGAGATTTATTGTCTTGTGCAAGATGACACAGAAATACAGAGATACATGCATGGATTCAGAGCTGAATGCCTGTCTTCCAGAGGTTCAGTTCCCATCTGGTATCCTAGACATGAACCTACCCTTTTGGGAGATAAATAACTTCTGATTTTGGAAGAGGAAGTTGAGATGTGCAATAGGTGCAAATATCACAGCTATCTGAGTGCTTGCTGTTGGATTAAGAGCATCACTTCCACAGTGCCAGAACTGGGTCTCCAGAGCCTTCACTCAAAGCTGGTTTTTTGGGATATGCAAATGAGTGGAAGGTTTGCCTGCCTGGGAGACTTTTGCACACCCCTAGGTTTAATGGATAACACGATGTTGGATTTGTTCAGACCCCTCAGCAGAAACGCCAGCAACTGCAGTTAAGTGGAGCTCTATTGAAAGCATACGCAGAGTAAGCATTTTTTCCACAACCTAAACAGCTACTTTTGAGTGCACGTGTGTTTTTCTCTTACCAAGATCACAGCAATTTCAGTTTTGAGAGAAAGCATTAGAAAGAAGAGGTGAGCCCACAAACTTTCTCTTGAACTCAGCACGTCTATAAATATTTATCCTGAACTGTTGAACTAGAAATTTATGGTCACAGCAATTTATACTTATTTCAGTTAATGCTTTGAGGGTTTTTCCTTTTAAATTGTTGTTGTTCAGCCCTTGGTTTTTATTTTTATTTTAAACACAACCATTTGTACACTGTACTGTCTGAGTTACCTCTGCTAAGATGTTATTAAAAAGTCTATGTGTGAAGTGAGGAAAGCTTATCAATTTCACAGGTTATTACAGGGTAAAAGAATCAATGACAGTTGCTAATAACCACTTTATGTTTTGCAATAGGATTTTGTACAGAAATCCTAATTATTTAGGGCATAGCAGTAAGTTGCACATGGTGGAATAAATGAGAGGAAATAACCTAAGCTTTCTCCTAGACTTTATCCAAGGTTTAAGGCATCTACTTGTGAATTGGCAGCCTAGAGGAAGGCTTTTTAAAAATGGGAAAAATCAGACAATGACTACATACAAATATAAAAAAGATCTGAAGATGGACAGAGATTCAGTCCACCTATAATTCCATATTAAGTTCAGAAAACTTGTTCTTACAGAAAAAAAAGTCCAGGTGAAGTCTATGGGTGATTTGCATAAAACTCTTGTCACGCACCTAATGGCTGCAGGTCAGCTGGCTGCAGTGTGGGGAGGGTAAAGAGGCAGATGTTGCTGCTGGTAGAATGATTTGTGAAATCTGCACCAGAAAAGCTCTGCCAGTCTGAGACAGCGACAGCAGTGTGAAAATGCCCCCATTAGTGTAAGAGAGGTTTGCAGCCCCTGATTCAGTTACTGATTGACATCCCAGCTCCACAGATGTGTTTCTCTATGCAGTGCGTTCCCTCCGTGTCCTCTCTCCAGGAAAGGGTAGAGTCCATCTTGGCAGCATTCTGTATTTCAGCTAAGTGACGTTTCAGGTTATTTTGTGGCTGTCTGAAAACTCCCGTAACCATGTTACTTAAAAAGCAATACTGTTCAACTTATTCTTTAAATAAAATAAAATCTAATTTAGGGAAAGCACCTGTACGTGCGATTAATTCCAAAAGACATAAATAGGGCTTAAACATTCTCTTAAGATCTGCATAAATTGGGACTGGGGTTCGAACTTGGATAAACTCAAGGCAGCTTGTCACCCAGTGTTACTCTGAAATTCCACTTGAGTCTTTCAGAAAAAAATATAAGACTTGTTGAGGTTATGGTACCTGGGATAGCAAAGCTTTTTTCAAACGCTGTACTCTGGTGACTGAGCACACAGCCAATACACTGTGCACCTCTGGGAAATCTTGACACTGAATTTTACAAAAAAAAGTATGCTTAAATGTAGAAGATTGAAGAAGAAACTATGTGCAGCTGCTGTCTGCTTTTCAGTTAGCAGACCATGTCCTCCATGGATAGGTCATAAATTCTTCCCTGCTGAGCACCATAAAAACTGATTCCCCCAAAGACCTGTGGTAGTATGTGTAGTGTTCAGCACCTTTGCAATCTGCAAAAAGGGGGTGAATCGTGTGATACTGAATAAACAGATTACACAGAACTACTTTTCAAGAGTCAAAACTAGAATTTTTGGGGTGCCATCTGCAGAAGGATCTTGTGTTTGGTGCTTGAACTATAAAGTATCAAATGCCATTTGACATTGATGGCTGCAAAGTAGAAAAAGAAAACACGTCCAAGGTTTACAGAAAGACCACTGTTTTTTCTTGTACATACAGTAGGTACTGCTTTGAAGTGAGCATGTTTGCTCCTACTCTGTATTCCATTTTTGCTTTAATGACACAGCTGTGGATTCTAGACTGCTCTGTAGAAGAGGTAGGTTTTTCTCTTTGTTTGCAAGGTCGTAGCTAAGTCTCCAAATATTTAACATTTTCATGTTTAACCTTGCCAGGCAAGTTCTCTGTTTTAGAAGCAAGCTTTTAAAAGGGATAAACTATTCTTGAGATATGGTTTGTGTGTGTCTAAAATCTCAGAAGGAGCTTAACAATGTATCATGTCCACTTTCCTTTATCAAGAACATCTGCTGTTCATTTGTTAAAGCAAAATGCAGCTTGAGCCTAACAGACGCTGTGTTGCAAGACTTAAAAAGAGCTGCACTGGCCAGAGCTATGTTTCCCACCTGCACTAACAATAAAAATTAAATTTAAATTAAAATATAGCACCTATTAGGTGAGCTGTAGTTCCAACGTTCATTTTGTAGTCTCAGCAGTTTTGTGGTACTTCTTTCCTAAGATTAAAATTAAGAGTTCACAGCAGTGTGAAATATTAAAACAATAAGTGGCTTTTTTCTCTAGTTTGAGAGCACAGCTCTGTCTGCATGGACAGAGTGTTTGTTATGGTGTAGCATCATCTGCTATGTTTCCTCTCAAGTGCTTCAGTCCCCTCACAAGTCTTTTGATGAAGGTCCAGGGCCAAAACCCGTTGGCTCTTGATTCAAGTAAAGTAGAGGGCACTGGCCCTCTTATGACTGTGGGAAACACCTCTGTATTTGTGGGACCTAGGATGAGCCACATCCACAGAGCAGCTGCTACTGTTTGGATTGAATCTCTTGGGGCTGTGTGAGAGCCTTCAACCTTATGACCTTCAGATGAGCCCATCTAATATGTAACTAGCAAGGGGCAATAATAATAATCTATTTTTGCTGATACCTAGACAATGGAAGAAGAGGCACACTATCCAGTCTCTACCATATTTCAAGTGTAAGTGCTATACAGTGGGTTTTCCTGTATATGTACTTCTTTGATCAGAATTACACTTGCAAAATGTGTCATGCTATTTAATGGCGTTTCTTCTGCTGCTTTCTTGATACAATCTAATGCCTCATTACTCTTAAGTTTTGCAAAAAGTGCAAGCAGTTTACTCCCTGCTAGTAATGAGTATTTGCTCTGCCAGGTTTGCAGGCAGCAGAATAAAGGTCAGACTTTGTTAGACATTCTGAGTAGTTTTCCACATCTCCCTTGACATCTTCTAGTGACTTCTAATGATCTGCCCAAAGCACAAATTCTGGAGCTCAGTGGTAACATCTGACATCTCTAGCTGAGGCTATCCTCATTTTATTCCTTTGCAGCTTCTGGTCTCTGTGGCCTTTACTGAGATGTAGATCCCAGAAATTACTGGTTTCCTCTTGAAGATGGGCACAGAACAGAGAATAGGCTACAAAGCCTTCTCAAGCTTTCCTCAATTTCTGGCATTCCTTAATGTTAAGATAGGCAGGCAGCCAAGTGTGCAGAACACCTGCTGTTCCTTTAAAGGAGGTGACTGCTGACAGACATCATCTACAAACCCACTGGCCAATATCTCTTGGAAGTTTATTGCTTGCCCAATCCACTGTGGATGTGGGAATTAGTTTATTCTCTTCTGCATTGCAGATACCTATATGCATTAGAAAACATTTAACATTCTCATTACTGCCATTCTTCTTTTATCACTTGTTACCCTGATCACCCAAACTTTGTTTTTGTGTTGCTTTACTACTTCCAGACACTACATTCTAACTGTAAATGTGCTAACTACACTACATGCATGTGAATAGATAATATTTCTGTCTTTCAAATGTATATTCAAAATAATTTTCTTTAGATGGATTGAACCACCCAAATAAAACTGATTCTTCCATTCAATGATTGAAGACTATACACACATAAGTCTTAATTCTGGACTTTGGGGAATTAAGGCAAAGGTAGTCTACAGAAATAGCAGCACAACTGAACGCTGTGTGCTGACAGAATCTGGATGTTTTAAAATTCTGATTTCATGGGAGAAGGATTGTCTCTTGAGAGGAATTTCAGTCATTAGTGAATTCATATTTCAGCATATGAAATCATCTCTATGAGGAGAGTTATTTTGAATAGCAACTTCTTAACAGTTGTAAGATTGCCAGCCTTAGTGAGATTTTTGATGTGCCTGTCTATGTATGATGTAATCCGGGGAGATTTTGTAAACCAATAACTTTTGATAGCTGTTTTCTTCCTGATCTCGTTGCTTGTGTGACCTTAAACAGCAAAATGGGACGTTTATCTAGTCCTTAACATCAAGCACTGAACACTTCAGCCAGTAGAATAGATGTAGTGCTGGAATATGTCATGTAATATTTGCCGTCATTTCTAATAGTCTTCAGGTGCTGCTATCAAACTGAACAATAGTCAGTAACAGTACACACCCCATCAGTGTTTCACACTTACTCTTTGGTTTATTGTCACTTATGGCTGATTCCTTTTGGGGTTTATGTTCATTGTTGACCTCACTGGGGCCTGCAGTTATTACAAAGCAGGATATGACTTTGAAGTTAAAAGCATGAGCCAAAAGGGTGCATCCCATTACCTTAAACTGCTACTGCAACTCTGGTTAAGTAGGCAAACCTGTGGTTTTTTGAAATTGGTATATAAACAGGTCTTTTATGGAGCATAGATGGAGACCAAGTTTTAGGAAATATTTCCTGTGCTTTTGAAGAAGAAAAAGGATCACTGTATTTGGTGTTGGTGGTCACTGAATGCCTTTTGGTTTGTGACAGAGGGGAATAGTTTGTAGGGGCACATTTTCTAATAATACTGTCCTTTACTGTACAGTTTCCACAGATTTGTTGTAATTTTTTCTCCCTTATTTCTTTTCTTTGGGAACCTAGCACCATCCCTTTTCAATAGCATTCTCTCAGACCCAGATGCAGAACAACCTGAACTCTGTTGAGTTTCACACACCATAGGTTCTCTCTCAGCTCCTTCCACTTGCTGCTGATGCAGGGAGCAGGACTGTTTCACCTTAGCAGACTTTTCCAGGAAGGCTGTAAGCAATTGATGGGTCCAGACAAGAACTCAGAACTCCTGTTTGTGCTAATACAATGGTTATTTTCTGCTTGCTGTCAATTTTCTACTTGTTATTTTTGTAGAGCAGGTAAAGAGAAGCTGCAGCCTCACTGGGACTGGCAATACTCACACAGGCCAAGTTGTAAATAAGGGTTATAGCATCCTGCTGCTGGGCATTAAATAAGCAGATAAATTTCTCTTTGCTGTGGATTTATTCAAGGCAGATGTTTTTCGTGAGCTCTGGAAAGGTTTGGGGGAATATAAAACCTGCTGCAGTTCTGGAATTGATCCATGAGGATCAAAACCTGGTAACCAGTGATTTGTTTAAGGGTCCCTGACACTTTTATGGCAAGACCGTGTATTTCAGAGAGGGCTGGCTCAGTTTGAAACACATTCCAAACCCAAACCTGAAATAAATCCTTGCAACAGAGCAATTCTGTAAACTTCTGCTTTCCCATTATTTCATTTTTGACAAAAAATGAAAGAAAAAAGAAATCTGAGTTTGAGAAGGGAATGACTCAACCTTTTGAAAGGAAATGGAATGCTGATTGTCTGTGTAGTTTTTGGTGTGGCATTTCCTCTGTGGAGAGGTGTGGACAAACACAATAATACAGACAGAGCAAGTGTAAAATACAGACACAGAGAAGAAATGGAAAAATACTTAATGTAGCCTCAGCCATGTGATACTGGAAGTACATACATAGTGGTCTACCAGAGCTTGAGGGGTCAGCTAAAACTGGCCTTGTGTGGTCCAAGAGGGACTTAAGAATATTGTAAAATAAAATCAAAAAGGAAGAAAGGTATTTCCAATTTTTTGACCCCAATTTTTCCCTGTTACAAGTGATGGAAGGTTAATGCTTGGGACCTTTGAAGCTGGGTTGGACAAATCAATGAAATCACCAGAAGAAATGATTATGAACTGGAAAAAGCAGTAAATATATTAGGTGACATGTAATTGATGACTTTCCTTTGCAGGCCAGAATCTCAGCAGCTGTAAACAGATGTGGTTCGGCTAATGCTAGTAAAGAGGCTGTGATGTGAAGACAGAAGCACTGAAAAGGTGGTTCTGTCCTCACCTCAGTTGAAGTGCTATTCTTTCATTTTACTGTACTGTATATACATGATACATCAGTTTGAAAACAATTTAGCCTCAAATATTTCAAGTAAATCTTAATATCCAGTGAAGCAAAAATGAGAAGTAGTAACTCCATGCTAATATACTCTCCACGTAATCTCTCTCTTGGTTTCTCAATCTAGAATGAAGAGATGGGTACGAGGGCATTGACAAGTTAATAGTAAGAAACAGTTATTTGGTGCAAGTCACTTTCTGTGACAGTAAGCACATTCTCAACTACCTGGAGTTACAGTATTGTAAAAATCTCATACTGATGCGTCACAACTCCCTTTTTCTGAAAATGAAATGTGCTGAGAAAGATATTCCTTGGAGCCTGCCCTCTGAGTAAGCACTAAATCAATATGCTGGTGTAGGGTGAGGGGTCTGAGATGAGCAGGTGCTTCTGGTTTTCAGAAAGCGCTGGAAAAAGACATGGCCACAAAGAGCTTTGGAAAAATGCTGTGGCATTTTTAAACAGGAATCAGCTCCCCATCGTGCAGGATCCCACAATTTGTACTTCATGGAACATGGCTTTTGCTTAGTTAGACTCAGAAAGAATTTGAGAAATTATACCAGAAGTGGAAAGTTTCTCCAGTTTATTCAGCATATTCAGCTCTTGGCAAATGTTAATGTCCTTAATATTGAATAAGTAGCACCAGGGAGAAGAGGTCACCATATCACTGGCAAAAGTAATTTGTCTGAACTGATATCCAAAGATTTAAAGGAAAGAGAACAATTTCTGACAGCTGTAGGTTAAGCTGCAGCAGATGAGAAACCCAGCTGGAGTGAGGTGGGGCTGGATTAAAAATGAGAGGTTTTTAAAGAAGAGAACCTAAGAATGGGTAAGGTTGGTTGGCTAAAGATTGTAATCTGGAAAGTAAGTGCTGTGCAGTCAGAAAAAGCAGAGCTGAAATGAATGCTGGAAACTGAGAGGAAAACGCTGGGAGGAATTTGCCCAAGCCACAACCAAATCTTCTTCACTTCAAGACAGATCATGAATATTTTGCCCACCTGGAGGTAGAAGGGACTTCCTGCTCCGCTGCCAAATTTTGATATGTAGTTCAGAAGGCAACATTGCTTCTTTCCCAGTGAGCAAACACAGCTACGACTATTACTCATCCCAGCTCATCTTGATCCACTCAGTTACTTCGTGACTTGTAGGCAAAGGATCAAAGAGTCAGAAGATGGGGAGCTGACATACCAGAGGGGGGATAGGAAAGGAGTACTGCTATCGGGAGTTGTTATGATGACTGGGCAAGCGTGCTAACAATTAACACATTCTAAAGTGACCCTCAAAGAGGATGGCATTTCTGACAAAGCAGAGGAAGAACTTTTGCCTGAATAGTTCTTTATTTGGTGGAAACTGGTGTATGTCTGCTTTTCCCTTTTTTGTTTTTTTTTTTTTTGCAAAAGGAAGTCACAGACCCTCCTCAAGTTTCAACAGCTCAATTGCGAATCAGTAACTCAATTCTCAGTTTCACCAGCCGAGGATCTGCTTGTAAATCTGAAGGTATCATCAATGCCATAGCAAGAAGGGATATACCAATATGGTTGTTATTTAATGAGAACAGGACTGGTTCATTTTGATAATTCTTCTTTTGAGTAGACCAGAAATCTCTTTGAGCTGTGTATTTGTGTGACTATGTGTAGGTGCTAATAGTCCCTTCCCACCATAACATGAGAATGACCCTTAACGGTGCTGTCTCAAATTGCAGCTCCTTATCTTTTGCTTTTAAAGATCGGAACAAAATTTGGCATGTGTCTGCATTTTTTCCCTATATATTGTCAGGAGCTACTATATCTCAGCACATTTGAAAACTAGATAGCTGCATACAGATTTATGTTATAAGCCCAATCCTTGGCAGCTGTGCTAGAAATATTTGGTCCAACAGCCTTGCAGTCTTGTACACTTAGAGGTGTAGTAGCATTACTGCCCTTTTTCTTGAGTTTCTGAGCAGTGGGGACCCAGGTGTCAGGATTCTTCATTGGCACTGTTATTATGTTTTTGCAGAGAAACCGTTCTAGTGGGAAACTTTTCTGCGTAGGTATCTATCTGCCTGACTAGTCTTAGGATTTTAAGTTTGACTTATCCAAGTTTTTTTCATTTCATTATTTTCTGCCATTTGGCTTGCAAAGAATATGTCTTTAACAGCTTCTGTGTCAAGAACTTTCCACTGCATTGCTAAATGTCCAGCATTTCTTCCTGATATCATCATCTGTTGTTTACCTTCTTTCTCCTCTCTCTGTCACATCTTTCCAGGTCAGAGGCTACCCTGAGCCACAGATCACATGGTACAGAAATGGGCATCCTGTCCCAGAGGGAGACCATTATGTCATGGACCGCAGCATTCGGGGGGTGTTCAGCTTGGTCATCAAAGGTGTGCAGGAAGGTGATGGTGGCAAATACACCTGCGAGGCTGCAAATGATGGGGGGGTTCGTCAAGTGACTGTGGAACTGACAGTGGAAGGTGAGAAGATTCTTATACTGTTGTTGTGATGATTATAGAGTTTTAATAAAGGAACAAGGTGTGTTAAACAGTCTGGTTAAAATCCCAGCTGTACACATGTGCCTTCTCATTGATACAAGAGTAAGGTTCATTTATTTCATTTCACAGGTTAAGACATTGTGCAGGGAACTACCTGTCTACAAATAAAGTGTGGGTTCTGTTTCAGGTGTGGGTGATGATGTGCAGGAAACAAAAGTCCTAACCTTAAAGACTTTGTTCTAAACTGTAATTTTCATGGAAATTACCACTCAGGACAGAAACTGTTAAGCTGCACGCCTGGTTGAAATTCCATGCTTAATGTCACACAAGAAACAGCCAAGATCAAACCCAGGAATTTTTAAGAGCACATCTGCATATTAGATAGCTGCAAACTGCCAAATTTAAAATTTAAAGAGTGACACAAAGCCAGGAAAAGATTGAAATCAATTGTACTGCTTCTCTGTTGCAATTTGGTCATGTCAGAGATCTGTTGAATATCAAAACCTCTCAGGTCACAAACTTGTGTTGTGTTCTTGAAGCAAAGAAAATATCTGCAGCAGTCCTGAACCAATCAGTGTTTGGATTTATTCAGAGTCAAAAACTCTAATCTCCTCAGAGTACGTACTGAAATATGCATAGATCTGGCATGATTGCTACTGCCTTCTGTTGTAAAAAATATGTGAAATATTTTTTTCCGCTCATTTTAAGTTAGGACAACTTTACAAATGACAATTTACATGGAGGTGGAGAATTTTTTAAAAGCTGCTTTTATATCAGTTTTTCTGACTTGGTCTTTGCTGCAGTTTAAAACAACTTCGGGGCAGTACCCAATGACTGAATTTCTCAGAGTCTAATAATTACACGGTGTTTGTTCTAAAATCCCTTTATGCATCAAGATAGCAAAGCACAGGTTTGTTGGTTTTTTTTTTCCTGTTCTCAGCAAAGATAACCAGGTGGAGTTGACGGCTACTTGAAAAATAAGTGATTGAAACATGATCTAGTCTTTCCATCTGCGTGGCTATCCTGTCTGACAGTGACATGAGCTCTTGCAAGGCTCTAGAACAGGTGTTTTTTCACAGCCCCAGAGCTGTGTGTTTGATGCTGCGGCTCCGGGTGTCCCCCGGGTCGGGCTCTGTGTGCAGCAGATGGCGCTGGGCTCCCGCGGCATCTCCCTCCTGCGCACGGCAGCGAGAGATGAGCTCTTGGGTCATTTACAGCAGGGGGACTTTGGGCTAGCACAGGACTGAAAACCCAACCAAATAAAATAAGACCTCTTTCACAGTCTGAAAACCTCCTGCTATCTTAATTTAACGTACTGGTGCACTGTAGAAATTAGACACAGTGTTTTATTCACTTGTTTAAAAGTATTTTTTCACGAATAATCTGCAGCATTGTTACAACTGAGGCCGGGGGTTAGACAGTAACTCTGATAAAACTTGGTTTTGAAATTGGAGAGCCTAAGTGTGGACTACAGGTAACATTGCCTTGTACTGCAATGCAGGTGTTGCATTCCTCCTTTATGTTTCAAACCTGGAGATACACGTATTTTACATAGCCTTTAGTATCTGTAATTCCCAATGGGCTTGACAAAACTTCCTGTCTTTTTGTCCTATCCTTACAGGAAACTCCTTGATGAAATACAGCCTGCCATCCAATGCCAAAACCTCTGGGTAAGCAGTCTACTGGCTTGGATATTGTTTAACAGACACTTAAATATATTTTGGTAGGAAAACACGTAAAATTACTCTTTCTAAAAGTCTCCATTTATCCCAAGCGAAATAGCTACTGTGAGAGCTGCTGGCTTAGCGCAATGGTTGAGGCAGTCAGGAAGATGTACAGCAACTGCTCAAGAGTAGTGACTGAGGAATGAATGTGGCTGAAAACCTCCTGCTGATACCTAAATATTGTTCCCTCCTCTGCTGTAATTTTTCACCCTCCTCTCTGGTCTCTGATATCCAAGAATCCTTCCCCACAACTTCCATGACCTGACAGTCTATTTTTAAAGCCAGAGCAAATACTGCTTCTAGAGTAATCAGTAAGAAATAAAAGCAACTGAAATCAGCATTCTCTCACTCAGAATTTAAATATTTCCAAGCAACACAGTGTGTAAACTGTAGTCCAGAAGAAATAATTGTTCTGGTTTGGAGTAACTTTACCAAGAACGGGTTGATGGGGTGGTGTAAGCTGGCGCACAAAAGCCTACTTGTGCTTTCTGCACTTCAGTAAGCATTTACAATTACATGAATGTCACTGTTTTAAAAGCCCCAGGCCTAATTCTTCCAACAGCTGAATCAATTTCTTTATAAGCAGTTTGAATTTAAGCAGAATTTTTTCTGATTTATATCTCTGGCACTGAGTCACTGTGGATGTAGGCAAAAATACATGTTCTGATTATGTTACTGATCAGAATTCAGATAGTTTAAACTGGAGATTTTAATTTCATCATTGTTTATGTTTGTTTTGATCTTTAAAATTAACAGATTACAGCAGTGAAAATGGTAAGTAAAACTGAATAACCAGGATGGCTTTTACATGATAAATTCTGTATTGCAAATGATCTATAGACATACACACAGGATAAATAATCAAAACAAGAAAGGACAGTTGAGACGGCTATTAGGTTTTCCTGTATATTCAGACTTTACAAAGCACTATCCTAATCCACTGCATTGCAGAGAGTTGGAGTGATTGTCCTCACTTTTCATGCTCCTGTGTTTCCTGCTATTCCATATTAATAATTCTATGATAGGAGAAGGGAAAAGAAAAAAATATATATATACATTACACATTTCCATTTGTTCATGTCTAGGAACCAGCCATAAAGCTGCAGGTCAGCTAGTAGGTGATTTTCTTTTAATATGTTATGTGTATAGATACATGAATATAGAGTCACCATCTAAAGATGGTTACTAAAAGACTTCTTTGATACACATTTATGTTCTTCTTTAGTGGTTGTAGGAGGGACATGACATTAAAGGCTCTCAGATATTTAATTATATAATAAAGTGGTTTTCATTTTAGCATGTTACAATCACTCTTCTCTCAATACTTTTTGCTGGTCCTCTTGTCCATGTAAATCCTTTCATTATGGTATCATCTCTTGCTTAGAAACCTCGAGCTGCCCATATGGCAACCACCATGTCTTGGCAGCACCTTGGACTAAGGCGATGCGGTCTCTGTTAGTATCTGACACCTGGTAGAAATGGTGAGGTATTGACACATCTTGCTTGCATGTGGTAAAAGGCCATCTGGAAAAGAAGGCCTTGAAAATGGTTCCATTTGCTTGAAATTAAACGTTAAAAAAAAAAAAGAAATCACCATCTGCCATCTGCTAATGTGTCTTTGTTGTACCAAGGCTTCAGAGCAAAGAGTGTGTTTCCTTTGATATTAACAGACCTGAAGCTGCACCTTTTTGGTTTTTTTCATGCTATAATACTGCTTGATGTTTTACGGTTGTGTAACCGTTTACAGTTTTGGACTGCAGTCACTGATGCCACTTTAGTTTCATCCCACATGTCATTTCCCAGCTGTGCCAGCCATGTAAGTAGAGTTGGGCATTTACACTTAACAATAATTCACCTGGGACAGGTATATTTTGGTTTTTGCCTTCATCATGTTTGCTTTGCAAACGATGTAGCAAATGAGATTACAAATAAAAGTCTTCCTCAGACCAAAAATATTTACCAGGACATGTCAGAAAAGTTGCAAAACCGAGGTACTGGTTCATAAATCAGAAATTACTGTGTCAATTGCACTCAAGAGCAAAACAAATTCCATGATAAAAACCTGTGAACAGTGAACAAGTATGCACAAATAAACTCTTAAGGAGCAAATAAAAAACAGAAAATGGGGAAAACTAAATGCATACAGTGTTTCCTGTCTTCTGGTTTGCCCAGCTCTGCTTATAAACAACTGAAATTGTCCCCCAAGTTCTGTTCTGTGTATGCCAGATGAGGGTACAGAGCATAACACTGTTTAGTTGCATGAGGAGTCAAGAGCAGTCATCACCAGCATTTCCATTTCTTCCACTGGCCAAGAAAAATATTGTGCAACCGCAGTCTAGGTTGCCACCAATTATATACCCTTGTTGGCAGACCAGTGGTCTAAAATGTTTCCTGACATGTGCTCTAACCACAACCGCTCCATCCCTTCTGTAAAACCAGAATGTCAATTGCCTTTCCAGGGGAAGACTTGCTGTTCCATCTGTGGAGCAGAGGCCAAGCATCTGGGGAGAAAGTCCACCCAAGTTTGCTACAAAACCCAACAGAGTTGTTGTGCGTGAAGGCCAAACAGGCAAATTCTCATGTAAAATAACAGGACGACCTCAGCCTCAAGTAACTTGGTTTAAGGTATGGTTTCCCCAAAAGCTAATGTTTTCCATCTCTTTTGAAATTTTATGACTTGAAAGGATGAAATGCACTTAACAGTCCAAATTATCATGGCAAGAGTTTACATACAAGGAGAGCCATATTCTTCCTCATTTTTGTGCTGAATAAACTCACAAAAGATAATAGTTCTTCTTTTCAGTCTAAACTTCTCCCTTATATGTCTCATTGTTGAAAATATTTCTACAAAAACTGTCTGAAAGCACAGAACTACATCCAGGTTCCGTTAAAAAATACCAAGTGTGGGATGTACTTGCCCAAAGACCTTACTAAATAGGTCAGGGAAATGGACAAAGGACAAGAAATGAGAGTACCACCACCACCTCTGGTTTATGGGGAAGGTCTGCAGGGACTTAATGTTTTGACTGTGGTTACAGAGGAGTGTCTGATAGCTGTGAAAATCATAGCTGTATTTCCCAAGTTCCATGTCCATGTCTCAGTCATAGACTTCCTTTTCTGTACCATTCACATTGAATTTTACCTGTACATTATACTGAAGATGATGCTTGCAAAGAAATTAAATTGAATTAAAAAGAAATATAGCTGTTTAGGAATGAACGGATATGATTTGGGTTCAGCATGCACTACTGTTTTTTGCAAATTAAAAATGAAAAATTCAAGTTAGATGAACAACTGTTCAACTGTTTCAGTCTGGCCTCTGCTAAAACACTGGTAGGAGAAAAGTGTCTGACAGAAAATAGGAGACATTAAAAGCAGCTGTCAACTTCAGACCTGCAGTAAAATTGGGGATTGTGAGTATCTGTCATTTCCAGAAAAGACATATATATGAGCAATATTTAAAAACCATTGGACTATTAAAAAAAATTGAAGTCTTAAGTCCCAGTGTCCCCTTTGGGTATACACAAGATCTTCAAACACATTTTTTTGTTTGTAAGGAGAGAGCTTTCATGTGATAGCTAGCTATTATACTGATTATGCCATTTTTACTGAAACTCAGTATTTTAGAGGATTACAGTTACTTTCTTTAATTTGGAAGACCAAATATATGACTGCTCTGATGGCATCCTGCTCCCCTTCAGCCTTCAACAGACAATTATGTCCAGTCAACAGAAAAAACCCCAACTTTTATCAGTGTTCCTATTTTCTCTTAGTATTTCCGTGTTTGGGGGGAAGAAGCCAAAACAAACCCTCAGGAAATTTCTTAGAAAACATGGAAATGTTTCCAAGTCATTTTCTGCTTTATTCCAGACTTATCCTTGTCTGTAATACCAGAATGTCAGGGTACATCCCTGAACACAGGCAGCCTCTTGCTGTGGAAGCACTCACTGACATCTCCTTCAGCCGATGGCTCCATCTGGAGTCTGCTTCTCCTTCCAGCTGCCCTCGGTTCTGTGGGACCTGCTGGCTCTCTGGGACTCTGCAGTGCAGCTGCTCCACCACAGCCTGGTTCCAGTCCCACCAGGCTTGCTCAGGGTTTCCAGACATGCAGCTCCGTGCAAAACAGGATTTGTCACTCAGTTCTCTTTGTTCAGGGCTGCGTGGTAAATGGGAAGTAGGGACTACCAGTCCAGCAGTTTAGATCTACACTTTGGTACTTCTCCATACATTTTTGCAGTTTGCTGGAGGTTATATTATATATTTTGCTATTGATTATCACCTTCTATAATGTGTGCCTCATAGAAATGAACTTACATGGCTGCTGGACCACACCTGGCTACTGTAGAGGCAATATATGACCACCTTCCTTACAGCATGGAAGCTTTATCAACAAGTAAAATTGCACTTTTCAGAACTAATGAATAAGCCTGTTTGTAAACATCTTACTCTGCTCATTGTTTTCTTTCCAATTTTCTTACTTGTTAAGTTGCAAAGAACAGAAGTTTCTGCATCATCACCAACCCCCTGATGTGAATTAGCTTTTTAAAATTCCATTAGGACCTACAGCACCCAGATAGCAGTAAGCTGGTAGACTTCACGAATGGCAGTGTCTGTAAACACTGATGTTTCTCAGATGTTTATTGCCCAAGTAAAATTGTAGCTTTGTAGGCTTTCCCTTCCTAGACTTAGGATGGGAGAAACTGTGGTGTCTGATAGCAAAGCACTCGTTCTTAATGGCTGCTGCTGAAGCAGAAGTACTGGTGTGCTCACAAATGAGGTATTGGTGAACTGCTTTGTAGAATTTAAAGGCAAAAATTGTCATTGTGATCATCTACTCTGTGTAACAGAGAGCACAGACCTACACACATTTCTTCCTGCCTCAAACCATATCTTTGGATTTAACTCCCGTGTAGCTATTGAGGGATAGAGAACTACTCTGCAGACTGGAAGCTTTTGCTTAAAACCGTCTGACTTCCTGGAACAAACAGGAACATAAAACTGGTTTGAGCCCACATACAATGAAAAGAATATTTTCTAGGAATCTGAGTATGATAAACAGGGAAAGGCCAAAACCAAACTGAGATGAGTAAGTGGGAAAATAGAGGAAAAAGAAAGCCTCCTGAAGATATGAATTACAGAATTTTATACTCAATTTATTGTTTTGTTTATACCATATGAGTATTATTCATAGAAGGAATTTGGCTAAAGGATAGGAGAAAGGCATTTTGACTTAATGTTTTACTAAAAAATTCTTGCTCTCCTTCTCTTAACAATAGCTGCTGTCTCATGGTGTCCTATGATATTTGCAGGGTGATATTCAGTTACAGCAAAATGAGCGTCTCCACATGTATGAGAGAACAGGCATCCAGTTCTTGGAGATCCAGAATGTTCAGCTTGCTGATTCAGGAATTTACACGTGCACAGTGGTGAACAGCGCTGGGAAGGCATCTGTGTCTGCAGAGCTCGCCGTTCAAGGTACAGCAAAGGGTTTGCAGGAGACAGAAAAGTGAGCCACAGACATTCCCTTAAAATTTATCTGGTTGTGTTCTCAGCATTCACAAGAAACGTTCACTTTTGCACATTATCTTCTTCTGTCTCTCTCTCTTCATTAAATGGTGCTGTGACAGCTTGGAGCCTGCTGCAGCTGTAACTGTGTTGGTTCATGGGAAAAAATCCAAGTGCTTTGTGACAGCTTTCTTTAAAAACACCTTTTCACTTTTTCTGTGACTTTGACTTCTATGTTTTGAACATAGATCTGAATTTCAGCAAATGGAAACTGGCACTTGTCATTATAATCAGTAATTAATTTTGTATTTTTCGAGTACTAGCACCAGATGCACATTTATGCCAACTCCCTTATGGGAGGGAAAATTCTATGTATATTTGCAGAAATAGGAAAGTAAAGTAAAGGACCATAATTCTAAATTGTGAGAGAGAAAAAACCCAACTTAATAAGATTAAAATTCAGGCTTCTGCACTCCCAACCCTGCCTATTTCACTGCTTGTTAAGGTTAAAAATGTCTTTGCATAAGTAGGATGTTCTATTCCACGCATGCATTATCAAATACAGCTCATTTTGCAGCTTGATGCTTCTTAGGGTGCCCTTTGCTTCAGCCTCAAAATCATACAGCCTTCAGCAAGCACACTAAAGAGGAAGTTCATCAGTCAGTGGGTAAGCAGTCACTGGACCCAATTAAATAATAAAATCCACAGCTGCTGGCTTCAGCCACAGTTGTGAGGTCAATGGGTTACATATGCAGCCAGCACTGAGTTGGTTTTTTGCAAGACTTTTAGTTTCACGTCAATGCTGTCACTCTGTAAGGTAACAAGAATATAAATAACAAGTGGATGTACTTTTGGGATGCTCAGAACCACAGCTAACCTTTCTACAACTTAAGAGTCTACTTTTTATCTGGAAGTTCCAATCTGATGAAGCCATCGTAGCAGAAGCTTCTACAGTTTGCCTGTTCAACAGAGGTTTTACAGAAAGGGCTGTTTCTTTCAATAAGCCTTTTATCTAAACATAAAACTCGATCCCTAATTGCTGTCCCTGAAGTGGTGAGCTTTCTGTTCTGTAATGGCTACATCTGCCTTGAGAGACGATGCGGAACTGGGGTCACAAAGTCAGTTGTGGTATATGTTTGCTTCAGATGCTGACCACATCTCTGAATAATGTGGGCATTCTTTCTTGGATTAGTGCAGGTCAGTAAAAAGGGCACTCTTTTGCAATGCTCTTGATTAACTGGATGATTCCACTTACCTGACCACAATATATAACCCCTGTTTCTTTCATTATCGATTAAATCAGGTTGCCAGAGTTGCTGCAAGATGTTAGCAGACAATCAAGTGGCTCGGAAGTACTACATGTTTTTTCAAAGACATGCAATCTCATATATAGATATTTTCCTTCAATGGCTGTATTTTTCCCCAGAGTGCAAGGTGAAGAGGGAGGAGGAAATTTTCTTTTAATTGACAGGGTTGCATGGTATTTTCTTGTCTGCAGCCAGTAGTTATGAAGATTCCTTTTCTGCATTTATTCATTCTTTTCAGTTTTAATTTCTATATTTCTGTTACTCTTTATTGACAGTTTTATTGAAATGAGGTCAATGGGTTTTTTCCCTCTCTCACTGCAACTTTTGTTTGTGTGTAAATAGATTCTTTTGGTCACTCTGAATGGCATGGCAAGTCCAAACATTTAGATGTGGGTTTTTGCTTGCAAAACACAGTGGAAATCAAGATATCATCCATCACATGATTTTGTCTTTTCCCTGAGGCAGAGACTCTGAAAGCATTCTTATGGAGTACTTGTTGGTGACTTGAAAAATTTGTTATCTTGCAAATACGTTATTACATGTCTTTCTACTGTAGTTTCTAGTCTCACAGCTGACAGCAGCATAGGTGCAGCTTTGATCCGACCAGGAGAAAACAAATTGCATCCTGAAATGTTAATTAGGGGGTAATGGAGAGATGTGGCTGGTATTTGACCTAGAACAGTATTTCTCTCCTCACAACTATTAATTATCTCATGCTACCCCCAAGAGAAACAAACACTGTCATGGAGGATTACAAATTAGGAGACTGGTTGTGGGCAAATATGTGCTCAGTTTTATCAATGCATCTGATGAGGCACCTTGGCAAATCAATATAGCTCAGCCATCTTCCCAGATTTCTTGGGGGTGTTGCAAAGTGAAGAAATGTGATGCGTTAGCTTTTGTGTTTTTCATGTTAAATGTGATAACTCTTGCTACACAGCAAATGGGTTGGTAAATGTTTACAAGTGGGTCCAGGTTTTGAGAGGTTTTACTCCTGTTGACTTGGTTCTGTGTTTTAGCCAGAGGACAGCTGCAGTTTCACTGTGAGCACCCTCAGGTGTAGGACTGATTGATGATTTGTCCTTCTCCACCTCTGCAAACTCTGTGGAGTTACGATAAGATTTGAAAAGCTGCTTCCCAGCTGGAATCTCTTCCTTATTGCTCTCCCCCAGCACAGAGCTCTTGAGGGTCACTGAACATTTAGTTCTGCAGGGCTGTGAGAACATGGCTCAGCAATGTCTCAAAATGGACCAAGACCTCTTTGTGTTTCAGCTGAGCAGCTTCCTGTTGTCCATATCAATTTCAGATGTGGTGATAGTCAGTCTTGATTTCAATGGGTTGACAAGTGGAAGAGTGGAAGTTCTTAAGCATATTTTTTGCTTAAAATCTTCCAAAGTTTTGGAATTGTGCACAGTATTGTGTGTGTGAGTTACCTGTTTCTTCTTTTATATTTCAGATCCAGATAAGACTGACACATACACGCAGCCACCTTGGTATGTTTTTACTGAAGTACTTTCTCAGACTATTTAATTGCAGTGCACTAATTTTGACATTTACTGCATGTGCTTTCTTCACAAAGTGAGAAATTTTGGGGGGGTCAGTCTCTATTTGGGAGTTAGAAAATGTTTGCTTGGAATAAGATTCTCTCTTGCTGCCCAAATCAGCTGTCCTGGTAGACTTGTAGGAAATAGTTGGTGGAACTGGTAGCAACATTATGAAATTCAGAGTTCTGGTCTGGTTCAGGAAAGCAAGATTTAAAAATACAACCTATGTGAGGAGAAATTGTACACTGTACTAGAGGGTCAAACTTCCTTTTTGGAGTTAACAGCCTGAGTGCACCTGTCAGTACTGAGCTCGTTGTTCTTTCCTGTCATAAACGAAACACGGTATGGCCGTGGTCTTTGCTGTTGTCTGAAAATATACACAAAAGTAGGGGTAAAGTAACAAGAAAGAAAAAAATTAATATTTAGGCCTTAATCAAGATTTTTAATATTAAATTACTATAATATTTTGAAATAATTTTATTTAAAAATGGTTTTCTTCATGCATGGAAAATGCAGGAATGAAAAGTTCAAGGCTGTCTGTGTAAAACACTTTGATGAAGGCCAGTTGCTTTATAGTCATTGGGATGTTTAATCTGTCCTCAAATGCCCTGGGTGAGAATTCAAAATGGCATGTTCACATTGTCCTAACTGCAAAGTGGAATTGAAAATGCTGTGCTGTTCTGTTTTTCAGATCTGTGTGATTTTTAGGAACATACTTGAAAGTAAGTTTAGTATAAATGAAATGGTGAAGCATTGCAGGCAGAACTCCCCATGCATGTGGTTCTCCAGAGTAGTTCTGCATCCTCCATCATTTATTCACAAAAAAAAAAAGATATTTTGTGAAATGAAAAAGTCTTACAGTTGTAACTACAAATCTCAAACAGTACATCAAACTCCAGCTGAAGAAAGTACGCCAATAAATCTCAGAAGTCTCCCTGAGAGAATAAGTTAATGGCACCAAGTGTAGCAAAACAGAGCTGGACTGGAAATTACTGCCTTTATTTCAAATGTGTTCCAATTCTGCCTTGCGGTAATACTGGGGAAGTGTGAGACAGACACAGCACTCTGCAGGTGATAGCTTTGGGATCAAAGCAGTCACCTTCAATGAAGGAGACTTAGATTCAAGTCCCCAGTTAGCTACTCTTGTGCCCCCAAAGTACTGAGCAGCAGATCCACCATAATTCTGAGAAACTCTTCCTAATAAATCCATAGCTGATATTGTTACATCCAGTCAAGTTTTTAATGTGCCAATACCCCTTCTCCCTCCCCTAGACTTTAGTCAAGTTTTCTATCAGACCTGCTTTGAAGTTACCTAAATTACAAGACACCATAATGAGAAATAGTAAAATCACTTCACAATTTATATTTTCATTTCCCTTTAGGGAAGTATTTTATGTGACATTTTGAGCTATAATTGTACATGACCTCAATTTATTAAAGCATCAAGTAGTGTTACATCATGGTCATTCAGATCTCATGTAATTGCTTCCCATCTAAAGTAGTGCATGAAAGGTTAATGTCTGACTCACAGAACATGTTAGAACTTGAGCAGTGGACTTGTATCCCAAAATTCCTGAGCTGAGATAGTGTCTGGGCCCTGGTTTCATTTTATGAAGCTTTTCACTGCACCTCTTTGACCCATGTTTTTGATCTGTGTGAAAGAATCTAAAGGCTAATCAGTTCACCTTCTTGCTAAGGGCTTATACATTTATATAATTGCTGATAATAATGAGTCTTTATACAGTATCATGTATCTCCAAACTTCTCATTTTCCTTCAGCATGCCATCAAAACCAACCACACTTGCCGTTAAAGCTGTTGAAAATTCAGAATTTAAACAGGCAACCAGCAATGGGATTGCTAAAGAGCTGAAATCCAGTAGCACAGAACTCATGGTTGAAACCAAAGACAGGGTGTCAGCCAAGAAGGAGTCCTTTTACATCACCAGAGAAGCCAAAGAAGGACAGCACCAAGAAACCAACACAGTGTCTTCTCAAGAACATAAAGAAGGAAAAAAGGGACCACAGGTCTTGCAGAAAACTTCAAGCACCATCACACTACAGTCTGTCAAACTGCAAGCAGAACCAAAGGCAGAACCCCAGGCGCCTTCCATCAGACAGTGTGAAAACAGGAAAAGGGCGGTGCAGCTCCTGACGTCAGCTCAACAAACTCCACCTCTGACAGGGCATGCCAGTCCCAGGACTAGAGAAGCAGAAAATAGGTCTGGAGCCCAGGGGCCTGTAATGGAGGAGAAGAGGGAGCCCCTGGGGGTTGCCCCTCAGTTTGAGATCCATCCGCAGAGCCTGGAAGCATCAGAAGGCCAGGAGATTAAATTCAAGAGCCAAGGTAAAGGGATGAAAATTATTGGAGCCCCTAGAGTTAGTCAGAAAAGGGTTCCCTTTCTGTACCTAGAAGTGGAAAGCAATTCCTCCTTCTTTGAAAGTTGTTCTCCTCCTAAAGCCTTTTGGAAACAGATGCAGGATCCAATGCTGTTCCCACAACACTTAATGAAATTTTCAAGCCATCTTATACCACAGTGTCCATCTCCTCTCTCATCTGAGGTTTCCCCAGATGAAACCAGTGCTGCTCCTTCTAGGAGTTAGTTTTAGGCCCTCTTATATGAGGGTGCAAGAGAGAAAATGGATGGTACACTTTGAACTGTAATTAGTTATGATGCCCTTGAGCCAAAAAAGCATCAGATAAGAAAATAAAATCAGTCATTGTATGTCCCTTCAGGCATCTATTTTTATGTCTCATGTTTGGTCAGCCTGATCTGAGTGCTTCCTAACATCTGAAAAGATAAAGTCAGAATTAGAAGGGAGGTTTAGAGTTTGTTCCACAGAATTTGAATGTGTTTTAACCTCTCAGATGAGTAATTCAGCTCCATTTTGCTGAATCTGGGTAGTAGATTTGGAACGCTTCTCTTTTTTTTTTTTTAATTGCAATTTTAGAAAATAATCTGGAAGCATTTTTCTGCTGGTTTTTTTTTAAATAACATTTGCACTTTAAAGGGCTCACATAAATGAGGAAAGAATTGGTTTTTTATTTCTCTAGTGGCAAAAAAACCCCAAACCAAATCACACAACACCGTGGTAATTTATTTCATTTCTTGATAAGTCTTGCCCCATGAGTACAGAATATAATTTCTATCAGAAGTCCAGAGCGTGTGGAGTGGAGAAAAGATTCCAAAGATCCTGGCACATTTTGAATAGTTTATTTTTCAGGTATATAACTAAAAATGTGAATTGTTTTCTGTCAGAGCATCTCGCACACTTTTCAAGGTTTAACTAATTCATTACCTTGTTTGGTAGGGAAATACAATCCTTGTTGTAGAGAAAAAAGGAGGTCATAAAGTTTTTACTGAAACCAGTGAATGCCTTCTCATTTGGCTTTGGACCCAAAGCACAGACTCTTACATGCAAAGGCAAGGTGTCTGCTGGAAGGTTGCAGTGGAATGTCCCTAATGCACTTTAATGAGTAATCTGAGAAACTCTCCTGAGAATCCCCTCTGCAGATTGAGCAGGGTTGCTTTCACTGGCCCTTCTCTCTGCTCCTGCAGCCTCACCTCAGGCACAACCAGGGCTATACCAAGGTGACCTTTGAATATCTCCAGAGTGGGGAAACTCCACAGCCTCTCTGGGCAACCTGTGTCAGCTCTGAGTAAAGAAAGGTTTGTGTTCGAACAGAACCTTCTGTGTTTCAGTTTCACATCCATTTTGTCTGTGACTTTTAGAAGAGCATTTTTCAGACTGAAGTTTTTTTTCAGATATGTTTTTTCAGGTTACCAAATATTTGTTATTTTAAAAGATGGACTGGCCAAGAGGTTTTAGAAGATCAAAAATATCAAACTGTCTTTCTGACAATAGTTTTTTGTATTTCCCATTAAGTTTTATATAATTATGTATGTGTAAAGTGTACCTAATTTACACTAAAGTAAATAATGGAATTATACAAAATAACACTAATTATGAATACCTATTCATAAAAATCCAAATGCCTGATTGTCTAGTTTCAGGGAAGCCAAAACCAGATGTGGAGTGGTTCAAAGAAGGTCGACCTATTAAAGCTGGAGAAGATATACAAATATATGAGGAAGATGGAATTCATTGCCTATGGATAAAAAAGGCCTACTTGAGAGACAGTGGATCTTACAGCTGTACAGCTGTCAACCCCAAGGGTCAGACTTCCACCAGCTGGTTGTTAACTGTCAGAAGTAAGTAAGCTCTTGTGAACCCATCTGCACTTTGGAAACTGTGGTCATCTAAGCATACTTAGACAAAAGCTCTAAGTGGTAAGGCTAATTTCATCAATTTCAGTTAAAGGAACTGTTTTCATTTTGGTTTTAAAGGGCCTAAAGTTGAAGAGGTTGCTCCGTGCTTTTCCAGTGTCTTGAAAGGATGCACTGTGAGCGAAGGGCAAGACTTTGTGCTGCAGTGCTCTGTGGGAGGGGTCCCTGTGCCTCACATCACATGGCTTCTCAATGGTAAGGAATCCCCTGCTCTGCAACTCCTGCACGAACGCACTGACACCCGAAAGCCCTCTAAATCACCCCAGTTCAACCCGCTGAGACACCTGAGGAAAACCCTTTACACGAGCATCAAGTGCACGAAAGGCGGTGTGAGCAGGGTCTGTGTTGCCGCAGTTCTGCGGTGTGCCCAGCAGGGTGCGCTGGTGGCACGGCTGTGCCAGGTAAGTTCCCTGGGCTGTGGCACACGGCCGTGCTGCTGCTGGAGGCACGGCTGTGCCAGGTAAGTTCCCTGGGCTGTGGCACACGGCCGTGCTGCTGCTGGAGGCACGGCTGTGCCAGGTAAGTTCCCTGGGCTGTGGCACACGGCCGTGCTGCTGCTGGAGGCACGGCTGTGCCAGGTAAGTTCCCTGGGCTGTGGCACACGGCCGTGCTGCTGCTGGAGGCACGGCTGTGCCAGGTAAGTTCCCTGGGCTGTGGCACACGGCCGTGCTGCTGCTGGAGGCACGGCTGTGCCAGGTAAGTTCCCTGGGCTGTGGCACACGGCCGTGCTGCTGCTGGAGGCACGGCTGTGCCAGGTAAGTTCCCTGGGCTGTGGCACACGGCCGTGCTGCTGCTGGAGGCACGGCTGTGCCAGGTGAGTTCCCTGGGCTGTGTCACGCAGCCCCTCACAGCGTTGTGACATGGCTGTGCTGCTGCTGCTGCCCTGTGCTGAATCCTGTGCTGCCTCCACGCCTTTGGCACGATCTTGTGCTCTGAGCATAATGGGTTGGCATCATGATCCTACAGAGACAGCAAGTTCTAAGTAAAGTATCACAGAATCACAGAATATTCTGAGGTGGAAGGGACCCATGAAGATCATCAAGTCCAACTCTTATGAATGGCCTGTACAGGGTTCGACCTCGTGACCTTGGCCTAATGAGCCCCATGCTTGGACCAACCGAAACCTTCCTGGTTCAGCTACTGTAGGTGCATTTCTCAATTTATATTTAGTTTCCATTTGAAATAGTCTGAATCATTCAAGAGTTATGTTGTAGGAATGTATAAATTACCACAGAAGATATGTAGGAAGGGCCTACCTGCACATATGAGAAGTAGTGAGGGAGCTTATATTAATACTTGGTTTTAACTCGGATTTTGACTTCTCTTGAATTGTGTCTGCTTTGCCCTAAAAAGCCTCTTATATGTAAATGTAACAATAGATTAATTTAACAGGAATAAAGAAGTATTACATCAAAACTGGTTTGCACACTTTGAGCTATCAGGAATCACTTCTAGTATCGTGTCAGACCTAGCACTGCTCATGCAAAGCAATCAACCCATCCCCAAGATGCACAATTCCAGCTGTACAATGCAAACAACCTTAAGGTGGATATAGGAATGCAAGTGATCATTTAAACATCATTCATTTTTCTATACATATGTCTATGCTTTTCAGTCTGAGTGCAATATTTCACTCTTTATGGTAGGGAGGAGACCAATGCTTTATTCTACTCTTCCATCTGCTGGGCAGGTCATGATTGGCGTTAGCATCTCTGTTCCCGAGATCTTGAAATCACAGCTCTTCTGGTTGCTTCTTAACTAGAAATATATTCCTTGAGATTCTAATGTTTGCCTAAAGCTGACTTTAAAAAAGTAAAATATTTTTTACTTTTATCAGACTGTGTAATCTCCTACCCTGCCCTGATTACACAGCTGAACAGTCAAGTTTCCTTAACTTCCTCTTAATATCAGAGTTAGGCCCAAACATCAGTGCTTTCCTTCAATTCCAAATGGTTTCAGAAATCCAGGCACTATATGTTTTGGCTGAGGACCCTTTCCATTTAAAGCCATATCTGTAAAACACTAGAAAAATTTACTCAACTCTTGATCACCTCTTTTACTCCTGAAGTGCAATTGATTTTTTTTTTGGCAGACTCTCCCAGGCTATCTTTATGTGTGTGTGAGCGTGTGTGTGTGTGGTTATAAACAAATAACAGCATACTTTGCCATAAAGATGTTTCCTCCAGGATTATTTTAAAATTAATTATTTGCACATGATCTCTGTTTTCCTTTAGCTATTCAGAGTAAATGGGATAACTGAAAAAGGTGGCAGGGCAAATGAACCGTGACCTTGAGACTGGTATGTTCCCACAGCCTGAGCTGTTCCCCTTCCCAATACCTCCACGTCTAGAATAGAAAGGCCAGTGCTTTATTTACAACACAAAACATGTGAGTAGAGGTTCTGACACTCTCCCATTGGACATAATTTGTTTCTCTATCTGAAGGCCATGCTGAAGTTCCTCCTTTGCAGATGTGAGTAGAATCTCTGTTTGGCTGTGCGAGAATTGTCTTGCAGCTCAGGAGCAGCTCTGAGTCATTTCATCTTTGTATTCCAAGGTACCCTTGCTCCTAGTGTTCCCTTAGACATTGAATGATGTAGTTTTACTCAGTTACCTCCACATACAGAGCATTTTCCTGTCCCAGATGGCTGACTTTGGGTTGATTTTCAAATGACTTGCAGCTCATCAGGCATAGATATATGGTCTCTATTTATGTAACCACGTTCTAATTAGGACCCTGTTGTCTCCTGAAAAAAATAAAGCCTAGAGATAAATAAGCCACATGTTTCTGTGACACACTGTGCCCCCCTGCCTTTTTTTCAGGTTGTTTATTTTATGTTGACCTTTCTTCTCACTGAACTCATACAAGTCTGCCCCTGTTCAGGTATAATGATGTTTACATTGCATCCAGGATTCTAACTGCAGTTGGCTCAATATCACAATGCGGGTGGAGTGGTTTTTTTCAATTAGTTGGATTTCAAACCACTAGGGTTCTGTAAGTGAGAGTCAGTGCATTAACTCTGCTCTTAAATCAAAAGGCAGTGATGAGTCTGCGTAACAGAAGCCCAAGAAACTCTCATAATAATAAAAATTAGACACGTCATATGTTACTCTAAAGACACAAGCACACGACTTTCATTCGACTGCTGAAACATATCACTATAATTTAATGCTTTTCTGTCTTGCACAGGATTGTGAGACGTAACTGTTTATATACCATTTTGATACAAACGTGAAGGGATTATAAACAGTTGTTTAATGTTGATAATTCCATCTACACTCCTAGGGTTATTACTTTACTTAAGGATCGAATTGGCTGTTGTGATATCCACTTGAATGCAAACATTTCCTTCCTGTCTACCACCTAGCTAGATACTACAAACTTCTCATATTTATATCCATGATCAAATAAAGGAGAAGGTTGTGTTTCTGGTCCTGAAATATTACTCCAAGCAGACATAACAGTGCTTTTGGCAAAATGACATGGTAGAGTCTTTCATCTACTGGCCATATGAAGAAGACAGTGTATTCACAGTATATAATTTGAGGCAGGAAGGCCAATTCTGTTTTAAAAAAAGGTGCATTAGCATCTGCTCTCCATGTTTGGAATATAAAGCTTTTTATATTTACAACTGAACTCTATGACAGAGGAAGAAGTAATATGCTGTGAGAAATTCCACTACTGCTCAAAATACAGCACTTTTGCAGAACTCCATAGAAATAAAAATCATGTGGGACAGGACAAGTAAAGTTCACTAGAAAATATCAAATGCAAATTCTCTTCCAAGCATGACAATGATTATAAACCAGAATTAATTTGAGCAGAATAGTGAGGAAAGAATGTATATCTTGGTGAAATAATGAATGTAAAGACCAAGTTATCCATGATAAGAAACATGAACAGAAGGCTGCTTTGAGAAACAAATTAAAAAAAAAAAAAAAGGAAGGAAGCAGAACCTCTTCCCTTCCAGGCTGGCCATCCCTTGATACTGAACAGGCTGCGTGGTGTCCAGTCTGCCTTCTCCAGTCTCCAAGGAATCAGCACCACCTGAGAACTGAAAGCCTTGCAACAACTTGTTGTACAATGTTACATACAAGTACTGATTTAGATACCAAGAATATTTACCAGCTGTGACTGCATGCGAATTCAAAACGTTTTCCAAGCGTTATACAGATTGACCTCTCCTTCAGGTCAAGTGAGACAAAAAATAGATGATGTATGCTCTGCATTGTCTGTAATTACTTCTTAACCATCTGTGAGGATGAGAAGTTTTTCCATATTCATAGAGACAGCACAAATAAGAGCAACCTGACTGAACTATGAATTTTATCTGAGCTCTTACTCTTCTCTGCAAATCTACCATTAAAGCTTTTTCCTAGCTTTTCAAGATGGTTCTTTTGTTCTTTTGCTCTCCCTCTACATTTTCTTCAAGTTTCTTTCTGAATTTTCAGTGATTTACTGGCAGATTCCCTGAAAGTAAGCTTCTTGTGTTTTAGTTCTGGCCTCACCAAAGCCTTATAAATAACTTTGTGCATGTGCTCTCTGTGACTATACTTCAGTGTGTAACTCCAATTTACTTTATCTTTTTAAAATACTTTCTGGGTAACTTCTTTTGCAATTGCAGGAATAAGGAGTGTGTGACTGTTTTGAGTATGTTTCTATTCATATTGCTTTCTGTGTGGGTTTTCTTTCTCTCAAAGTTTAATTGAACCTCTTTCTGCTGAATTTAGGAACAGTATGACCATGACTTTAGCATAACAATTCTCTGAGTAGTGTTTGGTTTTAGGATAGCTTTGTGATTTGTCTAGAAAGCTTTTAATAAATGGGCCAGGGGAAAATTTCCTTTCTTCAGGCATAACATGCCAGCAGAAAGGTATTTTTTGTTATTGTTCCTGCTGCCAAGCTGTCCTGGAGATTTGACTGTTCTGCCTCTGGAGAAGGGAATGTTTCACTACTGGGAGAGTTGTTTTTATTACATCAAAATATAAGTACTGTGGACGTAACTTAGAATCTTGCTGCAGGTTATTCCTAAGGGCTGATATGCTTGTGTTCTTTTTCTGGGGTCTAATGAAAAGGCTGTTCTGTAAGTGATTTCACTGTTTTGTGAATAATGATAAAAACCAGCCAATTTTGTTGGGAGCTGGAGTGAAAAAGAGTCCTGACAAAATTTGAGGACATGGTGAAGGAGTCCACATTTTGTTTTTCCATGCAGAACACTTACCCTATTTGTTTGGTTTACAACAGAAATATGAAGGCATTGTTCTGCTTTTGATGGTGGAGCTTTTATCCTGAGTATATTTCTGATATGGCATCATAGCATCATTTGTCACCACTAATACTTTCAATGTCAAAATCCCTGGATAGGACCCTGTCAGGTTAGACTCTCTATAGTGAGACCAGGATGACAGTCCAGTGTCCCTTGTCCAGAAAGCTTTGTCTGCTTGGGCTTTAACTCTACCTACACGTATTTGAATGTAGTGCTATTCCCCTGTGCAGAAACTCTGTGCTTCAGCATAATAGTTCCAACAGTCTGTGTGTGACTGAGGGAAAATGAGCTCAGAGGGATCAGTAATAAGAATATGTGACCTGTGACAAAGGTTGGAGAGAGTTCATTTTAAAATTGGAGTCTTCTGGGTAGTTGATTAAATATTCACCCCAATTTTTCATGCAATAAAAATTTGCTAACTTAACAAACAGATGGCTTATAAGCAAGGATGAAGATCATCTACCACATTTTATAATATATGCAAGTACTGGATGATGCTGATTTTGGCCCATGTTTGTATTTCAGAATGAAACTTTGTATGCAGATAGTGCACAGATAGTAACTGCCTTCTGAGTTGGCTTCCTTTAAAAATGGGAGATGAGTGAAAAATCTGTCCCATCATGTAATTTATCCTGCTTGTAGTGCAGAACTGGTTCTTAGAAACTACAGATCTGTGTCCTTTAAAATTTTTTGGCAATGTAATAAGTTTTGATCTTTTTTGACCACAAACTCCACAGCGACAGACATCTTCAAATCAGCCCTGCACAATTTCTCTGCTGTTTCATCCTCTTCTCTTAGATGACCCTAATTTCTATTTCCAGCATGAAATAGAATGTTTATGCACAGGTATAAAGTTGTCTTAAGTATTGCATGCACTGGGAAAGCAACCAAAGATGAGTCAGTAGTGGAAACTATTTAATATTGGGAAAACAGATTGCAGAAGCATTTCAAAAAGTAAGGCTGGGATTGATGACGGTTGCTGAAGCAATAGCAAGGCAAATTTAAGCCATCTATACTAATACTCAAACATGTTCCAAACCAATTCAAGGAACCAGTTTCTTAAAATGAACTTCTTTAATAGTCACATCACCACAGTTGACACTGCACCCTTCTGTTACTGGCCGTACTGTAGTGTAGATTGACTGCTTCTGTAAATCAGCTTCTTGCCTCCATTGCAGGTTTTATTGTCTCTCTTGGAATGTCTTCCACTACAAAGTACCTATTGGAGGACTTCATGTGCTTCTCCGTGCCCAACAGATTTTACACATCTAGCTTTATCTGCATTTTATCTAGTTTCAGGAAAATTACAAGATGGAGACAATGTGAAGCAAACACACATTTCTTGCCTTATCCGCCTCAAAGAGAATCAAGTATAAACTTTTGTCCTTTTGCTGCTACTCAAGGTAGCACCCAGTGAATCTGATGGTGAGCTCTGTCTGACAGCCATGTTGTGCTTTGTGCTGCTGGTTGTAGTCACTAGAGAGCAGTGGCTGTGCACCAGAGAGTGGGATTTGGCTCTGCACTTCAATATGCTGGCTGGTATTAGGCCTCCAGATTTCACTGGAAACTAGAAGTGCTTTTGAAATTTGTGGCTGATGTATTAAATCGATTCTCTTCCTTTCTGTCTTCAGACCAGCCAATTCAATATGCCCACTGCACTTTTGAAGATGGAGTTGCGAAACTGACTGTCCAAGATGCCCTACCAGAAGATGATGGAATTTATACCTGTCTGGCTGAAAACAACACAGGACAGGCATCTTGCAGTGCTCAGGTCACAGTCAAAGGTGAATATCTCAGACAGTTGTAATTACTACAATCATATAAACTATAAGCTGTTTTAACAAAAATAATTTTGGATCCTTAACAGAGGTGGTTGTAAGTGGATTCCTTGTTTTTTCCAAGCTTTTGTCAGCTGGGTACCTCTTCTCCCCATTGGAGGTGTGTGCAACTTAAGTGCTTAAGGACTGGGTAGTGTAAAGTAATAAGCACATTTCAGAAAAAGGTATTAGTGCTTTGACCTTCCCAAGGGCTTAGTGTACAGAGCAGTGAGGCTGTGCTGGAAGAGGTTTACCAGTGTAAGAAGGAACTGGGACTGCTGAAAGAAAAATATCTGCAGTATCACTGATATCACCCATCAGGCAGAGAATGTTACAGGGAGGAGGCAGATGCTACTCCTTTCTCTTGAAAGGCTGAGCAGAGACCAGTGACAGGGACTGCAGTTATGACAGAGAATGCCAATATTCTTGTTCTGTTACCAGGATTTATCAGATATAATTCTGAACAGGCATGTATCAGCTGATTGGGGACTGTATAACTCCAAATAAGTGGCATTTTGGTAGTGAAAGTACCAAAAGAACATTGTAGTAAGCAACTGACATGACCTGTTGTCTCAGAAATGACAGAGTGCTGATTTGACAGAATTTATTTGTTCATGAAAGCCATAATTCTGTACTACAATCTCAGCAAACACATTCTAAAAGACCGGAGTTCAAAATGAAGACAAGAGATGACAGAATTCCATGGATAAATTCAACAGTGAGGTAATACCCATCAATATCATGGTCTTTACTCTTTCAGTCTCCCCTGGCATGAGTCTATACAGGTGTTTTGTTTCGTGGCCTGGAGATTATTCCCCCCCAGCACCACCTGTCTCTTCAACCTCCCTCTCTCAGACTCTCCCTCCCTCTACAATCAAGCCTGTATTTGGTATTTGTCACCTGCAAATGAATTTCCCCCAAAGTTATAATAGTTTGTCACTGCCTGTCCAACAGACTGCAGAGTGATAGCTGCCAAGAGAACTGTTCCTTTTCTTTATGACTAAATAATACCTGCCCTGAATTTTTAAGTGCAGTTTGGCAGGAAATGTACCCTGATTCCTGGGATCTCAAGATTTGTCTCTGTTTACCAGTGTTCTGGGGTGTTTGTCTACAGCTCTTCAGTGCTGTGCCTGCCCCTGTTGTGTCTGTATGACAAGGCTAAAGGGACAACAAAGTAATTTTGGTAAACCTATGAGTTAATTTTTTGATTACCAAACTGAAAATAGAGTCTTCCCCTCCCCACCCTCCCCTCCTGAAAAATGGCACAAAGTAAGAAGCACCAATTTAAAATAAGCCTGAAAGTATACTGTTCTTAAAGCTATCATTTATAATTTCTCTGAGGCATTTAATCTGCATTAGCTAAGGGCCAATGAAGAGTGGTCCACCTCGAGGGAGCTGTCTTTGACACGGGGCCTTCTGGTGCTTGAGTGGGACTCAGAAACCGAAGGGACAGTTGCCTCTTACTGAGCATTTCTGAGTTGTTTTAGGGTTGACAGGCAATGCAAACGTGGGAGCAGTAGTGAACAAGCCTTTCCCTGGGCTCGTGTGCTCTGCTGAGCTATTTCAGGCCCCGTAGTCTCTGTTGCACTGTGTTGGATTCCTCTTGCACTGAACATAGTCTGGGGCTGGAAAGCTGCATTGCCACCATCATGGGGAGTTAGCTTCTCTCATCTGCATCCCATTCTATTTTCTGGGAGTCATGGAGTAGAGAGGGGGCAGAATAAGACCAGAATTAAGAACATACATGACAGGCTGTAAAACTACATGTTCGATATATTTACAGTTTTAGCTATCCTGTCTGCTTCTTCCCTAAAACTTATTATGTCCCCGTTGCCATGAAGATTACAGTAACGTTCCCCAAAACTCAGATCAATGTGGATTTTTCTGCCAAAAATAGTACCAAATTTAAAATCTGATTTCCAAATCTCTTATCTGTTCACGGACATCTATCAAAAGCTTTTTGACATTAGAGTTCTCTGAGTCTCTGAATGCTGCTACTAAGGCTTCTCCAAATTCTCAGCTTGTGCAAACGGATTACAACAGAAAATTTTTGTATGTGCGGAAAGGGAGAAAACGTCAAAAATCCTCTCCTGACCAAATACTGATTTTTGAAATAAAGTCTGTAAAATCGTTTCTGGATTGTAACCCATCTTTCTCCAGTTCCTTTTTGTCTCCAAGATGATTTAAGGATGTCAGCTTTCCCGCAGTGCTAGTTTGTTCATTTATTGTTAGAGAAATATTTTCCTTTTGTGTGAGAGAAGTAATACGTATTTAATTTAAGAAGGAATGGATGTTCTTGGCATATCATCAGTATCAGACCAGTGTCAGAATCCAGCTTTTCCCTAACTTGCTTCTGTGGTCCTTGGACACATCTCTGTCTAGGTCTACATTTCACTTCATACTGCCGTTTTTGGCTTTGCTATTCTACTGCAGCAAGGATCTCATGAAGGGGCATATCCACTGTGATCACCGGGGAAACTGTACCTGAAGTGAAGAGTCTGTCTTAACAATAAAACTAGATTTTATTTTTCTAAATTAAATTCAGCTCACAGATAACTCAGAAAAGTTAGCAGCAAGGATAATGAGTGGCAAACCGTTCATTTCACATCTGAATTGTAATACAAGGTGGTAACCTGCTAGTAGGTTACAGGTGTTGTCTAGCCACATGCTGTGTTTTCTAATCGACTTCTGTGCACTTTTTGCCTTTTGGAAAGGTCCGTTAAGTTTTTTTTGTGAAAGGAAATTATTGTAGAAAACATTTTAAAGGTCCTTTGCTCCATAAAGGGTTACTGTTCTGAGTCCGGTTAAATACAAGAGTGGGATTTTTTTCCAGTACTTTTAGCATGCTTTGCATTGGGCCCTGGATAATTAGCTAAGCTAATTGTGGCATAGCTTTCCTTCTAAGTCATCGCTCTCAGATTCATTTATGGTTGTCTTTTTCTTCCTTATTATTAAGCAGGATAAATTCTGCCTAGCATTGAGCAACCTCAGTATTACTCCTTTGTTTTGTATGAAAAATGGTGAAGGTACTTAGTTGTTTGTAGGAGGCTTTTGACTGTGCCAAAAAAAGTCCCACATTTCATATGGATGAGGCATAAGAAATGCAGTGGTCTTAAAAAATTCAAATAATCAGTCTTCTGCTTATTTAAAATGAGAAATTAACATCTTTAGATCACTTCAGATCTCTCTACTTAAGTAAGTGATCTGAGGGCTGAGTAAGGTGGGGTAGATCCATGAGGTAGTCTGTGGAGAAACTAAGTTAATCAGGGTGAAGCTAATTTTGGCCTCGTAAAGGGCTAAGCAGACAAGACTGAACCCTGACAGCCGTCTTCCCTCTGTCAGCAGTTTCTCAAAGCTGACACACAGGTAGAGAAGAGCTACAGAGACTGAGCAGTGCTTCCTGGACGAAACAGCTTAACAAATGTCTTCCACAGGAATTATTTCTAACTGAACCTCCCAGTGAGACGGGTGCACGGGGTAAATGCTAGATCAATTGGCCTAATGCAAGTAAACCTGAGAGGTGAGAAACATGGTTCAGTGTTACTCAAACACTCAATTATAGATGTTGCTGAAATGCTACCATTTGCTACTAAGTGTAGGATTTTTTTTTTTCTTACGCATTGTTTTCTATGCACAAGAAAATCAAAATTTGGGAGGCTTTGGGGCTGCTGCACATTTTTTGAAAGTTTTTAAGCAACATGTGCATGAGTGATTTGTTCCTGTTATTGTATGTGCAAGCTATTGTATTTGGTGTTCACATTTTCACATTTCATCTTAGAATTTTCATATCGTTTTATGATATGAAAATAAATATACAAGCCGTTTCTAAATACACCAGGCATTCTACTTAAAAAACAATCAAAGCAAAGAGCACTTGACAGAGATATTCAGGGGACATTCAGGTCACCTGAAATATATAGTGATTATATACTGATGGGGATTGCAGACACTCAGGTTTGTTTATGAATTTATGAATTAGACTATGAATAAGTTATGAATTTCTGTATTATTAATTTATTAATCAGGTTTTTTAAATTTATTAATCAGAGTGGTTGAATATTTTAACCAGGTTTTTTATGAATAGAAAACTGAGGTGAGGAAAAGGTAGTTGACTCTGGATATGCCTGTGTAGTGAGTTGGTGTTAGTATTTTGCTGAGGATGTGACAATCAGAGTATAAAGGCAAGAAAGGTGGTGGTAATAACTGGTATAGCTGGAAGGTAAGGCCAGCTCCCAGGAATGGTGGCTGTTCTTCAGGCATGCCTCATTCCTGAGATAAGCCTTCTAATATGTGCTTGTCTGTCAGTCAGCTAATCACTGAGAAGGAGTTATAGGTCAGGTCCACCTGTAGAAGAAATGTCCCAAAGGGATATTTAATTACCTGATATTCACATCCATCCCTGAGTGTGCTACACATGACTATGGACTGCAGGGAGAGTGGGAAGAGTGTGGGCTCTTTTGTGCCAAGCCACATCAATGCTGCATGTGGGGAGCTTCTCTTATTTTGCAAACAGACTCTGCATGTCAGCAGGGTAGGTGGTTGCCTGGTACAGCTTTCTCTGGGTATGGTATCAAGCTAGAGTGCTTGCTCTGACTCCTAGGAGAACGTCCTCTGTCTTGCAAAGCTGCAGTAAATGACAAACAAGATATCTGACCCACTGCACGCTCCTTGAGAGTTCTCCAGCCTCCGTGTACCAGGCAGCAGCATTCCTGGTTGTTTCCAAGATGGAGTACATGAGGTGTGGGCAGTGAGAACAGCAGGGCAGGCTGGCAGCCACGGTGTTTCTGTGGGCTCTGATGCTCTGCAGCCACACATTTTGCTGATGCTTGTTTTCCGCGCACTGCTGGGTTGTTTGTTTGTTTTTTTACTACGGGCTTAATACTCTTTTTAAGAAAACACTATTCAGCAGATAGTGATGCTCCTGCTTATTGGCTCTTGACCTCATTTCTCTTTCCCTGCCAGCAGTGCATTTGCCTGGACTCACATCTGTTCCCCTTTCTCCCCCACCACTTTCTGTTCATGCTTTTTTTTCCCAGTGCAGCCTCCCCAGTATAAGTGTCTATAGCCCTTCCAAGCCGATTACTGTAGTCATTCATTGATCACTGAACAAGCAGATTAGAGCCACCTGAAAGCCTGTCACACTCCCTGCTGTAACCAGTTTATCAGAGCAGCAAAGGGAGATGCTTTCTGAAAAAACAGTTTGTTTTGTTCCTGTCACTCTCCCATCTGGTGTGAGCCAGACCATAAAATGTAACCAGGTGGAAGAAAAGCTTTCAGGTAGGAATCTTTTCCTTCAGTCATGAGAGATGCTCTCTTCAGGTCGTGGGTTGTTTTTCTTTCTGTCTCAGAATGACCCTTCTTAGACATTAATCGTTTAAAGAAGGTTATCACTGCAATAAGGAGCCTCTCTGAAGATTTAATTGAGAGGTCACAGCTTTGTTTCTCTGAGATCCATATTTCTGCCGAAGATAAGCGAAGAACAATGTCTTACTTGCCAACACTGATGAAATGTTTTTGACAGCTTTTCAAAGTCACTGCTTATCTGAAAGCATTTTGCTTTATTTCAAGCATAACATAAATATAAAGGACTACAGATGACTTTACAAAATGTGCCAGACTAGTCCTATTAATTGTCCAAAAGGCATTCCAGATCAGTAGCCTGGTGGGAGCACTTGTCTGTGTAAGAATTGGTTTCAGAGCACTAAGTGAAAGGGAGAGGGGTTTTGTTAGTGTATTGAAAGTCATTGTAAACTGTCATGAGCATCAAAGAAACTCTGTTCCAAAGCGTTCATGAGTGCCCCAGAGATCTCAGTCCAGCACTCTGTATGGTTCATCAACAGCTGTAACCCTTCTAAGTTTGGGGCTTTTTTTTCAAGTTGCCTTTTTGCAGCACCTCAGGACCAAACATGAAAGAGAATGCCAGCTAGAGACCAAAACTGAAGGACAAAAGCAAAACATGTGTGAAAGCTGTTAATGATAGATGTGCCAGCAATATAAAAAATGCACTCTAAAGACAGTTTCTTGTTATAAATCACTTCCATAAAAAGGGGGACCAAATTTGGATGCAAATGAGAGATGAGTGCTTACAGAATGAGGAAAATTTAAAAGTCAGAAATTGCATTAACAATTCTTATAAATTAAATAAAAGTATGAGATGCTGACAGGAAAAAAAAATTAAAAGGATGAGAAAGAAAAGAAAAAAACTTAGCCCAAAATCAACTGTGACATGTAATCAAATACTGGGATCATTAAATTATTATGTACCAGAATGACAGAAAACAGATGATTATTATAACAATTGAGAATGGTCTTGCATTGAGCAAAGGGCAAACTGTCCCAGCTTGGATTGCCAAATTCTATAGTGTTCTAAGTTTCAGCTGAAAAGTAGAAGTTATCAAAGTACATGTAAAACCTCTTCACTGAATATATGCCTGAGTAATTTTAAAAGCAGGGGCATGGTGTTACCCCAAAGAATGTTTTCAAGAGCAGGTGATGTGGATTAGCTAATGGGAACTCAAGCAGCCATCAAACTACCTCATAGGATTAGCTAAATTTGTAAAACTCCCCAGAAGTTGCCTAGGGGAAGCATCTATCATTCCTTTGCAGCAGAGGAGCAGAACAGAGAGTAGGAGCCTTGTATAGCTGTGTGCTACTGGAAGTGCTTCTCTGCACCTTCATTTTAATGAAGGCTTGGCTGTTGGGCCACATGCACAGACTGTCTTTTTTTATTTCAGGGTAGTGTCTTGGTTCAAGATATTTTTAATATAAATTAATCAGGAAGAGAAAACTGACCACAAGCAATGCTGTGCTAGAGCTACCTTATCTTTTATGGATTTAAATGCCAAACAGGTCTTGCTTTAGAATTCCTTTCTGACACCAGCTTGTACCCAGAAACACAATGTTGTTGTATTTTTTCTTTTTTTCCCGTTTTATATTAGTCCAACTTCAAATTTGGTTTCTTAGCTCCCAATCTGAGTCTTATTTGTCTTTGAGGGATTCCCTAACAGCATTCCTAGTACCGTATCCTTTTGTTTGCTCACCCAAGAGAGGAGCAGAACTATTTTAATATTACCACAGGGTAACTAATTTTGTTGTCAGTGTGGATTTGCCAGAGGAGGGAAAGGCTGAAGGGGCTGTAACTCTTTAGATCAGTGGCATCCTCAGGGACACATGTGCTTTATGTGAATGCTTGTTCTTACTGTGCTTCCATTGCATTTCAGCTCATGCATAGCCCAGTTTTTTTTCTAATGGAACTGGTATCTCTATATGTCATGACTCCCTGCAATTAAATTAAAATCTACCTGGACAGTCACACAAAAATTGAGACAATACATGTGGAGGTGAAATTTTGCCTCAGTAGAATGCATGTTTTCACTGTGGAGGTGACCTGGCTTGATCTAGCATGTGTGAAGCACCTTTCCTGTAGTTCTCCATGTCAGACTGGTATCTAATGCTGGGGAATTTGTTAGCAGTGGGCCAGCTGAGCTGCCTTATAAATGTATTTGGTAGGTATACAGGCTCTCGGGCCTTCCATGGAGTTGCTGTCTGTGACAGCGACAAAGGAGCAATTATTTGACATAAATAACTTGCAAACAGGGTAAGTCATTAATAAGGCAGACAGTTCTGAAGGCAAAAGCAAACACCACTTTGGCCACAGAAGCTTCCAGTGAGACTGTCAGGGAGGAATTCAGTCTGCTGACTGCAAAGTGATCTGCTGTGAACCCAGACATCTATTTTCTATCTGTGACCCCTGCACTCTTTATTGAGCTTTCTCCTGACGAGGGGAAGCAGAGAAGGAGCTGCAGTTCTCTTCTCTCTGGAATCCGGTGATAGGACTCATGGGAATGGTTGAAAGTTGTGCCAGGAGAGGTTCTGGCTGGACATTAGGAGGCATTTCTCTGTTGAGATGGTGGTCAAACACTGTAACAGGCTTCCTAGAGGGGTGGTCATTGCCCTGAGCCTGTCAGTGTTTAAGTGGTATTTGGACAATTTCCCAAACAATAGGCTTTAACTTTTGGTCCATTTTGAATTGGTCAGGCAACTGGACTAGATAATCCTTGTAAGCCCCATCCAACTGAGACAGGTTATTCTATTCTGTTTTGACTGTTCACCCAAATCATGATTCTTCATGGTGCAGCCTTTGGATAGCAAGATTTCTGGAGTGCCATCTCAGGTGTGCAGAATAAGCTGAGTTGGAAGGGACCCATCAGGATCATTCATCCCAACTCCTGGCCCTGCACAGGACACCCCAAGAATCCCACTATGTGCCTGAGAGCCTTGTCCAAATGATTCTTTAACTCACATAGGCTTGGTGCTGTGACCACTTCCCTGGAGAGCCTGCTGCAGTGCTCAGCTGGAACAACTCAGTTTGTTTGCAGAATAAATGAAGTAGACAAAACAGGTTAAAATGCTGATGACCTGATGATATCCCACACGGAGGAAAGACTCTGGGAAGAAGGAGCATACATGGAACTGCAGGATAGGTCTGGAAGACTAGCCCAGAGTAAAATAAAGAGATTTCCAGACAAGATAAAATGGAACTTGGTCTCCTTTGTATGCCCCCATCCACCCTTACTGGTACAGGCTTAGGGCATTGTCGGTCTTAGGTTAACAGTTTTTCTGTGTAATGCAAGGACAGCATACAGACTATAGCTTGTCCCAGCTGTTCATTGAAAGCATCTTCCAAGGATATTTAAATCTTACCTTCCATTTGCAAAAAACAGATTATAACTGGAAAAATTGATGATGGGAGGTAATTGTGTAAAGAACACTGCTAGGTCATTGAACACCTAGTTCTCATGACCTGAGTTTGTAAAATGGCATACTAACCTGAGATCTTTATTAAAGCAGAAACATTCCTACATGTCTCAGGAACATAAAGGTCTGATGCTTTTTTAATGCCATTATAAATCAAGTTTTGAATTCTTGAAAAACTCACAGAAAATGTTATGCCTCAGGCCCAAGGCAAAGACACTTTACAGAAAGGAGATGTATGTCTTCATATAATTTTCTGCTTTATAAAATCTCTAAATTTTTCGGTTGATGGCATTGTTAGCTTCAGAGCTGGTACTGACTGGATTTGTTTACACCGAAAACATTTGAGGATGTGAAACTCTTTTCAAGCTCGAGATCTATGTGTGAACCCGAGTCTTGCTTTGAGAGGTTTTAGTGGAATCTGGTGCTTCTCTCTCTGAGCCTGCTCGCACAGAGCTTTTTGAGTTAAGCATTCTCCTCAGCTCAGTTGAGTTATTAGCCTGTGAGCCAGAATGATATTTAAACACCATAAATGGTAAATGTTGCGGAGGCAGCCCTTCCGCACGGCCCGGACCAGCATTAGTTGGCAGCCAACCACATGATGCTGGCAAACAGATTCCTCGAGTATAATTAAACCTCTTGTAAGACTAAACACTGCAAGTTGTTTGCAGTGTTCTGAACATAAGGCAGCAAACTCTCTATTCTTCGCGTGTCCTTGACTTGTGACCAGTTGCAACCTCGGCCTTGGGCTGCAGAGCTGCTGCACTGGGGCTGTGTGTATGTGCAGTGCTGTAGCTGACCCAGCCTGAGCCAGGGGCTGGAAAGGTCAGTCTCCAGGAGTTCTTTCCAAACTCGATTATTGTGTGGTTCTGTGCAGTGCTCAGCATCCTGGAGTCCTGATATTTCAACAGGAGATGTCAGCATTCTGCAGCACACATGAAAACATCTTCAGTATATCTGGGTAGGCAAATGAACAAAAAAACTTTCCAGACTAGAGATGTCCATAAAATGTTAACTGTTTTGACTGTAGGCCTAGGTAAAACCTAGGTCTAGTCTTTGGAAACCTTCTTAAAGTTTGCATCATGATCTGGATTTTCTTCTGCAGTTTCAGCAGCAAATCTGGGAATGGGAATGGCACAGTGCAGTTATTGATTCTGGTTTTCCTTCTCTCCAAGGATATAGATTTTCCTATGTCTTTTGCCTTAGAATGGAAATAGTTGGTTGCATAGTTGCAGTTAAACTGGTACACGTGTATTGTACAATTGGCTTGTACTGGGTCAACTGTTCAGTGCAGCATGAATTTTCCCCTTATCCATTAGATATACACCTTCAACTCAATAACTCACCATGGCTTATCAATACAAATATGTTTACAAATATGCTCAAGCCCTAAGTTCTGAGCCAGGTCAATGTTTTAAAAAATTCAAGTTTGTTTTGGCTTAGACCCTCAGCTAACATTAAGACTCCTCTTGCAATAACTTCCAGTCTACAGATATGCAGACGTTAAATTTCTGTAAGGACTCTTTAAAACCTGGATTGAGAAAACTCAAATAGAAGGAAAGTATTTTTTTATTGCCTTAAAATTCTATTAATACAGAATAATAAGTAATCCAAATTTTGATATAGTCACTGTAGCTAGATTACCTTACTATTAATTACACAAATACTGGAACACAGAATAAAAGATTAATAGAAATAGTTTTACATCAAAGGTAATATATTTCTTCCCATTGCCATCCAAATGTGCTGAGAATTTGTATTTTTTCTAAGAAATCGGAAGAGTTTAAGTTCTCCTTAATCTCTATGGATTTAATGCAGAAAGTGGCTTTTTAAAACATAGATTTGGATGCTCATTAGAGTGTCTTTCTAATAAAAAATGAACCCGCAAGGTTGAGGGAATGTGGTGGGAAAAGCCTATATTCCTTTTGTTTTGTAGAAAATGTGTGGGTATATGAAGTACCATTTACATGCTTTGCTTACTATTCCTGGTCTTCCAGGCTGTGTTTCCCACTGAGTTGTGCATCTTATTACTTACTGTTTTCCAACATTCACGTATATTAAAGCCTGAGGAAAGGCAAAAACCAGGAAACTTATAAGTGGGATTCTTGTGGTGGGCTTTTAAATCTATCACCCTGTGTAACACCTTATCAAAAACCTGTTGAAATGTCAGAGATCACTGTCCACCAGAAAGGCTCCAGCTGGGCTTACACATTGTGCCTGGCTACGGCTCTGTGCAAAAATTATTCTCTTCCATATTATCTTACACGGTTTGACCTGCATGAAACGAACAGCTGTGGTTAAAAAATCATGGCAGCTTTTGTAAGCTACAATAAAGTAAACTACATGCAAGGTCTGAGAAGAAGTCATTGAAATGTACCTGTGTTTTAGCAAGCCCATCTGTGGGAGCAGTTGCTAGAGCTCTCTGATGTCCCCATGAACTGCCTTGGCATGATCCATGTGGGGGGAATCGAGCGCACCAGCAGAAGCTGGTTGGGGAAGGGACAGAGAAAATTAACTGCCCTGGGTAGAAATTTTTAGTAACTGTGTGTTGACTCTTATATTCCTTGTTTTCATTCTTAGAGATGACCCTACTCCTACGTGAAAGCAATAAGAATTAGGAGTGATGAGTGAGCTATTAAATGGCTATAGGCAATTAGAGAGCATTAACATAATAGAGAGAGATCAGATCTCCTCTTTTTTCACATCCCGTTGAATAAGCTTGAGGATGCATAGATACATAATGAAGTCATGCCCTTATGCTAATGTCAAACAAAATTTTCCTTAGGTTCCAGATTTCCTTTCTGGTGCCAGATGTGCTGTATTTTCTTGTCTGTAGTTTTGGCAGCAGAAATACCCTGCAGTGTTACGAAAGAGGATGTTTCAGCCGGAAGCCCAGTGACTTGCAGTATCTCAGCTGGGAGCTTTACCTCTGCCTTCCTCTTTTCTTTCTGTCCTCCTGCTTTGGGCTCGGAAGCCAGCACTCCCCAAGAGTGTATGGATTTTGAATCCCAACAGAGTTTATGTGGTGAAAGGGCCTTTGGAGGAATGAGGGAATGCAAGCCCTAATCCTGGCCGGGGCTTTCTGTGTAGTTTGCTTATTTGTTTCCTTATCTGCTTCCCTACTATTTTCCTGGTGTAAGTCATAGATTTTGTTCCTGATGTATGAAACCACCAAGCACCTAGCTGTGGCCAGGGAATGTGAACTTCTATGGCCGTTGCACTTTTCGAAGCCATCCTTTTGCAAACAGTTCCTGGGGCTTTGTGTATGGTTTTCCTTTAAATATTTTACTGTCAAAAAAATTAGCCAGTTGTTTTCAGAAGGAAGTAAAATCACACAGTATCTTTTTGACGTAAATGGGAACAGGAGTTACTGGCTTAATTTTGAATGATCAGCATCCCATCTTTTCACTCCAAAATCAATTTGATTGCTGTTTTTCCAAACAAGACCTGTAAGGCTAAAATTGAAAGAGCCCTTAGATATATTAAAATAAGCTGTGAAAATGTAGAGCACTGCTATTTCATCGTAAAATTGTGAAATGTTAAAGCATTCATTAGACAAACACTGAGTCACTGCATAGTGCTATGTCATAAATAAACAACTAAAAGCATTTACAAGCTTCAGAAGAATTTGAAAATAGTTAACATTCAGGCTTTGTAATTTGGCCTCTGAATGATTGTATCAATCCTTTCCGAGAAAATGCAATGATTTTAGACTAAATAACAGAACTAAAATGGACAGTGTTGTCTTGTGTAAAACATCTATGAGAAACTAAAGTTATTAGTTGGTAATCTTAATTTTTTCTAAGTCTAGAGATCCATAACATCAAATTTTAAGTAAAGGAAGTATAATTACATGAAATGAGCCCCTGTGGTTTCTTAATGAGCAAATAGCATTTATGGGTTGAAGTCTTTTTAATTGTTGCTGCTACATCAAGAAATATTTGATGATTTTTGTGATATTCTAATTATGTTGTTGGTATAAAATGCTACTGATTAACATACACTTCTAAACAACGGTAGCATAGGATTAGAGATCCCCTTTAAAATTATATATATTTGAAGCAGGGAGGAATGCTTGTGTTTTGAAGAAAGCCTGTTCAAGTTGCCATGGAGTCAGACTTATTAGCCATGTATTTACTGTATCCTTGATAACACAGGTTTGTATAGGAATACTGGTTGCTTTAGCCATGATAGCTTCTAATTTTTGAGCTCTTATGTACAACAGATTTTTGTATCTATTGGTAAATAAATGTCTTCACTTCCCCTGCGCTCCAAAGAGCACCAGCAATACATAAGGAGATGTTTTTACTCCTGCCTTACAACAGGTATTAAGAAATCAAGTAATACTTCAAGGACTCAATCAGAGTGTATGTGCATTTTTATATGGTACATTTACGAGGATAGGAATGTTTTCAAAAAGCTGCTTTTCTTTTCTGTCCCAGGACTATTGCGTTTTCAATATTTAAGACTTAATGATCCATCTTAATGTTCTTCTGCATGATTACATTCATTGCCCTCAGTGAAATAGCTCTTCAGTCTTGCCAGTAACTTCTCTTGTACTGAAACTCTGTTCTTTAAAGTTTCTCACTACTCACATACCACAGACTTCTATCTTTTTTATACTTGCCATCCTAAGTTTCTGTATAAGCACAGAACTGGTCTTCATCCAGGAGGTCAGCATAAACCTATGCAGTGCTTAAATTCAGTGCAAGCACTATTATTTTTTTTTAAGATTTGTGCATTGGTGAGGCAGGTTCTGGCCCCCTTCATTTCAATTTGACAGCTTCCCTTACAAAGAGTGAGCGCTGATCAGTAACAATGGCAAGTTGGCTTTCATCCTTTAAGCCCTACAGTTTGCTCTTTTTGGAGTAGATGCCTGCACCCCAGTAAATCTTGATGTCCTTCATACCAGGGGGCTTTCCTCACCGCTACAGGACACATCTGCCTGAGATAACTTAAAAAATTGAGGCCTAAATTTTTGGGTTTGTGGTTCATGCATGCAATTACTGTGAATTATTTGCTTGCTTCCATTTAATGTTTATGCAGCTCTGTGCAAGAAGGTGGTTTTATTCCAGTACATGAATCTTATATGTCTGCAGCACGTATTTTGGAGAAGTTAGCATTGCTGAAAAATTCCTTACAGGAAAATATTGTGCTCTGCTTCTTCTGTAGTTACTCACACATTTCTTTTTAATAAGCTGAAGCTGTTATACTGTATTGTCTTCCTTGATTATAAAAATCCATTTATTTAGACTATATGTGGAAAGCATGTGAGTCCAACAGAGCAAAGAGCCAGTTGTGAGGGATGTGGAGTGCTACTCAGACTTAGTGCTGTTTGTATCAGGGTTTTGGGAGAATTGCTGCAAGAACCACTATGAGCAAATTTATTTCCTGGTCACTGTTAAATTTTGTGGAAGTTGGTTCCACTCTTTTTTTGTTACCTGTCCTTCTCTGAAGGCTTGAACTTTTCTGATCAGACACCAGGTCTGTTTCTTTGTTGGTCTCAAGCTACAACTCTGCTTTTATTTTTCTTTCCCTGCTTTCCTCTTTGGCATATCTGCCCTCTAGATTTGCAGTGTTATCAATTATTTCAGTAAAAAAGAGTAATAGGAACTTTTTTTTTTAAGCATACTTTTAATCCTTTTTTTTTTCTATGACTCTTTCATGTCTCACTGTATTACTGGGTTTTTTTCCTTTTCTTCCTTTCTTTGTCTTCTTTTCCTCCTTTTTTTTCATTATATGGAATTTTGCTTTCTCCCACACGGTGAGACAAAGTTTCACTTTGAGAGACAGAGCAATTCCCTGCAAGGCATTAGAGCAGTGAAGGAGCATGTGCTGATATTGCTTAGTACAGCAGTTGTTTGAAGCTGTTTCTCTGAGCAAATGTTACAAAACAGAGGGCTACGGTGAACCACAGGAGTTTATTTCTGGTGATGAGTTTCACCCTTCAACTTCTTGGCTATTTTCTGTACGGCATTAGTCACTTCCCAAGCAGGTGCTGTGAGAAGCCCTGAGACTGATCAGTGTGGCCTGATGGTGAATCCGGCACTTCAGAGTTGTGCTTCCATAACAATCATCCAAATGGGTCTCACTCAAGTCCCGTATTTCCATTCTCACATGCATCAATGTCTCACTGCTCAGTGCCAAGAAAAGACCTGAGAATGAGCTGGCGAGACAAGATTTTGGCTAGAAAAAGCTTTGCTAGAGAAGAGGAAAAGCTTCCCCTCCAGGCTGCTTCCAATTTTATATTGAGCTCAAATCACCCCAGTATAAGCTTAACTTTTTGCCTCCAGGAGGTTCAGTGGGCTTGTTCAGTGAGGTGCTGGCTTTTTTTCTAATCAATAATTTTATGAATTGTGTTTTTTCTCCAGCCTGGCACTTTCTGTTGCTGTAATACTATTTTGGATGTGCTTGATATTCCTTTGAGAATTTTGAAGGTACGAATAAGCAAAATAAAAATATTTTCATGTGTGGATAGAACGTAGGGTTGGCATTTTAAAGGCAAGACGTAAGAGGTCTGAACACAAGCTGAACCAAACAGAAAGTGTATCCAAGTGACCAATAAATATTTATGACTTTTTGCATTTGGTCATGATCACTGCTTGGGCTTCAGAAGTGTCTTAGCTCAGGTTTTTAGAGCAGGAGTAGACTTCCTGGCCTAGTGTACCATATAGATCACAGTTAAATGGTCTTGTTTCATAGCCTCTGAATGCAAGACCGAGGAAACCACTTGTGGCTACTGGATACAACATATCACAGATAGAGTTAATTTTGAAGAGTGAATTATTTAATTCCAAATTCCCTCAGCACTTGACTGTACATCTTCAAAAGCAAAAAGAAATTTTTCCAACAGTGTGTTTTGTGATATATATTGATAACCTCAGGTTATAGTCTTTACCATCATCAATCAATTGCCTAAGTGAAGTACAGGAGAGGATTATGGTAAACTCAAACCTATTTGATACTGGCTATCTAACGATCTAAATGGTTTGTAATTTCTTACAGAGTTGTAAATCCTGTGCTTCTATGAGCTTACATGTGTAACTCATCAATCATGAAAATGGCAACTTTTAACATCCCCTAGAGCTTTTAGATTAATTTAGCAGTGATTAAAGGCATTGAATTTTTGGTTACAAGTTTTTGGGTTGCTTTGCTTTTCTTTTTTTTTTTTTTTTCCACCTGAGCATGTGTACTTGGGGAAAATGAGTGTAATTTCTCAGTGATACTCTCTGATATCTGTTAACAATTATTTCAGGAGATTCTCGGAATGAGGACAGTTCCATTCCTATTTCTTGTCTTTCTGCTTGGAATACTGGCAAGGCAAAACAGCTATATTGGGTGGTTTCAGTAATTTTTGCCTTCTGAGAGCTGAAACAAAACCACTGTCTCGAAATCGTGTTGAGCCTAAGGTCAGTTAAAGTTTGTCATGAAAATTCCAGTAAGAGACCCCTTTTGTTCTCTTTTTGACTTCACAGAAAAGAAGAGCAGCAAGAAGGCAGAAAGTGCACAGGCTTCAAAGTTAAACAAGACTTTTGCACCCGTCTTCCTTAAAGGCCTGACTGACCTCAAAGTAATGGATGGAAGTCAAGTGATAATGACTGTGGAGGTATCAGGTGTGTAGCTACAGAACAGTATTACTAAAAAAAATTTAAATCCTGCTGCAAAATGTGTGGTTTTTTCCTATTTTTTAGCAGTTGTCTGCATTTGAAAACAGTATTTCTAGGAACCAGTGTTTTAAAAGCTAGGTTTGTCTAATCTGACCTTCAATGTGGCTGAACATTGTCCGTTGTTAACGTGTTCAGACCTGTGGAAGTGTTTCTTAATTGCAGTGATACAATGATATAAGTTTAATATGGGTCCTCTTGTTGTAGTGGACTTGTAATAGCTTTTGCTGTGAACCGAACAAGATTGAGTTCCTGTTGGCTGGGGTAAGATTAATGCTGCAGAAAGAGCAGTCCTGGTATGAACTTTGGTATCAGAAACTTAATAACCATCTTCGTGATATCTAGAACTCATTCTCCCTCTCTGTCGTATGCATGCTTCCTGTATTCATTTGTATTTTAACCATAATAAGACAGACTATTCCACATTACACAGCATTCACAGAGTGAATAATAGAAACTCCTGAATGTTTTGAAGATGAAATTGCAGAATCAGGTGGCAAAAAACCAACCAACCTTATTCCTTTTCTTAATTGACATGTGGTGGGATTTTGTGTGTCTCAGGTTTTTGTTGCTTCCTCTTTTGTAGCTAACCCACCTCCTGAAATTATCTGGCTGCATAATGGGAAAGAAATCCAGGAGACAGAAGATTTCCACTTTGAGAAGAAAGGCAATGAGTACAGTCTGTACATTCAGGAGGTGTTTCCTGAAGACACAGGCAAATACACGTGTGAAGCCTGGAATGAAGTAGGAGAAAGTCAAACACAAGCTACATTGACAGTTCAAGGTATAAAGATCCTCTCTGCCTTACAAAATGGTGAAAGAAAATTATTATTCTAATGTGCTGGAGGAATGTCTGTTTAGAATACTTGAGTGTTTATCAGGTTTGTTGCAAAGGACTCTCAGGTTCTCAGTCTCTGCACCTGAATTAAAAAGGATATTGAGCAGAAGCAGCTTTAAAAAAATCTTTTCACTCTGGAACATTATGTAACTATTTCAAAAATGCATTCCTGAGTCCTATTTCAGGGACAGTGCAAAACTTCTCCTAAATGCAGCTTCAGATTATAACTATCAGGCTTACTTAACTATGGATTAAAGTAAACCTTTTAATATGTTTTTGTTTCTAATTGAAGGCCTTAGTATTTGGAAAAGCTGTCTAGGAGATAGGTATCCTGGCTTTGATGTTGGCATTGTAGTGGTAGCAGGTAAGGAAGACACAATTTCTGCAATCTGAGAACTAGCTGAGAAGAATTTGGCTTTGAATCTCCTCACATGATATAAACCCCACAGTAAACACTCCAGTACCTGCAAACTTCCTGTGATTGGGCACACACTACCTTTGTGACAGGGCCTTCTTTTAGTATTACTGAATATTGACATTTCCTCAAAGCCATTAATGAGAATTATTGGAAATCATTGTGAGACTTCTCTTATTTTTAATGTAGAGTATCTTATCTGCAGTGTTTGAGAGAGCTATTTACTCTGTTGTCACAGTCTGCTCTGAATTCAGACCTTCCTCTCTCCTCCAATTCCCCCTGAGATCCAGCCTCAGGGTCAGTCTTCTATATTAAATGCAATTTTATGCAATTTTTAATGATGATTTATTGCATGAGCTCTCAACTGCACAGCAGTCATGGTACTGTTACTTGCCCTTAAAGCTATTCCTACCCGTATTCTCTAAGGACAAATCTCCAAGATTCCTTTTAGGGCAGCTTTAAAATCCCTTTGTTCTGCTCTTAATATAAGCCTGGATCGAGCCAGTAAAGTGCCAAGTAAATGATTAATTTTAGTATGAACCAAAGTTACTTCCAAAATTAAAGCCTGACTTATTTTCAGATTAAAAACTAATACCCTTCATGTTCAAAATAACTTTCCTTGCCTGTGATTGCTTTCCCTGAAATTAATTAGCTTAGTGGTGACATTCAAGCTTGGCATTTTCTTCTGATTTGTAAACTGTGTTTGTAAACTGCAGAACCTCAGGATGGTATTCAGCCCTGGTTCATTAGCAAACCGAGATCAGTGACAGCAGCTCCTGGGCAAAATGTCCTGATATCCTGTGCCATTGCTGGAGATCCTTTCCCCACTGTTCACTGGTTTAAAGATGGGAAAGAAATAATGCCAGGAACAGCATGTGAAATCCTGCAAAATGAAGACATCTTCACGCTGGTCTTGAGGAATGTGCAGTCTCGTCATGCAGGGCAATATGAAATTCAGCTCAGGTATGTTTGCTGTGAAATAGAAGGTTGTTCCCTTTGACCAGTTAGCTGTATTTACCCTCAAGGCGAAATTCCCACCTGAAGAAGACAAGAGTTCCATCCTATTCATATGAAACATTAGGGTACTGAAGGAACAGAATATTTCTGAGAGATGAAAAGAACTAATAAAACTCCAAGAGAAAAGAGGAAACACATCAAGAGTCAGAAAAAAAGGACGAAACAGTATGGGTTCCTCTTGAGATCCTGAAAACAAAGCTTTGTGGCAGCAGTATGGGAAGCAAATTCTAGCAAGGAAAACTACAATCAATGTCTTGAGTTTGGAGCTATTGTTTATCGTGTTTGGCATCTCTCTAGGTATTTGTAAAGATGCCTCTTTCCAAGGGAACAACCTGACTAGGGAGGGATGTTACACAAGATCCATGCCTTTAAGGGGAAAAAGTGTTTCCTGGCCAAGTTTGAAATGTCTGAATTTTATATGCAGGTTTTAGTCTCCTTTTGCTGATGTATCTTTGAAACAAAGCACCTCGATGCTTTGAACATCTTGTCATTCCTACAAAATCTGGAAGACTTATTTTGCATTTCATTTTATTTGATTTTATTTTGGCAAAATGACTGTCCTTTAAATGAAGAATTATATTTGCTGGCTCTTTACCTCATAGAAAGTGCCACAGCATTTTCTACCTCCAGTGGTGAAGATTACACACTGCCTATGTGATAAAGAAAACATAGCATAAAACTTTAAAGTGGTGTTGTTATTCCATGCTATTTACTGTACATAGATGTAGTTGCTTTACTTGGCTCATGTTTGTGCCTTTCTTTATTAAAATTACTGAATCATCGTGGACATTTGAATTATACTGGAAGAAAATCATCTGGTTTGCTCCACACACTAACTTTTTAGTCCAGGTATGCTAGTCTGAATTGTCCTTTGCCTACTTGCAAATAAATTACTCATATCTTCTTAATACAAAGAGGGAGGGAATTTCATAATAAACTCAAGCTTGTAAACAATGAGTTTAATTTTTTATAATTATAGTTTGTTTTCCTACCCAAATAATGGTTATGTCACTGTGTAGATGCCTCCTAGCTCAAAAGTATGTTTTCATAGACTATCACAGGCAGACACACGCTAGCTTCAGTATTTTTTAGTATTTAAAGCAAATAAGGCACTCACTTTTCACCAGAAAAGGGTGTTTTAGAAAATTATAGCTGTTGAATATCAAGATTTCCCATAATAAAGTTTTTCTACACTTAATTTCAAGTCTTATTAATAACATTTATGCAGGTACAACCACATATGCTATCACCTTCTTGCAAATCAGCTCTTCAGTAGATTTAGGCCCTTTGGAGTCTTCAGTCAGTTCTGAACTGGCTCATTTCAGAACTGGCTTGTTTGCAATTGGCCCAGGTCATCTGGGACATTCATAATGCTGATTTGTGCAGGTCATGTCTACTGAAATCCTTGCATCTGTGTTCCTTTGGGCATCAGGCGTGTTTCTAACACTTGGTACCTCTGGCAGGATTAGAAATGCCAGTTCAATTTCATTCAGGTCACCAACCTCAACAGGAGAGAGCAGAAACTGTGAGAATTGCTACCTTCTGCTGGTACATTTCCACATTTCAGTGTGTGTGCCCTGGGCATTGGCATCTTCTCTCATGATATGCTGGTGAGTTCACTTGAACTGAAAAGAGAATGAGATATTTCAGCAAAACTTCAGGGAGGGAAGAATGAAAGAGGAAAAAGGAGAGCCAAGAGAGCTTTGTAGAGGATTTCATTGGGACTGATGAAGAAAGTCGACTGTAATGATCAGGTGTAGTTGGTGATCACACAGGCCAAATTCATCACTGGAGACCTTTTTCAAAGTGGAGGCCTAACAATATCATAACTCCAGAATGTACACTTAGAAAATAAATTATTTCAGAAAATTANAAAGTTGTAGCTGGAAAACAACACAACAGATTACATGCTAGTTGCAGCTATTCCCTAACCTTTTCACTGGAGAAATAGCTGGGGATCCCACAAAGATCAGTGCATTCATGTTGGCTTTTTCTGATCCGTAATGAGTAAAACTGTCCTGCAATTAGAGCAAAGGGAATGCTGATACCTCATTTTACCCTGCTGCCATTTGTAAAATTCCAGTTAATGTTCAGGGAAGAGAAAGTAATTTATTTTTAGGCACTGGTTATGTACTATGAGTAACAGAGAGGTAACAGCCTCGGGCATATCCAAGGAGCCAAAAGTCAGCTGTGTAACTTCAAGTTTGCAATAGAGTTACAATAATTTTCAGCACGAAATAGTCTTGTCTAAATAGCTGTTGAACTGGCTGCATTTGTCTTGAATACTTGATTGAGAATTGTTTATGTATTCAGAAAGAGTTTTAACAGTGCCTGAGAGGAAGAGAGCTGCATTTTGTGTCTTTCTCTCAAAAACTCCTACAAAGTCCATTAAAAATACGGAATAACTGGGAAAACATAAGTCAATTCACTAAAGAGTTTATAGAGTTGACAGTAGGCTATTTTTAAACATAATCACTTTCATTTCAAATAAAATGTGCAGCTTCTTTTTCACATATTAATTTTAGAAGCAGGTTGCGTAGCTGTTCTTAGAGAGTCACTCCTCCAACTTTCTTAAGTTAGTCTGGGCATGGTTTCCTACTAGTGTTAATTATTTTCCGATTTTATTCTGCATTACTCTTAAGCTCTAAATTCAGTCTTAATACCTCCACAATTCTCCTTTTGTGTTGGCTGCTCCCAAATTAAAACTCTGGTCTTAAAAACGTGGGTTTAACAAAAGATCTGTTTGTCTCTTGCTGGTTCTTTCTCCTTTAGTCAGAGTGAGCTGACAAGGACGTGGAGCCCAGTGTGATCCTAGTGTGATACATCCATGATTGCTCATTGGCTTTCTGTCTTACCATCCCTCAGCATTATTTAGAATACATCTTTGCTTTGCCTTTTGCTATTTAGCAGACTGCTAAGTCTGGCTTTCAGGACAGAAATCATTGCAGCCCTTCCTGGTCCTTGTTTTAAACCTACACAAGCCTCTACAATTCCTCTACATTTGCATTTTTCATTTTAATTGTCCTAATAATGTTCCTTTGAGCCTGTTACGTCTCATGCCTAGAGGAATAGTGTTGCATAAATATTAAGAAGAGATTCACCCATTACTGCAGGTCATCTATTGAAATGTGGACATTTTACAGCCTGCAAAATGCTTAAAATGGAAAATAAAAATCCTTTTCCTTACTCAGAAAAACATAGATATCTATTTCCCCTCCTGTCCTTTCCATCCTTCCAGTGTTGTAGGCATTGGTATCCTGTTATCCCAATATGACTTTCCAGTGTTCTTTCAGTCAGTGTGTACATCTTAAATGAAGAGGTAAACAAACCAACCTGTGAGAACTGGGCAGAGACTGCTTGTTGAGCAAAACCTTTATCTTTATAGCAGTACAGTCAACATGAGAGACCTCAGAAATCATCCTGCAGTTCTTTAAACAGATCATCTGCTTTGTTAACCTTTCTCTTCTCAGACATTAAGTATTTCTCTTCTCCCCCACTCCGTCTTCCATAAAATTTTGGTTAGTGTTGATTAGTATTGATTTAGGTATTTTGATAATCTGCTTAAAATCATGGGAAAACATTCATTTTATAAATCGGTGGTACCTCGAATACTCTGCAATTTAGGTTATATAAAAAGCACTCCTTAGATTACATTTCATTACGCTAAACAGTAAATACATTTCTGTCTTTCTGTAAAATTCGGTTTTCAAACCTTGTTTTCTCCTATCAACACATTGTCTATTTTTAGAGAAGAAAACCTTGAGCCTTTCTTGTTCCATTCTCCTACCCAATGCTGTAAAATGCAAATGAAATTATTGTTCTTTCAGGTATAAAAAGCTTTTGGCAAAACCCTCAAGTGAGGTAAATCAGTGCATCCTCTTTTAAGCCAGTAGAGCTGCTCTGCTTTATATCAGCTAAAGTTGTGATCCAGTAGATTAGTTGTTTTCTTGTGGGCTAAAGCTTCATGGAGTCTGGACTATCTCTCCATTTAACTCACAGAAAAGCTGCAAAACCTCCTTCTGAGGCTTAGCAGTTACCTGCACTGAAGCACCAGCTATAAGTAGGGATCAACTTCTTTGCCCCTTTCAGTTCATTCTTGAAAAAATGTCATTTACTCTGCAATATTTATTTCACACTTGGTAGGCTGGTAGGAAATTTCAGTACGTCCCCCCCAGTATAATTACAAGTGCTTTTTTCCTGTTCCTCCAGAGAGTGCTTCCTAGGGACATGCAGACAATAAGTCTCATCTAAGGTTCAGTGAAAATATTTGAGTAGGTTCTGCCAAGAAACTAGTATTTCAAGATATTTTGAACATAAAAGCCATTCCAGGGAAAACTGATCCCACAATAGGACACAGAGCTATTTTTAAAATTGCCTCAGGCTTTGCAGCTGGGGTTTTATTTGTTTTTGGTGTTTTTTTAGTATTATTCCTTGACATTTTAAAGATAAGTCCTGTGCATGAGCATTCTACAGAACAGTCCTGCAAAAGTCAACACTTCCAGGCATTTCTTCACAGCAAAGCTACTAAGCATAGGTCTTATCCATGTCTGCCATTATTCCACAATAACGGAGCCACTAAGATCTCTCCGTGTCTAGGGTTTTGTTGATAAAATGCCAAAGCAGAGAACCTCAAGCTGCCCAAGTAATATTGTTATTGCCAAGATTCAGAACAACAGAGACGTGAAAGACTTGAAGATGTTCCCATGTACTGCAAGGCTCTGTTTTTTCTAACTGCTCCTAAGCATCTTTGTCTTGCCTAGATTCTGAAATTGTGTAAATGTAAAAATATTTACCGAGGTTCCAGAATTATTCTTGATTGAAATTGGTATCTAAATCACCCAATCCGTCTTAGTTTTTCTTGGCTTGTTTCTCTTTTTCCATCCTGTGATCTCCAAGGTGGGTCAGTGTTTTTAACTTCACCTTTTCAGACACAGCCACTGAATTCAGAAGACAAAAGTATGTTCTCCCTGCTCCTAAAATCATCAGTTTGATTTCAGTGGGAGCAGGGCTTGCTACAGTTTTGAACAGACACAGACTCAAAGTTTGTGTCCAGTAATCTGGTTTTCAGCCATTCACTTGAATCAGAAATCATAATTAAGATCAAAAAACTACCTTGTGAATAATTTTTCCATCTAGGTACTTGTATGTCACACTGTTGCCATAATTTGTAAGAGCTTCCCAAGGTTTTAAAAATAGAAAGAACAAAATGCTCTCCCACTTTCTTACCCCCTCCTTTATTTTCCAAACCCTGTGAAAAATAGCTTACTTTAGAAGGATTTACTTCGCCTGCCTTATTTGCTTCTTTGCATATGCAAAGAATTTGCAGAGGGAAAGATGCATTGCAGAGATGGGTCCTGCAGAAATGCCACCATTCTTCACAGTGGTCAGGACCACATTCAGTATCCCTGAATTCCTCTCCTGGGACAGTGCTGTCTCTGTTACTTCAGCCTCTCTCACTGGTGACACAATTCTTGTGGACAATTATTTTTGCCAAACATTCATGACAAAAACTGAGCAGGGGTATCTCAACATTTAATGTACTCTGCAAACTGTCTCTGCTTCAGCATGGATGGCTTGTCTTTTGTCAGCTTTGGATTGGTTTTAAGTCCTGAACAGGAGGGATCTTCAGGTAAACCAACAGCCTGTTATAGCCCTGCAGCACCGGTGAATGAGCAGTTCCAGAGTGTGCCTGCTTTCCTTAAAATCTTTGGAGAAGCAGGGAAAAAACTTCATGAGTTCCCATAGTGGCAAAAGGGGCCAGTTTGAAATGCATTATTTGAAAACAGCAGGTTTTCAGCAATGTTGGTACCCTGCCATAATTTGATGCTAATCAGTATGTTGGGAAGAGGTGACGTGCTATTCTTTTTATTTATCTTTCCATTTGTCTTGCCTTCTTTCTATTTCCCTTGCTTCCAAATGGAGGCCACACGTAGGAGTAAGTAAGAATGGCAGGTCTCCAGTGCAGGGCTGAGTTAAATACTCTCTGCATTGACTTGGATCCTCTCCTGCCCTTTGGACAGTTTCTGTTTGGTACTCAGATGTTATCTAGTTTTTTTGTGTTGAAGGAAATGAGGGTTGTGGCTTTCAATGCTGTCCTCATGGATTGCCTTCAATAGCAGTTTGTAGTGTACATATTCTGACTTACTGGATATAAAAGTGTTAAAAACATTTCTCTGGTTTCTTGTCAGTGGTCTCAAGGTCAAATAAGATATATTTCTATCAGCAGGGCCTTTACTTTGCAATCCAGCTGCTCTGATCAAACCCACCAATTTCTTTGTAGTTTTCATATTAGGCCCATCCACTGTTTCTTTTTCTGAAGCGGCAGAAATCAAGGGGAATCTGTCTGAGAAGGTGATGGCGCTAATTGCTCTTATAAAGACAAAGCTTTGTGCTGAATCTATGATTCTGTGTGTTAATTATCTTGCCTTCACTGCAGGTTAAAAATGGGTGAAATTACAGGGTTTTTTTCACCCAAACAGTACCATATCTAGGAGAGTATTTTCATGCTCTATTTAAAAACCAGTCCAGACAATATACTTATGGCAAGCTAACTGTCCTGAGTCCATGTTTTAAACTTCAGGGCTAAGTGGAATTGAAGGTGCTTCTATCTAGCAAGTTCAAAGCAGAACACAACTGGGAAAACCTGCCTCTCTTGCCTTCCTCCCCTCCAACACACATGTGTTTTGCTCAAGTCCAGGAAATATTTTCAGTAGCAAAAATTATTTTTGTTCAAAAAAGACAAATAATCCAGGACTTTCTAGTCCATTGACAAGCTTATACTTAAACTGGGAAGGACAGAAGTGTTTTCACTAATAAAAGATATCTCTAGTCCTCAATCAGTTCAAGTCTGGTTTTTTAATAGCAGTCAGGGGAGTGGTGGCAATAGTTACACCACTGCTGCCCTGGGGGAGTTAAATTTTGCTTTTGGCATCTCCTGTGTTAAGCAGAGAAGAGCTGTTTGGGGCTAGAAGAATGATATATATCTGCAGGAGGGAGGGAGCTGCAGGAGAGCGGGGAGCACTTTAAATGAATTCTTTAATGGGAGCCCTTTCCAGAAGGCATCCGTGGTATTCCTCTGCAAAAGGAAGAATAAGTACTCAGCACCATATATGGTGACACTTTTATGTTTTTTAATATAAACATGTACAGGCTGGAGCAATCCATGTAGATGGGTTTTGCTGATTGGTTGGGCCAGAGGGGAGGGAAGGAAATGAGACCCTGTTTTTAATATCTTAACATTAGAAAACTTAAGAGCTTGGGTTTGAATAAATAAACAGTAGGCAGAGTTGGAAAGATTTTCAGCTTTGCAAAATAGCCCTTTCCTCTGTCTTGATTTTCCAGCTTTTGTATTTATTTTCCTTTAGCTTGTTTGTTCGCAGCTGCTTCATTCTGTAAATTGCTTTGATTTTTGTTCAGGGAGTATGTTGTTCCCAGTGCAGATAGCAACAGATCAGTAAAAGCTATTTGAGATAGCTTGGCTCCGAATATAAGGGGACCAAATCCACACAGTCAGTCCCCACAATGCTGGGCTAGAAAAGCAGAATGCCACACTGGGTTTGAGCTGCTTTAGTGCAATACACAATCACTTAACTCAGACAAGTTACAGAGGAAGAAACCCCTGTTTTTCTGATTTCACTTAAATATTTCAGGAACCAAGTTGGAGAATGCAGCTGCCAGGTGTCTCTGATGCTGCGGGAGAGTTCAGCTTCCACAGCAGAAACGTTCAGAGAGTGAGTATTTTTCCCACGGACTTGCATGGGTGGGTTCTATTTTTTGCTCCGTTAATTCCCTGCCCTTACAGACCCAAGCTGGCTGCTGTTCAACCTAATCCCCAAATGTGACCTAACAAATTGTTTTCATCATACAAGCTAAGCACATTGTACCAAGCCAGAGTAGAGAAGATCTTTTTTGTTTGTGCCCTTATATGGCTCCTGAAGTCATCATTGATGCAATAAACTAATGGAGTATGCTGCTCTAATCAACCTCCCCTTCTATAAACACATTTTGTTCCTGCTCTGAGATTGTTCCCTGACATTTTTAAACCAGCCCCTTTCCTGGCTCTCTTTCTTTTCTTTTTCGGATCGTAGTGGGAGGGAATCAGCCGGCTCTGGAGAGCAAAGAGATGGTGGAGATCATGGTAAACTAACATTTGGTAGGACAAGTGGCTTCAAAAAGAACAGCAGCGTAACCAGAGTAGCTGAGGAAGAGCAGGAAGACGTCCGAGGCGTGCTGAAGAGGCGAGTGGAAACTCGGGAGCACACAGAGGAGAGCCTGAGGCAGCAGGAAGCTGAACAACTTGATTTCCGTGATATTTTAGGCAAGAAAGTCAGCACCAAAAGTTTTTCTGAGGAGGAACTGAAAGAAATCCCAGCCGAGCAAATGGACTTCCGAGCAAACCTGCAGCGGCAGGTCAAACCCAAGACCTTGTCAGAGGAGGAGAGGAAAGTCCATGCTCCCCAGCAGGTGGACTTCCGTTCTGTGCTGGCCAAGAAGGGTACCCCAAAAACCCCATTGCCAGAGAAGGCACCACCTCCTAAACCTGCAGTTACAGATTTCAGGTCTGTGCTGGGCTCAAAGAAAAAGCCACCTGCGGAGAATGGCAGCGCTGGCACCCCAGCACCAAATGCTCGCGCCAACTCTGAAGCCCAGAATGCGACCCCCAATTCTCAAGCCCCTGTTGCCAAACCAGCAGTGAAAAAAGAGGAGAAGAATGACAGAAACTGTGAACATGGGTGTGCAGTGGTGGATGGTGGAATAATTGGGAAAAAAGCTGAAAACAAAGCACCAGCAAGCAAACCCCCAGCAAGCAAAGGAACAGCACCCTCCTTTACAGAGAAGCTTCAGGATGCTCAAGTAGCTGATGGTGAAAAGTTGGTCTTACAATGTCGGATTTCCTCTGATCCCCCTGCAGCTGTCACCTGGACTCTAGACAGCAAAGCCATCAAATCATCGAAGTCCACTGTCATCTCCCAAGAAGGTAAATTATTGCATTACAAGCCAGCTGGATGGCACAGTGTTATATCTGGCTCTTGATTAATAATTAGTTCATTAAAGGTAATGCAATACTTTATTTAAGTCCTGTGCCAGTAACTGTTTCCAGATGCAGCTTTCTTGTTATTTCAGTGGAGTACACAAGGAACAGTATTGTTTGACATTTCTTGCAGATTCCCCTTTAACAGCCTGCAGATGTAAATTTTATAAAGTTGAACTTCTTGCATTTTTAAATGCTGTTTACATTGCTAACGCTGTTTAAGGTGCTGGTACATGATGCTTATTTAAACTGAACTTCAAGGATTTAGAACATTGAAAACATAATAATATTATTGCTGGTTTACAAATTCTAATTTAATTCTTCTGTATGTTTAATATTTCAGGCTTTTTATTGCAATAGGAAACACAGAAGCAAAGAGGGGTTGTGTCATAGAAAGAAATTACTACAAATATAAGTTAAGGTCAGAGTTGAGAACAGATTTCCAATGTATTTAATGCCCCACCACAGATGCTTCTGTTGCCATTACAAGCACTGAAGTATTAGAACTCCGCTGGCTTGGTGACTTTTAACTAACTTCAAAACTGTATAGAGTTTGGTAGAAGTCCCTAGAGGAAATACTTATTGTTTTCAAACTGTGTGATTCCTTTATATTTCGCATTTTAGATGATGAAACCCTGCTAGACTGGCTTTTTGCATGAAAGTTAATGTTGTATCTAGACAAAATATATTTTCCTTGGGACAAAAATAGGAAGCAAGGGCAATTGATAGCACAAAAAAAACCTTCTTTACTTCATATGTGTTCCATAAAACACTGAGGGAATTATCTGAGAATGATACTTTCTAGCATATTGTAGCAAAAAAGTTCGTGTTCACAGTAAGAATTATAGCTTTACACAGGGGTCTGCACTCTTACTTTTGAATCTTCCTTCATTTAATCCAGATTATTTTTAGTGTTACCAAATGAGAACCAAGTTAATATGCAGAATAGTTCAGCACAACCAGTGAGTCCTTGTGCAGTGTTCCAAGCAGAGTAACGCAGGCATTCTCCTGAAGTGGATGCAGTCAGAAACAGCATTGTCTTCAGAGAGGGTTGGGGTGCTCGAGTAGTGCATTAAGGAGATGCCAAAGTAAGTAGATGGAGAAAGGGAGATGGTAGCAGGTGCACTGTGTCTGGCCTGTGTCTGAAGTAGCATAATGCTTTTTTTTTTTTTTTTTTTTTTTTTTTTTTTTTTTTTTTTTTTTTTTTTTTTTTTTTTTTTTTTTTTTTTTTTTTTTTTTTTTTTTTTTTTTTTTTTTTTTTTTTTTTTTTTTTTTTTTTTTTTTTTTTTTTTTTTTTTTTTTTTTTTTTTTTTTTTTTTTTTTTTTTTTTTTTTTTTTTTTTTTTTTTTTTTTTTTTTTTTTTTTTTTTTTTTTTTTTTTTTTTTTTTTTTTTTTTTTTTTTTTTTTTTTTTTTTTTTTTTTTTTTTTTTTTTTTTTTTTTTTTTTTTTTTTTTTTTTTTTTTTTTTTTTTTTTTTTTTTTTTTTTTTTTTTTTTTTTTTTTTTTTTTTTTTTTTTTTTTTTTTTTTTTTTTTTTTTTTTTTTTTTTTTTTTTTTTTTTTTTTTTTTTTTTTTTTTTTTTTTTTTTTTTTTTTTTTTTTTTTTTTTTTTTTTTTTTTTTTTTTTTTTTTTTTTTTTTTTTTTTTTTTTTTTTTTTTTTTTTTTTTTTTTTTTTTTTTTTTTTTTTTTTTTTTTTTTTTTTTTTTTTTTTTTTTTTTTTTTTTTTTTTTTTTTTTTGAGGAGTACGTGTTGATTTTCACCCAAGGGGACTGCATAGAATGAGGATAAATGTCATGTACATGAGGAAACACTGGCTGGTGGAAATGCCATTCGTATAAAAAGGACTGACAGAATCAGTCAGCTTAGCTAGCCTTGCGCTGGAAGCAAGATTTCAAGGATTTTCTTGGAGATGCTCAGAGTGAAAAAGAAATTATGCATCCCAAAGATCTGTGGCTCCTGTCAAAGTACATCAGATGGACATCATCTCTGTACTAAAGCTTCTGAGTTTTGGCAGAGCCTTCTAAAGTCCCGAAGCTTTGGTGTTATGGTGCTGCAGAAAGCTGTTTTCTTGACTGAAATAATCTGAGTAATTAACTATTAGAATCCTCATACTCATATTCACTCTATAAAATGGTACTGTGGAGCTGCAAATCCAGTGTAGCTGTTTACAGTGAAGTGATCCTGATGTCCAGAAATGCTTTGCCACCTGCCTGAGCAGGGCATGAGACTTCTCCCATCCAGTTTGTCTGGGCTGGGTGACAGTCCAGGGTGTCACACGTTAGCAGAGCTTTCCACTGAGGTCAGGATCAAAGGTCAGCACTGCATAAGGAATCCACTGCTCCAGGACAGCTTTCTGGAGAGAATGAAGACACTGACCTTATGTTGCACTTGTACCTGCACTGTTACACTTGTATCATGCTTGACAGTCAGTGTTATCAGTACTTCAAAGTCAGGCTTTCTTTTGCATGTATGTCCAGAGGATCTTAGAAGGAAATATTGCACAGGCTGTAAGTTTTCTCCTTTAATGGAAAGACAAGGAATGAGGATTAGAACTATTTTTTTTAAACCTTATTACATACCCTCTGGTACACTGAGAGGGTGCATTGCATGATGGTCTATTTGGGGTTTTTTCCTGACAGTACCTGCTAGCTTTGGCACTTGGAGAAGAATGTGTTGCTGCTCTCTCACTGTAAGATGCTTTCATGCCAACTGTTAAGTAATTAACTAGGTATGCATGATACTTTAAGTAAGTTCCAGATTTCACAGAGATTCAGTTTTCTCTTTTTCTCTAATTAGGAACACATACATACTTGAGGGAGCCTAGGGAGGAGAAAGAATAACTGGAGTAACAGACTAGAACTGAGAAACAGCAAATTCGTTCAGTATCAGGGAATGCTGTTCAATAGGGAAACTGTATGGATTAGTCTCAAAGACAGTGTTTGGAGCAGCTTTAAACACAGGGAGCAACAATAACACTGGATGCAGTACACAGCAGGCCAAAGCCAAAGTGCCAGTGTCCATCCTTTGCCCCAAACACTGAAAATGTGACTTTGTCACACCCACAGGTGTCATGTCCTTCTGCAGCAGTGCCTTTGGCAAAGCTTGGAGCAGCATTTAATGGGCCCTGGAGATAATGCTCTAGAGTCACCCTCAGCTGAAAGAAGGTTGAGACTGTGGGGAAGAAGAGGAATTCAGAGCAAACAGACCTAGCTCACCTTTGTGGGTTTTAAAGCCATTTTTTATTTATTTGGTATGAGCTTGCTCCTTTTGTGTTCAGCAACAAAATCCACTATGGAAGAGGATAGACTAGACCTGTTCTTAGCCATTTCACCAACGGCTTTTGTGCTGCTGTGATGTTTGGTGGTGACCATGGGAGAGGGGTTTTCAGATTCTCCAGAGGTATTTCACCATAACTTACATGTTCTTAATGAGTTGGATACTGGAAAATTCTCCATCTAGAGTAATGCATGTCCATCTGCTTCTTAGCCACACTACTAGCCCATCTTAGTATGGAATACTGTCCCACAAACTGGTCATTGTAAGTAATGCATGAACCCCCAGAATGCCATGTATTTGTGGTTTGGAAATTGAATTATTCCTCTCTGTCATTCCCAAAAGAAAGGGAAAAAGAAGCAAAAAGAGACAGCAGTTTGCTCATCTCCTGGTGCCAAATATATTGTGAAGATAAAATACATAAAATCCAGTTTCAGGAGCATGTGATTTAACAGTGGCATATTTGGCCAGGAAGGCCAAGCTTATGTGTGTAACAAATTGACGGGACAGGCAAACAATGTAAAACCATGTCTCTTTGTGTATTCGCTCACTGAAAACAACTTTCCTTGGCATATTTGTCCTAGCTGATAGTGAGGCTGTTAGAAACAATGCTGTTCACAGGTCTCCTCTGTGCTTGCAGAGCCTGACTGACACTAAATTGCCCACCCAAGGCAGTTTAGCCATTGGAGTGCAGGAGAAGGGAGAGTGTTATCCCTGCTTCTGTACCATTGGAGAAGCCTGTGTACAAACAGCAGCATCAGAATAGTCTCTGACTGGTAAGGCCTTTGGCAAAGGAAAGCTAAACCCTGCTCCAAAAAAGACCTTCATCTTCAGGCATATTTATGTGGTGTTTGTGCTGTGTTCTGGTAGTTAATCTAGGGCTTGCAATGTATTCCATTATTCCAGGGTTAAATTTAGTTAGAAGTCAGAATCTGGGCAGCATTATCCTCAATGTCACAATCACAACAATAGCTTATATCGTTTCACGTTCCTTATATTTTACATTTCAACTATTTTCCCTTTGAAATCATGAACATCAGTACACTTATTCCGTTCCTTTTAACAGCTCTCCAAATAGTACTCTGTTGGTTAGTTGGCATGATTTTTTGCCTAATGTGTCATTTTTATGATGAAGTGAGCTCTTGCACTATTTTTCTGATGTGGTACAATTTCATTAATGGTTTGATTTTGTATTTTTCTTCTTTTAAATTTCTCAGAGTGCAATTATCTACATTTCTGAGATAGATAATAATGTGATTTTTGCCCATGAAAGATCAAAATAAATGGTTAATAACAATAAAAAGAGGGTACGCATAAATTAGAGCACCATGCATTTATATGGTACAGGATAGATGATGCATGGTCAAGAGGCACTTTCATATGAGAGATTTCTTTGCTTGAAGTTATGGGGGGTTTTTTGTTTGGAAAAAAAGTTTTTAAGAAGGCTCTAGCAGACACTGCAGTGAAGTTAGACATATAAGGACTGAGTAGAACAATTTTCCTCACAGGGAAAATTCCTCCTGCTCTTTAGAGCAGGACCCATTTTGTTTTACATTTGTATAGCACTGGGCCAGCAGTGCCCTGTGCTACTGTCCTGCTGTGTGACCCACTCTAGGACAGAAAATCCGTGGAGAAAGTTCTTGCATGGTTCCAAAAGTTGTTCTGTAAGATGCTAGTGAAGGGGCTTTGCAAGCCAGCATCCTTTGCAAGCTGGTCAGCTGAGGTGTACAGTCAGTACAAGTCAAAACTGGCGAACTTGTAACTTTTAAACAGCTTGGTCTGCTTTGTTTGGATAGATTTGGTACTATGTGACTATATAGATGGAAGAGGAACTGCCTAATACAGACTCAGGTGGCAGCGATGATGTGGCTTAGAAAATGGCCTGAGTTTGTATTGCTGTGTTTAAGACAGCATTTTTTTCTTCCCAAAGTTCTTGGCAGCGCAAAGATTTGGTAATCTTCTTAGAAATAATGCCTTAACAACTTTCTTGTGACTTAACGAAACTCCTAAATCTTCCTATCAGTTGTGCAAGTCTGTGTCTGTCAGTCTAACTGATCTGCCGTGACTTTTTTGTTTTCTTTCTAATTAACTTGGAGCAAGAATTTGGTGTGTAATTAGCATGACTCAATGTACTGCTGAAAGTAGATGGATTTTGCACCTTACAAAAGCTCTTTCAGAACCTTTAAGGCTAGGGAGATCATCTGAGCATCAGTTCTCACACAACACCATGTTTGCCACAGGCCGCATTTCTCTCTGTCATTTATTTCTGAATTTATCTTCTTCCAGAAAATGCATGTAGTGTGAATTTAAATACAGCAAAAGAGAGACATTTGCTATAACCACTGGTAATTATTGCAACATCTAGCTTTTCTAGTAAGAGTTTTGTTACTAAATCAAGAAACAAAACAATGCCTAATTTCTAACTGGATAGAATGGCTTTAACTCTTGTAACCAAGATATCTTTCTCCTTTTTTTTTAAATTTGACGAGTCAAGCTCTCACTAACGTTTACTCCATGATGCACTTCATCCAACCATTGGAAGCTTGGGTTTGTTTTGATCTGGTTTTCTTTTCAATACCTCCTCTCCAGTTGCTGTTTGTTGGTTTATTATCCTGTTCAGAAAATAGCAGCAGAATTTTGTGTGGGTATCAGCAATCAGCATCGGTGAGATGGAGCTCACCTTCCTGTTGCTGCCTTTACTGGAGGTTATTGGTCCTCTTTCTGCCTCACAACATGGGAGCTCATGTTTGTCATTTCTCTATTAAACCTTTAAGCCTCCTGAACATACAGCATCCCTTGCTGCCATCGGTGCTTGTCTTTTCACTATCTCAAGCCCCATTTTCTTTGAGTGAATGCGACTCAGCTTAACAAGCAAATGAGATTGTTTATGAGGACTGTCCTCTTTTCTCTCTTTCTGTCTTTTCCCTTTCCAAGATTCTTTCTAGCATCTGAAAATTTATAAAAGTTAATTTATGAGTACTTCCACATCAGAGATTAAAATATTTAATAACTTGGGTCCTAGCCTGATCACAGAGAAAATCCACTAGAAACAGACTGAGTGATGATTTCCTATTGCCAGCTTCTTCAGGAGATCTTTATTTTGGCAGCTCTAACTCCTCCTAAATCAACGTCATTAATATAGTAATATAGCATTAATTACAAGCAGAATAATGTGAGATATCACAAATATTTCAGTAAATGTTGAGAAAATTACCTTTGCACAGATGCATTTGCCAGTTAAATGTCTAATGTTATGAATCATGAAAGTTGGTTTCTTATACTGTTTTCCTTAAAACTCTATCAATTAGCAGTAATTATATTTGACATTTTTTCTTCTATGAAATTCATGTGGTTTTTTCACTGTTTTTTCTGTTGTCACTGTAAATGTAGTCAATATTTTCCAGGTCAACCCACTTCTCATTTTTAAACATGACAGTGACATTAGCACATATTTGAACTTTCCCAGGCAATTTGAGATTTATTAGAAAATTAACACTATAAGCCAATAAGTTCCTTAAAAAATTATTATGTCTCCTAGGCACAATTTCTCACAGACCAGTGTTTATTAATATTGCCTAAATACTCCACAGTACTATTTTATACCATGGGATACAAATGAGAAAGCCATAAACTTGAGTCTGCATCATGGACAGGAGTCAGGAGGTTGGCCAGCTAGATGCCAGTGCAGGGAATGAGACTAAGGAGCTGTTTTTTGTTGGTTTGTATATTTGTTTTACATCTGAGGTTGACTTTCTGTGGAGTTTCATGGAAAGAATGCAGAAGCCTAGAGATATTTTAAACTGTCTTGCACTATTTTTGAGTAAGTCAGAGAACCCTTTAATAGCTCGAAATTCAAGGGAAAGGCTTTGTGTATCTAAACCAAAGTCTCCAGTGAACTATCAGCTTCTGTGGCTGTTAAAGTCTTCTAGAGCTGCACCAGTCCCAATGTCTAAGTGGTAGATTCCAGTATTCATGTTTATTCTAATCCTGCACTTTGGGACAATGTTTAAGGATCATCCATGGCCTGGTTCCTGAAAAAAGTAGAGGGTTGGGGGGACAAAACAGATAGCAAGTATTTTTAGTTGACTGGGATTTGTGAAGTGCCGGGATTTCAGAATACCCAACTGGAGTAACCAGTCTGGGCTTTCTAGCAGTTCTGAGAAAATAAGCTTGTTTCAGGTCATGAAGGGGTTTGCAGAGGAAATACCAAATACTTCATTGAAAGATATTTGGCCTCCTGGCCCCTGGAATTGACTGCAGCTCTAGATCATAGAACATAGGCCTGGTTGGGAAGTTTCCTGTCCTTATGAAATCTCATCAGTTTTTGCCTGGGTTTCGGTGGTTTGGGGTTTTTTCCTGGTTTTCTATGAAAATGAGGTTTCTACAGCCATGCTCCCTCAGCCTCCCCTTACACTCATGATCCAACCTGGCCAATATTTTCTGATCCATTGGCCAATTTCATACCTAGTCCTAGTATTCCACAGTTTCATGAACACTAGTGGCTATATAAAGGAGAGTGACCCAAATTACCTCATTTTCCCTTCACTCCTCCTGTGAGGGCTACTGCCCTTGTATCTGGTGGTAGCAAGAAGCCCAGCAATCCCCATGTACTTTGCATGTGCTGTTCCAGTGTAGTTCCTGGGGAGAAAGAAGTGGAGGAAAATAGGATGCAGATTACTTCTTCTGGGAAGTGGGAGTTAGGATGAAAAAGGACATCACCCTTGAAAAAAAAAGCAGATTTCCTTCACCTTCCTTCTCACTAAATAACTTCATTAAATGAGTGGTAAGGAG